>JBAIAA010000253.1:0-663619 GCA_037893245.1 Crossaster papposus | reverse complement strand
GTTGTTGCTATAGAACTCCCTCATCTGATGCAATTAGTGATCAGAATATCATTGATGCCTTCTAATGATGAGTCTTCATTCCCGTTTTGATCTTGTTGTGGTGGTGGGGGATTTTAACCTCTCTTTCTCGTACAATGGGAATGATGACTCTTACATTGGTTTGAATAATCAAAGCGAACTGTTTTGGGATGCATTTCATTCATCTGGTCTTGTTAGTTAGGGAACCAACGAGGTACCATGTCACTGGCGACAGCACTATAGGTAATATTTTAGACCTGGTACTGGTCAACGATCCTCTGGCTATTCGTAGTTAATTGTACAGTTGGTGATTGTTTTAGTAATTCTGATCACATATCTGTCAACACTATTTGTTGCCTGCCCAAACATAAACCTAAGTCTGTGTCTCGCAAGATTTATAGTTACAGCCATGGATATGGAATATGGACCTTTTTAATTGCTTAATCCAAGATGCTCGGTGGGTATTAGAAATTTTAAATGTAACAGTGCCCGGGCCCGGACATAGTCTCTAATAGAATGCTCAAACCAGTTGCTTTGACAATTAGCTACCCATTGGCTGATTTTTTTAACTTTTCTCTCAAATCCCAATTTGTCCCCCGAGCTTGGAAACTTGCCAATGTTGTCCCCATTAACCCTAACTCCCTACCCATTTTTACTTACACATAACCTGAATCCTGCAAAATCCTCCAATTCCTAAATTGTTAAAACTCCAAGTAACCTGAATCCTGCAAAATCCTCCAATATTGGTCACTGGTGACCATACAGCCTGTATCCTGCAAAATCCTGCAGTCATGCCCTGGCTGCAGTCAGTAAAAACCCAAGTAACCTCAATCCTGCAAAATCCTGCGATGCATCAAACTCCAAGTGACCTCAATCCTGCAAAATCCTTGTGTGTCACATTCAGCCTGATAACCTGAATCCTCCATATTCCTGCAGGGGTAAAACCCCAAGTAACCTCAATCTCGCAAAATCCTGCAATGCATCAAACTCCAAGTGACCTCAATCCTGCAAAATCCTGCATTTTGCAATGAGGAATTTGGAGGATTTGGGAGGGTTAGGGTTAAGGCAAGGGCGATCGTTTATCTTTTGAATGTTACAGACCGATTTCTCTCACTTTAGTCATATGCAAATTGCTTTAAAGGCTGATACATGATCATATTTATAGGTACTGTGTATTGAATTCCATGCTGTCTTCCAAGCAATTCGGATTCCGTCCTGGTTTCTCGTGTAATTTACTTCTGACAAAAATTTATCACGAATGGGCTGATATCTTAGACCAAAGGAATCCACCGGATGTTCACTGTATTTTTCTAGACTGGACCAGGGCTTTTGATAAGGTGCCATGATTTGTTAGTAAGAAAATTACATAACATGGGTGTTAGTAAACAAATTAGTGGTTGGATACCAAACTTCCCTGTTGATAGACAGCAAAGTGTCATTTTTAGTGGTGAAACATCCTTTTCTGTAAACGTTACTTCAGGAGTACCACAGGGATCTATCTTGGAGCCCCTTTTGTTCATCTTTTTTACTAATGATCTTTAGCGATGTGTCTCTCCGGGCACTTATATGTATTTGTATGCTGATGATACAGTTATATTTCAACCTGTTACAGGTTTTAATGATACCCATGCCTTACAATCTGTGCTTAACAATGTGATATTGTGGAGCAAAGTTAATGGTATGTCTCCTAATCCGACTAAATGTGCACTGTTGCTCATCTCAAGACGAATTAACCAACTTGTGCACAATTATGACATTCTTATTAATATGGTCTCTGTTACTAAATCACATAAATATCTTGGGTGTTATTATTCAAGAAGATCTCAAATGGCATAGTCATGTGAATGCTATTAGTACTAAAGCATCCCAGGTCCTTGGATTTATTAAGCGGTTAAGTGGATATACGCTTATATTGTATTTGTCCCTTTGTAGGCCAATCTTTGATTCAGCTTGTCCTGTTTGGAATCCCAATCTGATGTGCAATATTGATCGTATTGAAAGGGTCCAAAGAAACTTCACCAGATTTTATCTTCAGTTGAATTCCTTTAATCGTGATTCACCAGATTATCTTAATTATTCACAATGCTTGAAATGTTTGCATTTGACCTCACTTCAGTCCAGGAAAAAATTGTTGAGTCTTTGTCTCTGTTACAAGTTATTTTATAAACAAACTGGAGTTGACAACTTGTTTTTTTAACTGAACACCCGCAGAGATCATCCCACTTTCAGGATCCCTTTTTCCCGGTGCAATGCATTGAAATATTCTTTTTTTCATAGTGTGTCAGTTTTGTGGAATTCCTCGTCCATCGAAGTCCGTGTCTTGTCCTTATTAGCTGCATCTTTTAAAAAGACAGTTAATAGTCTTCTCCCGGACTGAAGTGACATGACTGAGATTCTTGTGCAATATGGCATGTCTGACACTTAAACAGGTGTATTTTATTTATTTATATCATCATATTATAATATATATATATATATATATATATATATTTAATGTTTTTCTTCTCTAATTCTTAATATGTATGTAGTTAAATTGTGTCCATCCTAAATTGGGCATGCTGAACCTTTTGGTTATAGAAATGTTTTTTATTCCTCCTCGGCATTGCCTTCTCCGCTTCTTGATAGTTCTATATATTTGTTCTTAATTTAACGGTTTGTAATTTTTAACTAATGAAGTGGAGTAAAATAAATAATAATAATAATGAATCTTATTTGTTCCATCCTATTTTGAGAATGAATTGGGAATTTTGGTTTGGACCCGGGGCCGAGTTGACTGTTACCGATTGGGCCGAAACCCGCTGCTGTGATGTGCAATGCGCCGGCTCAATAGAGTTTTCTTTTGCGAAATAATGCTTTGACCCCCCCCCACCCCCCCCCCCCCCCCCCCCCCCCCCCCCTTTCCGGTCCCCAACTATCTCAAATCGATCAGGCCTGGGCTGGCCACAGTTTTCATTAAAACACACAATTCTTTGTTTTCGTATATTCCTGACATGTCTAATGTCTAATGTATATTCCTGAAAAGTACATTTACATGGTATGTTATAAATCTGTCTTCGTCTACAAAATGTCCCTTTTGGGCCATCGTATTCGTATCGTGGCCGCGCGGCCGCGCCACGTGTATTTTATGTACGAGTACATACCATTACCAGCTTATTAGTTTCGGAAATTTTGTTTCAAAAATGGCGGAAAATCGGGACAGTTTTGCAGAAAACAGCAACAACTTGGTAAGGGCTATCAGCTCCCTTCTCCGAGAAGGAGAAGTTCGTCAGTTATTCCGGTAAGTGTTTTTGTGTGTGGCTGTGATTATAAACTTAACGTAATCCGCCCATGGCCCTAGTCCGAGTAATTTGGACCCAACATTTGGACATGCATGGTCTAGAGGTCCAAGCAAACCCGGTTGGACTCGTACGAAATGTCTGCACATCGACCCCCGTGACCTCCCACACTTTTCCTAAAAAATGTCACGGAAAACGGCCACTTACAAAAATGCTGCTTCTCCCCAGTAGGCACTAAGAATTAATGAAGACACTATCGGTGTGTTCTTAGAATCTTACCTTTCAAAAAAGTGAGAAAATCGGGCCTCAAAATGTGGAGCAATGTTCGCCGATTCAAATGTTGAGCAACAATGGCTACGTGCATTTGAATCGGCGAACATTGCTCCACATTTTGAGGCCTGATTTTCTCACTTTTTTGAAAGGTAAGAACACACCGATAGTGTTAGTGTCTTCATTAATCCTTAGTGCCTACTGGGGACAAGCAGCATTTTTGTAAGTGGCCGTTTTTCGTGACATTTTTTGGGAAAAGTGTGGGAGATCATGGGGGATCGATGTGCAGACATTTCGTACAACGAGTCCAACCAGGTTTGCTTGGACCAATATCACCAGACCATGTCCAAATGTTGGAAAAGGTGATTTTTGGGTCCAAGTTACTCGGACTACCATGGCCCCATGCCAGGACATTTTAGGCTATGCTATAGTCAACATGGTCAAACTCTAACTTAACGTTAGGTGTTTGTTAGTTCAAGTAATTTTGACCCTGGCCTTATTGTTATCTTTATAACATATGGACTAGCTTGAAAATTTCAGCTCTAAGGCTCATTAAATTAAGAGCGATACTAATTAGCTCTAGCCTATAGCCCTAGTCTATGGCCCCACTGCACTGGTACACTCTGTGCTGTAAGCCATACGTCCGCCCATTAGTGCAAAACAATTGGATTTTCTTTCACTTATTTAATGGGAATCATTTGGTCTCAAACTCGGCATGCAGGTTTATTTGTTATCGCATTTATATATTTTTAGCTAAAATTAGGACTTTTCCGTTCCGTCTGGTGTCATCTGTAAATCTGCAGAGCTTCCTCTGTTGTTCGGTCCGACGAGCTGTGCACGCCTGCAAAGACTTGTTCTGCCATATTGGTTTGCGTTTAAAACTTTATAATGCCGATTTAGACAACTTACACCAGACAGAACCAAGGAAAAGTCCTAATTTTAGCAAAATATCGATGCACTATAATAAATGAACCTGCATGCCGAGTTTTAAACCGAATGATATCCATGAAATAAGTGAAAAAACGATGGAGGTATATATGGCCTACAGCACAGAGTGCTCTAGTTCAGGGCCATAGACTAGGGCTAGGCCTAGCCTAGTACATGTACTACAAAAATACTGCTACTAGTGCTACTAGTGCTACTAGTGCTACTAGTGCTACTAGTGCTACTAGTGCTACTAGTGCTACTAGTGCTACTAGTGCTACTAGTGCTACTAGTGCTACTAGTGCTACTAGTGCTACTAGTGCTACTAGTGCTACTAGTGCTACTAGTGCTACTAGTGCTACTAGTGCTACTAGTGCTACTAGTGCTACTAGTGCTACTAGTGCTACTAGTGCTACTAGTGCTACTAGTGCTACTAGTGCTACTAGTGCTACTAGTGCTACTAGTGCTACTAGTGCTACTAGTGCTACTAGTGCTACTAGTGCTACTAGTGCTACTAGTGCTACTAGTGCTACTAGTGCTACTAGTGCTACTAGTGCTACTAGTGCTACTAGTGCTACTAGTGCTACTAGTGCTACTAGTGCTACTAGTGCTACTAGTGCTACTAGTGCTACTAGTGCTACTAGTGCTACTAGTGCTACTAGTGCTACTAGTGCTACTAGTGCTACTAGTGCTACTAGTGCTACTAGTGCTACTAGTGCTACTAGTGCTACTAGTGCTACTAGTGCTACTAGTGCTACTAGTGCTACTAGTGCTACTAGTGCTACTAGTGCTACTAGTGCTACTAGTGCTACTAGTGCTACTAGTGCTACTAGTGCTACTAGTGCTACTAGTGCTACTAGTGCTACTAGTGCTACTAGTGCTACTAGTGCTACTAGTGCTACTAGTGCTACTAGTGCTACTAGTGCTACTAGTGCTACTAGTGCTACTAGTGCTACTAGTGCTACTAGTGCTACTAGTGCTACTAGTGCTACTAGTGCTACTAGTGCTACTAGTGCTACTAGTGCTACTAGTGCTACTAGTGCTACTAGTGCTACTAGTGCTACTAGTGCTACTAGTGCTACTAGTGCTACTAGTGCTACTAGTGCTACTAGTGCTACTAGTGCTACTAGTGCTACTAGTGCTACTAGTGCTACTAGTGCTACTAGTGCTACTAGTGCTACTAGTGCTACTAGTGCTACTAGTGCTACTAGTGCTACTAGTGCTACTAGTGCTACTAGTGCTACTAGTGCTACTAGTGCTACTAGTGCTACTAGTGCTACTAGTGCTACTAGTGCTACTAGTGCTACTAGTGCTACTAGTGCTACTAGTGCTACTAGTGCTACTAGTGCTACTAGTGCTCCTAGTGCTCCTAGTGCTCCTAGTGCTCCTAGTGCTCCTAGTGCTCCTAGTGCTCCTAGTGCTCCTAGTGCTCCTAGTGCTCCTAGTGCTACTAGTGCTCCTAGTGCTACTAGTGCTCCTAGTGCTACTAGTGCTCCTAGTGCTACTAGTGCTCCTAGTGCTACTAGTGCTCCTAGTGCTACTAGTGCTCCTAGTGCTACTAGTGCTCTAGTGCTACTAGTGCTCCGTATGTATTCACCGCCGATCGCGGTCGTAAGACAAAAGAAATCGGTACGTCCACGATTGACAAAACGTCCACGATTCCGAATCGTGTACAAATCCTATGGAAGTCATCCGAAAACGTTAGAGTATAAACAAAAGAAGGGAAGACGGTAGGACAATGCCCCGTCCACGATTGGCGGTGTTTACCAACCTGCGTGTGCTAGTTACTAGTGCTCTAGTGTGCTAGTTACTAGTGCTCTAGTGCTCTAGTGCTCTAGTGCTCTAGTGCGCTAGTGCGCTAGTGCTCTAGTGCTCTAGTGCTCTAGTGCTCTAGTGCTCTAGTGCTCTAGTGCTCTAGTGCTCTAGTGCGCTAGTGCGCTAGTGCTCTAGTGCGCTAGTGCTCTAGTGCGCTAGTGCTCTAGTGTGCTAGTGCTCTAGCGTGCTAGTGCTCTAGTGTGCTAGTGCTCTAGTGTGCTAGTGCTCTAGTGTGCTAGTGCTCTAGTGTGCTAGTGCTCTAGTGTGCTAGTGCTCTAGTCACTAGTCTCTAGTCTCTAGTCTCTAGTCTCTAGTCTCTAGTCTCTAGTCTCTAGTCTCTAGTCTCTAGTCTCTAGTCTCTAGTCTCTAGTCTCTAGTCTCTAGTCTCTAGTCTCTAGTCACTATAGTCTCTAGTCACTATAGTCTCTAGTCACTATAGTCTCTAGTCACTATAGTCTCTAGTCACTATAGTCCCTAGTCACTATAGTCCTAGTTACTATAGTCCTAGTTACTATAGTCCTAGTTACTATAGTCCTAGTTACTATAGTCCTAGTTACTATAGTCCTAGTTACTATAGCCCTAGTTACTATAGCCCTAGTTACTATAGCCCTAGTTACTATAGCCCTAGTTACTATAGCCCTAGTTACAAGGCCTACCAACGTCCGACATAGTGTACTAGAAATTAAACACAACACCCTCAAATTTCACTCTTGAAATTGCCACAAAATTACTAAAAACACACCGAGATACAAATTGGAATGCGCCTATCAATTGTAATGATAGTAAAATGTAATTTTTTCGGACATGAACAAAAAAAATTGATTTAGGCATAGCCTACCGTAGGCCTATTGCGACTTGACCTACAATTAATATAGGTCTAAGCCTAGGCCTATGTGTACCACATAGGTAATATACTAGACCTTTACCAATTAATATCTTTTGCTTTAATTGACAATTGATTCAGCCAAACCAGCCTTACGTCATGCATTATCGTTGACATAACATACTGGTAGCAGCAGCACCACCTGAAACTTTCAATGTTCGTTCTTTTAACATTTAGTGCTGCATCTCAGCCAGCAACGATAACCCCCACATCCACATCCACATCAACAGCTGCTTCCAATCCTCAACCTCATCTCGCCTCAACCTCAACCTCAACCTCATCCACCTCAACCTCATCCACCACCAGTCGCCTAACCCCTCCTCCTGCAAGGTTTGAAATGAGAAACAATTTCAGCCGTACAAGCCTCGTAGCCCACCGCAGGAGACCAGCTCATAAAGTGCAGTAAGTTTTTTTAATAAATTGATATTTGGAGAATAATGCATTATAAACATATACTTCAAACAACCTGATAGCAAGACTAAGACTGTTGTTTGAAAAATGTACCGGTACATGATTTTGTAAGGATCCCACTTCTGGGCAGTGTTGCCACTGTGTGTGTGAGGTAGGTGCATCATACACTTAAAGGTAGTATACACCATTTGCAGATATCGAAAAAATTTACTACCGAATTATTAAGAAATATCTTACTTATTTAAAAGTAAATAATGATTGTAGGCATCCAGCAAAATAAGGGCCCTAGATATCCTGTAATTGTTCCAAAAAATTGAATTGTATAAACCAAAATTCATTCTCGCCGTCCGGCGAGCGCTAAAAAACAAAGATAACATAAGAATAACTGCTCGACTCCGGTGGAAAACAAACGCTGTTTTTCATGCTTTTCTCGGCATCCATGAATGTAAAAATTTGGACAGGTCAGTTAAACGATATTTACTATAAAATACAACCCCCCAAATCCACCCATTCCTGATAATTCAACAAATTACCAATGGTGTATACTACCTTTCAGTTGGATCATTCACCCGGTTACAGCACTAATAAAAATCAAGAAGGAAACTGATGGTGGTTATAGAATCTCACAAGAATCACTTTAAGAATAGACTAGATGACATTTCCCCAAAAAAAGTTACAATGCAATACAAAATTGTTGAGTAATATTAATAATTATCCAAAATTATTCCAATGATTTCCACTATACATGTATTTCTAATACATGTATTTAAAATATTGCATACATGACACAAGTTTGATTGCAATATAGGACCTCCGTTTTGTGTGTGTAACTATGTTTGATTTTATGTTTTTGGCTTGTTGTAACTTAACAAATGCGAATTTGTATTTTATTCCTTTGTTTCAGGCAAAACAAAACCATGACTGGGCCATTTTTTAGAGATGTGACATTGCTGCCCAATCCAACCTGCAAACAAGTGCCTAAACGGGCATCCAAACTTTGGCTTGTTAAGAGCAACCTCACCAGGAGTGGTGTGAAATTCAAGCGGGAGTGGGAACCGGACCAAGTGTTTGCCAAACTAATGAGTGTATTTGATTTGGATATAACCATAAGGTAAGTGAAATTTAAGAATTACATAAGCTAGGATGTTCTTTTTCTTCAGGCATATGCACACATCTTAAACTTGATATCAGGATTTTTGCTTACACTGTCGCCAAAAATGTATCAAATTGTTTTTCTGTACCTAATAAGTTTAAAAACTTAAAATGCTGCAAGGTGCTCTATCTGTAATTGTCTATAAAAAAACCACCCCCAATACAAATTTGTAAAATGAACATTCAAAAAATACAATTGGTTATATATTCTCCCCCCCCCCCCATTTTTTTTTTTTAAACCAGACAAACAGGGTTGAATTCTTCTGCCATTGAAGATGGGCAGACTTACATGTATAATAAGGCCAAACAAATTATAATATACATGTATGGTGCATTATGATACCAGCTTTACAAACGGTTCCGATAGGTCAGTAGGCCAAACAATTTTTAGTTTGATGTTTGCTTGTTTTTTATTTCATTTCTGTCCAGTCGAAAGTATGGACAATTGTTTTGGTGGTGACAGTTAATTGAAACCTGTGTTTCATCAACTAGCAAAATGGCAATAAAAAGTTTGAGGTTGGAAATTTGGCCACCAAAATTAAAATTATTCCAATAAAAAAAATTGGGGGGCAAGTTTGGTACACTATATAATTTTTAATTGTGGATACAGACGTCCGAAGTAAGACATTGTAAGGTCAAAAGTTCATTGACCTGTATTCGACACAAAGTGCCGAACAAAAAACAATTTGATTTTGCCTCATGTGGCTAAACAATTGCAGAAAATTTTAAGACAAATCTGTGAAATTTGCACAAAAACACTTAGATTTGACACGGAATGACCCACACAAATAAAATCAGTAAAAGGTATCAAAACACGAAGTCCCTACAGTAGTTACTTGCAACTAGTACAGTTTGTGTCAACATTTTTATGCGTTAAATCTTAACTTTGCCCATATCCATGGATCTTTCTCCTGTGTAGTTTGGACATTTTGATCGGTGTGCATAATGAGCTATTGAAGCCCAAATTGGAGACGGGGCAACAGCTCACAGGATTCATGCTATCAAAGCTGGTACGACACGATAAAGTAATTTATCTCCTACCAAATCAGACAATCAAGGACGAATATGAAGAACAGGTAATTTTCACATGGAGAAATAATTAAACTGGAAAAACATATTTTTGTATAGTTCAGCCTTTTTGTTATAGTTGTCCTATCTTCAATGTTGTAATGTGAACTCTCGTAATTAACATTAGTGAGCTTATATAGTTTGATTGTCCATAATAATCTATTTTAGGCCCATATCATTGTGAGCATGCAGGCACAGTTGAAATACTGATCAAGCTAATTAGTTGTCTATAAGGTTAATTGCTTGAATATTTAGAGATCCTTCTAAAATCTAAATGCTCACCACACATCCTAAACAAGTTTAGAACATCTATGGCAATATGTAGTACTACAATTGCTTTTCTGTAATTTCTATAAATGGCTCGATTCGGAGGTTGATATTGTACACTGACCGGGTCATGTTTTGTGTTCGTAGAAAACAACGAGGGCACTTTATGTAGACCGTGTGTGATTGTCCGATCCAGGAACCTGACTTATTTGTTGGCTTGCATTCTTTTTCCACCCGAGTGTATAGATTGCGAAATCTTTAATTTTGTTGAATTAAGAATTTTGTTTTTTTCCCAACGATGCTCGGCGGATCACCGTTGAAACTGAAGTTCCATTCTAGTCAAGTAATTTATAAGCTATTAAAAATTGTTAGTTATAGTTATTTTTCACCAAATGTGACCAGCCTAATTGTGAATCAAGGACACAAATTGACTGTAAACAAACAGCCCAACAATTTGTTTTCATCTCTCTGATTGAATAACTTACAGAAAAAACATGTCGCAGATTTAAAAACAAAATCTAAATTAAACCTTATAATTATTATTGTTTCGTTTACTTCAAGGTGAAATTGTCCCAGGCCCAGTCAGACCAGTCTATAGACCCACTCCTGTTATGTGTTTGTCCCGACATGTTCACAAAGCCATGGAAGCTAATATGATTTATTCAGTATTGCTACATATTGTGTTGCCTTATATGTGGCACTAATTAACATGGAGGAATAGGAATTATATTCCTCCATGAGCAAAATGAACTACAGGGGCTATAAATAGACCTTTTTAATGGCCTGGGGGGGGGGGGGGGGGGGGGAGTGGTGGTAGCGGTATTATGAAGAAATGGACTGTCGAAATGTAAAAAGTAAAAGCTGTAATGTTCTGTTCCTTTACATACGCAGTTGACCAGAAAGAAAAAACGAGCCTACTCTTTCTCCGACTCTGATGATGAGTCTGAACTTCCAGCTCCTTCACTAAGACCCCTGTCAGCAGCTCCCCGTGCACCGCCAGCAGCGTCAGCATCGTCAGCAGCTTCCAGTGCAGCGTCGGTATCTTCCAGTGCAGCGTCGGCAGCATCAGCACCGCCACCAGCTCCCCGGGCACTGTCAGCACTGTCAGCACCGACACCAGCTCCCCGTGGACTGTCAGCACCGTCAGTAGCTCCCACAACTCTTCATACAACTAATACAAATATGTATGAAACACATTTTTATTGACTTTTATATTCACATTGTAAATCCATATGTCTTGCCTGTTTTGTGGTTAAATGTTTAAACCACATTTTTTTAACTGGTTATAATTTTATATTAAATTGGGATAGGAGGGGGAGGGGGTCTGGTAAATTTGTGACTTTTAATGTTGTCATTGATCAATGATTAACATGTGTTTCACCCAAGGCTGTATGAAGATCTACTAGCTGAAGACCAAGACCACATTGCTACCATTCAGGAAGTCAGTGAAGGTTCAGACTTGGAGGAAGTGTAAGTGTGTACATACACTGCAAAAACTGTTGTCGAGTATGCACACAAATTTTCAAACACTAGTTTGTTTGTAAACGTGTTTTCAAGCTAAACCTATTTTAGTGTTTAGCCATTGAACATGAATATTTAGGAATTAAACATACTTTTAGCTTCTGAACACGTTTTTAGCAAAAAAAGGTGTTTACTCAAAAAAACAAAGTTTTTCAGAGTACATGTAGTTTATTTAAACGACACCCTAACTTCCTAACATTTTATTTACAAAACCAGGAAGGGGGAGGAGAGAGAGAGAGAGAGAGAGAGACATAGACACAGACACGTGTCTCTTATACTGCACCCAATTATCACAAGTCCTGATTGACATGAATTGGCCAATTGTTTTATTTTGGGGGGGTTGTGCGATTCTCAATTGAAAAACTTGTTTGAGGTGCAACCCCCTAAAAACACAGACACACCTTCTTTAAGGGTTTTAGAGAATAACATTTTGGTGATTGTAATGTTTCAGGCTGGAAGATGTCACCTTGATAAAAGACATTTTGACACAGCTGGCCAGTGTTGTAGACCTCACCCTGCCGAAGAATTTGTTTCATATCTGGCGAGGTAACGTGATGGAGGGGGCAAGATTTGGATTTAATCGCAAGAAGTTCAACCCCAAAGCCAACCTGGACGTAGTGTTTACTGATAGCAAACGAGAAGATGGTGTTGCTGAGGGGGCTGTTGATTTAGGAGGGCCGACAAGAGAATTCTTGACACTATGCATGGATGCGATGGAAAAGTGCTCCTGTTTCATAGGAAATCCAAAAAATGTATCAAGAGATGCAGCAGGTAAAATACAATTTATACTGCAGTCAATCACTTTTATTGCCACCCCTAGCTACGAAAAGAATCTTATGAGAATCTAATGGTATTTTTGAAGTATTTCTGGAAAATAGGTGGTCCAAAGTCCAATTAAGTACATCATGTTGAGGATATTTCAAGATGTGATACAGGTACAGTATTTCTGATGCTTTTGTAAAGAAAAGAGGGGGGAGAGTTTACCCAATTAATCAACTTTTGGATTCATATCATTTATTCATTTAAAAAAATATTATTTATAAGCAAATGCAATTGGTGTAAAAGTGTCTCCAACATTTGCATTTCCAAAAAAAGAGGTGACCCGCCCCTTTTGGTGGGTCGTAAATCTCAATCTTGCGCTTGGCTCTGAATTTGTTTTTCTTCTGAGTTTGAACTGTGTTTAATGGTGGTCAAAATGGTCCGTAGACAACCAAATACTAAGCTTGTTTTTTTGAGCAAGGGATGACCTTTTTTATCAAAATTATAACAGTAGAAATTGTAAACTGTTTGTTCCAAATTAAAGGTTTGGTTCTCACCTTCTTCATATTTTTGTATTTTTTAAAATGTCACAAATAAATTGGCCCTGAATGCACACATGGTTGTGTCAATTCAGTTATATTGTATTATATTGTATTCTCTACATGTAGCAATGAGACTTACCACTTGTATATGTTGAAGTTTTAAAAACTGAGCTCATCACAAGTCATGTTTTAGTTTTAATAATTCAAAGATCAAGTCTGTCATCTTGCACCAACTGTTGTTTTCAAATTTCCCACACTGCTGATGACTCATCTGTTTATTTGCAAGGTCAGCTGTGTCATAACCACAAAACCTATAACTGTTTGTGTTTTGTTGGTGTTTTTTTCTTTTATTTTGTGCAGCGCTGGAAAGGAAAGACTACCTGCTATGCGGTCGTATCATGGCAGTGTCTGTGATTCAGGGTGGACCATCTCCCTGTTTTCTTTCGCCGGTCTTATTTCAAGCTGTGATCCATGGACCAGATAAAAGCCAAGTCATAATCAATGACCTACCTGAAAGCGAGGTCAAACAGTCTTTGTTGCAGGTTTGGAAAACTTACATTAATGTTTCCCTATACAACTATACCCATGATCTGGATAAAAGAAAATCTCAATGTTACATGTATAGGTTTGTTCATTAATTGAAAAGTGTATTAATTGATCTGACGAACAAAATATGACTAAAGGGGGGGGGGGGATGATGAACCAAACATAATGACAGGATTGGGGGAGAAACGTATAATCCCTTTTACTTCCGTCCATGTAACTCCCCTTTTCCACTAATCTATAGTTTCTCCCTCCTGTTTTCTTTTTAAACTTCCATGAAATACTGTCGCCCTCTCCTTTAATTTTACTCACAACCCCCTTCCCCCTCCCCTTTATATTGCCCAAAGTCACACTAATTGTTGGTCCTCCCTTGTTTATTCTACACCCATATTTGTACCCCATATTCCCACTTGGTCTGTCATTGATGCCTGGCCTGCTCTTTTATTCCTTCGATCCTGGCCTATAATCGGTTCTCCTTGTTTGTTCTTCCACAACCCTGATCTCCTTGTGTTTCTTTTCCTAACCCTATTTTGTATACATCATACTTAATGTACCCCCTCATGTTTGTTTCTTGTACATGCATATATATACGTGTTTGTGAACCGATTTAACTTCAGAGAGTGCTCTACTTTACACAAGAGCGGTACAACATTTTATATATATACACGAAGACAGTCAATGACAGATGAAATTATTTAAGGGGTTTTGTGATTGCTAGTTTTGTCATCCTATATATATGTTAATGAGGAAATAGAAATAAGTTACCCGCTCCAGGAAAAGGCGACATAAGTCGCAAAAACTAAAAATAAAGTTATGTGCATGATTGAAAAGTCCAGGATATGCTTTCATTTGGAGCCCCTTCCGCTTATATGACGTTTTTGCATATTAATGGTTCCATGGAATTCAAAATACACAACTGAGAAAACAGGCTTCAAAACAAAATACATTGGAACCATGCACTCTTAAAATGTTTTGTTTCACTTTATTTATCCAAATCCAGCTTTTTGTTAAAAAAATCAGAAACTTTGAATATTAAATATGTCATTTAAGACAAAAAATGAAAATCTAATTTTGACAAAAATATTTACCCTATTAACATTAACAGACCATTACTCATAAATGCATAGCGCGACTTATGTCTCCTTTTTCTGGAGCGGGTCACATATACTTGTGTTCAGTGCAGATTTCATGCTATCAGCAGTTTTCAATTCGCATATATGCATATATGCATAAATGCACTTCTCCAAATAATGTGCTTTGATTGAAGGGTAAGTTTAACAAGAATTATTTATTCTCCTAATATTGACCTGAAGCTGCAAGAATTAGTGTTGGAGCCAAATGAATTCATTCAACATCTGGACAAGGATGAACACAAGGCACTGGCAACAACAATTGACAATGCAGGAACACTTGGCTTATTGAACACTCAACAAGATGTCAGCAATGCTCTAGCAAGGACAGCTCATTACTTTGTTTTTGGGCGAACAGCAGATTGTCTACAACAGTAAGTTTTGTTTTAGTACATGCATCCTGAGCCATGCCGAGTTTAACAGGCTCTTGAAATGTCACCCCCCAACCCTGCGGACATTTGCAGCAATCATTAAACAAGTTGGCCAATACATGATATGAACATCCACCCCTGGTAAAATGACAATTTTAACCACTATACTTAATTTTATTGGAGTTTACGTAGCTTTTCAGTCTTTTATGTTTCTTATTCTGTATAATATATAATCGCAAAGCTTTATTTCAAGTTCTGTACGTTAATTTCTACAAGTTTTTCAATTAAATTAAATTTTTACGTGGGAGGATGAACATTTGTGAGAACGCCTCAGATGTCCAAGCGAATGGACAAATAGAAATGCGCCTTAAATGCCTTGCCTTTGGCTGGTTTTTTTCGAACCCCAGGCTTCATTCATACAGTTTAGCAATGTATCCGAAGACGGAGCCAAAGCAAGGGGTTTGGAAAACGGCCTTGGTCTGTTTGTAATGGAGGCTCTGATTGGGCGTATGAATCTTTGTGCTAATAACCACGGATCTTGCCAAATGTCCGCAGGGGTTTGAGCGCTATTAACCAGTTTGCGCCGGATGACGTATATAAACGCACAAATCTCCCCAAATTCAAAACGGATGACGCATAAACACGCCAAGTTCAAGTTCGGAAATGTATGTCAGCAGCGAGAAGGCTGGAAATGCGTGGGTGTGCTTCCCGGCACTAACAGCCTGAACCCGCTTTGGATCGAGTTTAGGTAGAAATAATCCCGCCCCTCGGCTCGGCAATGCTAAAATAATCCCGGTGCGAGCTGGTTAATAGATAAAAGCGCTGCGTGGCTCAGGATGAGTACATGGAGGTTATGGGTCATTTTCTGTGTCAAATCACCCTTAAAATTTGTTCTTATAATATATATGTGACACTGAGAAAATCACGATCTACAGGATGGTGTACGTTCAGTGCCTGATTCATTTAATGGTGTTAACACGCAAAAACCTGAAAAGATAAAAAATACGATTTCCATATAAATAGATGTACACTGTACTATGCTTTGGAAAATACCAAGTGAGCAATATATAAAAGAAATATAAAAAGGAAAATGTCTTGCATGCGAATCACACAATTTACTCTAACTGTAAAGTTGTCATTAAAATACAAGGCATGTAAATGCTTTAACTTGCATAGTCCAGAAAAGAAATTTAACTAAGTAAGTGCAATGACCTCTGTTGCTATGGAATTGACAAATCAAAGACTTAAATCAGTCCGCTCATCCTTATAACATAATGATCAAATAAAACTAAAGAATATAGCAAAACATAGTAAAGAAAAAGGTAAATCTAATATGCTATGATAATAATGAAGAATGAAGTAATGATGATAATCAATAAACAAAATAAATGAAACTACATTGTATCACTAATACAGTGATCAGACCCTAAAAGACTAGGGGGCGGGTCTAGTAAGATAACTGCCAGCACATGAAGTCTAATAAACAATAAAGCTAGTCCAAGCCAGGGCAATAAAACTCATGGTCAACTTCCTGCCCTGCTGTACTGGGGTATAGGCCACTTCTAAGAAACTTTGTGCACCTCATTAAATATGCAGCAACTTAAGGGAATAAGGGTTACACAGGGGCTATACTACAGTGCACTATGGAGAGTTTGTACAGGACAAAGAAACTATGAATTTATACTGGTACTCTAAAACTATAGGAATCTAAGTGTAAATATAAAAGTGGTAAAATACTAGAAAAGGCATAAATACAGTAGAACTGGGAAAACTATCCTTTACCTATTTCTAGGGGATTATAACTTGAACTAAAATATAAAGTGAATACATGTACTAGTACTAGTATAAATCAAAGTAAGGTAAACTCAATTTCCCAAGTTCACGAAATGGAAAATCTCTAATTCTAAGCAAGAAAAGGCATGATCTGCATGAACATTTTCTATAACACAATCTGCAGAGACTTGAGACAAAACTATAGTAAGTACAATGTACTGTATAATGAATTCTCTACTATCGCTGTTGAATTAACCACTAGTATAAAATCAAAGTAACTTTCTTAACATAAAGAATCTGAGGAAAGTAGAATAACTTCTTAATACAATATGAATATAATATAAAAAATACACTTACCCCAGCCAAGTTACTCTGTAGCCCTAATGAGGCGATGGCCTTAACTTAATTTGGGACTGCTTTGCAAAGGAGCCTGTCACATCCAGTGTGGCGGGTTTTTTTTTTTTGGGGGGGGGGGGGATTTGGACTTGGAGTTAAAAAAAAATTTCAGGTTTTAGTAGCATCTGGCCAGGCATTTCTTTTGAGCTATTGCGTGCTATTCGTTTGTGATTTACAATTTTATGATTTCAAGTGCGAATCAGCTCAAGACTTACACTTTTGCAAACTGAGCATTGCTAATTTCCCTTGACAGCATGCACACATACATATACGCGTGCAAACATGCACACAGGCCAACAGCATTTTTAACGTTTTTATTTGGTGCATAACAAAAAAAACAGTTTATGCTGGATATTACTTATGACGATTTTTGAGGGATCTCTCAAGAAAAGAAGGCGAGAAATCCTACATGAATTTATAGAAAATGATCCAATTGATTGGCCCCCTGCACATTTTCAATGGGATCGCAATTCACTGGGGCTGCCTCATGGGATCATTTACATGAATTACCATATTAGGATAATATTCATCCAATCAACATGATCTATTTATACCCCAAGTTGGCCTAAATTGTTCGTACATTTTAAAAATGATTTATCTTTTGACTTGGTGAAGGTTATTCATTTGGAAAACAAAAGTACATGTAGTTCCAAGTTGACTTTGTTGTTTTAAGCCAAAGCACCGTTATATGCGCAAGATATTTTCATTGAGTGATAAGGTTGAGGTACCCATGCATGGCCTGCACCTTAATTTTGCACCCTTTTTTTCATTGGTTCTTGTGTGTAATTTGTGTTCAGTTCGACTAGTGGGAGTTAATAGTGGGAGTTTACTGTAAATTGTAACGTCAGCGAAAACATCCTAACATATAAAATCACAAGCGATTCCATGTTAAATTAAGCTTGTTAGGAGCTATTTCCAGGTTATAAATAAAACTCTTGGCCTAATTGGCATTACGAGTTTACTTTTGTTGGATTGCAGGTTCAAAGAAGGTCTGTCTACTCTTGGTGTCTTGGAGGCCATGCAGCAACATCCAGCAGCTTTTGAGCGCGTCTTCACTCACAGGCCAGCGCCACTCACCATGGCTGATATTTCGGGTGCTTTTTCACCCAAATACAGCTTGGCTGAGTCACCACGGGACCTTGAAGCCAGAATCATTAGTCACTGGCACCAGTTTCTTCAGAGCATTGAAGGTATACACAGATGTTATTACAGTATTGAAAATGTATGATTAATTTGGTGTGTCGGTGCTTTTAGGGGGTTGCACCCTGAAAAATAAATTTTCAAATTTAATTGATTATTTGTTGGCATAGTATTTGTTGGGAGCTTTTGAATGAGTAATCACACACACTAACACAAAATGGCCAACGGCGAGTAATTAAATAATTAAATTCAAATTATGACCATCCCACTCTGAATTCTTTGGGGGGGGGGGGGGTCCCAGTATGCACGCAATTGGCGCATTGATAAAAACCATTGTTTAACAATATGCCAATGCAAACAATCTAATTTATTCATTTATGCAATTATATGGTTTTGCCCCCCAAAAAAATTGTGTTTAAAAATAGTCAGGTATTTTGAAAATTTGCGGGCCAGCCAAGCAAAATTGTTAGAAATGGATACAAAATTCCACTTAAAAAAAAATACAGCACACCCGACGGCGATTGGGTATTTTAAAATAATACTTCCAGGGGCAGATCGAGTGGTTTGACCCAAATTTTCAAAAAAACAATTCCCCCATTTATTACAAAAAATAATCACAACCACACACAGTCACGTTTGTTTATGGTGTAAATCGAGGAGTTTCCTTTGTTTCTCTCTAACTTTTTTCGCAGCTCTCATTGGTTTTTCACACGAATCTCAATTCACCTTCGTGTCGCCAGGCATGTGTCATCCATTTACACCATAAACAAACGCACACACACACACACATATTGTTGTTGTCAACATTATTGATTTAAAGGAAACATGTAATAACTTTTTTTGTGGTCAAACCACTCCGCCCCTCGAAGGGAAGGCTCATTAACATAAAACCTTGCGAGGGGTATGACAAAAATCGAGGCCGAGACTCGCCGCACTGCTACCCGGCCTAGCGTAAACTGACTGCACGCATTGCAACAAGTGTTCGTCTTTACATGGATTTACATTCTAAATCAGGGTAAAAATACAACAGTTTTTGGTTTAGCTAAACTACTAAGGATGGAGTAATAAGCCTCTATTTGTTTTCGGATGATCCTAAATATCGGAGGATTTGGACAGCCGAAGTAAAGGTTACCAGAGCGAATTAGTGGTCCGGGCCTATAGTTATTTTCGGTCCCCTGCAGCGATCGTGCTTCGACCTAGAGGGACCCCATCTTTATCCGCGCTCGAGTCCGTGTCTGAATAAGAAATACTGTGATTCGAATCAGACGAATCAGTACTGTTTTTGACGGATTCACCAAAACTAAAACGAGGATAAACTTTCACGATCCTCCATGTTGCCACGCAAATCCGTCTCGTACCTAGACGTCGCGTACCGACTATCGATAATTTGTCCGGGTTCTGCGTCGCTTCCTTTGAGTCTTCCCAAATTCATCTATTTCTGAAAATTTCAGCAAAAGCAAATGATGTACATTACTTCTGAGTAACTTTATTTATTTTCCATCATTTTCGCCCATACAATTCTTGTAAATCAATGGCGGCAGTGCGCAACTGTAAATAATTAATTGAAGTCATTTGTTTTTCCAGATGACGAATGTGACACTACCTTTAGTGAGGTCTTGATGTTCGCCACTGGGCTGAGACAATTCCCCGCCTTAGGCTTCCCCCAAAGTGCTCCATCTATTGAGTTTCAGCATGGTAGTCCTGGACCATTTCCCAAAGCCAATACGTGCCTGCTTGTTCTCAAACTTCCCACCATTCACCGCACCTTTGATGAATTCAAGAATGCCATGACATTTGGAATGGGAAATGCAAAAGGTTTTGGATATGCATAAATATTCTTTTGGTGGATCCATTTGGAATACATGGTGAAAATAAACCCCAAGGGGAAGTGAGTTCGAAATTTTGTTTCGACAGTTAAACAATTAGGAATTTACATGTACACTTTTAAACCAAATGTTTATGGGCTGATACTTTTATTAATTAGGAGGCTGTGAGCAAAAATAAGATGTTACAACTTTAATTCAAGCATGTGAATAGTTTGACCTTAATGCCGAGTTCAGGTGGTGGTGTTCTTGACACGCAAAACATTGATGGATAGATGGTGTGTAAACCTGTTCCAAATGCAATGTTCCTGCTGTTTTAGCCATGTCAGAACAGACCACCCGAACGCCTGTCTGAACATGTCGTCAAATTGAAACAATCATTATAGTTTAAACATTTGAGCAAAACTAATTTCCAGAAAGTCAGATTTTGTTCTACTTGTTTGTCACAAAACTGCGAACATTGTTGCACCGTCAGTACATAATCAAATACACTTCATAAAAATGTTGGTATGCAAATCTCATACCTACATTACAGTCTGTTTTCAAGATGAAGTATTTAGTCAGGTACCTGCCAACAATGCCATGTGACCAAAACTGGAGGAATTCCGAAAGTATCAGAAGTTTTCAGAACAAGTTTTAATGGCGGGTATTTCCAGGAGTTCAGTGGTGTAAGTTTGATCCAGATTTTTTTTTTTCTGGTTTGCATTTTTTTTTTTTTTAACCACTTGGCGCCGGGCTACCCGAAATCGGGCATTTTTCCCGATACCACGCAGCCGGGTGCCCAGTTTCGGGCATCGAAAATTATATAAATTTTATAGTGCTGGAGGATTGTCTAGACTCGGTAACAAAGAGCGGATTACGCAAGACCAAACAATGGGGCCGTTTATTTCCGGGCGCAATTCAATGGAGTCACTGGAGCGTGCAGGTCAGGCTAAACTAGCCCGGCTCCGTGTCACGCGCTCGGTATTTCCGCCCGGCGCGAAATGGAGCCAATTAGTTTGGTCTATAAAAATAGCTACGCAGTGTAGTGCGTCATATTTTTTTTGTCGCTGGTGGGTACCTGACCTACCATTTGTCAGCTCAGGAAACAAGACTAATTTATGTACAAGGCCGGGAAAAAGAAAAAAAATTCTCCTTCATTATGTGTATAATATGAAATGATCAGTGGTTATACAATCAATCCAGAGTTTGAACAACTCGGATTCTGTCCCGTAGGTGGCTGTAATGGTTTATGCCAAAGTTACCATCATCAGACAATGGATCAAAATTGGCGAGTTCATCAACCACTTGTTCGGGTAAACGTATTGCAACTGGAGGAACAAAAACATCATTATTTGTTTCAATGTCTGCATTCAAACCAATTTCTACCTCAGCGTTGTCATTAAATATACCCTGTACAGAAGGTGCATCTATGTTCTGGAGTACTCCCTCATGCCATAATGCAAGGGGAGATCGTCGACCCATTGTTCTTAAACCGTGATGGTTCCACTGAGATTGAAATTCGTCTAGAGATTTCTGCACACGTGGCAGAAAGACATAATGGAGACAAAACAGATCGTTTTCATCAAGTTGGCAAAGTAGACCTTGTTGTTCCATAAAAATGAACAACTCCTTAAAAAAAGCACTCACTACCCTGTTGGTTTCAGCCCAAAGTCGCTCAATGCGCTGATTGTGTACACTTTTTCCTGTTATGAAGCTTCCACTTCCTCTGTTTTCGATCATATATCGCGCTACATCAACATTCTCACTTCCATGGTCACCTCGAACCATGAATGGCAAACCGAAAGTTCCACATCCATTGTGAAAATATTGTAATACTTGATCCGCTGTGTTGTTTGTAGCACACTTCAAATAGATGATGCACCTTGAAGCTCCATCGATGCACCCATGAAGGACAAACCTCCACATGATCAACTTGTGATTGGAATCAATGTGCCTAAAAAAATAATAGATGTTGTACGTCAACTTACACTGGATATGAAGGTTTTGCAGTATCTCCGCAATGTATTTTAATTGTCAATGACAAATATCTTGATTGTTGGTGTGGCAGTGCTTTTTATTGTGAATTCCATTAAATGTTTCAGAAATACTTTACTGAATCCAGGTGTCAATACAATTTGTTGTGGCCTTGAAATAGTATAATTTAAAATTAGCAAATTATCAAATCAAAGATTGTTAAGGTTAATGTTCAGCTCTGCAAATTGTTAATCCTAGCTTCATAATGACATAATAATATAAAAAAAATAAAAAAATTATTGTTCACAAAATTGATAAAAGCAGGAGATTTTGCACATCATGGTAATCTTAACGGCCACTGCAAATCTGTCTTCAGAAAAAACATTATAGGTGAAAATCAAATTCCCCTTTTTGGATAGTTTGGTTAAAATTTAAAAAACAAATGTTTGCCCAAAGTATAGATTTTTCAGAAAAAATCAGATGTTTAGATGCGCATGTACAATGAGAAGGGCTATTACTTACCATAATCTATTTGGCACTGTAACATTGTACGTTCTCCGAACAATTGAAAGTCTTCTGCGAATGTCACGCCCAATTGGATCCAGAAGACGAAGACGTTCTCTTACTCTCCATCTTGGAACTAGTATATGCTGACCTGCATGTAATGCCCAAAATATAAAAAGGATTTAATATATTTATTGTCAAGTTTCTAGCATGGCGCCCTTCTCCTCGACTTCGCTCATACAGTGTTGCCAAACCTCTTTGCCGACAAACTTAATTTTAATATTGGTATATTTACCACACAACTTGTTCAATTTTTATGAACAATTTCAGTATAAATGTTGTCAACAATTTATATTGGGCACAAAATTAGCAGAGTGTTCCGTGGATATATATATCAGAAAATTCAAAGTTAACATTTCAGTTGACAAATGATAATAAACCATTATTATACCACCACTCAAAAACACAACTAAGTTTTTCAGGGTTCATTTTTCACCTAAAAACAAAACGAAACAAACAAGCCCGGAAAAACATGCTAAAATGATTTTTGTTTTACTCTGTAACAGCCAGCAAAACACAAGATTTATGAACAAGGTCGTCCAGTGCTTGATGAAATTTCACTAATATAAAGGTAAAATGTATGCTAGGAAAAATGTGACCCAGCATGAGTAAATGAGACATTTTGCGGCAAAAATGAAAATTGAGATTTTGATTTCATCATTTAAAGCTTGTTTAGCTTTAAATTATGAAATCAAAATCTCAAATTTTATTTTTGCCTCAAAGTGTCTCATTTACTCGTGCCGGGTCACAATTGTAAACAAATGAGTGTTCTATGGTATGTTGGGGGCTGTATAAGGCAAGCAAACTGTTAATAATTACCATTACAATAAATGATTGTAAACAGTTCAAAAGGCTGGAATGAGTTGTCAAGTAGAGTACATGCATGTACATTATAGCTCACCATCATTGTTCATGATTCATTTAAAACAGTTGTTTCTAGATTTTGAATGTTATACAAAAAATAAAAAATAAAAGAAAGTGGGAAACTAAGAAAAAATATTAGATTACAAGGGTATATTCTCGGCAAGTTCTTTATTAAAAAGTAATAAAAACCTTGGCAAAAAAAATACAAACAAAAACATACCTCTCAGACCACCAATAACATATGTTTCACCAACATGTGGGGTCAACCTCATGATTTCCCTGATACTGGCATCCAATGCAGCATCATCTATCTGTGTGAATGGTTCATCCCTCATATTGAGTTGGATCCTGTGTCTTAGAAGTGTCCTTTCAGATATATGGAGGCAGTTGGAAATTTGCCTCCATGTCATTCCAGTTTCCTTAAGTTGCTCAATCTGTGACCTTGAAATTGAAAACCTGAAAAATGATACCCCCAAAAAATATAAAATGTGAGGGGTTCTGGCAAAATAAAATAAAACTAATTTGGGTGATGTTATTAATAATAATATCCTTCTTCAGTACAATTTGATGTAAAGACAATCTAGTCGTCAAACTAAACACTGAAATTACATTGTGAGTACGCTGAACCTAGTCTTCTTGTGTCTTCTGTGTGGAAATAGAATAAAAATCTATATGGGAACAATATGAATACAAAACTAAAACATAAAAAGGAAGCCATACCATGCAATCATAATCGAATGGTATAGCTTCCTTTTTATTTTAGGCCTTCGTATTTTATGCACAAATTCAACGTTCACATAAACTTACCGTGGACGCCCACGGTTTCCATCTAGGGTTAGTTCAGCACAGAAAATGCCATCACGCCTGTTGTACGTTGTTTCCAGGTGATGAGTGATGCCATTCAACAACTCCATCATCCAGCTATGTATGTCAACCAATGCCCTCATCAAGTTGGGATAATTGTTGTTCTGAAATTACATTGTTTTTCACAGCATTTAATTAAAGGGATATAGACCATTTGTTGGTGCAGTAAAAGTGCATCTCTGACGCCCATATTTGAAAATGACATCTTTTTGTTTTGTTTGTTTCTTTAAAATGCCAGCATGCCAGACGGAATAATTTCACAGGGAGTTTAGAATCGTGAATAACTTTAGAACAGTGAATAACTTTAGAACAAGTAAGCTTTTCAACCGTATTTTGGTTGGTTACTTTTTAGATTGAATTTAGTTGAATTTAAGGTATATTTTACCTTTAACATTAAATGTCATTTCTATTTCTTTAACTTAATTATACTTCACTAACACTAACAGCACAAATATATACATAAGGATATCCGAGTCCAGTCTTTTGCATGTGTTTCTAAGTATCAGTAACATAATTCTGCACACAGCTTAATTCAATGTACATCAATACATAATACATCAATATACCTAAATACAAAAATACATTAAATAGGCCTAACGTAATTACATGTACATGTACCTCCATTAATTCACACAGGAGTATAATAGCAGCAAATATTCGGCAATGTTCTCCCCAAACTCTAACCAGTCGCTCCAGAAAATCAAAGCCAAGCAGCTCATACTGTCGTTGAATCTGAAATATCAACTGTAGCACTGATTCAAGATATTCATCAATTTCGTCAGCACACACAGTGCCAGAAAGAATGAAGATTATCAAACAAACACAAAGTTTGTGAAGAGAAGCCATAACTTAGTGGTTAGTCTCCGTTGATGGCGCTGTTTATATCGACGATGTTTTAAGGGAACAGTTTTTTAAGTCGGCGTTACGGTTTTTATTGACGTCGGCGTTACGGTTTTTATTGACGTCGGCGTTACGGTTTTTATTGACGTCGGCGTTACGGTTTTTATTGACGTCGGCGTTACGGTTTTTATTGACGTCGGCGTTACGGTTTTTATTGACGTCGGCGTTACGGTTTTTATTGACGTCGGCGTTACGGTTTTTTTGACGTCGGCGTTACGGTTTTTTTGACGTCGGCGTTACGGTTTTTGAACGTGAGGGAGGTACGGTTTTCGACGTGGCAGCGTTACACTTTTTGAACGTGAGGGAGGCACGGTTTTCGACGTGGCAGCGTTACACTTTTGGGCTAAAACGTGAGGGAGGCACGGTTTTCGACGTGGCAGCGTTACACTTTTTTAACGTTAGGGAGGCACGGTTTTCGACGTGGCAGCGTTACACTTTGGGGCTAAAACGTGAGGGAGGCACGGTTTCGACGCGGCAGCGTTACACTTTTGGGCTAAAAGTGAGGGAGGCACGGTGTTCAACGTGACACCGGCACGAGTCGACTGCTATATGTCTGCTACGGCGTTCCATAGTATTTTGTGTACCAAACCTCCCAGAATTTTTAGCTAGCACAGCATGTTGTTTAACTATTTGCTGAACCCGCCCAATTTGTTAAAATGTCAACTGTCTGCTTTTAGCATTAGGGACGTCCCTCCTGCTGAGTCAATTGTTTCTTGGCCCCCAGAAGCATTTAGGAAGGCTGCTGACAGCCATGCCAAACAGGATGCTTTTAAAGGTAGGATACACCATTTGCAGATATCAAAAATATTTACTTCTGAGTTATTAAGAAATATCTTACTCATTTAAAAGTAAATAATGATTCCAGGCATCCAGCAAAATGATTGCGCTAGACATCCTGTAATTATTCCGAAAAATTGTCAGTTGTGCATATTTGTATCATTTATAGGCCCAATTTTTTTTTTTTTAAAGTTTTTGGGGAAGAAAAACAGGAGGATGGTGGCAATTTCTTTTGGCTTGAGGTACCCGTATTAACCAGTTTGCATCCGAAGCAAGTGTATACACGAAATTCAAAAATGGATGAACACGTCACGAGCAAGGCTGAAAATATCTGTCAGCGACCGGCTCGCAGCGAACAAGGCTGGCAATATCAAAGTGTGCTACCTACAGATGCTGGCCTAAACCCGTCCCAGATCGAGGTCCGTGAAAAACTGAACTGGACTTTATATGCCTTACATGTAGCTCCAAATTATACAGCATCGTGTCTTTCGATAAACTCCACTCCTGCATGCTACTCCCTGAAAGACTGCAAAGAAGAATAATTACGCGATCAGGAGAAACATTATTGGGACTTGTCATTATTATATATGTTTTTTTAATTAACAACATTGGAAGAAAAAAATCTAATTGATGCAGCAGCTAAATGACGGATGTGTGCGAGTATGAGAATCTTTTGTTTAATTTAAACATGCCTCAATGTATACAAAATGTACACATATGGTACCGGTACATCGATTCCTTATGGTAAAATAATGATGGCAACATTATCCACTGTGCATAAAATATTACATTAACCTTCAGAATTAAAGGTAGGATACACCATTGGTAATTGCTTGAATTATCATGAATGGGTGGATTGTATTTTATAGTAAATATCGTTTAAATGACCTGTCGGAAGATTTACAATAACGGATACTAAGAATTTAAGCAAGAAAAACGGCGTTCGTTTTCAATTGGCGTTAAATTTTATTAAATAGAAATTTCAAATTTTCGGAACAATTACAGGATATATAGCACAATCATTTTGCTGGATGCCTACAATCATTATTTACTTTTAAATTACTACGATATTTCGTAATAAATCGGTAGTAAAATATTTTGATATCTGCAAATGGTGTATCCTACCATAGTATCTTTAACCCCTTGCAAGTGCAAACATGCACAGGGTACATTAAGCCTATAAATCAACTTGACATATTTCATTAAAATACAGCTTATATGAAAAAGCCTGTTATTCGATGAGCCTGTACCAACCAGAAAACCACTCAAGTGTGACTAACTATTCTGGTTTATAGGTCATGCACCACTACAGAGAATACAAATTACACATACAATGTACCCTATGTGAATCCATGTAAAATACAATTGTTGTCCGCTGTGATGTTGTCAATGGTGTTTTGTACACCCGAGGAAAAAAATGGCTTCAGACTGATCCGGGGCGAAATTGTTTTGTTATACCTAAATACAATTAAAGGTAGGATACACCATTTGCAGATAACGGAAAAAAATTACTACGAAATTATTAAGAAATATCTTACTTATTTGAAAGTAAATAAAGATTGTAAGCATCCAGCAGAATGATTGCGCTACGGTACATGTACATGTAGATGTACATATCCTATAATTGTTCAAAAAATGAAATTTTATTTGAAAAATAACATGAACAAAAAAACGTCCGACGCCAGTAAAAAACAAACGCCGTTTTTCTGGCTTTCCTCGGCATCCATGACTGTAAAACGTCGGACAGGGCAGTTAAACGATATTTACTATAAAATACAACCCCCCAAATCCACTCATTCCTGAGAATTCAAGCATTTACTAATGATGTATACTACATTTAAAAGATATTCATAAATACCTGGGACAGTTTAGGCATTCCTATTGGTCGAGAGCCCGTCACGTGGCCGGTATTAAACGGACGATAAAGACATGGCTGGAAGTGTTTAAAACCAACTGGCAACAAAATACGTCACGCGATGTCGCATTATACCCGTCCCCAGGGCTCACTTTATTTCCAACCGTACATCGTCTCCAATAGTAGGTTGGTGTTGGGCGCGTACAGCTCGACACCCTGGAAACGATTTTGCCAATGGCAGTAATAGTCTGGTTCCTAGTAAATACGTTTTTTTGCATGTATTGTGTAGAGCGACAGAGGCGGAAACATGTCATTTGACACAGACAGAATGGCGAAACACCGAAATTTACTTGCGACAATTTGCCGTGATTTTCGGGGCTTTTTTGGCTGAATTTTACAAAAAAGGTATTTATGAATGGGAATAAATGTGTGTTCGGTCGGTATTAATCACTCTGTTTAATACCGCTTGGAGTCTGGGTGCTGATAATTACCCTCGCCTTCGGCTCGGGTAATTATCAGCACCCAGACTCCAAGCGGTATTAAACAGAGTGATTAAAACCTCCCGAACACACATTTATTCCCTTATTAAAATGATAAAAAAAATTCTTTCACTACTATTGTAACCATGTACTCTCAAAGTATTCGAACATTGGTCGGTATTTTTTTTCATGTTCACACTGCCTCGCTCAATTCAGTTCCTTCGATCGACAATTAACCTCTTTGGTTTTTTTTTAGGCAACTTGTTGTCATTTGATATAATTAACTAATAGTGTTGGAATGTAAAAAGGGCAGACAAAACAAACAATAATCAGGTATTAAAGGTAGGATACACCATTTGCAGATATCAAAAATATTTGGATTATTAAGAAATGTCTTACTCATTTGAAAGTAAATAATGATTCTAGGCATCCAGCAAAAGGATTGCGCTAGATATTCTGTAATTATTCCGAAAAATATAATTTTATAAAGAAACATTCGCGATCGCGGACAAAGATAACATAAGAATAACTGCTCGACGCCAGTTGAAAACAAACACTGCTTTTCGTGCTTTTCTCTTCATCCATGATTGTAAAACTTCGGACAGATCAGTTAAACAATATTTACTATAAAATACAACCCCCCAAATCTAGCCATTCATGATAATTCAATCAATTATCAATGGTGTATCCTACCTTCACATCCACCCATTCATGATAATTCAAGCAATTACCAATGGTGTATGCTACCTTTAAATGTAGGAAACGGAAGGTCTTCCAAACTTGTATGCTTTAACTGTTCCCTATGATACTTGCATATTTAGTGGTTCACGTAGTAACAGCAAATGTTTTTTTGGGGGAATACGAAGTTACTGAATGGCGATGATATTAAACTTTATTTGTGGGTGAATATTGTTGCTTGTACATTTGTACCTGCTGATCTGTGTAAATGTTCTGGTAGATGATTATCCAGTTTGATTCTCTGAAAAACGTGCAATACAGTTGGTATAGCACGGGAAGCTCCGGTTGCCCGGAGCCCTGCGGCCGATTTCACCAATGTTAGGATTAATCCTACGAAGAGTAACTCCTCCTAACTTGCAATAGATCCAATGCAAGTTAGGATGAGTTACTCATCCTAACTCGAGATAGGATTAATCCTAGCGTTTCGTGAAATCGGCCGCTGGCGTGGTTGTCCCGGCGCCGTCCAGTCCCGGGATTTGTCAAGCTCTGTGACAAAATATCTCTCCTCTAAAAGCACAAGGAATTATGTGATATGTAGTAAAGGCCCACGGCATCTTTGTCACGGTGTAACAAAGAAATGACTGTGGTTACACACACAAATATAAAAAATGCTTTTTAAATATTCGATTGATATTCAATTATTCGCTATATTTGAAACAGCCCTATCATGAAGCCTACACATAATGTCCCTAATTAATGTTACTAAATGTAATCCACATTTCTTTTGCAATGTACATACTTGCGTGTACGTGTATGTGTGCGTTTGTTTATGGTGTAAATGGAGGACACATGCCTGGCGACACGAAGGTGAATTGGGGTTAGGGTTAGAATCGAGGACGTCCTCGATTGAGATTCGTGTACAAAACCAATGAGAGCCGTCGGAAAAAGTTAGAGTACAAACAAAGGAAATTATCAAGAGGAACAAAAGAAACTCCTCAATTTACAACATAATCTGAAAAATCTCACCATCGATATAATTATATGTACTATATACACTGTAACTCATTTAAAAGGCAGAATTATTGTGTATAACATATATACCAGGTACGTTTTGTTTTCAAAGTTTTCTAAACAATTTTCACAAAAAATATAAATATATTTTTGGCTTAAATATCTGATTCCTCAAAATACATACCGCTACAATACAGTATGTAATATGCGAAGAGTGCTAAAGAAATAAAAAATTATAAACGGAATAATCCGGGGAAAAAAAAGAGGTACCAAAGTACAAATCTAGCTGCTGAGAATACTCGGAGAAACATTTTACAGGAAATAGTTTTTTCCCAGCCCCAGCACGAACTCAACTCAAGATGTAAGAAGGGCAACCATTCTTTCTCCTTGCATGGCCCAATTCAGCCCCAGTAATCTGGTGTAGTTTGTTGACCTGGAGAAAATGTCATTAGCTGGAAACAGAATTGGATGATATATTTTACTGAGCAGGCAGGCAGCAAGGCAAGCTGTACAGTGAGCATGTGTGGGGTCTGATCAGCAGACATTTATGCAGCGGGGCAATTCTATACCTGTGACAATTTAGAAGGGAATTTGACATTTCACGTGCAAAACACATACACAAGTTTATTATTTTAAACAATTGTTTTTGTTTATACAGGTCCACACCCTTTTATGCTCAAAAAGAAAAGAAAAACAATTTCATTTAAAAAAAAATATGCAACGTGACACCAATTTTATTTGTAGGAATTGCCAAAACGAGGTGAATGTAAAGAATCATTTAAAACAAATAACGTACATGTACCGGTACATGTACATACCGTAGTACAATAGGTACATTGTACTACTCAACTACACAGTAAAAACAAAATCATTCTTACGGTTACAAGAAATTATACATTATATACTGTACTTATTATCGTAAATGAGATGGCCTACTGCAAGTGGATAACACGTACAAATCCAATAGAAAAATAAGCCCGCACTGAAGGCTACATGTAAATTATCTCTAAAATAATTGGTTTTAGTTTTTGAGGGAAATTTGGGGATAAAAGCGACAGTGAATAGTGAGGACGACACAACTAGAAAGTAAAGACGGCAATCATCGCGACGCACAGTGAACACGCAAAACCACATTGAATGTAAGAAAATACCATTTTCTACTGCAAAAACCTGTTCAAAATTACAGAAAATGATGTCAATAGAATTTAGAGAAGTCTGCTTTTCATGCAAGTTGAAAAGGTCATTTTTAAATGAGAAAAAAATAAACATGTTCGACTCTAATTTGATCAAAACTAAACGAGAGGCCAACAGAACTAAACGAGAGGCCAACAGAACTAAACGAGAGGCCAACAGAACTAAACGAGAGGCCAACAGAACTAAACGAGAGGCCAACAGAACTAAACGAGAGGCCAACAGAACTAAACGAGAGGCCAACAGAACTAAACGAGAGGCCAACAGAACTAAACAAGGAGCCAACAGAACTAAAAGAGGAGCCAACAGAACTAAAAGAGGAGCCAACAGAACTAAAAGAGGAGCCAACAGAACTAAAAGAGGAGCCAACAGAACTAAAAGAGGAGCCAACAGAACTAAAAGAGGAGCCAACAGAACTAAAAGAGGAGCCAACAGAACTAAAAGAGGAGCCAACAGAACTAAAAGAGGAGCCAACAGAACTAAAAGATGAGCCAACAGAACTAAAAGATGAGCCAACAGAACTAAACGAGGGGCCAACTAAACGAGGGGCCAACTAAATGTTTCTGCAATACCGGTACATATACGGTACATTGCGGCACTCTGTGAAATTGGACCCTGGCATTTTCTTGGAAATGTGCTCAAAGCTGCTCCTACTCCTTCTGAGAAACAATTTCTTTTACAATCAGGGATCCTCCATCCCGCCCGATGATAACATAAACCTCCGAGGCTGCATATGCACAGAAGCGCCAGCCAATGAATGAACATTCCAGACGGCATAACTCGCACAGTCTCGGACAGTAATTTGCCCCATTACCCTCCCGCTGTTATAACCTTTCAGAAGGGGATAATCCTTGTATCGGCGGCAACGGGAGTGCAGGCCCACAAACCTTCAGGCACTGTCCATGCAAATTTCCTCTATGACGCTCACAACAACCAACCGGGGGACTTATTACACCCCCACTTATTGGGCAATTCTCGGCGCAATTTGTCCGTTTTAATCTTTCCACAGTGACAATTGTAAATTTGTATAGTCTAGAAAAGTCTTTAGAAAAATGTTGGGAAATATCGTGTGCAATTCAGTTTTGATTGCACAATGTGCATTTAAAATAACAACAACTTCCCGTAGAAGATTAAAAATCATGTTTGTTTTAATAATAAATTGGCAGAATTAAGATTTTAACAAAATTAACCCCCATACCAAAAAAATAAATAATAATAATTTCAACGAAGGCTTGTTTATCCAGAATTGTAACTTGCAAAAGCACAATTTTTCAATCTAACCCCCATATTACAGCATAAGGCCCCATTTATTGATAAAGACAAAATTGTCACAAAAGAAGTCATTTTGGAACAAGCAATTTACCAGTTCAAAATTTACAAAAGACTGGGCAGTCCAACAATAAAGTCAAAAATTTTAAGTAAACGCTGACCCTGAAATCCTTACTGAAATGGAAATGGAATTGTAACTGTACACGTTGTTTTAAAACCAGGAATTTATGCCTGAAAGGTTTTTGACAGTAATCTAATAAAAGTATATTAAAATGCTTTCAGTTTATAAAATTAAATCAAATTGTTGTTATATTAAAGGTAGGATTTCACCATTTGCAGATATTGAAAAATTTTTACTACCGAATTATTACGAAATATCTTATTTATTTGAAAGTAAATAATAATTGTAGGCATCCGTCAAAATGATTGCGCTAGATATCCTGTAACAACAACATAAGATCCACTGCCTGATGCCAGTTAAAAACGAACGCTGTTTTTCTTGCTTTTTTCAGTATCCATAATTGTAAAACTTCGGACAGGACAGTTGAATGATATTTACTATAAAATACGGTACAACCCCCCCAAATCCACTCATTCATGATAATTCTAGAAATTACCAATGGGGTATCCTACCTTTAAAAAACAGCACAAAGAACGTGCATTTTTCAGGACAATTAAAAAGTTCATTTTAAAACCTGTCTTGTAGTACGAGAAGTATTATATAAACTAGGAAAGGGCATGATGTGATTTTGCATTCAAAGCGGACACGGTCATTAAGTTAATAGCAGGATGTAATTTCAAGACAAAAGATTTCCTAAAATCACATCCTCAGTCCAAATTCACATCCTGGGTTTACATGCAAAGACGTTAATTTAACGACTTGACCTCGGGAAGCTGCCATGGTACAAAACTTGCCCAAAACTTTTCTGTATGACATCCAAGACAAATATCAGGAATAAATATTGATTCAAATAATTTAGTCGACTGATGGAATGTGTCACACTTTACATTACAACCTCATGGAATGACACATACATACGTGTACATTGTACAATGGCCCATGTGAAGTACCAGTACAATGTACTGTATGTTGATTGCAAATCACTAAACTTTTACCCGTATTCTCTCGTACCGGTATTTAAATTATTTATTAGTTCAAGAATCATAACAGGTCGAGGCTTATGCTGCGTTCCAATCGCGTCGTGTTATCGTGTTCACTAGTTTACGAGTCGTATAATGGCGTTCTAATCGCCTGGTAACTCGTGTTCACCAGTGGTGAACTCGAGGTGAAATTTTTTTCTCCATGTTCACGACTTCATAAACGAATGAAATACTCGCGCATGCGTGTTGGTTCACGTACGAGTTCTTGCGCGATAAAGAATGTCCTTACCGCACGACTAGATGGTGAGTAGCGTTTGGAATGCAACCTACTCGTGAACATGGAGAAATTCACGGTGAACAAGATAAACACGACGCGATTGGAACGCAGCATTAGTGTTGGTTGCAAGACGTCCTACTCGCGATAGACAGCGCGCGTAGGCCGCATAGACCACACCATGACCTTCAAACAGGACGTCTTGGCTAACTGACTCTTGGCTAATCGCTCGAAAAAATTCCGACCAGCATTGTGTCACAAACCAGTATGCGCGTGTGACGTTGCTTGTATAACCGCATGACATAACATGCATTTTGCTCACTCATTGGTCAAGTTTCTGTTACGTCACACAATTATGCATGCAACGTCACATGCGCATGCAAATTAAAAGGATCTTATACGTTTGATAATTACTCCAAAAATTTATGACAATAAAAACTTACTTGGTAAGAAGTACAGCAGCTTTGGATAGTATAATGCATTTTTAGAAACTTTTCACTTCGAAGTACTGCGGTTATGGAAAAAGATATCACTTTTTATCCCCAAAAATTTGAATCTGAGAAGCGTTACTGCAGTGACGTTTCTCAGATTGTGTATTCCAATGCAGATTATTCTTCCCGCGTGGACATAAACGCTCCAAATTTTCGGCAATATCTCAAAATCGCTACCTTTTGAAATGAAATTTGTACAGGTTAGTTTTATGGTATACTATAACTACGGTATATAGGATTGAAACAAACAAAGGGTTCCAATTACCAAACGTATACAATCCCTTTAAAGGTAGGATACACCATTTTCAGATATCAAAAATATTTACTACCAAATTATTAAGAAATATCTTACTCATTTGAAAGTAAATGTTGATTCTAGGCATCCAGCAAAATGATTGCGCTAAATATCCTGTAATTATTCCGAAAAAACTAAGATAACATAAAAATAACTACTCGACGCCGGTTGAAAAAAACCGCTGTTTTTCGTGCTTTTCTCGGCATCCATGATTGTAAAACTTCGGACAGCTCAGTTAAACAATATTTACTATAAAATACAACCCCCGAAATCTACTCATTCATGATAATTCAAGCAATGACCAGTGGTGTATCCTACCTTTAAACACAATTCTGCTCAGACTACTGCATGTACAAAAATGTAGTCCAGTTTCCTAATTCTCTGACGTCTATTAATTTTATGCTCTGTTTATTTTTACAGCATTTATGAACAACAAACTTTAAACAGGTCAGTGTAATATGTCTTGACTATAAAACCTGAATCCCTATTAAACCCATCTATTTGTGAAAATTACAGCCAAAACAAATGGTGAATACCTGCTTTAATGATGAGGTCAGCTTAAAGGTAGAATACACCATTGGTAATTGCTTTAATTATCATGAATGGGTGGATTTGGAGGGTTGTATTTTATAGTAAATATCGTTTAACTGACCTGCTCAAAGTTTTACAATCATGGATGCCGAAAAAAGCAAAAAATACAGCGTTCTTTTTAAACCGGCGTCAGGCAGTGTGTGGTTCTCATATTGTCCTTGAGTTGTTTTTTTCTTCAATATCGCTGTCCGGCAATCGTGAATTTCTTTTTAGAAAATTCAATTTTTCGGAACAATTACAAGATATCTAGCACAATCAGATGCCTACAATCATTATTTATTTTCAAATAAGCAAGATACTTCGCAATAATTTGGTATTAAACATTTTTAATATCTGCAAATGGTGTATCCTACCGGGACATATACCTTTAAAGACTATGACTTAATAGTACCAGCACACGCGAGGTGTTGCTACATGTACACGTACATTGTGCACCTCCATGCACTGCCGACTACACCTAAATAATTGAAAAACGTTTGACGTCTTTAAAGATGACGGCCAATTTGACACTTCGCTCTTCTACCTCTCTCTCTCTCTCGCCTCCCTAAAAGAAATTGCACCACGTGTGAGAAATAAATTAGAATGAGTTGAAACGTTTGGCATTATTTCACAGCTTGCACTTACCCCCCGTGTAGTTGTCTCGGATACGTGATGTACTCCTTAACAACTTGTCAGGTACCAAGCTGACAGCAGCAGTCCTTATATCACAAGATTTCCCACTTTTCTAGCTGGGTCTGTCTGCATAGAAATACAAAAATATATACAGGATTATTGTTATTTTGAACCAAAAATGTTATCTTCTGAAAGGTAGGGTAGGAGTGGACCATTTGTGACCAAATCCCTCAAAATGAGTTTTAAAGGTACCGAGTATACACCATTTTTATTTTTTTATTTAATTTTTGAAAATGAATGGGTTAGGCGATTCATATATTTTACAGTAAATATTGTGATGCTGACCTGTTTAAGGTTTTGTGTTAATAGAAGCTAGAAAAACTAGAAATAAAGTGTTGTTCTTGCCGCCTGGTTCCTTGACTTCCTTCAGACGAATTCAATAAATCAGGGAAAATGACTCCATGGGCTAAACAACAAAAACATGCCAGTTCATTTTGTTTAAGTTGGATAATTGGGACATTCGCAATCCATTCGCAATTCGCAAATCGCTGGCTAACACATGATTCATACATTTACCCTACCTTGGCCAACAAAAAAAATGTCTTGAAAATCAATTGCAAAATCTCCCAGAAAAATGACTCCACAGCAGTGACTACATTATATGACTGCATTATATGACTGTCGTCTTCTTGATAGATTTAATGACCAAGTTCGGCGTGAGTCACAGTCAAACGAGCCCTAGGGCGTGCCCGTAATCTCCAGGACTGAGTCCATTATTTAATTGTCCTTCCCTGACTCAGTATCATATGCTTTCTTATATCATATCCCCCCCCCCCCCCTCCCCCCTCCCCGGCAATTTCGTAGCACTAATATTTGCATCATGTCTCCAGGAGAATTGTGCAATGATAGTTTTGTTGGGTGACGGGTGTTGAAGGTAGGATACACCATCGGTAATTGCTTGAATTATCAGGGATGTGTGGACTTTGGGGGCTGTATTTTATAGTAAATATCGTTTAAAGGTAGGATACACCATTGGAGGAATAAGAAGGAAGGATACACCATTGGTAATTGCTTGAATTATCATAAATGGGTAGATTTGTAGGGTTGTATTTTACAGTAAATATCGTTTAACTGACCTGTCCGAAGTTTTACAATCATGGATGCCGAGAAAAGCACGATAAACGGCGTTCGTTTTTAACTGGCGTCGAGCAGTTATTTCTGTGTTTTCGCGATCGCCGGCCGGCGATCGCAAATTTGTCTTTATAAAATTCAATTTTTCGGATTAATTACAGGATATCTAGCGCAATCATTTTGCTGGATGACTAGAATCATTATTTACTTTCAAATAAGTAAGATATTTCTTAATAATTCGGTAGTAAATATTTTCGATATCTGCAAATGGTGTATCCTACATGTACCTTTAAGAAGTTTTACAAAAAAAGCAAGAAAAACTATGTCAATTTTTGTAAATAAAATTCAATTTTTTGAAACAATTACAGGATAATTAGTGCAATCATTTAGCTGGTTACCTTAAATCATTATTTACTTTCAAAATAAGTAAGATATTTGTTAATAATTTGGCAGTAAACATGTTCGTTATCTGCAAATGGTGTATCCTACCTCTAAGCGTATATTTAGAGAGCTGAAACCTCCAAAATAAAAAAATATATATCTTTTTCTCGTTTTGGTTTTATTGGAAGACCACGGGTAAAGCAAACATTTATCAAAACTAAATAAATACAAAATATGCCCGACATTTGTAAAATGTGACCCACTTCACAAAAGTGGGTATTGTGTCGCCAACAGAAATTGAGTTAAGAAATTGAGTTTAAATAATTGAGTTACGTACATGGGTAATGTAAGCTTTCATTTGGTATTATAATAGAGCTTCATACATGTAGCCCCTTCTGTTCTGGAGATATGACATTTTTGTATATTAATTGCTTAATTCCTTGGAGTTTAAAAATACACAAATGAAAAAAAAACAGGATATGAAATAGCTGGCTCTGTTGTAGAACAGATTGGTGCACACAAACTGGTCATTTGCCCCACTTTATTCAACAAAATCAACATTTCTGTGACTAAAACCGTAGGTTTTAAAGATCAAATTCATGACCCCAAAAAAGAAAAATCACAATTGGACAAAATGTTTACCCTCTTAACTGGGCCATTACATGATAATGTACAGCGCGACTTAAAGGTATATGTAGGATACACCATTTGCAGATATCGAAAATATTTACTACCGAAATTATTAAGAAATATCTTACTCATTTGAAAGTAAATAATGATTCTACGCATCCAGCAAAATGATTGCGCTAGATATCCTGTAATTATCCTAAAAAAAATTATAAAGAAAAATTTGTGATCGCGGGACGGCAATCGCGAAAAAACAAAGATAACATAAGAATAACTGCTCGACGCCGGTTGAAAAAAAACGCTGTTTTTCGTGCTTTTCTCGACATCAATGACTGTAACATTTCGGACAGCTCAATAAAACGGTATTTACTATAAAATACAACCCCCCAAATCTACTCATTCATAATAATTCAAGCAATCACCAATGGTGTATCCTATCTTTAATACCCTGTTTTGTGGAGCCGGTCAAAAATCTACAATAAACAAATTATGATCAAACAAATTTCACTCGAGACACACACCAATTTTTTTTCTTCCCCGGTATACATGGCAGATGACAAAGTAACTCGCTGCCTTAAACCCATTAATGAAGGGTTGCCGGTTACAAATGCTGGAACGGGAAAGCCAGCGCATCCTGCAAGTCCATGAATCATGACAACAACGATCGATCATTCATTAGGGAGAGAGAGGAAAGGGAGTCTGGAGAGATAATGTCATTTTGATTACGGCATGATGACTGGTGCTAATTCAGAAAACGTTGCTTCTAAAAGGGTCCGGTAATCTTGCATAATATGTACATGTAGAGAATTACCAGTGCATATTGGGTTGAATTCTGGTGCATAAAAACTAGCAATTGGCTTATTATTTAAAGGTAGGATACACCATTGGTAATTGCTTGAATTATCATGAATGGGTGGATTTGGGGGTTGTATTTTATAGTAAATATGGTTTAACTGACCTGTCCGAAGTTTTACAATCATGGATGCCGAGAAAAGCACCAAAAACAGCGTTTGTTTTCCACCGGCGTCGAGCAGTTATTCTTATGTTATCTTTGTTTTTTTCGCGATCGCCGTCCGGCGAGCGCGAATTTTTCTTTATAAAATTATATTTTTCAGAATAATTACAGGATATTTAGCGCAATCATTTTGCTGGATGCCTACAATCATTATTTACTTTCAAATGAGTAAGATATTTCCTAATAATTCGGTAGTAAATATTTTCGATATCTGCAAATGGTGTATACTACCTTTAAGCAGAAGCTCCGAGCAAAAGCCCAAAAGCTCATCAAGCAGAAACAGAAACAAAAGCAATTGCTAAAAAACATAAGCAAAATTTATTTGATTAACAGTTTTTGGTTTACCAGTTCGCGCCAGGATTATTTTAACATCACCGAGCTGAGGCACGGGATTATTAATTTAATATTAATATTAACGAAACTCGCTGCTGACATACATTTCCGGCCTTGCTCGTGATGTGCTTATGCGTCATTCGTTTTGAATCTGGGGAAAACTTTGCGTGTATCTCAACTCACACTACCAGTCACACGCACCAAGTCCTACGGTCATCGGTCTTTCACATTCTCTGCCCCTACACTCTGGAACTCGCTGCCGCAACACATCAGGACCGCATCCACTGAACAGAACTTTAAATTTATGTTGAAGACTTTCTTATTTTAAATCTTTGTGTGTTACCTCAATCGTTTTTGATAATTGTATTAATCTGTGTAAAGCACTTCGGGACGTCAGTGTGAAGCGCTATATAAAAACGGTTATATTATTATTATTATTATTATATACGTCCTCCGGCGCGAACTGGTTAAAGCGTAGAGAAAGGAGGTAAAATAAACCATTTGCAGATATCGAAAATGTTTACTGCCGAATTATTAAGAAATATCTTACTAATTTCAACGTAAATCTTGATTCTAGGCATCCAGCAAAATGATTGCGCTAGATATCCTGCAATTAATATACAGGTTTGTTCGTTTGGGTTTTTTTTTTTTGGGGGGGGGGGGGGAAGGGTGAGAGTGAGGAGGTGGTGGCTAAAAAGGGGAGGTGGTGGCTAAAAAGGGGAAGGGGTAGAATACAGTAAAATCACTGTACAAAATATACAATCTCAACAATTTGCACAACAATGATAAGCTGTTATTTGTTAGCGTGATCGGTTGACTTATAATTCTCTTGCTTGATAGCGTTTGTGTGACACTTTCAATGTACAATGCTTGTTCAACACCAGAATATGTACAATACACAAAGTCGTGAACAACGTAACGATCGGGGATACCCTATTGTGTTTTCCTTTATTCCTGTTCTATAATCGAACCCCATTACCTGAACGATTGAGGACCAAATTTGAACAAAGAAACCGTCCTTCGAGGATTCTTTGTTCCCTTTGTTCTGTTTCGTGTTTTCGATCCTCGGTCGTAATACATGCACGGTTAATTAGAGCACCCAGGCATCCACATACCAGTACAATCCTCTTCCCCCTCATTTTCATTATCCGGACGGCAGATTAAAACGAGACAGGATGACTTCGTTGTCTGATAACTAAGGGTTCCTTCTCCGTAATAAACAAGATTAATGCTTTCCTGCCCACTGCGCGGCCGTGCCATTGCTTTTCCCCCAGCCCCGGCCCTGGTCTACCGTACCGTCAACAGACTACAGGAAATGCACAAGATTATGACTTCTGTATGTGACGTATGTGTGTGGGCACTGGGCAGCGCTCGTCGGTTCACGTAAAGGTCATAAATACGCAGACGTGTCATTTCACAAGTCGCTACAGACTACACAGCTCTATATGTGACCCGCTCCATCGAAATCAGGAATAAGTCTCGAAATGACTTTTTGAGATATACACATGGTGGCAAAGGGAATTTCATAAGCTTTCTAATGATACCCATCACAAGTGTGTATCGGTTTAGGTTAACGAGTTATGGTCTGATGAAGATGACAGGTATATATTTATTTTCCGAATCCACATTCAGAGAAAAACAGCTTTGAAATAAACAAAATTGACCAAAATCATACGGACAGCGCACACAAATCCTCTTCATTTTCATTTTTATTGATCGTTTTTACATACAAGACATTAATGACAATAGTCTGTGATAACTACACTTCCTAAAAATACAATGTTCAGAAAATCTACTTGGTCACGATTTTCACCCATGCGTTCAATTCAACGGCCGATTGCGTAAAACGGCCCCAGCGACTTATTCCTGATTACGATGGAGCGGGTCACATATAGTCTCGGAATGGAAAACACATTGCGATGTTCTTCCCTTACATGCGAATGTTATTTGAAACTAGAGAGTGAAAAGAATACGTGATGTTTTTACATTGCATTCGAATTCATGTTATTTGAAACTTAAAGTTATAGTATACCATTTGTCAGTTTTAATTTTTATCGTTTAACAATAACATGAAGCTGCAAAAGTTCTCAAAATCTCAGATTGGTGCTTGACAACTAACCTGATCAAGATTTACCGTAGCTCTGTGAAATACTGTACATTCTATATCTAAGAAAACAATATTGTAAAATTTCCATTTTAAACCAACTACTAATATACATTTCTGAAAAAAACAAACTCTCTGAGACTTATCTTTGGACTCCAAGCAAATGACAGCACACCAGAAGGAAGAATTTCACAGGAATAGAGTCAAATATATTTACATCAAGTAAGCTTTTAAAGAGATCGTACACGTTTGGTAATTGGAACCCACTGTTTGTTTCAATCTTATACAGTCATAGATATATATCATAAAACTAACCTATAAACAAATTATTTCAAAAGGTGTCAGCGATTTTGAGATATTGTCGAAAATCTGGAGCGGTTATGTCCACGCAGGAAGAATAATCTGCATTGGAATACACAATCTGAGAAACTTAACATTTTGGGGGATAAAAAGTGATATGTTTTTCTATAACCGCAGTACTTTAAAGTGAAAAGTTTCAAAAAATGCATTATACTATCCAAAGCTGCTGTACTTCTTACCAAGTAAGTTTTTATTGCCATTAATTTTTGGAGTTATTACCAAACGTATAATTTGGTTGTTATTTTGAAAATTTAACAAACTGAGTAATTTGGGCAACCGCCACAAAACTGGTAAAGCTGGATATAGCTGGATATAGAGTTGATAGAGCACCGAAGCGTCAATTCGTAGGTCACTGGTTCCACCCCCCTCCAGTCAATTCACTCTAGTCAATCTCCAGTCAATCTCCAATTTTCAAAATAATTGGGTTGGTTACTTTTTTGATAGTTGTAAAAGGTGTACTAACCCAATAAGGCTACATATTATATGTGACCGGCTCTGAAAAAAGGTGTAATAAGTCGTGCTGTGCATTATCGTGTAATGGCTCACTGAACATTGAGAGGGTGAACATTTTCATCAAAATGTGATTTTTATTCACAGAAATATTGATTTTGATGAATGAACTATAAAAACCGACCATTTTGTGTGCATCGTTTTGTTGTTCTACAACAGCACCGGCTATTTAAAAGGCCGTTTTTTTTTCAGTTGTGTAATTTGAACTCCAAGGAAGTTATCAACATGCAAACATGTCGTATCTCCAGAACGGGAGGGGTTACATAGCTCTATTATATTCCAAATGAAAGCTGACATTGTGGACTTTCCAACCATGTACACCGTACATACCTCAAATTCATGTTTCGCGACATAATACACCTTTTTGTGAAGTGGGTCACATGGTATACCGGTAGGTACATACATTTATTTACAGTAATCGATCACATATTTTAAAGTAAGTGATCCAGTTAATATTTTCCTCACACCAACATTATACATGTACATGTACAACAAGCAGTTTATTTTTACTTTCTCGGTTAACCGTGGAGCTCCATGAGTTAACTAAATACTGGTATTTAAAATTGATTGACTGCCCTACATTTAGAAGACAAAAATGTAAGAGGCAAGATACACTATTTGCAGATATCGAAAATTTTTACTACCGAAATATACAGAAAAATCTTTCTTTATTTTGGAAAGTAAATAATGATTCTAGGCATCCAGAAAATGATTGTGCTAGATATCCTGTAATTGTTCGTGAAAAAAACACAAGAACAATAAGAACAACTGCTCGACGCCGGTTGAAAACGAACACCGGACTTTTTTTCTCAGCATCCATGATTGTAAAACTACGGACAGGTCAGTTAAACGATATTTACTATAAAATACAACCCCCCAAATCCACCCATTCCTGATAATTCAAGTTACCAAATACCAATGTGTATCCTTTAAAGGTAGGATCATGATACACCATCGGTAATTGCTTGAAATATCATGAATTGGTGAATTTGGGGGGTTGTATTTTATAGTGAATATCGTTTACCTTACCTGTTCAAAGTTTTACAATCATGGATGCCAAGGAAAGCAACAAAAACTGCGTTCGTTTTCAACCGGTGTGGGCAGCGATCGTGAATTTATTTTTATAAAATTCAATTTTTCGTTACAATAAGAGGATATCTAGCGCAATCATTTTGCTAGTTGCCTACAATTATTATTTGATATTTCTTAATAATTTGGTAGTGAGGAAAAATTTAGGAATAAACTACATGTGGTGTCAAATTAAAGGGAACAGATAGAACTTTCATTTCAATGAGATTAAATGTACTGTAGTTATAAAGTGTGATTATTAGCTAACAATAACTCTTTTTTGTTTACCCTAAAGGCTAAATTAATGGGGTTCAGATGGTTTTAGTCAGTTTGGGTCGTTATTTTCCTCTGAATCAGTTATTTTTTTTTCCTGGTCAGGTTGAAGAGTTCAGATCGGTTTTGGATTCGATTTTTAACAATAATGTTTTTTGGTCAGTAAATTGGCCTGGTCAACCAAACCTGATCAATGCACAACATTTAACAGGAAAGTTGTGCAAAACACTGACAAATTTAACCACAGTTGGTATGTACCATTTTTTTGCTGACCAACCCCATGCCATGTAACACACAGGGGTCTAATGAGGTAATAGGCTAATGGCCCATGGCTGCATTCACACTGCAATCACACTGGGACCACAGTGTCATAGCTTCTATTTCTAGTCTGCAAATTTCTTTCTTTTTTAGCTTATGATATAACAAATATGTGACCTGTCATCACAAAATGAGCGTAAAGTCGCACGGAGTGATTTCCCAGTACGGCCAGTCAAAGTCAAAATTTGAAGGGGTGGTAGATTTTGAGATTATATGGTTTTTTTAAAGACTAAATCCCCAACAATCAATTCCCAATTTTTCAGGACGATCAGATAAAAACAAAATTAGTTTTTGATACAATTTTGACTATGTCTTTCTATGCCTTTCACACAATATCTCGCAAGAAATGCCCGTTTTCTCATAATCTCTTTATTAAGACTCCAGACTAAAAAATAAAAATAAACAAATATTGAGTATCAAACCTCCAAGTGTTATATACCATTGGAAAGCTCCGTTTCCACAGAATTTAGAAATACCCATATCTCAATTTCTGATTTTGCCGACTTTACGCTCATTTTGTGATGACAGGTCACATATACACTAATAAAAGTAGTGGGCCAATTTCATTGAGCTGTTTTTTATTAAAGCATGAACAAAACATGAAGATTTGTGCTCGGCCCATGACTCACGAGCAGTTGCATTGCGAGTCCGGTCGATCATTCCATGAAGTCATGACACATTATTTGACCAATAACTGGCAGTGTTATGTCGTGTGCTTGGATCACTGTAATTTCATTGGCTTTCAAAATTATACCAGACTCATTTACATGGGTATCATACATACATGTACTAGACCAGGGTTCTAGCCACGTTGGGCGGCTCCGGGCGGTACCGCCCGGCACTTGGGTTCAAATTGGCTGTGCCGTCCGGCACAATTTATTTATTTATTTTTTTTTTTAATTTTTTTTAATTTTTTTTAAAATCAAATTATTGGCACAAAAGAAAGAGAGGAGATACAAAGTCACGTAAATCATGTTCATGTAGTAATTTATTCTCCTAACTTTCACAGAAACATGCAAAAATGAACTGGACCCCCGGCCGTGAGGCGCGTGAGCTCCACTCGCTGCGCTTCCAACGCTTCGCAATCTGATAATTTACCCGGCACTAAAACGGTCCTACATGTAGCTAGAACCCTGTACTAGACCGCAATGTCGCGTGGCGGAAAACTCCGTTCAAGATTAAAAATAAATTAAAAATTGTATCACTTGCTGGGTTAGCTCTTATGAAAACACATGATTCAAAGAGATTACAACCTGCTTTTTAATACAAACCATTTTTTCAGCTCGGGTATGAACCGGCCTTTACACGGGTATCGTGTACTACACTGCAATGTGGCGTGGCGGAAAACTCTGTTCAAGATGGAAAATAAATTTAAAATGGTATCACTTGCTGGGTTAGCTCTTATAAAAACACATGATTCAAAGAGATTATACAACCTGCTTTTGTATACAACCCATTTGTTCAGCTCGGAAACTGTAATTTCAATTGGCCTTCAAAATTATACTAGACTCATTAACACGGGTATCATACTAGACCGCAATGTCGCGTGGCGGAAAACTCCATTCAAGATGGAAAATAAATTAAAAATGGTATCACTGGGTTTGCTCTTATGAAAACACATGATTCAAAGAGATTACAACCTGCTTTTTTTATACAAACCATTTGTTCAGCTCAGATACTGCAATTTCATTGGCCTTCAAAATTATACCAGACTCTTAAACACGGGTATCATACATACATGTACAGTACTAGACCGCAATGTCGCGTGGCGGAAAACTCCATTCACGATTAAAAATATATTAAAAATTGTATCACTTGCTGGGTTTGCTCTAACATACATTCGCATTTTTGTATCACTGTGGAGACATGGCTTTGTTCTCGTGTACAAAATGGTTAGAAAGTCGAGCACGTTTTTTAAAAAATGCTCCCATTTTAACCATAATTTGTTTCCTGTTTTGAAATTTCGACCCAATATACCCTATATTATACCCTAACCCAAACACTAACCCTAACCCACATCCTAATCCTAGTTTTTGAGTAATTTCAGTAAAATCCAAAAATCTAATTCGTGAAATTCCCAGTGAAGACCTAGCCTATTCATCTATAGAAATTTACCCTCTGGAGACGTTTTGTCTCCATTGTACACATTGTGTTCATGTCTCCAGAGGGTACCGTATTTCGCACCACATGATTCAAAGAGATTACAACCTGGTTTTTTTTCAAGCTTGGATACTGTAATTTCATTGGCCTTCAAAATCATACCAGACTTAAACACGGGTATCATACATGTACATGTACTAGACCGCAATGTCGAGTGGCGAAAAACTCCATTCAAGATTGAAAATATATTAAAAATTGTTATTCACCACTAGTCCAGTAAGGTATTTCATAATAATTTGGTAGTTCTGTTTATTTTTATGCTTGCAAATGATGTATATTCTCTTTAAAGGTAGGATACAACATTTGCAGATATCGAAAATATTTACTACAAAATTTTTAAAAAATATCTTACTCATTTGAAAGTAAATAATGATTCTAGGCATCCAGCAAAATTATTGCGCTAGATATCCTGTAATTATTTTAAAACAAAAATTGACGGCAATCGCGAAAAAACAAAAATAACCTAAGAATACCTGCTCGACTCCGGTTGAAAACAAACGCTGTTTCTCATGCTTTCCCCGGCATCCATGATTGTAAAACTTCGTACAGGTCAGTTAAATGATATTTACTATAAAATACAACCCCCCCCCCCCCAAATCCACTCATTCATGCAATTACCAATGGTGTATTCTACCTTTAAAACCCCACCAAGCTCAAACAGACTATTCAACATCAGCGCAAATCCCAGAAAGGACAAATAAAAAAACACAATTATGGCAACACAGCATTAACCTTCCGCCCCCTCGAAATTTGAGAATATGTTTACTGTGTCGGTGTGCTGTCAAATATTACTCCCAGACCCCCTAAAAATTATTCACTCCGTCAACAAATTGCACTACACTGAAACCAAGCCCTCGCTGCGTTCCCCTCGATTTGTTCTACACGTCTTAGTCACACCTTAATATCAGATGGGTAGATAGATTTTTTTTAATTCACCAAATTGTACCCTCTTCCGTCGTTTATACCATTATTTCACTTGCGTAAAAAAAAAAAAAAAAATAATAATCTTCTGTGACCAAGTAGGCACCGTTTTAATTGAATTATCACCTTCATAGGAAATGGAGCCTCCCAATGGATATTCTTTGGAGGATTATTTTATGTCTGTCATCTAAACGTTTTTTTCTTCTTCTTTTTTTTCCTTCTTTCTGTAGTCGTTTTTAATTTTTTTTTATTGGCGGAGCTCGGGCCTCGGGAAGACATTCTTCAGTCGAGACCAAGCGCAGACACGTGAACACCGAACTGGAAATAACAAGATTTTTCTATTTATAGGATGCAGATGTTTCTGCCGCAATTTCTCATCTTTGAGATTGGAGGAGAGGGGGAGGGAAGGGGGGGAGAGGGGGGGGGGGGGAGAGATAGGGGTCTGGGAAATGAAATAAGCAAAAGCAAAAAAAAAATTGTAATTTTTGAAAAAAAAAAAAATGATACGCTGTCATTTGTGAGAGTGCAAATCTAGAGGACATTTCTAGTTATTGGTGTATATTGGTGGTGCGAAATACGGTACCCTCTGGAGACTTGAACACAATGGGGACAATGAGAGTGAAAAGGTCTCCAAAGGGTAATTTCTATAGATGAATAGGTCTCCATTAGAAATTTCACGAATTAGATTTTTGGATTGTACTTAAATTACTAAAAAATGAGTTAGAATGTGGGTTAGGGTTAGTGTTTGGGTTAGGGTATAATATAGGGTATATTGGGCCAAAATTTCAACCCAGGAAAATAATTCTAACCATTTTGTACACGAGAACAAAGAGATGTTTCCACAGTGATACAAAAACAAGAATTGGTGTGCTACAATGTTTCGTAAAAGGTAGGATACACCATTTGCAGATATCAAATATTTTTACTACCGAATTATTAAGAAATATTTTACTTATTTATTATTTGAAAGTAAATGTGACCCAAAAATGAAAATTGAGATTTTGATTTCATCATTCAAAGCTTGTTTAGCTTTAAATGATGAAATCAAAATCTCAAATTTAATTTTTGCCTCAAAGTGTCTCATTTACTCGTGCTGGGTCACAAATAACGATGGTAGGCAACCAGCAAAATGATTGCGCTATATCCTGTAATAAGTGTAATTGTTCCGAAAAATTAAAATTTATTAAAACAATCGCCAAACGGTGATCGCGGAAAAACAAAGAACAACATAAGAACCACTCCCCGACGCCTGTTTTTCTCAGCATCCATGATTGTTAAACGATATTTACGATAAAATAATACCCCCTAAATCCACCCATTCATGATAATTCAAGCAATTACCAATGGTTTCAGCTAACTTTAACTGCAGTGCTTGTCAAAAGCATTACATTTTATTATAGAAAAAGGTCAATTCTTTTAAAAAGAAAAAAAAACCAACAATCAAAACAACACTGTCACCATACTGTCAGTCAGAACTGCAATTCTCCTGAATAAATACTTGAGGCTTTATTCCTCAATTCGGTGGGGCGATAAACCACTCAAGCCACATCTAAAAACACTATACAAGTATGCGGATGCACACTTCAAACAAAGACCTATAAATGTATCGTGTACATTCGTACCAGTAGGTTTCTGATTTCGATGCGAAATGAAATTACCCTCAATAGGTTACGTCTACACACGTACATGTAGAGCCTCTTTTTTCTTCTTCCGACGGGCGTTTCTTTTCGTGGGGCTATTCTGCTCAGCAGGATCTGTTGCCTGGCAACCGCTGATGATGTCATCAGGGGGCTGAATGTCTTTTTGCAAAAGGGGTCCAAATGTGTTTACGGCGTACCGATACCGGTACCACTACCGGTACGGTACGGTACCTCGCAATTGAGTACACATGTATGCACATAACTTATTTATTCGAAAATATGACTAGTGCATTGATTGGCTGCTAAATGAAAATGAAAATGTGGTATTTGAAAGCAGTTTTTCCTTTAGGCCAAAATTGTCTGCGCCTGCTTAGAGAATTGAGGAATCAAAGATAGGTTCACTTTCTATAGATTGGGACACATGGTTTGACATGTTGTACATGTAATTCGGTCAAGCGCATTTTCAAATATTTGAATACCAAATTATTTAAAAGAAATGATGCTAAAATAGGACTGTACAAACTGGTACTTTCTTGTGTGACCAATATTGATACAAGACCATAAAGCGCCGACAGTTTCGGAAACTGGATGAATTCCTTCAGTTTTAGTCACGTGACATTGGCGGCTACTGGACCTAATAAATCCTCAGGAATAGTCAGAATGATTTGGTCTGGTAACCAGACTATACATACCAGTACATAGTTTTCAAGCGGAGCTGTGTTGAAATACATACTGTAACTACGGTACATTCGTGCACTTCATATGCACAGAAAAAGAAATTCAAGACGAACACTCTTTTTACATGTGAGGTGGTGAGGACAATTTTCACACGCTGAATGTGTTTATTCAGCTTGTGTTTCCGCCGTCTGTACAATATTGCAGTCCTTTACACATACATTGTGCTAACATTTCGGTATCTGGTTCAACCAATCAAATGCCATCGTTCAGGACGCAAAAAATTACCGCACACACACACAGGTTGAATAAAAACATCTGCTACTATATTTGTAATTAAAATGAAAAACTAACGTACCACAATTGAACTGTTTGCTCAATATGGCAGTCACAAAATGTACAGTTTGTGGGTTGATTGATTGATTGATTTAATCTATGACTTTGGGGATTTAGTGATATACAATGACCAACTAGATCAAGTCAACTGTAAATTTGCAAATAAACAATAATGCTTGTAAATTAAACAAATAATTAAAGTTTGTGACCGGGATGGTAAGAATAATTTCATGAGTATTAAAAATACAAAAATATATTTCGTGAAATTTCTTGTGGAGACCTATTCATCTGTAGAAATTACCCTGTCGGGACAATTTTACTCCCATTGTCCCCATTGTGTATATGGGCCAATTTCATAGAGCTGTTAAGCACAACAATTTGTTTAGCACCTAAAAGTCTTGCTCAAAAATAACGGGTTGCCAGCCAAAACTCCATGTGCATTTCATGCTAAGCAAAAACCAACTGAATATAAGTCAGAAACAATATTATCTTACCTAAAATTGGGTTTTTAACCCTGCTTTTGACAAGGAAGAATTTTCATGCTAAGCAAAGTTTTGTGCTTAAATAAAATTGGCCCCAGGGCCCAATTTCATAGAGCTGCTAATCAAAAAAATTTGCTTAGCACAAACAATCTTGCTTATTAAAAACAGGTTACCAGCCAAAATTATACATGTTTTTCATGCTAAGCAAAAAAACCAGCTGATTATCAATCCAGAACAATAAAGATCAAGTAAAATATTGGTCTGTAACCGTTTTTGCCAAGGACAAATTGTCAAGCTATGCAAATTTGTGTGCTTAGCAGCTCTATGAAATTGGCCCCAGGTCTCCATAGAGACAGCAATCTTCTGCCCAACATGTTTTTGGCCAATTTTCTCCAACCATGGAGGAATAAGAAGCTCCAACACACTAGAGAAACACCAGCAGGCCAGGTTTATATTCCTCCATGTTGAAAGCCATACCCCTACTGCCCATTGCATTCTCAGCATGCCACTTTAATGAGGCGTTTATGGGATGGCAAATGTATACCAAGGTCCATTAAATTGATAACAGGGTAACAAGATCATCATACCAGTATGTCATCTCAAGGGTTCTAACACTGAGATAACAGAATTGCCACCCAGCTTACACTAACCTTTCTCTATGCACTAACAGTAACAGTAACAGGGCGCATGATCAATACAGAATGACTTGAAGACAATTTATATCCTACCTCCATGAATACATACACTACATGTCAGAAATTACATTTGTTTTTTCAATAATAATTGTTTTATTATTAAAGGTAGGATACACCATTTGCAGATATCGAACAAATTTACTACCGAATTATTAAGAAATATCTTATTATCTCATCTGAAAGTAAATAATGATTCTAGGCATCCAGCAAAATGATTGCGCTAGGTATCCTGTAATTATTCTGAAAAATATAATTTTATAAAGAAAATTCGCAAGGTCCCAAAGAGATGAAAGTGGACAAAGAAAGTGTACAAAAACCCTCTACTTAAGGGCCCCGGAAAATGTTGGATTCTATATGCTTTGTGGTGCAATCTGAGGCGATTTCTGGCCACTTTCCTCAGATTTTTTTTGCAAAACTGTAAAATAAATATATGGAGATAAAATGTAGAATTATGGAGATTATAATAGAGAATGTATATAAATATATACATTTATTGATGAATGTGGGGCAAATTGGAAAATGTGAGCGCGGGGCGCGAAGCCTTTTACGGCATGGGGTCCGAAAATTTTTGGATTCTATATGCTTTGTAGTGCAATCTGAGGAGATTCCAGGCCTCTTTCCTCTGATTTTTTTTGCAAAAGTTTTCAAAATTATATGGAGTTAACCAGTTCGCGCCGGGATTATTTTAACATCGCCGAGCCCACGGGCGGGATTATTTTTAACGAAACTCGATCCGAAGCGGGTTCAGGCTGATAGTGTCAGGAAGCACACCCACGCATTTCCGGCCTGGCTCGCTGCTGACAAATCATTTCCGAACTTGAACTTGGCGTGTTTATGCGTCATCCGTTTTGAATTTGGGGAAATTTTTGCGTTTATATACGTCATCCGGCGCGAACTGGTTAAAATGAGGAATTATGCAATTTATAAATATAGAAGTATATGAATGTGTGCCCCACCCAAAACTGGAACAAGCGAAAATATATATAAATATACATTGGCGTGTCCAGGGGGGGGGCTTTGGGGGCTGAAGCCCCCCGCACGCGCGGATCCCCCCCAAAAAAAAATGAAAGAGAAAAAAGAAGGAAAGGAGGAAAGAAAAAACGAAAGAAAAAACGAAAAAAAAAAATATGATTTGACTCAGCCCCCCGCAGGAAAAAATTCTGCACACGCCTCTGATATATATAGCAAATCTGTCGCCAAAAATATGAGCTTTCGGACAATGTCCTAGCTTGGGTTGGACAAACCATAGCTTTATGAACAAACCAACCAACTAACATTCTTACACAAGGTCATTAACAACATAAACATTCATCCAGATATACTGCAATAAAAGGGTAATTGGCAAAGGAGGGGACATTACTGCCAATTCAATGACCACAAGTCCACCAGGCACGGGATTATCGAACCTCGATGCCAGGTAGTCCGAGTATCATACATTGGTTATTTTATCTTGGTTTCAATTTACATGATCGCGGTTCAATTTACTTAATCGCCCCTGGTCTTTTTAAAGATGTACAGTGTACATGTACCTTTTCAAACTAGTATAAATTGCTTTTAGCTTTATATTATAAGGAGACAGAAAGAACTTTCATTGGGTGGTGTGCTAATGAGATGGAATATGATTTGTTTGTCCAAAGATCTTAGGTTTTTAAGATAAAATCATGGATTGTTGGTAGTTTATAGCACCTTGTTTTAAATTTCATATGAACAAATGCAAGTGTTCTTGTATTTTTTGTGTAAAGAGCTTACTAAACTCCTCAATACAATGTATGCAGTGTATATTTTGAAGATAATTTAGACTTCAGTCAAAAGCCATGTTCGCACTGGACTTTTTTGGGGGAAGGTTTTACTGAGACTATGGTAAAATGAAAAATGGTAAAATGTTACCACTGTTCGCACTTGGACTTTCGACACGGGAAAATTTTACCGAGACGAGGGGAGAAGTAGCCGAGCTGTCATTATAATGACTCATGAAGGCGAATGTGATCACAATGCGATGTGCATGCATCAGCGCACGCACGTAAACAATGCAAAGAGTGCATGCGCGGTGTCTTGTGTAGCATGAAATCGCACTAGGGGGCCAGATGTACCGCTTTTACCGACTCGCGCTGTTCGCACTGGACTTATCGTCTAGGGAAAAGTTTTCCCGGGCAGCAGTTGGCCGGTAAAAGTAACCACTGGACTCGGGAAAAGTAACCGAGAGGAAAACGTCCTAGGCTGTCCGCACTGCACTTAAAATGGAAAAAGTACCCATCGTCTCGGTAAGTTTTATCAAAAAAAGTCCAGTGCGAACAGGGCTTTAGACTTCAGTCATAAGAGTTATAATAAAAAATAAAGAGTTCACTTATCACGTGACATCCTAAAATCGCGTTCGCTTTCGCGCCTAGTACTGACCGGCCCCTTATAATGCCAATATTCTTCTTGTATTATTACAATTTATGAAAATCTTTTTTATATTTTATACAGGCCAAGATTTGTTTGTCTTCTGAGAGGAATTCCCACCCAATGTTATCAGGATGAGCTAGATCAAATGGAGATTGAGTAAACAAACACAAGTCCAAGGAATTCCACTTCCATTGTATAAATGTACGCTCACGTGCAATTTGTTTTTAAATTCCACAAAATGTAAAGTTGCTCGTTTTGACCCGTAGTTTTGTAAAATGCCAACATAATTTTTTTTCCCCACAAAATTGTACCTGTATTAGGCTGTCCCAAATATAACGAATACTTGAATATTTGATCAACCGAATATTCAAGAATTTCTTTTTGCTAGTTTGATATGCAATGCCCGTTCAAAATGTATCTGTTCGGGATGGGCAATTTGTTTTCTTTTAGTCATGTTTCAACCAAGATAAAGGGGAATACACCATTGGTAATTGCTTGAAGTATCATGAATGAGTGGATTTAGGGGGTTTATTTTATAGTAAATGTGACCCGCTCCATCAAAATCAGGAATAAAGCCGTGTTCGCACTGGACTTTTTGGGGGGAAGGTTTTACCGAGACGATGGTAAAATAAAAAATGGTCAAATGCTACCACTGTTCGCACTTGGACTTTCGACACGGGAAAATTTTACCGAGACTGTGGGAGAAGTAGCCAAGCTGTCATTATAATGACTCGTGAGGGCGCTTTGCGTGACCTTTTTGCATTGACCCCGGTGTACCCATTCGCGATCGCGCGCGCGCGCTTTTTTCCCCGATCAAATCATTGACGCCATCGCATCCGTTGTCGTGCTTTCTTTCGTCGTAAGACACGTTGATGTTCTTTATTATCATTTGGAAATGATGCACTGGTATCACCAATCAAACTTTTGACTGTATCAATAATAATATCTGCCATAATATTGACCAAAGGAACCCCACATAATCTTTTTTGCAGAACCACGTGCGAATGTGATCACGATGCGATTTGCATGTATCAGCGTGCCCGCATGTAAACAATGCAAAGAGCGCATGCGCAGTGCCTTGTATAGCGTGACCTTGCACTGGAGGGCCGGGTGGACGTTTTCCTGGGACGCTTTTACCGAGTCGCGCTGTTCGCACTGGACTTATCGTCCAGGGAAAAGCGACCAGGGACGTTTTCCCGGGCAGCAGTTGGCCGGTAGAAGTACCCACTGGACTCGGGAGAAGTACCTGAGAGGAAAACGTCCTAGGCTGTCCGCACTGGACTTAAAATGGGAAAAGGACCCATCGTCTAGGTACGTTTTATCATTTTAAGTCCAGTGCGAACAGGGCTTAAGTCTCGAAAAGACTTTTTGAGATATGCACATGGTGAGAAAGGGAATTTCATAAGCTTTCTAATGATACCCATTACAAGTGTGTATCTTCTTAGGTTAACGAGTTATGGTCTGATGAAGATGACAGGTGTATATTTATTTGCCGAATCCACATTCCGAGAAAAACAGCTTTGAAATAAACAAAATTGACTAAAATCATACGGACAGCGCACACAAATCCTCTTAATTTTCATCTTTATTGATCGTTTTTATAAGACATTAATGACAATAATCTGTTATAACTACACTTCCTAAAAATACAATGTTTAGAAAAACAACTTGGTCACGATTTTCACCCATGCGTTCACTTCAACGACCGATTGCGTAAAACGGCCCCAGCGACTTATTCCTGATTACGATGGAGCGGGTCACAAATATCGTTTATCTGATTAGTCCGAAGTTTTACAATCATGGATGAAGGGAAAAGCATGAAAAACAGCGTTTGTTTTCAACCTGTGTTGAGCAGTTTTTCTTATGTTATCTTTGTTTTTTGGCGATCGCTAGACAGCGATCGCGAATTTTAATCGCGAATTAAAATTATATTTTTCGGAATAATTACAGGATATTTGGCGGAATTGTTTTGCTGGATGCCTACAATCATTATTTACTTTCAAATGAGTAAGATATTTCTTAATAATTCGGTACCAAATATTTTTGATATCTGCAAATTTTGTATCCTACCTTTAAAACACAAAATCTTCGGGGATTTCACACCTTTAATAAAAGGAGAAACAATTCATCAAAGTGACAAACCTTTTGTTCCGAATTCCCCCCACCCCAACCTAAAGTTCCCCACCTCTGTGTTTGAAGTTATAAATCACACTACCACAGCCTTGTTGAACTTTTGTGCAACTTAATTTCATTGCCAGAATAAAAAAAAGTTACAGTATCTACACTGCACTGCGGCTGTTCCGAGATGTTGGATGGTTTGGTCATAGAGAAAGGGTTTGGTTGGGTCTCAACTTTGTTGGTTAACCTTAAGGTCAAAGATCAAGGCAATTAGACTGGAATTTATGCACTTGGGAAGTGCTGAGGTGACAAATTGATACACAGTGTGTAGACCAAACTGCGTTGAGTGAGTTATAAATAATTGTCCAAGAAGTTTACTCTGAAAAACCACCCCCAAAAAATAAGAAAGAAACAAGATGACAAAGTAAGTTCGTCCGAGAAAACTGAAGTTGAACTTTTTCTCCATAGAGGTACAACAAAATAACTATCACAAATCATTGAAGTGCAAAGTTAGTGATTTTTTTGACTGAAGCTTTATGGAGAATCTGCATCGCAGAGCATGAGCAGTGTGAAAGTACAAAGTAACAAATAACCCCAATTCTCCAAAATCCTCATTTAGATAAATACCCAAGTAACCCCAATCTTGTGAAATCTTCCCGCAAAATCATCCAGCAACCAGGATCCTGCATTTTCCTCCAGTGGCAAAACCACAAATGCCCTCAATCCTGCAAATTCCTCCAATGCATTAACTTCCGAGTGACCTCAATCCTGCAATCTCTTGCAATTTGCAAAGAGGATTTGAGATGGTTAGGGCATTGTTAGGGTTAAAGACCAGATTGTACTGATCTCGAGCTGCTGCAGAACGGGTCTCGTAACGTTCCTGATAAACAGGAATAATACTGGTAACGGTAAAGTGCTTTGACACCCTAGAAGCGAATAATATAAGCACCAAATATGAATATTAAACATTATTTTCTGGTCTTATCTCCCTCCCCAAAAAGAAAGCAAAACTGTCAATAATAGAAAAATTTGACAATTTTTGCTCAGTATGCTTTCTTTCATTAAGGTAGTATACACCATTGGTCATTGCTTGAATTATCATGAATGGGTAGCTTTTGGGGGTTGTATTTTATAGTAAATATCGTTTAACTGAGCTGTCCGAAGTTTTAGAATTATGGATGCCAAGAAAAGCACGAAAAACAGCATTTTTTTCAACCGGCGGCAAGCAGTTATTCTTATGTTATCTTTGTTTTTTTCGCGATCGCCATCCGGCGATCGCAAATTTTTCATTATAAAATTATATTTTTCGGAATAATTACAGGATATCTAGCGCAATCATTTTGCTGGATGCCCAGAATCAACATTTACTTTCAGATGAGTAGGATATTTCTTAATAATTCGGTAGTAAATATTTTCGATATCTGCAAATGGTGTATACTACCTTTAACCAATAACCTCAACAAACAACATTAACCTCACAATGAAAGTCTTCTTTTCTTCACTAATTCTGTCCCTATGAAATAAACTTTTTTTTTCCCAAACACTTCAACCTTGAACATTGGTTGAGGGCATCCCTAAATGTTTATTAACACTAAGCAGGGGGTCTCTGCAGGAATCCACTGGGGCCTCAAGAAGTCTTGCACTTTACTTCATGCGCTGACAATCCACACAAATGGTTACAGTGTGGCATGATTGGTTCACCAGATGTAGTTTGCAAAAAGCTTGCTTGAGGCTATTTGGTGTGTCTACAAACATGGAATAATTATAGAGGTTCATAGACTTGTTTGCTAGTCTAGTGCCATTTTGTACAATGGGTTGTTGGTCTAGTACTACATGTAGCTGGATTTTTCAAGACTGAGTGATGGGGGTTGGGTAGAGATGAGGGTTGGGTAGGAATGAGGGTTGGGTAGGGATGAGGGTTGGGTAGGGATGAGGGTTGGGTTGGGATGAGGGTTGGGTGGGGTGGGGTGGGGTGGGGTGGGGTGGGGTGGGGTTGGGTGGGGTGGGGTTGGGTGGGGTTGGGTGGGGTTGGGTGGGGTTTATGGGGTGGGGTTTATGGGGTGGGGTTAGGGTTGGTTGGGGGTTGGTTTGGTTGGGGTGGGGTGGGGTTGGGGTGGGGTGGGGTTGGGTTGGGTTGGGTTGGGGTGGGGTTGGGTTGGGGTGGGGTTGGGTTGGGGTGGGGTGGGGTGGGGCCGGTTGGGGGTTGGGTGGGGCGGGTTGGGGGTTGGGTGGGGCCTGGTGGGGGTTGAGGTGGGGCCGGGGGTGGTGGTTGGATTGGGGTGGGGATGGGGCCGGGGGTGGGGCCGGGGGTGGGGCCGGGGGTGGGGCCGGGGGTGGGGGGTGGGGCCGGGGGGGGGGGGGGGGGGGCGGGTAGGGGATTTTGGAAGATTTGGGAGGGTTAAGGTTAAGAAGCACGCAACAAATCTAAAAACTATATGGGTAAAGATATGCTAAATTCAAGATTTTCTTAAATTGATTAGGGAAATCCACCATTTTATTTTTGGCTCTCTTCATAATGCCCCTGACTTGTTTATAAAAATACAAAAATACAAAAATTAATTTACAAAAATTATAATAAAACAAAATTCTTTGAATTATTATTTGCTGTTTTGTTTATAATTCCCTCTTTGTAAGTATAATGTTGGGGATGTAATGGGGGAAGAGGAGCCACCAAAACCATTACTTTTACTCTGCTCTTTTCTGTTCACGCAATATTGCTATGTAATCCATCGGCGTCCTTGTCACAGCATGGAGGTAGGAAAAAGTGTGTTCTTATTCCTCCATGGTCAATCGTCAAAATAAAACAAACAAAACATCGCGGAGAAATATCTCAATATTTTTTGCATCTTTTTAAAGCGATCCCAACCGGAGATCGTTATTTTTAAGCACAAATGCAATGGAGCACTGTTTTATTAGCTATGGCAAATGATAACTAAAATGTTACTTACCGCATCGGTAACGTTAGGGTATTTTCCAGCAACAAAAGGAAATGTTTATCCGGGGAAAATGCGTGGCCGACACAGACTGCAGCTAAATCGTACACTGAATCCCGCGCGTGTACGGCACGTACGTAAGTGAAAATAATTAATTGGGCGAAACCATTAGGCTCATGGGGGAGTGGACGTAAATACAATAGAGGGCGCTAAACCGTTCCGCCGCGCCGGTGTCATATGCAAATCGGACCCTTTTTCATATTGGTTAAACATAGAGAAAGGTTAAACCTGCTCACATGACAGGTCATGCTCCAATTATCTCCACTTAAGCATGCGCAATGCTACCAACGAGTCCAGTCTGAAATTCACGCTACACCTGTCTAGGGAATTTGTACACAACTGTTCCACTGACCTCTATACTGGACAGATCATCCATTGTTTCATTTTGAAGTCGGCATGCAGAGAAGTGCAACATGGCGGACCACGAAGTCACTCTGTGAGCCAATGAAATGTCCAGGTGTAGAGTTCAGTTGGTTGGTAAATCCACTGACCTCTACAACTGGACATTTCATTGGCTCACAGCAGTGACGCCATGTTGCACTTCCAGTTCGCGCCGACTTCAAGTGTTAGCACAGCAGAATATGGACAATGATCCGTCCAGGTGTTGAGGTCAGTGAACTGTTCTATCAATATCATGGTTCCAGTCAAAACCGCAGAATACGCAGTTGCACTTCTCCAACAAAAATCGACGTCTTTGAGAAAATTCCATTGTTCTCCATTTATATTTCTCATGGAAATCAATGGAGACATCTATAAAACACTTTCTGAACAAAACAAATGTCGGCAGTATTAAAAATATAATAAAATAAAACCAGCAACTGTTAGCGTGGCATTTATAGGCCGAGTTCGGGCGGTCTGTTCTTGACACGCGTAACTTGTTCTTGCAAAACCCTGGTGGATAGGTGGTGTGTGTTCTTGTTCCGAGTGCAATGTTCACGGGTCGCGTTCCCGCCGTTCGAGCGCGAGAACAGAGTTCGCGTGTCAAGAACAGACCGCCCGAACTCGGCCTATACTTATGACAATATTTATCAGAAACTAGAGTTTAAGAAAACACCAGAGGGCGCTATTTCCCATTTACTACACTAGAACTTTCATCCAATCAAAATCGTCTGGCTACAAAAGCTCTTTTTGTGGTTATAGTTTTTTTTTTCTAAAAAAAATAATTGTCTTTCCAGCCTTTTATAATTATTAATTTAAAGCAAATGTTGTAACATAAATCACTGCTCCACCGTGGTGTTATTTCTACACAATCAAATCAGTGTTATGATAATGAACTGGAAACTATAATACTCTACAGCATAAATTAAACATTGAATATTAAAACAAATTATAATATTGAATTCAACAATATAAATTATTGACACTTATGCCAAAAACATTTATACATTAACAAAATAAATCCAAGCTTAACATGTGAATCATTTATCACAGTGGCTGCAGGTGCATGGCTTAAACACCACTGACCTCTACACCTGGACGGATCATTGTCCATATTCTGCTGTGCTAACACTTGAAGTCGGCGCGAACTGGAAGTGCAACATGGCGGACCCTAGACGTCACTGCTGTGAGCCAATGAAATGTCCAGGTGTAGAGGTCAGTGGATTTACTCTGTACATTTTGTATTTATAAACATTACGTAATACGTATTGTACCAACACCTGGCCATTTCATTGGCTCACAGAGTGACGTCGTGGGTCCGCCATGTTGCACTTCTCCGCATGCCGACTTCAAAATGAAACAATGATGATCTGTCCATGTATAGAGGTCAGTGTTAAACACCTGTGTGAATCCTGTTATGAGTTATCAAGTTACAACTCTCTAATCTGTGAATAAATTATCAGTAAAATCTCAGTGGCTACATGTTTTTTCGACATCATGCTTCCTCAAGTTAGCAATCCTTGTGAATGATTTATCACAGCGACTGCATGCTAAATTATGTAGGGTCGAGTTTACAGGTTTTGATTCTCTCATACTGATAACCTTTTTTTCTGAATGAGCTCTTCTGACCACTCAGTCAGACTGAGAGAATACTGATTCTGTGTGAGGCCATTTTGATGTTGCAGGCGTTTACATTGAAGGCAGATACATGTACTTTGATTGTCTGCTTTTTCAAGTGGTCATACCATTTTTTCAATGATTGATGGGAATGCTGAAAATGTTTGACTAGAAACTTGTAGCTGGTGAACATTGGCCGTATAGATGTCGCTTAGACAGTATAAACAAAGTTATCAAAATTTAATAGTCTCATGATTAACTTATCTAACTTAGTCTCATGATTAACATGTTTGACTTGTTTGTATATACACTTTGTATTATATTCACAACAAATTTATTTAACAAACAAATTACTGCTTACTGTTGGCATTTTTACATCGTTGCCATTGGTCATCCCAATCCCCAGCTGTTGCATACTCCTTTTCATAGAAGTACACGAGTATTCAAGCATGGAGAAATATTTCTCCACAAGGTCTATTGTCGATCGGTTGATTTCAACAGGTCGCGCCCTGCGCTACGCAAGAAAGGGAGCATTAGCCTCTGTCATGACCTTTCTAAAAGGTCAACGCGAGGAAAATTGTCAAAATGGCGGCGCTTACCAACAGCAACACGTGTGTCGTCGATGTCAGAACTTTATGGCTTACGACGGAGCTCTAAAGGCTGTGGTTATTTCGAAAGGATAAACCGTAGGCATAAGGCTAAATGTCATCCAAAACCGTAAAATTACGAAAGAGAAAGAAACAGCGACTGAAAAAATTGTCAGTTTGTGAAAGCGTGCTGCGCTATATACGTACGTGCGTAGCTAGCGGATGTCAGACAACTCGACTCGGGACAAGTCGACCGTTGAGACAAGTCGACCGTTGAGACAAGTCGACCGTTGAGACAACTCGACCGTTGAGACAACTCGACCGTTGAGACAACTCGACCGTTGAGACAACTCGACCGTTGAGACAACTCGACCGTTGAGACAACTCGACCGTTGAGACAACTCGACCGTTGAGACAACTCGACCGTTGAGACAACTCGACCGTTGAGACAACTCGACCGTTGAGACAACTCGACCGTTGAGACAACTCGACCGTTGAGACAACTCGACCGTTGAGACAACTCGACCGTTGAGACAACTCGACCGTTGAGACAACTCGACCGTTGAGACAACTCGACCGTTGAGACAACTCGACCGTTGAGACAACTCGACCGTTGAGACAACTCGACCGTTGAGACAACTCGACCGTTGAGACAACTCGACCGTTGAGACAACTCGACCGTTGAGACAACTCGACCGTTGAGACAACTCGACCGTTGAGACAACTCGACCGTTGAGACAACTCGCCCGTTGAGACAACTCGCCCGTTGAGACAACTCGCCCGTTGAGACAACTCGCCCGTTGAGACAACTCGCCCGTTGAGACAACTCGCCCGTTGAGACAACTCGCCCGTTGAGACAACTCGCCCGTTGAGACAACTCGCCCGTTGAGACAACTCGCCCGTTGAGACAACTCGCCCGTTGAGACAACTCGCCCGTTGAGACAACTCGCCCGTTGAGACAACTCGCCCGTTGAGACAACTCGCCCGTTGAGACAACTCGCCCGTTGAGACAACTCGCCCGTTGAGACAACTCGCCCGTTGAGACAACTCGCCCGTTGAGACAACTCGCCCGTTGAGACAACTCGCCCTTTGGGACAACTCGCCCTTTGGGACAACTCGCCCTTTGGGACAACTCGACCTTTGGGACAACTCGACCTTTGGGACAACTCGACCTTTGGGACAACTCGACCTTTGGGACAACTCGACCTTTGGGACAACTCGACCTTTGGGACAACTCGACCTTTGGGACAACTCGACCTTTGGGACAACTCGACCTTTGGGAGAGCTATAGCTGTACTTCGACGTTTACATTGTTTATAAACAGTTAATGTTGGGCCGACTTTCCTCATGCAATGTTGCCATACTTCTTTGTTGACAAACTGCAAATTCATTGTACCTTTACAATGTTAATGTTATTAATGCTTGCTATTTACCCTCTGTTAACAATTTAGGTGTAAGCTTAGTCCGAAAAAAACCCCAATGAAACGGTGGCGTCCAGAAATTGTGCACACAATCGACCGAGTGCTCCCTAATTGGTCGTGGCGCAATTGAATAATTCTTGAAAAATCCAAGTTTAATATTTACGAACTTCTTTTAATGTCAGGTTTCAGTCAATAAAAGGGTAAAATATTACTAGATTTCACAGGCGTCTGTACATTTAATGTGACAGTATTTAAAACTGGTTTTTAAATAAACATTGCAGGATCAGGAATGTTGAGGTTTAACGTCCATGTGAACCAAGTGCTTGTGTGTAAAGCCCCAAATTTATATTTGATGTCAAAAAATAATAAAAAATACAAAAATAATATTGCTTGTACATGTATCAAGTTGTATGAATTGGCCCCAGGATTTGTTTACTGTATGGCATTCAAATATGGCTTTCAAATAAAGCTTCAGTTCAGTGCCACTGAATTTTTTGTTTTGTTTAAATGTTAATTGGGCCTAACCGGTTTTCTAAGGAGCATAAATACACGGCGGGTCTTTTCAAGTGCAGGAAAGAAAATCTAGTTTTATGATTGGCCATTTTTTATTAAGTATTTCCCCGCAATTCACTAACTATCTGTCGTTTTTTCTCCATGGTATAGATACTTACGTTAGTTTTACGCGCGAGCTCGGAAGCCATATTGACAAATTTCCGCAAAACGCCCTCTTCGGTTGATTTTCGTCATTTCATGACAGAGGCTAATTGCGCGCACGGCGAACCACTCGAAAATATGTCGTCATTAAAATTCCTAAATCTAAAAAGAAGACCAACTCTCATCGTATTCGAGGGCCAGAGGTGTTGTAGTAAATATTGAAAAGCACAAAGAGCTTGCCGAGAAGGCATACCGGGTCGAAAAGCTTGGTTTAGTTGCAAAACAGCTCCCTTTGTCTGCCCATCATGCTTTGCGCTATACTTTGGGATCGCGATCAGCAATAGACCTTATGGCCGAGTTCGGGCGGTCTGTTTTTGACACGCGTAACTTGTTCTTGCAAAACCCTGATAGATAGGTGGTGTGTGTTCTGGTTCCTAGTGTTCACGGGTTGCGTTCCCGCCGTTCGAGCGCGAGAACAGAGTTCGCGTGTCAAGAACAGACCGCCCGAACTCGGCCATTGATTCAAGTAACTCCTGCCCTGGCTGGTTTGGCTTGAAGCTCCCGAGTCCTGGTCACCATTTTTTGAGTCAGTATAAAGGTAAGCCTACCAAGCTAGAGTAGGCCTAAGCAAAGTAAGACAAATGTTTAAAAAAGAGCCACTTAGGCCTACAGCCCTATTTGGCTAGGGCTGGACGTAACTAGTAAACTTGTACATGACTAGTGCTAGGCGTAGTGTAATGCGCCGAGGCCCAACCAACTGAATGTCTAACAAGATAGGCCCTGTGTTAATTTTGTGTGCCAGTGCCACTCTGTCAGCCTTCTGAATGATACGGCTGAAGTCTGGCATAACAAATGTCATGCATATGACCGGCTTTAGACCTACCTTTCTGTCAGGGGCGTTCTTTGGTTTTTCGTCCACCACCGTCACCGCGAGAACTTGAGTTCTAAACTTCAGCAGCACAGCTAGCTAGCTAGCTAGCTAGCCGGCCGGCCACGCTGCTTGTATGTTTTTGACCAAAGCGCGCGGTAATTCGCAAGGCGCTATATTTTCACAATACATGTACATGTAGATAACGTTCAAGTCAATTTGTACTGTTCGCGTACTTAAAAACTCAACACCAACTGCTCGTTCAAACTTTGTTTTAATGTGTTGTCTGCTTTTATTTAGGGCGCCAGCGCACGTGCCGCCGTCGTTTTCATAGTTCCAGATCGCAACAATTATTCGGGCTGCTTTCGACTAGACCAATCCTCGAAATTCAAGTTAAATTGGTTTCAACTTTTAATTAGTAGTTTATCTTGAGTAATGGAAACACGACATTTTCCCTTCATATTTATCTTCTACTAATTTACAGTCGAAAGTGCCGACAGTACCCAACCTCAATATAGGTTTTTAATAGGTTTCAAAAATTTAAATTGTATAGGTTTTAAAGGGTTTTTAAGCATTGACATATTGGAATTTATAGATTTTAAGATCTAAAATTAAGAAATTGTTCAACACAAGATAGCAGAAATATAGTAAATTGCTTACCTAATTTTTCCACACTAAAGTTACCAATTTCCAGCAAATTGTGAAAAACTCTGCAAAAGGTACATGTAGGCCTATAAATTATTAAAAACGTAGTTATATTGGATAAATAATATTATTTCTAAACTGTGGATCAAATTCATTCTTGAAATCGTCTTTGAAAACATTTTTTGTAACGCATTCGAGAATAAAAATAATAATACGGTAGTTTTTTATAGAGTATGTATGGGTTACTTTTATTAAAATTATTTTATTGTTAAAATTATTTTATTGTTAAAATTATTTTATTGTTAAAACAATAAAATAATTTTCAAAATTGAAATGTATGGTTGTTTATTTTAATAGCTTTTACAGGTTTAAATGCAATTGGCTTTACCAAATCCCTCACAATCCATTTCCATTTTGGCAGATATTTAAAAAAATTGGTACTGCAGGCCTGATGTGGATTTTAATGGGCTGGGAGGCCTGAAGCACTGCTTGGGGAATCTGAAATATTGTGTCTATCATGCAGTACTGTTGTCATAAGATACGTATTTAGTCAGTTAAATCTTAATACTGATATACACAAATTATACAGAATACTCATTACCACCTAATATATACAGCCTGATTACACCAGAAAATATACACAAACAAAATGTATACAAAATGTTAAAAGACAAAATATAAACTTTCTGCAAGTACACATGTACCCTGAATATTTAACGTTTAAATAAATATCAAAAATTGTAGTTTCAAAATTTAAGAAAAATGCATACCCTGGTACCAATACTATCTTCCTTGAATAAAAATATACCAAATCAATTAAAAAAGTATATTTGTAAAAAAGTGTTTAAAAAAAGTTGAAGCCAACAAATGTTCATGCTACATGTATTAAAATTCAAAAAATACACACAAAATGATTTCCTGGGCAATTTGTTTTTTACAAAAATCAAAACTTGTGCGTCTAACATACAACATTTTAAATGTTTTTTGATTGGTAACTTTTTTGAATGCTCCAAAAGGTATACTTTACATTTCAGAGTGATTAACTCCATTCTTTTTTTTAATACATTGTACTAAATAGAAAAAATAGATTTTTACTACCAAAAAAAAAATAAAAAAGGAAAAAATCATAATCCTTTAAAATACCAATGGAATTTCATTATCCCAGCATACAAAAATAGGAAGCATTTAAATATTTGGTATAGAAAATGTAAATATTTACTGGCACTTTGTACAAGCTACATGTATTGTTCAAAAATACGTACCGGTACATTAGTTACGTGTATCCTTTGACTGCAATTCAAGCATACATGACATACTAGGAATGTGCACATCAGCATAAATCAGCACCATCTCACTTATGCATTGTTTCAAGTAAAGTGTGCCTGTTCGAATTTAAGGCAGACTTTGGTTGTAAGCATTGCCAGCTTTCGTTCTGCGTCGGTACATTCCCTACTTGCGAGTGAGCTTAACCGTGCTACCTTGGTCACCTGACCAATAGCCTCGATCTTATTGGCCAATGCACCCGCACTTTTTGATTGCCAAGAAAGGTGCGTTAATTCTGTGAAGTCAAATATTCCAACAGAACATCACATTCCATCAAAATTAGGATTAGCTCCACATTATAAACTTTGCCAGAATGCCACGTATTTGGCTGTAGATGGAAGTGTATCATTAGTCTGCCATTTGTATTTGCTCTGCTCCGACTTGGCATATGGTGCTCTGGCGCCCGCAGAATTGGAACAAGTCCAAGAACAAGAGTCGGATTTGACATGGTGCTATGGTCAACAGGACAATCTGCAGACTTGGAACAAGTCCGGGATCAAGACTCGGGCTTAGCATGGCGCAGTGGTCGACAGTACAACCCACTATTAAACCAAAATAAGTCTAGGATTAAGACAGGATTGGCGTAGGGCAGTGGTTTACAAGACAATCCACTGAACTAAAACAAGTCCGGGGTCAAGACTCCAACTTGGCATGATGCAGCGGTCCACAGAAAGATCCACATAAATTAGAACAAGTCCGCGAACAAGACTTTCCAACTTGGTATGGTACTGTAGACAGTAGTCTATAAAACAATCCACTGAACTGGAACAAGTCTGGTAACAAGACTGAAACCTGACCTGGTGCAGTGGTCTACAGAACATCCCACAGAATTAAGACGAGTTTCTTATTAATAGCAATCTCAAGTACACTGGCAGTTGGTAGTTATCATGAGGCAGCACAAAAGGCTTTTAAAGAAGTCCTCTTTCCACCATCTTTGCTGATAGAAGTTTAAAAAGAAAACTCAGCTGTTCACAAATTATCAACCCGATCATCGTGATGTCCTTTAACGCTCCTATGTAGAAGTCACTATTTGGGTCAGTTGATCAGCAACACAAAGATACACATAGCTGTACTCTTTTTCGGCAATGCACCGAGTACTCCTCAGACTCAGGGAGATAATCAGTTAGATTACAGTTTGTGCTGTCCAACAACTGTGCTTCACCGTCCCATAGGAATGTGCAGTAAACTGACCGTAGTGATGAGGATGTGCTGTTTTGTGCATAGTGTGTACAGTATCTCCCTGGGAAAATCCCTGTACTGTCCAGCGTAGTCCACAGGGTACTGCATAGACAAACCTAAAACAGCATAACCTGCAAGCCATTGTGTTGTGCTGTCTAAGAACTATATGTACTGTACACTGAAGCTGACAGCTGTGCAGAATTGTGTTCCATATAAGAAGCTATGTAAAAAACACGACTGTCGACATTTGTTCTGTCAAACCATGGGAGAGTTAATACAAAGGGAACATTTGATTTACACCCTTGAGTTAGCATGTCCTTTCCGCTTCTTCCAATCAGGGTCACCTCGGAGCCGATGCATCATCTTCTGTTCCTCGTAATGAACTGGACCAAGTCGACGAAAGAGGATTGCACAGGCTGCGACTCCCATTAACTGATTAAAAAAAAAAAAAAAAAAAAGGATCCGCAGTTAAAGCTGTGGACCATAATCACGAGGAAGCCATTTCGGTCATATTCCCTAAATGTATTTTATAAATTGTGAACTCTTGAATGGGATGGTGCTAGACTATTTTTGCACTAGTGCCCTCGAACAAAGATACTGACAATTTGGGGGACCGCCAACATAGGGCAAGATAGCTCAGTTGGTAGAGCGCCGGTCCGGTATTCCGGAAGTCGCAGGTTCGAGTCCGATTGCTGATTGAAATCGGCAAAGATAGCTATTTAGGCGGCACAATAAAACATTGCTATTGAATACATTTTGTTTCTTTTTCTGGTGAAGCAGAATATCTGAAGAAAATATTATCAAAAACTGATAAATTTGTTGTTACCTCAGTGATGAAAAGCACCGCGCAGGCTGCAGCCAGGATTAACTCGAACAGCATCAGCCAAGAGTAGAGTAACTCACTACAGCTCTGTCGATAGCAGAAACAAGGAAAAAATGGGTAAGATTACTTCTAAATGATAAAAGTGCAAGTATTAAGAGTCCGTCACAGGTCCGCCACAGGTACCTCTAGGACTCCTCTAGGGTACCCAGGTTTTACTATTCTAGGGTACCCAGGTTTTACTATTCTAGGGTACCAAGGTTTTACTATTCTAGGGTACCAAGGTTTTACTATTCTAGGGTACCCAGGTTTTACTATTCTAGGGTACCCAGGTTTTACTCCTCTAGGGTACCCAGGTTTTACTCCTCTACGGTACCCAGGTTTTACTCCTCTACGGTACCCAGGTTTTACTCTTCTAGGGTACCCAGGTTTTACTCTTCTAGGGTACCCAGGTTTTACTCTTCTCGGGTACCCAGGTTTTACTCTTCTCGGGTACCCAGGTTTTACTCCTCTAGGGTACCCAGGTTTTACTCCTCTAGGGTACCCAGGTTTTACTCCTCTAGGGTACCCAGGTTTTACTCTTCTAGGGTACCCAGGCTTTACTTTTCTAGGGTACCTAGGCTTTACTTTTCTAGGGTACCCAGGTTTTACTATTTTAGGGTACCCAGGTTTTACTCTTCTCGGGTACCCAGGTTTTACTCCTTTAGGGTACCTAGGTTTTACTCCTCTAGGGTACCCAGGTTTTACTCTTCTAGGGTACCCAGGTTTTACTATTCTAGGGTAACTAGGTTTTCAATACTATTCTAGGGTAACCAGGTTTTCAGTACTATTCTAGGTTACCCAGGTTTTCAGTACTATTCTAGGTTACCCAGGTTTTACTCCTCTATGGTACCCAGGTTTTACTCCTCTATGGTACCTAGACTTCACTCCACTAGGGTACCTAGGTTACCTAGGCTTCACTCCTCTAGGGTAACAATGTTTTACTATTCTAGGGTACCCAGGTTTAACTCCTCTATGGTACCTAGGCTTCACTCCTCTAGGGTACCTAGGGTACTTCTATAGTGGTCTCCCGATTCCCACACTACACGTAATAGGAACACCACTAAATATTACCTGGCTGTACATGAAGTCGTTGGGGTAGGTGGAGATTAGGGCGGAGCATTTCATCCGGTCCAGTGGTTCCGTCTCGTTGCCAACAGCCGTCGTAACGCAGCAGGAAGGGGGAATTATAGGAGCTTGGTTGTCCTTGAAATATTTGGGGCGTTCATTCCCATACCACGCGCTGGTACGCCATTCCTCATAGGAGAGGCTCCCGCAGCACTCAAACTGTGCAACGAGATAGATAAAATTTAAAAAGAGTGCACAAAATTATATTCTATTTATAATGTCTATAAACTACAGTCTTTCATACATGCCGATGTCACGAAAAGTACATAGCAATTATGCTGCCCATAGGACTTAATATGCAACAAATTTGATCGTTCCTGATGAACAGAGGAAAAAATTGTAAAACACTTTTAGGAGGTACATGTATAAAGATATAAGCACCACATTATTAGGGGCCATTCAAAGATATCTATTTAAAAAATTTGGTGGGTGGTTCAAGAGAATAATTGAAAATTGAAATAAATTGTTTAAAAAAAAAAAAGTTAAATTCCGGCGGAATTTTGTTAAGATCGAAAATTGGGGTAGATGGGCGAGTCGAAACAATTTTGAAAAATAATAATATATATATATATAATTTGGAATTTACTACTGAATTATTAAGTAATATCTTACTCATCTAAAAGTAAATAATGATTACGACAGAAAGTATAAATACTTTGGTCAAGATCGAACCCCCAAAATGACTTTGCATACCTTTTCTTGCACCGAGTCGATGCTTTGTGTAATTTCATCATTGCCCTCGCCGTACAGCCCGTAGACCTCTTTAACATTTATTGAAAAACTGCTTTCAATAATGCCTTTAAGCTGTGGTACAAACAGAAGAAAACAAACTGAAGCATACTGTAGTATTGAGAAGTTATTATGGTATATTTTAAAGGAAAAAAATATCAAAAGTATCCAAAAAATAACTAATTAACCAGTTCGAGCTGGATGACGAATATAAACGCAAAGTTTTCCCCAGATTCAAAACGGATGACGCATAAACACGCCACGAGCAAGGCCGGAAATGTCTGTCAGCAGCGAGCAAGGCCGGAAATGTCTGTCAGCAGCGAGCAAGGCCGGAAATGCGTGGGTGTGCTTCCTGGTACTGGCGGCCTGAACCTGCTTCAGATCGCGTTTCGTTAAAAATAATCCCGCGCGTCGGCTTGGTAATGTTAAAATAATCCGGGCGCAAATTGGTTAAATTATTGTATAAAAATATTAGTTTTAACCCTAGCAATCCCATAGCAATCCCAAACCCTCTAAATTTAATACAATTTTGCACACACCCTAGGGAGTTTGGGTTTAAAATATTAATGACACTAAACTCCCTGTGAAATGATTCCTTCTGGCATGCTGTCATTTTTAAGAAAAAATAGGTCATTTCCAAAGATGCGTCTCAGAGACACATTTTTTTTACAATTGACGTAGTACATGTGTAGTTGGTTTGCGTCGGCGCTATTTATTCGTCGGTTTAGTGCGCGACATGCGTGTAGTTGCAATCGTCTGAATGGATGGATTTTGACGAAAAAATGGTTTGCCAGAAAAGGGAAGAAGGAGTTCCTGACGTCAAGCTACCAAAACGGGCATAATTGAATTCTTTTTATGACCAGATTTTTTTGAAAGGTTGGACCATGTTCAAAGTAAAATTAAAAAGAAATGTTTATAACAAAATGTGACAAAAAATGGTTCAGTTTTGTTTTCCTCAACAAAATTAAAAATTTAAAGGAAATCACTGCACTTACCTCAAAATAAACTATGAAATTAAAGATTGATCCAGCAATCGTCAGAACGAACGCCACAATGAGCAAAATAAAATACTGTCGACAGAAAGAGAAACAAACTATTTTAAACATTTTTTGAAAATGTTTTTTTTATGAATTTCAGGCGATGTTTTTATTCACTGGAAAAGAGGTCTGGTACAGACAGGCTGCATCCGAGCAACATGGCTACGGCTAGCTCTACACGTATCAATGGGAAATGGCTTTAGCCGCTTTCCCATAGGCACATAAGCCGTACCCAAATATTTATTAGGATGCGACAACATTTTTAATACTATTCGATGGATTACTGAAGTTACTGAATAAACTTGTGACTACGGTAATGTTGCTCATCCATTTGGGTTGACTGGGCCGAAACGACCCAACACATCATGAATATTTATAAACCGAATCTGGACTGAAACCGAACTTACCACCGACCCGGCTTGCCCGACTATTATTTTAAGAAAACGTAATTTAATGACAGGTATGGCCCGCATGCAGCAATGTAAACAAAATATAAAAACAAGTAGAAAATCTGAATATTTAAAAGCCTAGAGCAAGTTCGACCAACTAAGGACCAATGGTTGACTAGTGGTTGGTTTGTGACATCACTATAACGCATGCGCTGTGATGTTGCAGTTCGAACGACTCTAGTCAAACTATGGTCAAACTTTTGTGGCACCAAAAACATCGTACTCGCATCAGAAAAACAAAATTTCAACATGATATTTTCAATTATTTACAATGCAATAGTTGTTGCGTTTTTTTAGGATAACTAACATAACGGCCGTCCTTATTGTACAATAGTGACAAAACTGAAAGAACTACACATTAATGGTGAAAAAACATGGCAGTTTGCACGGCAAAGTTTCGTTGTCAGCCATTTTTTGACAATAGTTGGTCCCCGCTGCACTATGCAATTAAAAATGTTGCTATTGATAACCAGCGTGACCAACCGTGGTACATGTACCGGTAGGTTGGTCGCAAATAGTCGACTAGACTAGTCCATGCATCGTTGACTAGCGTGAGTTCTGTGAGAGTTAGGCATAACAAAAAAAAATGTTATGTTGGCCTAACGGGCCCAAAAAAATAGGGTAGGTAGGTAGGGATTTTTTTATATATATATATATATTTTTTTTCTCCCAGCAATGAAAATGATATGTTTTCTAATTGTTTAAGCCGGTAGTGATACACGATAGCGTGTCCAGGTTCAATATATACACAATCCACAAACACAACAATGAGAAACGGTCAGAAATGGTTTCAAACGTATTTATAACTAGATTATATAGATTTTAATCATTAAATTTCGTCCCTTGAAAAAAAAATATCCAGGGTCGGCCGTATTTTTAGGGTAGGTCGGGTTACGCCAACATAACATTTTTTTTTTATGCCTTAGTTGAACTATGGTTAACTATAGTCCTTGATCGAAATTGCTCCTATATAGCAGTACACCATACCGCTGTGTACAACACGCACGTTCTAAAACTGAGAATGCGAGTCTTAGGAAAAGGAATGAACAAAACTAAAACTCACCCACAGAAGTGTACACCGGTGCGTCGCGCATAAGCCGCACATTCCCACGAGAGTCACGAGTATCGCAATCACCCCGAGGGCCGCCGGCACTATGTTGCTCACCAGGTACGATATGCCGATTATGAAGAGGGCGCCCTCTCGAGCTGGATGCGACCAGACCGTCACGAAGATCCAGACGCTGACACCGATGGCTCCCAGCGCCGCGATCTGATTGGCAAAAAAAAAAAAAAAAAAAGGAGAGCTAATTGAGGGAGCAAAGTCGGGACGCCAGACGACATGGGGACAAGACGCCAGGAAAGCGCATCTGTAAACAAATTGTTGCGTCATTACGTCTTATAGGTTCATTAGAAAACCACTTTTGGCAAAATTGCACAAAACAAAAGGTGGGCGGGGCCTTATGGACAAAGATAGGCAAGTCCAGTGCACACTGACCAATTAGACTACAACTTTTGGTCAGGTGACCAAAATAGCTTTTCAAAAATCAGCCATAGCACTGTGAGAAATGTACACCGACAAAAAGGTGGGCGGTGCTATGGACAAAGCCAACACAATTGATTGGTTAAATAGTGCAATTAATTGTTTGTATTTAAAGGGATCGTATACGCTTGGTAATTGGAACCCACTGTTTGTTTCAATCCTATATAGTTATAGGTATGTACCATAAAACTAACCTGTAAAAATTTCATTTCAAAAGGTGGTAGCAATTTGGAGATATATCTGAAAATCTGGAGTGGTTATGTCAACGGAGGAAGAATAATCTGCATTGAAATACACAATCTGAGAAACGTCACCGCAGTAACGCTTCTCAGATTCCAATTCGCAGTACTTCGAAGTGAATAGTTTCTAAAAATTATACTATCCAAAGCTGCTGTACTTCTTACTAAGTAAGTTTTTAGTGCCATTCATTTTTGGAGTAATTACCAAACGTACACGATCCGTTTAAAGTGTGAAAAAAATAAAATCAAAATGTTTTTTTACCAGGAGTAACGTGTTGATAATGTGGGAGCAACACCTGGACGATTTCAAGCCCCGATGCATTCTACGTCTTTCCAGTGTGGTAACCATGGCGACTAAACTTCTATTTCACCTGGAAAAAAAATAAATAAAAAATGCCTTAGAAAGAGTGCATATTGTAGTACACAAGTTGTACACACCCAACATTCCAAACAGATGTTTCTAGAACCATCCAATCTATTGTACACAGTAACTATACTACTATAGCATTTTTAATTGTAAATATTATTGATCTGATCACAATTTCTAACAGCTGTTAAAAAAAGGTTTCATCTAATCAATGTTGTGTACATGATAATAGCTGGCATAGTGATGGGAGTTAAATATGAAAAAGGGGTGGGTGGGGGTAGGGGGGGGGGGGGGAGAAGGAAAGGTAGGGTTAGTCATGCCTGTATAATCAAACTTAACGGTAGGATACACCATTTGCAGATATTGAGAAATACAAAAATATCTTACTAATTTGAAAGTAAATAATGATAGGTATCCAGCAAAATGATTGCGCTAGATATTCTGTAATTGTTCCGAAAAATTGAATCGCAACATAAGAACTGCCTGACGCCAGTTGAAAACGAACGCCGTTTTCTTGCTTTTCTCAGCATTCATGATTGTAAAACTTTGAACAGGTCAGTTAAACAATATTTACTATAAAATACAGCCCCCCCCCCCCCCCCATAAAAATAAATCCACCCATTCATGATAACTCAAGCAATTACCAATGTTGTATCCTACTTTTAACCAGTTCGCGCCGGGATTATTTTTACATCGCCGAGCCGACGGGCGGGATTATTTTTAACGAAACTCGATCCGAAGCGTGTTCAGGCCGATAGTGCTGGGTAGCACACCCACGCATTTCCGGCCTTGCGCGCTGCTGACATACATTTCCGAACTTGAACTTGGCGTATTTATTCGTCATCCGTTTTGAATTTGGGGAAATTTTTGCGTTTATATTCGTCATCCGGCGCGAACTGGTTAAAGAGATATATACTTTTTGTTCATTTATATCCAAAAACAATCCAATCATTTTTCAAACCTAAGACATTATTGACTCTATAAAAACTCCCTGTATGCTGTCAATTTGGGGATAATAAAAGGAGTCCAAAAATGCATCTTAGAAAACGTGGCAGATACCAGATAAAAGACATGACACAAGGCTACTACGGCAGTTGGGTAACCGATTCTGCATTCTGTTCAATTTTTCATGCAATAAAAAAGACGATTTGAAACTTTTGTTCAAACAAAAGCTTTGACACACAAGACACATAAAAAAAACTTTGATGTCCAAGCGGTTTTTAAAGGTTACTTCAGAAAACAACAATCTTTTTTCAATTTGCTTTTGTTTTTAATTGTCAAATCTTGATACGCAGTTGGAATACCAAACTGGCTTAAATTCTTTTGAAATAACAACAGTTGAAAATCTTCACTTGAAATCAGTCAACAAGCATCAGCCATACACGTACATATGTGACCCACTCCAGGAAAAGTTGACATACCGGTAAGTCGCGCTATGCATATGAGTAATGGACTTAAAAATTAATAGGGTAAATATTTTTGTCAAAATTTGATTTTCATTTGTTGTCTTAATGAAATCTTTAATATCCAAAGTTTTAGATTTAATTAACAAAAAGCTGGAATTCGATAAATAAAGTGAAACGAAACCATTTAAGAGTGCATGGTTCCAATGTATTGTCTTAGTTTTGTTGTGTTTCGAAGCCTGTTTTCTCAGTCAGTTGTGTATTTTGAATTCCATGGAACCATTAATATGCAAAAACGTCATATCACCGTAACGGGAGGGGCTACATGGAGCTGTACTATGTACCAAATGAAAGCTTATATCCTGGACTTTTCAATCATGTACATAACTATATTATTGACTTACATTTTCTAGAGTGGGTCACCCATGTGGACAATTTGCAAAGCAATATGCCACTCAATTATAGCCCTTGTGGCCAGGCCACTGAAACTTGTTAAAAATTGTATAGACACTGACTCCATCTCACGGAAATATGCCAAATTCCTTGATGTTTTCAATATTCATTTTACTATCACAAAGCCTTTTGTCAATACAGCCATTCCATAGCCTACATACCACAAAAGCCACAACAGGTTTTTGTTCATGTTCATGAATTGTACATTACAATACATGCAACAGGTTAAACTGTTATCTTATTAAAATCAAGGGCATACATGTAGGTAAAGGGGGGAGAGGGGGCCGCACAGGGTAAACTGTTTGGGATATTGTGCCTTTGATGATACAAGCATGAAATTTGGCAGAGATGTATTTGGAGGGCCACAGCAGATTTGTCCTTTGAAGAAATATAGATAACAAGCAATTTGTTATGTTTGTTTAAAGGTAGGATACACCATTTGCAGATATATATCTAAAATATTTTCTAACGAATTATTAAGAAATATCTTACTCATTTGAAAGTAAATAATGATTCTAGGCATTCAGCAAAATGATTGCTCTAGATATCCTGTAATTATTCTGAAAAGTAGAATTTTATAAAGAAAAATTGGTGATCGCCGGCCGGCGATCGCAAAAAACAAAGATAACACAAGAATAACTGCTCGACGCATGGTTGAAAACAAACGCCGTTTTTCGTGCTTTTCTCGGCATCCATGATTGTAAAACTTCAGAAAAGTCAGTTAAACAGAAATACAACCCCTCAAATCTACCCATTCATGATAATTCAAGCAATTACCAATGGCGTATACTACCTTTTAAGACATTTATTTGGCTATAGGGCCACATCAGATTTGTCCTCTGAAAAAAATATATAGATAGAATAAACAAGCAATTTTAGTTTCAATTGTTAAATGTCTGCCATTGCTTGTTATTCTACCAGTTTCAAAGGACAGAACTGCGGTGGCCCCGTAGCCAAATATCTTTGTCATGACATACTCCGACTGTGTGGCAAATTCCATGCTTGTATCATCAAAGCCAAAGGCACAATATCACCTGTCTGCTGTACAATGCAAGGTGACTATTTTGGCTGACAAATTGGTAACTTTCGATTGTGGTTTGGCAAAATCAAGGTTATGACATACAACCCACTTCCAACTAATAGTTGGTATTTGTTGGTACATGTACACGCATACATGCATGACTGCACACGTTTCACAAGTATTTTACATTGTACAATCTTTCTGTGAATTTCAGCATAAGAAAATGCATAAGGGCAGAATTACTTTTTCGATATTCATACCAAAAAAATAAGTTTCTGAACTAAAAACTAAATCTGTCTAAGACAAATTTTCCTTCATGTTCAAAGATGAATGACACAATCGGGTTTTTTTGGGTTTTTTTATGTTGAGAAGATTTTGAAAGTTGCTCAAAGAAGTAAAAGTATATGACACGGTTTGTATGTGAACCCTGCACTTTTACAATGTACATACTCCTGTAACTTAGGTAGTGCACAGCCACAACACATCACAACATTATGAAATGTGGGTTAGTCTAGTATGAATAAGTGGTCCAAAAAAGTATGACATCTTTTGGGTGTCCAACATAGAGACCTCCACGTCAATTCATGAATTGAAAACAGAAAGAAAAGCCGGGCAAGTTTTATGAATTAACTCAGTGTGGATTTTAAGGAACATTACACGAATAAAGTTATAGAGAGTCGTTAACATTTCCTAACAATATTGGAAACATTCTCAGTCAATGATGACAAAAGTTACATTATTACACTTTAACGTGGAAAAAAACCTATGCCAGTTTGCGCGGCAAAGTTTTTCGTTGTCTGCCATTTTGTTGCTGATAGTTGGTCCCCACCCCACTGCACTATGGAACGGGCATTTGTTCTTGTTTGTTTTTGCAATTTCCGTCCGGCAACTTTTCGAAACAATTACAGGATATATCTAGCACGATATTTTCCTGGATGCCTAGAAATTATAATTTCAAATAAGTAAGATATTTCTTATTCTTAATAATTTGTTAGTAAAATTTTCTATATCTGCAAATGGTGTATCCTACCTTTAATAATTGCAAAGCAACCAACAAGAAAGATTAAATGCATGTATGGTAATTGATATACTTACACATGGAGGTAGAATTACCAAAAGTTCAACACATTGGTCATGGCTGTTGTGAAACCCATTCACGTACCGCATCCACACAACCGACAGACAATTAAGAGTGAAGACTTGAAGTTATTTCGGCAAGTTTAATCCGTCTTTTAAATCAAGCTCTTCCTTTTCATTATCACCACAATAATCACTGTAGTTCACCCTTAGCGTCAATATAACGTAGTTCATCCATAGTCTCTTCTTCTGAGCAACAAATTCCTAAAATCTGGCTTTGGTTTCAAAACGACTTTAACTTTATCAGGAACACGTACAATTTACAAATACATGTACAATTGAAAAGTGCATGCAATATATGCGCGCGTTGGTTATGTACGCAAGTGCACAGTACAAACGCGATTACGGGGAACACCCACATTAACAAAACACGCGCTGCCGGACCAGCCCATGCATGACGAATCATTACCATATGAATACGCGTGTGGGTCGCTGACTCATGTGTAAAAAAACGATATCACAAAGTAAAGTAAATTAACTTGGCTAAAACGTATCCATTAATTACTACGCCTATTTTCTATTTCAACAGAGCTACACACGATGCTATTATTATGTTATTAGTGCCGAGTACAAAGTGGACGGCGTGATATTTCACAATGCATGCTCACCGAAGCATATCAAAACCCGCGGGTAAAGTGCGCCCTCCATCTTATGCGATCGCTGCATATGAGAACAAATTGGTACAACAGGGGTACGGTGCGTTCCGCTCACGCGAACGTTGCCAACGTTGGCCAACGTTTGCGTTGTTCGCTTGAGTGGAACGCAATGTGCGCCAATTATGTTGGCGAACGTTAGCGAAAACGGCGAACGACATTCCGAGCTGTTCGCTGTTGGCCAGTGACGTATTTTAAAGATGGCGAAGAGGTTAGCAGACGGCAGTGTTCTTTTCACAGTTTTGATTTACGTTTCATACTTTTCGTTATAAATGGTAGATTGTTTTGAGCAGTTACAGGGATCTTTTACAGAAAAATAATGAGTTGGACAAAAAGCAGCCAACCAAACGATGTCACTGTCAATGGGCGCCGCCATTTTGAAAACGTAGTTTTTAAAATATCGTTCCACTCCCCCTAACGCCAACTCAAAACGTTGGCGAACGTTCGCGCAAACAGTTCGCGTAAGTGGAACGCACCCCTGCTAAACACCATTCAGCACCATTTATACTTTCTATTGCGTCTATAACCCGTTGTTGATTAAAGCATAGAGCCAGGGGTGCGTTCCGCTCAAGCGAACGTTGCCAACGTTGGCCAACGTTAGCGTTGTTCGCGTGAGTGGAACGCAATGTTCGCTAATTATGTTGGCAAACGTTAGCGAAAACGGCGAACGACATTTCGAGCTGTTCGCTGTTGGCCAGTGACGTATTTTAAAGATGGCGGAGAAGTTAGCAGCCGACGGTTTTCTTTTTACGGTTTTGATTTACGTTTCATACTTTTCGTTATAAACGGTGGGTTGTTTTGAGCAGTCACAGGGATCTTTTAAAGAAATATAATGAGTTGGACAAAAAGCAGCCAACCCCCGACGTCACTGTCACCGGGCGCCGCCATTTTGAAAACGTAATTTTTTTAATATCGTTCCACTTCAACTTAACTAACGCCAACTCAAAACGCAGGCGAACGTTCGCGCAAACAGTTCGCGTAAGTGGAACGCACCCCTTGTCTATGATTAAAGTAACATGGCATTTTGACAGCAAGTTGGCCAATCAACTGCTCAGACTGAAATTCTGCTCGAAATGGCGCCACAATTTCTAAAGTCGATTCTGATTGGCTGGCGCGCGTGTCGCAAAAAAGATATGCGTGGATAAAACGTGTACCATTAACAGAGTTTTCCGGCGAGCAATACCTTACAAACAAAGAAATTATTTAAAGGTCTTTGCGTTATTTAACACTAAATATCATTAGAGTTGAAAAGAAATTGTTAGATTTTCCTACATCTTGATTCGAATTGGACTTTTGTAGCATTAAACCAGACAGCACTAACACAGCCGTTTGAAAATGTGTTTTTATTACTTTACTTTATAAAGTCATACAAAATATAAGTTTAGTTTTTGTATAAACATTAACCACTTCGTGATTGTAAAGTCTAAGACAAACTTTTAAAGTTTTTAAAATATCGATTCAACGAAAGTTAAAAAGTAAAGTAAAAGTAAAAGTTTTTAAAAATGACTGTAGAAAAAATATGACTGCAGAAAAAACAAACGCCATCTTTAATTATGGTGATGGTCAGGTGTGAACACGATTACAAAATGTAGTTTTTTAACTTAAAATATTTGCACTTTTAGAGTGTAATTTAAAACAAAAATGCATAAAACAACGTTAAAATATAATCTAAAAAGGTGAAAAATAGGTGCATGTGACCTAGTCCTTTTTGTCAATTTGCGATTTAAATCACGCAAGCGTTGGATGTTTTTCTCTCATTGCATCTAGTCAATCGACTACGTCAAGTCTAGTTTGTGAGCAGACGACAGGTCTTAACATTTTAAGGAAAATTTTGGTAGTCATATATTATTTTCTCTATTCAACTTTAGGGTAATAAATAATTATGAGTTATCCACATCGGACAAAACCTACAATTTATCTTAAACCTTTGCAAAACTTTCCCCAGTTTATTACCTTTGCAAAACTTTCCCCAGTTTATTACCTTTCCTCCATCTTGGGCCTTACTGCCCCGACTGCAAAAAGTTATACTTTCTTTTCTTCATGAAAATCATTCGGTGATCAATCAAGTCATGTGAACAGGGGCCAATTTCACAGAGCTGCTAAGCACAAAAATTTGCTTAGCACAAACAAATCTTGCTCAGTAAAAGCAGGTTACCAGCCAAAACTCCGTGTGCTTTTCATGCTAAGCAAAAAACCAGCTAAATACCAGTCACGAACAATATACACCACCTGAAAATTTGGTTCGTAACCCTGTTTTTGCCAATGAAGAATGTTCATGCTAAGCAATTTTTTTGTGCTTAGCGGCTTTATAAAATTGGCTCAGGTCTATGCCATAGACTGGCATTAGACAGAATTTTTAAAAACCAAGTTTTGCCCCCAAAAAACAAGTAACAAAGGAGAAAAAATATTCTGAGAAGTGTTTTCTTTGTCCTACTTACAATATTACACAATAGCCCTATGTATTTATGACGTTATGCACTGTTTATCGCAGTGCATTATGAGGGAAAGTGGGGTCACTGCCTTGGTTCGTTTACACATTTTACGTACAATTCATAAAGCAAATTTCCACGGTAATTTTGTAATGCCGTGGCTCCCGAGGAAAATCCTTTGCGCAGTTTATCAGTTCGCGCCGGATGACGTATAAACGCAAAGTTTTCCCCAGATTCAAAACGGATGACGCATAAACATGTCACGAGCAAGGCCGAAAATTTCTGTCAGCAGCGAGCAAGACCGGAAATGCGTGGGTGTGCTTCCTGGTACTATCGGCCTGAACCCGCCTGAACCCGGCACGAACTGGTTAAAATAATTTTTTCAAAGTCTTCTGACATGTTTACTTCCAAGACTGACAAGGCTGAAACTGCACATTTCACTGTCTTTTGGTCGAAAACCAACTGTATCGGGGAGTCAGGTCCGCGAAGGGGTCCTTTCCTCGCCTTCCACCACTATGACCCGGGTTCAAATCCGGCCTGGGCCAACGTGTGGATTGGGTTTTTAGTCCCTGCCTGACTGTGGGTTTTCCCCAGGATATTCTTCTGGGGTTTTCCTCCCACCTCTCAAACTGTACCTTCTTCTCATTGTCTTCTCTCTACAGGTTTCTTCAGGCTTACGAGCTACAGTGCCTTGGGCGCTTTTGAGGGATCCTTGGTTTCATTACCAGAAATATATAGTAATGATGCAATTTTTCATGTAAAAGTATAGCGAGCGTCGAGCGAAAACCCCCACTGAAAAACGACAATGTCGTGTGGTAAACACCGGGTAACCGTCATCAATACATAGGGTTTAGTCAGTTGTCCCGGAAACACAAGGCATAAATGTTTTACTACTTAAAAATATAACCGCAATATATATATTTCAAATTGTTATGGCGAGTACAAAATATTAACACTATAAAAAATATTGTCACTTTTTAGCGTACAAAATATAGAAGTGTATGTGAGAGTTGATTGAGCAGTACTACCAACGCCAAGTCAAGATTTTTGATAGTGGGTACCAATAATAACCTTTGACCTTTTGAGGTGAAGAGTGCATTATAGGGCTTTTTAAAACCTTTGCTTTGTCTTCGGCTTTGGCTTTGCATCCGAATTACTGAGAAGCAAATAAAAATTAAAGCAAATAGAAATAGTCTAACTTTTAGGTTCATATTAATCGATTGAATGTTTCTGAAGCACAACAGGCATCAGAATGTGGCAGTTGAGAATCTAAAATCGCCTTAAGCCAAAGACGAAGACGAAGCTGAAGCCGAAGCCAGGGATTCAAAAAGGCCCTTTGTTGCCTGTTTGCATATAAAGCTGTGTCCGAATTGACTTGGCTACGGCCTAAAATTGCACATAAGTCTATGGGAACTGGCTGCAGCCACTACCATAGACTCGTGTGTGGTTTTATTAGTCGTAGCCATGAAATTCGAACCCTGCCTCAGGCTAAAAAACCATGTGTCCGTCGATGTTAAAGGTAGGATACACTATTGGTAATTGCTTGAATTATCAGGAATGGGTGGATTTGGAAGGTTGTATTTTATAGTAAAATACATGTACCGTTTAACTGACCTGTCCAAAGTTTTACAATCATAGATGCCGAGAATTTTTTTTTAATCAACCGGCATCAGCCAGTTGTTATTGTTTTGTCACCCTCTGTCCAGTTCTGTCTTATTTTGCCAAAACCCCTCACAAATGTGGACTTTGTTAAAGAGAATACAAATTTAATTTAGACTTCCCGCAAAGCTTCTTGGTGCTCTCTATCTAAGCTTTTCAACCTTCAAGTGTGCGAGAAATGCGTGCGCGTAAGTGGATTTTCAGAGTTCGCATCACGGATACGCCATGCGCACATCAAAAAAGGACACATGGATTTTCGACTGGTTCATACTCGACGCAAAACTCAATTTTGTGACGTCCGGATGCAAATTTTGCGACCTTAGGGCACGTATTTGCACTGCGAATTCACAAAAGTTGGACTCCGGTGGACTTTCGCAGCGAATATTTTGTGAAGTCAAATGTGACCGGCTCCACAAAAAAGGGTATTAAGTCCGCCATGCATTATTAAGTAAGGGCCCGCTTTAATACCCCTTTATTACCCCTTTATAACCCCTTTAACATTGACTGCCGACTACGAGTACAGTCGTAGTAACCGGTATACCGGATTCTGCCACTACGAGTATACTCGTAGAAAATGAAAGGTTTTTGTATTGTAAATTGAATACACTGGCATCACTGATGAAGAAACAAATACGCTGCTGGCAGTGGTGAAGACATACATGTTTATGTTCAAAAAAATGTTCGTGTTTAAAAACAAAAATACCTATTAACCCTAACTCCCTACACAACAAAGGAAGTTGGAGGATTTTGAAGGAATTGTATTGTTCAATAACAATGGTGAGGGAGTTAGGGTTAAAGGAATCGAACACGTTTGGTAATTGGAACCCATTGTTTGTTTCAAACCTATATAGTTATAGATATATACCATAAAACTAACCTGTAAAAATTTCATTTTAAAAGGTGGTAGCGATTTTGAGATATTGCTAAAAGTCTGGAGCGGTCATGTCCACGCAGGAAGAATAATCTGCATTGGAATACACAATCTGAGAAACGTCACTGCAGTAACGCTTCTCAGATTCAAATTTTTGGGGATAAAAAATGATATCTTTTTCTATAACCGCAGTACTTCGAAGTGAAAAGTTTCTAAAAATGCATTATACTATCCCATGCTGCTGTACTTCTTACCAAGTAAGTTTTTATTGCCATACATTTTTGGAATAATTACCAAACGTATACGATCCCTACAAAAACGGTACAATGCTTGGCAAATGGGGGCGCCCTGTGAAATTATGCCCGGCAGTCAATGTGTTAATACCCCTTTAAAGGTAGTATACACCATTTGCAGATATCAAAAATATTTACTACCGAATTATTAAGAAATATCTTACTCATCTGAAAGTAAATGTTGATTCTGGGCATCCAGCAAAATGATTGCGCTAGATATCCTATAATTATTCCGAAAAATAAAATTTTATAATGAAAAATTTGCGATCGCCGGACGGCGAGCGCGAAAAAACAAAGATAACATAAGAATAACTGCTCGACGCTGGTTGAAAAAACCCGCTGTTTTTCGTGCTTTTCTCGGCATCCATGATTCTAAAACTTCGGACAGCTCAGTTAAACGATATTTACTATAAATACAACCCCCCATATCTACTCATTCATGATAATTCAAGCAATGACCAATGGTGTATACTACCTTTAAGAATGAACCGGCCTTTTAAACTCTTCGAATGAATCTGTTTGCCTTTTGACCTTTGAGCTTTTTCGAGCACACCTATGATTTGCCAAGCATGGACGCCGGATTGCCTTTCGTCATCTGCAGGACGGCGCACTTGATGGTCTTGAGCCGTTCCTCTGCGGGGCCAAACGACGAGTTATACAGGAGCATGGACTCGTACAGCTCAATGGCTTTGTCATATTGGCCCTGGGAAAACAGAATACGGTCAGCAAACCCGCAAAGTATGGATTAAGATGTTGCAGCTAAACTAGTAACGCTCGGTTCAGACAGGCGGTCCACAGTCGCGCCGAACCAAATGAGTGAATTGAGTCCGACGTCTGAAACGAATAAGGGCGACAAGGCGCGCCAGACGGCGAACGATCGACTGCTGGAGTTGTTAGAGCGACTCAGGAGCGACTTGAGTTCAGTTTGGTTCGGCGCGAATGTGGAACGCCTGTCTGAAAAAGTATCGAGACACTTAAAAATTAGCCAATAATTAACAGCTCGAAAGGGGATGGATTAATCCAAGCAAATAAAACGGAATACGGACAGCAAACCCGCAAAGTATGGATTAAGATGTTGCAGCTAAACTAGTAACGCTCGGTTCAGACAGGCGTTCCACAGTCGCGCCGAACCAAATAAGTGAATTGCGTCTACGTCTGAAACGAATAAGGGCGACAAGGGGCGACAAGGCGCGCCAGACGGCGAACAATCGACAGCTGGAGTTGTTAGAGCGACTCAGGAGCGACTTGAGTTCAGTTTGGTTCGGCGCGAATGTGGAACGCCTGTCTGAACCGAGCGTAATGCAACTACATGTAAACTAAACTCATCAAAAAAAAGTAGCGAGACACTTAAAAATGAGCCAATAATTAACGGCCCGAAAGGGTATGGATTAATCGAAGCAAATAACCCAGTGGATAATTTAGTTTTGCATATTTTGACACCTCGATTGTTGAGATACGATGTTGCGGAGCGAAGTTATTGTCATTTCAATGATCATTTCAATTGTTCTCGGCTTTTGTTCGTTTTGAGGTCGTGCAGTGATTTATCATGTCATTGATCGTGGTGACAATACTAAATAATACATTGTGCATACAATGTTTGTCTATGGCGAGCCGATTTAAGCTTGCACTCACCTTGGCAGCGTAGAGGTTTGCAAGTGTGAAGTGACAGAGCACAAACTCGCCGGAGATCTCCCAGGCCATCTGAGCCACCGTGATGCCGTCGTCAATCATGCCGGCACGGTGGAAGATATTAGCGATGCTGATCAGGGCAAGGTCCTTTTTTTTTTAAATAAGAAAGCAAGACAAATTAAAAGTGCCGTGGTCTCGTGGTTTGGAACATTGTTGAATTCGTGGTCTTCGGGTAATCCTTCAGGTTGTTGGTTCAAGCCCAGCCTGACTATGGTATTTCTACACTTAATATGTGACCCGCTCCATCGAAATCAGGAATAAGTCTCGAAATGACTTTTTGAGATATGCGCATGGTGAGAAAGGGAATTTCATAAGCTTTCTAATGATACCCATCACAAGTGTGTATCTGTTTAGGTTAACGAGTTATGGTCTGATGAAGATGACAGGTGGATATTTATTTGCCGAATTCACATTCCGAGAAAAACAGCTTTGAAATAAACAAAATTGACCAAAATCATACGAACAGCGCACACATATCCTCTTCATTTTCATCGTTATTGATCGTTTTAACATACAAGACATTAATGACAATAATCTGTGATAACTACACTTCCTAAAAATACAATGTTCAGAAAAACGACTTGGTCACGATTTTCACCCATGCATTCACTTCAACGGCCGATTGTGTAAAACGGCCCCAGCGACTTATTCCTGATTACGATGGAGCGGGTCACATATGGTTAGAGGCGTTATTAACCCTAACTTGGGGTACAGTACACTGTACTACAAAGTGGCCTTTGGCTTTGTAATATAGCGATTTGCATAAACAAACAAAAAAAATAAAAAAAAGACATCCTTTTAACAGAAATGAAACCAGCCTCTAAAACAAACTCGATTGAATTTCAGAAGCTGCGAGTCAACAAAATGAAGAATTGTGTCTTTCCATCCAGAGATGACTGCATACCAAGTTTCATCAAAATCCATGAAATCATGTAGAAGTTATACATTTGTGTAACAAATAACTAACATGAAACTGTAACATACATATAGTCATACATAAATACAGAAGTTAGAACTGGTTAAATAGTGCCCCCAAATATTTGTTTAGGCGACAAAATAAACTTGTGATGAATTTCAGGAAAAGGCAGGCAGCAGTTATGATGGCTGTTTGTCATCTGAATCACAGTTAATTTTCAGCTCTATTAAGGAATCCCCCCCCCCCCCCCCCCCCCGTTTCATTTACCATAAATAAAAAACAAATTTCAACGTGAACAAAGAAATTGGCAAGGCGGAACCACCAAAACAGCGCTCTACCAACTGAGCTACGGTCCCCTATGTTGGCGGTCTCCCAAATTGTCAGTATCTTTGAGGTCGCAGGTTCGAGTCCCGCCTTGTTCTCTTTGAAATTGATGCAAATTTACCAAGTCAGTTTCCCTTGTGGTTTATTTGTGTAGAAATAAACAACGATAGTAATAACAGTAAACACACCTTGACCCAGTGGTCCGAGTAGTGTAGAGCCACTCGAAGGCAGTTCAGGGAATTCACTGCGTTTCCGGACCGTCGCCAATACACAGCCGCCAGGTTAGTCAGTACCCAGGACGTCGAATTCTGGAAACACAAGAAAACAAATGTGTGAAAGTGCCGTGGCCTCGTGGTCTGGAGCATTGAATTTGTGGTCAGCGGGTAGTTTTTTTAGGTTGTGGGTTCGAGCCCTGCCTGTGATATGGCACTTCTACGACTAATATGGCTTCCAAAAACCTCGACAGCATGTAGAAGTTGTACTTTCTTTTTCCTTAAAAAAACACTTAAAGGGAAACTCCAACCATAGTTTATAATGGCATAATGTTAAAGAGTGTCAATTGTACATGTACTGTACATGTGAAAGTGGGCTCAAAATCATACGAAATCATATTTGACTGCCCGCCTAACCTCCGCCAACGGAGATGGACGGAAGTAATGAAACTTACTTTCCTTAGCGCCAGCGTGATCCTCTTCGCCGCTTCCACGATAGTCATGGGTGCGACTTTTGACCTCAGGAACTCCAGTACCTCATCCAGCCCGTGCTCCGCCATGTACTTTAGGTCCTCCCGTCCCGCCATGGCGTCTAGGTGGTCCAAGGTGTGCATGCTGGCCCCTACCTCCGCCTTGCAGAAAGGCTCTAACGGTCCGCTGGGTAGCTTGGCTTCGAAGTCTATGTGCTCCTCAATTCTGACAAAAAAACAAAGATGGTTCTCAAAACCACGATTCTCGCCTGCGTTCGCGATCAACTTGACATTAAATGACATTTGACCTCAGTATGTGACCTTTGATATCTCCCTCCCCTGCACGTTTCCGTATTGCGTCCATGCCCCAAGTTAGATTGGGATTGGACTTTGTATATAAAGCATTGACAGAATAATTTTCTTATTTACAAATTTTTCAAAAATAAACCTGACTATTTTCAAATACAGTCGACATTTAGTTTGTGATTGGTTACACAGTCTGGTTCCCTGACATCTATAAATCAGGGATGCGAGTGAGCACATTATAAAATTAAAAAAAACCAGAAAATACCAAAGAAGTAGCTATTATGGGCCTTTTCAAAACTTTTGCTTTGTCTTTGGCTTCGGCTTTGTCTCTGAATTTTGAATCACTAGGAAGCAATCAGAAATAGAAGAAAATAAAACTAGTCTAACTTTTGGGTTCACATCAATCGAGTGAATGTTTCTGAAGCACAACAGGCATCAGAATGTGTCTGTAGATCTCGCAGTTGAGAATCAAAAATTGCCTTAAGCCAAAGTAGAAGACGAAGCCAGGGATTCGAAAAAGGCCCTAAGAAAGCTACAATTTGTCAATCTCCTATACTTTTGTACACAGCAGAGTTGTAGTCGAGTACTTTCCGAGTACCAGCCCAAAGGTGGGATACACCGTTTACAGATATCGAAAACTTGTACTACCGAATTATTAGAAAATATTTTACTTATTTGAAAGTAAATAATGATTGTATGCATCCAGCAAAATGATTTAGCTAGATATTCTGTAATTGTTCCCAAAAAGAAAATTGAAAAAAATTCGTCCATAAAAAAACCAAAAACAACATAAGTCCCACTGCCTGACGCCGGTTGAAAAACGACAATTTTTTCTTGCTTTTCTCAGCATCTTTGACTTTAAAACTTTGGACAGGTCAGTAAAACGATATTTACTATAAGATACAACCTCCCAAATTCACCCATTCATGATAATTCAAGCAATTACCAATAGTGTATCCTACCTTAAAGGTAAGATACACCATTGGTAATTGCTTGAATTATCATGAATGGGTATATTTAGGGGGTTGTATTTTATAGTAAATATAGTTTAACTGACCTGTCCGAAGTTTTACAATCATAAATGCCGAGAAAGATTTATATCTTCATAAAATTCAATTTTTCGGAATAATTACAAGATATCTAGCGCAATCATTTTGTTGGATGCCTAGAATCATTATTTACTTTCAAATGAGTAAGATATTTCTTAATAATTCGGTAATAAATATTTTTGATATCTGCAAATGGTGTATCCTACCTTTAATGATTAAAGAAAACCGACGGCACACATACCTGACATTTTTGGCAGTAATCGAGACCCAGGTGGTGTAGAACTTGTTTAAGTTGACCTTCTTATGAAGCAGGCATTCTTGTTGCGTGGGCCAGGGCAGCCGGGTCAAGTTGTTCAGGTCAGCCACATCTAGGGGAGGAAACCCACCCAAGAATATTGGCGATTGTATAGTTACGGGTCCCTCTTAAGTTTGGATCCTCCATTTGCAGTCGAGGATGTTTTTATCATTTCAAAATGACTATCAACCTTAAAGGGATCGTATACGTTTGGTAATTACTCCAAATATTAATGGCAATAAAACCTTACTTGGTAAGAAGTACAGCAGCTTTTGATAGTATAATGCATTTTTAGAAACTTTTCACTTTGAAGTACTGCAGTTATGGAAAAAGATATCACTTTTTATCCGCAAAAAATTGAATCTGAGAAGCGTTACTGCAGTGACGTTTCTCAGATTGTGTATTCCAATTCAGATATTCTTCCTGCGTGGGACATATTCCCGCTCCAGATTTTCGGCAATATCTCAAAATCGCTACTACCTTTTTAAATGAAATGTTTACAGGTTAGTTTTATGGTATATATCTATAACTATATAGGATTGAAGCAAACAGTGGGTTCCAATTACCAAACGTATACGATCCCTTTAAGCAGTGGTGTAGTCGAGTACTTTTCAAGTATTTTGTTTACTACCAAACATTGAGCTGTTTGTTGCAAACAAAGCGACGCAAACATTGACAGTAGACAACAAAATATTAGAGAAATAAAAATGAACTTGGACTTTGAAGGTGAAATTTGGGAGGGGGAAGCCGGAAGTAGGGAGAGGGAAGCCGGAAGTGGGGAGGGGAAAGAAGGAAGTGGGGAAGGGAAAGAAGGAAGTGGGAATGGGAAAGAAGGAAGTGGGGATGGGAAAGAAGGAAGTGGGGATGGGAAAGAAGGAAGTGGGGATGGGAAAGAAAGAAGTGGGGATGGGAAAGAAGGAAGTGGGGATGGGAAAGAAGGAAGTGGGGATGGGAAAGAAGGAAGTGGGGATGGGAAAGAAAGAAGTGGGGATGGGAAAGAAGGAAGTGGGGATGGGAAAGAAGGAAGTGGGGATGGGAAAGAAAGAAGTGGGGATGGGAAAGAAGGAAGTGGGGATGGGAAAGAAGGAAGTGGGGATGGGAAAGAAGGAAGTGGGGATGGGAAAGAAGGAAGTGGGGATGGGAAAGAAGGAAGTGGGGATGGGAAAGAAAGAAGTGGGGATGGGAAAGAAAGAAGTGGGGATGGGAAAGAAGGAAGTGGGGATGGGAAAGAAGGAAGTGGGGATGGGAAAGAAAGAAGTGGGGATGGGAAAGAAGGAAGTGGGGATGGGAAAGAAGGAAGTGGGGATGGGAAAGAAAGAAGTGGGGATGGGAAAGAAGGAAGTGGGGATGGGAAAGAAGGAAGTGGGGAGGGGAAAGAAGGAAGTGGGGATGGGAAAGAAGGAAGTGGGGATGGGAAAGAAAGAAGTGGGGATGGGAAAGAAAGAAGTGGGGATGGGAAAGAAGGAAGTGGGGATGGGAAAGAAAGAAGTGGGGATGGGAAAGAAGGAAGTGGGGATGGGAAAGAAGGAAGTGGGGATGGGAAAGAAGGAAGTGGGGATGGGAAAGAAGAAAGTGGGGAGGGGAAAGAAGGAAGTGGGGAGGGGAAAACAATATTTGGACCTACCCAGAGTCAGCGTGGGTTTAGCGGCTGGGATGTTCGGTCCCGACGCAGGCGGAGGTACTAACCAATCACTCTCCCCAAACTGAACAACCAAGAAAAAGGAGAAAGAAAAAAACTACTCTTTACCTTGGGCTCTTCCATAGTGCGTCTCAAAATATAATGGAATGCCACACGTAAAATGTGTAACCAACATAGATAATATAGGTATGGTTTGAAAGATACACCTTTCTCCTTTCAAATGAGATATCAATTGTCTAAATCTGATAATGCTTGACAGAGTTACGAGTAATTTCCTAAAAGAGTTCCAATTGAACACAGGTTTTTTGTTTTGTTTTTTGGATGTCCAATCCCCGAGTCCCATCCCCGAGTCCCGTCCCCGAGTCCCGTCCCCGAGTCCCGTCCCCGAGTCCCGTCCCCGAGTCCCGTCCCCGAGTCCCGTCCCCGAGTCCCGTCCCCGAGTCCCGTCCCCGAGTCCCGTCCCCGAGTCCCGTCCCCGAGTCCCGTCCCCGAGTCCAGTCCCCGAGTCCAGTCCCCGAGTCCAGTCCCCGAGTCCAGTCCCCGAGTCCAGTCCCCGAGTCCAGTCCCCGAGTCCAGTCCCCGAGTCCAGTCCCCGAGTCCAGTCCCCGAGTCCAGTCCCCGAGTCCAGTCCCCGAGTCCAGTCCCCGAGTCCAGTTCCCGAGTCCAGTTCCCGAGTCCAGTCCCCGAGTCCAGTCCCCGAGTCCAGTCCCCGAGTCCAGTCCCCGAGTCCAGTCCCCGAGTCCAGTCCCCGAGTCCAGTTCCCGAGTCCAGTTCCCGAGTCCAGTTCCCGAGTCCAGTTCCCGAGTCCAGTTCCCGAGTCCAGTTCCCGAGTCCAGTTCCCGAGTCCAGTTCCCGAGTTCAGTTCCCGAGTTCAGTTCCCGAGTTCAGTTCCCGAGTTCAGTTCCCGAGTTCAGTTCCCGAGTTCAGTTCCCGAGCCAGTTCCCGAGCCAGTTCCCGAGTCAGTTCCCTAGTCAGTTCCCTAGTCAGTTCCCTAGTCAGTTCCCTAGTCAGTTCCCGAGCCCAATCCCAGAGTCCAGTTCCAGAGTCAGTTCCAGAGTCAGTTCCAGAGTCAGTTCCCGAGTTCAGTTCCCGAGTTCAGTTCCCGAGTTCAGTTCCCGAGCCCAATCCCGAGTCAGTTCCCGAGTCAGTTCCCTAGTCAGTTCCCTAGTCAGTTCCCTAGTCAGTTCCCGAGCCCAATCCCGAGTCCAGTTCCAGAGTCAGTTCCAGAGTCAGTTCCAGAGTCAGTTCCAGAGTCAGTTCCAGAGTCAGTTCCAGAGTCAGTTCTAGAGCCCAATCCCGAGTCCCATCCCGAGTCAGTTCCCGAGTCAGTTCCCGAGTCAGTTCCCGAGTCAGTTCCCGAGTCCCATCCCGAGTCCAATCCCGAGTCAAATCACAACTCAATCACAAGTTTATTTCAAGTTGATGCATTACCACGCCAACGGAGATCGTGGCTTCACTCTCGTTTTCATCTTGACTTGGGGAGTTATACAGTGGAGTTCCTTTAGGCAAAAGACAAAGAAGATGTCAAACCGATTTTCTTTTTTAGCATGGGGTACACAAGTCCTGTAATCTGGAAAAACCTAGTAAGTCAAATGTTGTTGAAAATTGCTGATTCTGGGGACACACTTTTGGGGACACACTTTTATACGTGCAGACAGCGTCCATGGTAGCATCGGAACAAAACAGTTTTCCTTCGTTTTCTCAAATTTGCATTCAACAGAGTTACTAGGTTTTTCCAGATTACAGGAGACAATTTTAAGGTTGACAATTTAAAAACAAAATCTATTCATTTGTAATTACAGTAAAACGCTGCTATAACCGAACATCCGGCTATACCCAACACCATCCTTTGCCCCAGTTGTTTCGTCTCCAAACATACTGCACATTGTTGTTGAAAACCACTGGATAACAAACACTAATTAGACCGTGTTTTATTCCTGAATGTTAAATGGCCGTTGCTTTATATTAACCAGTTCGCGCCGGGATTATTTTAACATCACCGAGCCGAGGCGCGGGATTATTTTTTTACGAAACTCGATACAAAACAAGGCGGGTTCATGCCGATGGTACCGGGAAGCACACCCACGCATTTCCGGCCTTGCTCGCTGCTGACAGACATTTCCGGCCTTGCTCGTGACGTGTTTATGCGACATCCGCTTTGAATCTGGGGAAAACTTTGCGTGTATATACGTCCTCCGGCGCGAACTGGTTAAAGAGTGACGGGTGGTTATAATTTCCCCAATGAATAGAAAAGAAAAAACAACCGTTGCTTTAGAATTCGGCGTGATAAGTAAGAATTGGGCGTGATGAATAAAATATGGCGCACATGAAGTAGACAACAAGAGGGCGCTATTTAAAAGGACAGAAAAATGGGCACCTGATGGGCCGGCTGCGGGAAATCACTCTACCAAACGACAAAATCTGTGGATCCCGTGATGTTCGTTATAGCGGCGCTCCACTGTATTACCAAGAGTTGTCAACAGGAGCCAATTTCATAGAGCTGCTAAGCACACAAATTTGCTTAGCATGAACAATTTGTCCACGGCAAAAACAAGGTTACAGACCAAATTTTCACGTCATCTTTATTGTTTTTGATTGATAATCAGCTGTTTTTTTTTGCTTAGCATGAAAAACACGTAGAATTTTGGCTGGTAACCTGAACAAGACTTTTTTTGTGCTAAGCACATTTCTGTGCTTAGCAGTTCTATGAAATTGGCCCCTGTTCATGCATCGGGAGGTGGACTCTCACCTGCTGCCTTGTGGGGTTTCTCTCCCCGTCTGTCCTCCCCCTTGGCGTAGTCCCCCGTCTCCTGCGGCACAGCATCCCTGGTACAGGTCTCGGTCTGGCACTGCCTCTTCCCGTCGCTACCCTGGGAGCACACCGTGCGACTCTGGTGCTCCTGTAACTTTTGACCTTTGACATCGACCTGCTCGTCGTCCGTCTGCCAAGCTGTCAATATCTAAAGATGACCCCACAAAAACAATGTAGTGTATGGTAGTGGCTGTGGCCACATCTCATAGACTCGTGCGTAATATTAAGCCACAGTCGAGTAATTCGGACGCGGCCATACTTTCAAAGATGATGAAACCACGATAAGTTTCAAGGTAGTACACACCATTTGCTTTTGCTGTAATTTTTGAAAATAGATAAGTTAAGAGATTCGTATTTTATAGTAAATATTGTGACGCAGACCTAGTGGTGTTTCAAAATCCGGTTATCCTATTTGTTTTTAAACCGAATACCGATTATTTGATTTCACTTACATCCAGCTCACAATCATGCCAACAAAACAATGAGGTTCCGCCTCGAAATGCCATCCAGTGACTGGGTATAGTTTGCAGGATTCAGTGACCACTGAGATTTGACAAAAACACAACAGAGCTGTAATGTAAAATCAAAGTGTAGATGGGAACTCTGATAGTCAAATAGGCAGGCTAAAGAAACCACTGGTGAGTGAATGCAGTTACAATCAGAGACCATGGCGCAAATTGGAGGATGTTTAATTTTTGTTTTTTTAGCCGTGTCACAAAAAATGTAAGGCTTAATTTTTATTGGATTGGTTTCGAATATTCGGTTTCCAAAATCGAAACCGAAGAGTGGAATTAGAACCGAAAATTAAAATATTCTGTTTTAAATCCCACCACTACGCTGACCTGCTAAGCCTTTGTTTGGGCTCAACAGCTTCATGAAATTGGCCCCTGGTGTGATGTAGTTTCGAAGAAAAGTGGAATTTTGTTTTAATTCTAAACGACTACCCCCAATTTATTAAATTGGTCTATTAAAAGGAAGTCAATAAACTAGACTGCAAGAATATCACTTTCTTCTTGGTTTTTCAGCTTCTCTAAACACAAAACTTTAAACAGGTCAGCGTCACAATATTTACCCTAAAATATAAATCCTCTAACCCATCTATTTTCAAAAATTACAACAAAAGCAAATGGTGTATAGTACCTTTAACCAGTTCGCGCCGGTTTTCCCCAGATTCAAAACGAATGACGCATAAACGCGTCACAAGCAAGGCTGAAAACGTCTGTCAGCATCAAGCAAGGCCGGAAATGCGTAGGTGTGCTTCCCGGTACTATCTGCCTAAACCCGCCTCGGATCTAGTTTCAATACAAATAATCCCGCGCCTCGGCTCGGTGATGTTAAAAATAATCCCGGTGCGAACTGGTTAACCAGTTCGCGCCGGGATTATTTTAACATCGCCGAGCCCACGGGCGGGATTATTTTTAACGAAACTCGATCCGAAGCGGGTTCAGGCTGATAGTGCCGGGAAGCACACCCACGCATTTCCGGCATTGCTCGCTGCTGACATACATTTCCGAACTTGAACTTGGCGTGTTTATGCGTCATCCGTTTTGAATTTGGGGAAATATTTGCGTTTATATACGTCATCCGGCGCGAACTGGTTAACAGAATCTCGCAGAGTGAACAATTCCTGTCATTTTGGCGATTTTTCCATACCTCCCGTTGAGCTGCTTCAAGGTGTCGAGATACTGATCCTTGGGGTCAAAGGTCAGGGCCAGGGCAAACTCGTTGGCAGCAGCCTCTAGGTTGCCGCTGGCCGCCAGGGCGTTGGCCAAGACGAAGTGGGTGATCGGCTAAGAGGGAGGAAAAAACGTCAACAAAATGCCCAGTACGAGGAGAATTGAAATGCAATGATGGAAGGAAAGCTGGACCCAGATTGAACACAAAATTATATCGATTCGCTTTCAGAAAAAGCTACTCGTTGGATAGCCTAGGGCGTCAAATAGGCCAGTTTAATACCCAAACTGTGCATTAGTATAGTCTCATTGTATATTCAAAGCGTCTTCAGGCTCTGGAAAGTCGTTGTAACTAAGATGTAAATTAGTGTAGATTTATAAAGTTTCCGTCTGTGAAGAATTGTATTTATTTAGCGTTTGGTGGAATTAAACAATTTAGACTAAGAACTCACGTTTTGAGCTGAATTTATTTTGCTGTGTGGTGACCCAGTGGTTTTTTCAATAAAACTTTACTCTCCCTTAATTGAATCTTGAGTTTAGGCTGACACACAGCAAGACTCAACAATTCTTCTCTTGGGACAAGCGCAGCAGATATAAAAATGCACACAAGGCTATGGGAGAACGTGGTAACCGAATGCGCAATTTTGTGATTTGTTTTCTTCGTGCAAGCGAATAGACGATGAAAACATTTGTTCAAACAAAAGTGTGGACACACAAAACGCCTGAAAGCAATACGCCAAAGGTAAATTTACCTTAGATGTACCGCTTAGATGTACCGTTTAATCATCTAAAGCGCTGTTCGCACTGGACTTTTTTTGATAAAACTTACCGAGACGATGGGTACTTTTCCCATTTTAAGTTTTACTTTTACCGGCCAACTGCTGCCCGGGAAAACTTCCCGGGTAACTTTTCCCTAGACGATAAGTCCAGTGCGAACAACGTGTGAGTCGGTAAAAGCGGCTCAGGAAAACGTACATCCGGCCCGATAGTGCGATTTCATGCTACACAAGACACCGCGCATGCATTGTTTACGTGCGCGCGCTGATGCATGTACATCGCATGTGGTTCTGCAAAAAGAACAAAAACAGAAAAGAGCGTGGAATAGTTGTACTACTAGCGTCGACGATGGCGTCAATGACTGATCGGACAAAAAGTCGCGCGCGAATTGGGTACACCGGGGTCAATGCAGAAAGGTCACGCAAAGCGCCCTCATGAGTCGTTATAATGACAGCTCGGCTACTTCTCCCGCGGTCTCGGTAAAATTTTCCCTTGTCGAAAGTCCAAGTGCGAACAGTGGTAACATTTGACCATTTTTGTTTTTACCATCGTCTCAGTAAAACCTTCCCCCCAAAAGTCCAGTGCGAACACGGCTAAAGGCCTTAATTTTATAAAGCTAAGACAAGTCTTACCTCCGTGTTGTTGATGACAAGTGCCATGCGCAGCAGCTGCATGGCGTCCTCCGCCCGCCTGGCGTTGAGAAGGACGCTGGCCGCGTTGACCAGCGGCACGTCTGCGTACTCCACGGGGGCGCGGTGCAACGCTCGGCGTAGGCACTCGATGCCGTGGTAGTTGTTACCGATCATGAGCCAGTAGAAACCGGCTAGGTTGAATAATAGCCACTTCTCGGCGGAATTCTGTCGTATGGGAGAAAGGAATCACTATTAACCCTAACTCTGTACCAAATGCTTCCTACAAGTACTACCTGAATCCTCTAATATTTGTTACTTGGGACCACTGCCTGAATCCTTCAAACTCGTTCAATATTCGGACATATCCATCAGACACTTCAACAAGCTGCTGTTGAAAACGTAAATGTGATGTACACGAGTACATAACAATTACAGACCAAACTAACGATCTTGTAAATGTGACATCATGTGGTCGGGGGTACGCTGTATTCTTACCAGTTCGCGCCGGAGGACACTTAAACACGTCACGAGCAAGGCCGGAAATGTCTGTCAGCAGCCAGCAAGGCCAGAAATGTCTGTCAGCAGCGAGCAAGGCCGGAAATGTCTGTCAGCAGCGAGCAAGGCCGGAAATGTCTGTCAGCAGCGAGCAAGGCCGGAAATGTCTGTCAGCAGCGAGCAAGGCCGGAAATGTCAGTCAGCAGCGAGCAAGGCCGGAAATGTCTGTCAGCAGCGAGCAAGGCCGGAAAAGTCTGTCAGCAGCGAGCAAGGCCGGAAAGGTCCGTCAGCAGCGAGCAAGGCCTAAAATGTCTGTCAGCAGCGAGCAAGGCCAGAAATGTCTTTCAGCAGTGAGCAAGGCCGGAAATGCGTGGAGTGGGGTGTGCTTCCCGGTACCATCGGCCTGAACCCGCCTCGGATCGCGTTTCGTTAAAAACAATCCCGCGCCTCGGCTCGGTGATGTTAAAAAAATCCCGGCGCGAACTGGTTAAGGAAATGCCCCACCACCACAATGATCATGACAATTTCCTCGCATATTTTGACGGATGACAGCATGAAAACATAAACGCCGCAGTTCCCACTCACCTTGGGTTCTTCAAACGCTGTCAGGACTCGCTGCGACAACTCCTCTTCACTGGCCTGATCACTGTCGACGTAGGCCAGAAGTTGCTGTGTGCAGAATCAAACCGGCGTTTCATAATTTGTGTTTGTCTTTTACACTAGGCTAGGTATACCTCCAGAATCAGGGTCCTAAAGTTTGTGTGAACAGTTTGCCATAATGGTGTTGGGGATTTATTATTATTATTATCATTATTTTTATTATTATTATTAATAATAATAATAATAATTATGTAACTTATATAGCGCCAAATCCACTCTGTGGAGTGCTCGAGGCGCATTTACAAAATAGCAATTAACGAGTAAACAAAAAAGTTTTTACATGAGTTTTAAAAGAATCGGTAGTAACACAATTTTGAATGGCTTCAGGAAGGCTGTTCCAAAGGGTAGGACACGCATAGGCATAAGACCTTTCCCCCCAAGTTCTTGCAACTTTAGGAATCGTAAGGGAACTGGAAGTGGATGAGCGTAAGGCTCTTGTTGGGGTATAGTATTGAATTAAAGATATATTGTATTGGGGAGCAGATTTATGAATACAGTGAAAAGTAAGTAACAGAATTTTAAAGACGATGCGATCTTTATTATCATTATTATTATTATTATTTTCTGGTAATGAAACCAAGGATCCTTCAAAAGCGCTCAAGGCACTGTAGCTCGTAAGCCAGAAGAACCCCGTAGACAGAGGCCGTGTCAGCCAGGAACAACGGGGCAAACCCCTTCTCTTAGCGATAAGTGTTCTGGGTTCTTTTACGTGCATTATACAATTTTATAATGGGAAAGATATATACACACATTATAAATTATACAACACACGGGACCTACAACTTTACGTCCCATCCGAAGGACGAAGTAATAGTGGTTTAATTGCCTTGCTTAAGGACACACAAGGATGGGTATGGTTCCGAGTAATTTACACTTGGGAGTTAGTTGGGGTTAACGTTGTATACATATCCAGATATATAAATTTCTCAAGTCTTAAAAAATTCCCGACTTTAATCTCATTTTATGATGGCAGGTCACAAATTACGATAAACCAATGTGTGAACATTATTTCTCAATTTTTCTTATAGAACGTATTTTCAGGATTAAAAATAGAACAGTTGGTTTACTTTTCATAGAATTTTCAGCCTTCAAAATTCTAAGCAGGCGACATTTGTGACCTGGCACCACGAAATGGGTGGAAAGTCGCAAAATTTAAAAGTTGACATTATTACATTTCTAGAAAGAAGAAGTCCTAAGTTGTTAAATGAGGTATTGTGTGTTGCTGTAGCTTATTCCTAGGCGCCACTATACTCTTTTGAAATAGCTTTAGTTTAATAGTTTTAGGAAAATGGAGTTCAAAGTCCGTGAACCGTGCCAACTATACTACCAATCAGTGCAATTTAGCCAAAAAAACCAAACTTTAGAGTTTTAATTGAGCTGTAAAATGTTGGGATATGTTAAAGAAGGGTTTTTGAATGTTTTTGAACTCCAAAACGACCTTTCCCTAGAAAAATTGACGTTTCGGCCAATAACTCTTTTTGGCAATGTGCGACTTTCCGCTCATTTCGTGGTGCTAGGTCACATTTGTTTTAAGTGTTTGAATTTCACGTGAGATAGTGCTTCCGTTAGTTCTTGCACGGCGCTGGATCACACAATTTTGTGTATGAAACAAACAGGGCCCCAATAATTCAGAAACAGTTCACTTACCGGGCTCAAGCTCTTGATGGTGTCCGTCAGGGGTAGCTCCGCCCTCTTGGCGACGCTCCCTACGTAGTCCATGGCCGTGCTGCCGTCCTTCAATTCCTCCACGGTAACGCAGACGGGCGGGAACCATGGCAACGGGTGGATGTTGTTCTTCAGGAGGTTCAGGTTTTCGTTGACCAGGTGGGAAACTCTGCAAGAAAAAATAAATCCGAACGATAATTGTATGGAATTGTTTTGAAAACAGACAAATGTGTGGGTTACCAGCCATAATACTACGCAATTTATAGTTTGTAACTGGTCCTCTGCTGCCGGAAAGTCTGAGATATCTAACGGCGGTTGACAACGAAAGCTGTTTTTCTCGCTTTTTTCTCGGCATCCATGATTGTAAAACTTCGTACAGGTTATAGTTAAACAATATTTAATATAAAATTCAAAAAACCAAGTCCACCTGATTCCTGATAATTTAGGCAATTACCAATGGTGTATCCTACCTTTACATCCACCCATTCCAGATAATTCAAGCAATTACCAATGGTGTATCCTACCTTCACATCCACCCATTCCAGATAATTCAAGCAATTACCAATGGTGTATCCTACCTTTACATCCACCCATTCCTGATAATTCAAGCAATTACCAATGGTGTACCCTACCTTTACATCCACCCATTCCTGATAATTCAAGCAATTACCAATGGTGTATCCTACCTTTACATCCACCCATTCCTGATAATTCAAGCAATTACCAATGGTGTACCCTACCTTTACATCCACCCATTCCTGATAATTCAAGCAATTACCAATGGTGTATCCTACCTTTACATCCACCCATTCCTGATAATTCAAGCAATTACCAATGGTGTATCCTACCTCCCCACCCCCCCCCCCCCCCCCCCTACGAAAAAAAGATAATTCAATTACCTAAGTCCTTTGTTTCCCGGTGGCAGGTGCGTCGGTGCGTATTTACTCCAGTCGGGCAGCTTGTGCTGCACGTTCCAACAGTCCGCGTCACTGGGCCAGTCCACTCTGTTCCAGGGGGGTATAGGGGCACTGCCCCGGGTGAAAAACGTGGTGGAGCTACGACGGAGGCCAGCACTCAGATTAAAGCAACTTTCTTCCTAAAGACAAAAAAAAATGTTTCTCATTAAAAAGTCCAGGATATAAGCTTTCATTTGGTACATAGTACAGCTCCATAGACCCTCCCGTTACAGTGATATGACGTTTTTGCATATTAAGGGTTCCATGGACTTCAAAAGACACAACTGAGAAAACAGGCTTCAAAACGCAACAAAACTAAGACAATATATTGGAACCATGCACTCTTAAAAGGTTTCATTGTTAATTAAATATGAAACTTTGGATATTTTGGAAAAGCAAATTTTGACAAAATTGTTTACCCTATTAACTTTAACAGGCCATTACTCATAAATGCATAGCGCGACTTATGTCACCTTTTCCTGGTCACATATATCACTACGTGACCCATACACTAGACAGTTCTTACCCCATTCGGGAGCTGAAGACAATTGTTGCGAATGCTGGACGTGTCCACCACCTCTATTTGCTGAAGAATGAGAGAGAGAGATTTAACCCTAACAGTGTTGAATCCATCAATTTCAATATATAAATGTTCACACATTCTAAGTTTTGTTCAGGGTTATTTGTGAGGCGTTCTGGCAAAATGAGATGGAACTGGGCAAAGGGCATAGTGGAGGAAACTGCAAAATACTCAATAATGGGTGATTTTTAAATTTTAAAATTATTGATATTTGTAATCTTTGAGTGAGTGAGTGAGTTTTTAGGGTTTAACGCCGTACCAGCATCAATGGCCATATTCACGGCGGGAACAAATTTCATTCAACAATTTTTTATTTCATTCAACAATTAATGTGAAGAAGTTACAGTTTTAGAGGTGGGAGGAAAACCCCAGAAGAATATCCTGGGGAAAAACCCACGGAGTCAGGCAGGAACTGAAAACCCAATCCACATATTGGCCCAGGCCGGATTCGAACCCGGGTCATAGTGGTGGAAGGCGAGGAAAGAACCGCTACACCAACCCGACTCCCCCTGTAATCTTTGATATTACTAACTACAATTTGGACAAAAATGGTACGGAAGTAGTGTAAAAAGTGTTAACCATTCTATGGTTTTACCTTTCGAAACCTTTCAAAATATGCTTACTTGACAAAATGGCTGTAAATAAGTATGAACCTTTTAAAACACTCCAGAATTTGTTGCTACTGCACTACTACACCTTTCAAAACCTTTTGAAAGATATTTTTTTCTCACACCAGTTTGTTCAGAAAGTTGTTTTACCTTTCAAAATCTTTCATAGGTCCTATTTGTCAGACAGTTTTCTCACCTTTCAAAACCTTTCAGTCCAGGAAAAGGTTTGAAAGGTCAGATAATTCTATGGCAACTGCCCTATATATAGGATGGTTAAAAAAAGACAAATAGCATTTTTCCATATCACATGTACAAAACTCGAAACTTCAAAGGCCTTTTTCTCAATATTTTACTTTTGTGACATGTTGATAAATACAAACTTTAAACAGCCATAACTTGTTAATGGAATGTCCGATTGAAGTGCAACAAACAGCATTGTAAGGAGAATTTTATCCTCATTTCTAATACAGGAGAACCCTCATTTAAACCTCTGCCCAGTTCTGTCTCATTTTGCCAGAACCCCTCACATATGTGACCTGTCACCACAAAATGAGAGTAAAGTCGGAATTATTGAAAAATAAGATATTGGTATTTTCAAATTCTTCAGAATGAGAGCTTTTCAATGGTATATAACACTTGGGGGTTTTGCGATAAATACATTTTACATCGCTCCAGAAAGTCACGGGTTTCACAAAATGTGTTTGTGAGAAAACTTACTTATAAACATCCTAAACAAAACACACAAAAGATTACAAAAAAGGACAAGTAAGATTCGGTTGAGCTTAGCAACGGCTATGTTCTGATCATTATTTCTTCTTGAAATTTTCCACACATACAAACTATTGTATAAACAACAAAATATCAAAATTTCGAAAACGTGGGATACTTACGAGAACCTGATTTGCATATTTAATTACCGTGTTAATTAGACCACTAATGGACTTTAATCCAAACACTAACTATGCAAAATCGCGTAATTTAAGAGGTTTTCGATCATCTGATCTCACCCCAAAAATGGGAATATGTAGAGGAGGACTTGGGCTTTCCAAATTACGCAAAATCTTAAAATTGACCACCCCTTCATATTTTGACTTTGGATGGCCATATCTCCAAATCACATTGTGCGACTTTACTCTCATTTTGTGGTGACAGGTCACATATGTGATTTTGTACGTACTGCAATTATTCAGAATTTTTTATCTCAAATATTCCCATCCACTGACCTCTTCTTCATTCAAGGGTATCCCGAAGATGCTGAGATCGGGCGGGGTACCATGGGTGCACATGACAAACTGAGGGCCGTCCTCGATGTCAGTCACCTCACAATGGGGGTTATCAACTGAAAATTAACCAGAACATTGACATTAAACTTAGTAATTACTCAAATGGGCAACAAAGTAAACTTTTTGTTTTGCTCTAAAGTGAGAGATGCATCTCAACAGGGTGACATTTTACTGTCAGTCTATTCATAAACCAGTTCGCGGTTGAAATTTTTTAACATCACCGAGCCGACGGATGAAAGTGCTCCATCCCAACTTGGCTTTGCCTCGTAGAATGAAACATTCCATAAGTCACCAAATTAAATTATTCTTAACCAGTTCGCACCGGGATTATTTGTAACATCACCAAGCCGACGCGCAAGATAATTTTTTACGAAACTCGATCCGAGGCAGGTTCAGGCCAATAGTACCAGGAAGCACACCCACGCATTTCCACCCTTGCTCGTTGCTGACAGACATTTCCGGCCTTGCTCGTGGCATGTTTATCAGGGATGTAGTCGAGTCCATCACAAGTCCCTGTAAGTCCCTGCAAGTCCATCACAAGTCCTTCAGTTCCAATTCAAATCACAAGCTATTCAAATCAGCATTCCTTTGTCACTGTTCATCCAGTTACTTGTGATTGCCTTTATGAAGAGACTTGTGACTGGCTTCACGAAAGGACTTGTGAACGGACTTGCAGGGACTCGACTACAACCCTGGTGTTTATGCGTCATCCGTTTAGAATCTTGGGAAAACTTTGCCTTTATATACGTCATCCGGCGCGAACTGGTTAAAGTACCCGAAGAAGAAATATTGTTACTGTCTGAAACAGACTAGATCAAATAGAGCATGGTCTAAAATTTTGTCAAGAAAGAATCGGGGCAAAACAGGTTAGCTGACAGGAAAGATAAAAAGATTGATAATGAAGATTTTCTTGAGGGGTCCAATAAACTACTTAATCACACACATCCTCAAATGTGTATCCTTGTGGAGACATCTCTTTGTTCTCGTGTACAAAATGGTTAGAAAGTCGAGCACGTTTTTTCAAAATGCTCCTATTTTAACCACAATTAATTTCCTAGGTTGATATTCCGACCCAATAAACCCTATATTATACCCTAACCCAAACACTAACCCTAACCCTAAGTTTTAAGTACTTTAAGTAAAATCCAAAAATCTATTTCGTGAAATTTCTTGTGGAGGCCTATCCATCTATAGAAATCACCCTGTGGAGACCTTTTGACTCCCATTGTCCACATTGTGTTCAGGTTTTCACAGGGTACCGAATTTAGAAACCCATCCACACGTGTCTATGAGAAGTGGTTTCAGCCGCTTCCATAAGTGCACGTGTAGAATTACAAGCCATAGCCATAGCCGTAGCCATAGCCGTAGCCGCAAGCCTTACCGAAGCCCCTCATGAGCCGGTGCCTGTGGTAGTTCAGATTAGACTGGGACTGGTCCTCCGGCCGGCGCTGCGCAATCTTCATCACCTTCTGCGTCCGCTCAAACTGGTCCTGTTTGGTCTTGTAGTCCTGCAGCTCCGACAGCGTTCGTTGCAGCGACCTGACTAGGACAAAGTCTACTTTTAAACAGGGATGTAGTCAAGTCCATCACAAGTCTCTGTAAGTCTCTGTAAGTCTCTGTAAGTCTCTGTAAGTCCCTGTAAGTCCCTGTAAGTCCCTGTAAGTCCCTGCAAGTCCCTGTAAGTCCCTGCAAGTCCCTGCAAGTCCCTGCAAGTCCCTGCAAGTCCCTGCAAGTCCATGCAAGTCCATGCAAGTCCATGCAAGTCCCTGTAAGTCCCTGCAAGTCCATCATCACAAGTCCATCACAAGTCCATCACAAGTCCATCACAAGTCCATCACAAGTCCATCACAAGTCCATCACAAGTCCATCACAAGTCCATCACAAGTCCATCACAAGTCCATCACAAGTCCATCACAAGTCCATCACAAGTCCCCCAGTTCCAATTCAAATCATAAGCTATTAAAATAAGCTTTGACAAAAGCATTTCTTTGTCATTGTTCAACCAGTTACTTATGATTGGCCTTATGATTGGCCTTATGATTGGCCTTATGACTGGCCTTGTGACTGGACTTGTAAAAGGACTTGTAAAAGGACTTGCAGGGACTTGAATACAACTCTGCTTTTAAATACTACACGGCAAAAAGCAGGGGGGGGGAATCAATGTTCTAACAATGTGGATATTTTTGTTTAAAAGGTAGGATACACCATTTGCAGATATCGAACATATTTACTACCAACTTATTAACCAGTTATTTTAACATCACTGAGGCCGAGGCGTAGGATTATTTTTATCGAAACTCAATCCGAGGCAGGTTCAGGCCGATGGTACCGGGAAGCACACCCACGTATTTCTGGCCTTGCTCGTGTTTATGCGTCATCCGTTTTAAATATGGGGAAAACTTTGCGTTTATATCTGTCCTCCGGCGCGAACTGGTTAAAGGTAGGATACACTATTTGCAGATATCAAACATTTTTACTACCGAATTATAAAGGAAATATCTGCACACTTGGCAAACAGCAAGAATAGCGGCTTGCACGTAATGGTGAATAGACTAGCAAATGATGTTTATGTATCGATTAGAAATTGATATTGCTTACATGTGCTGTGCTTCCAGTGCTTGCTCTAGCTTCTGATGACATCGCACGGCGTGGATGCGCTGTTGAGGCCAGCAGGGTTCAGACAGCCCTAGCTCAATGGCTCGCTCAAAGTGATTCACGGACAGGTCATACTCCCCAACAGTCTACAGCCCAAAAAACAAAACAAAAAAGGATATCCATATGTGACCAGGGACCAATTTCATAGAGCTGCTAAGCACACAAAATTGCTTAGCATGAAAATTTGTCCTTGGCAAAAACAACGTTACAGACCAAATTTTTAGGTGATCTTTATTGTTTTCGATTGATAATCAGCTGGTTTTTGGCTTAGCATTAAAAACCCGTAGGATTTTGGCTGGTAACCTGTTTTTAATGAGCAAGACTTTTTGGTGCTAAGCAAATTGTTGTGCTTAGCAGCTCTATGAAATTGGCCTCTGCTCCCACAAAACCAGACACAGGTTTTTTTTTTTTTTAAAGTGAGATATTGTTATTTCCATTTAGTACACATCTTAAGCTTTCATTTGGTACCAAAACCACCTTTATACCATACATACTTCCAATTTTATGAGGATTTTATTTCGATGTATTTGGGCGATAAATTACCACTTTTAGGACACAGTTTGCCTCAATAAATGCATGATTTTTGTACCTTCTCATCAATAAAGTTGATTTTGTTTAACCAAACTGAGGGTTAAAGTATACAAATTAAAAAATACAAAAATAACGAAAAACAAAAATCGATGTCCGCCAGATTGTTCACCCCATTTCAATTTTGACGAGCTGTATCTCGAAATAGCCTGTGCGACTTATGTCAAGTTTCGTAGGAGCGGGTCACATATTTGTGATTTGACTTAATATTTATTTGTGTATTAACCCTAACTACCCCAAGCCCATCAAACTCCAACTGCAGGTTTTTGTAGGTTTTTGCAGGTTTCTTACTATACATTAGCAAATTCTTGTTGGACTTTGTTTGACTCGTTACAAGAGGCCCAGGGAGACCGTGTTGAATTCTGTGAGGTTCAGGGCAAAAAAGGCATGAGACTTGTACAAATGTTGGAGTTTAGGGGAATGCACAGGCATTTTTTCGTAGGTGAGCTCAGGCTGGTCACGGCACATGTGTATACCATGTGTGCCCCCACTCAAACACAGCCCGACTTATGGCGTAACTTACCGCGTATATGCTGCCCAGTAGTACATGCAGCTTGGGTACCTCCTGACCTGCCTCCAACGCAGCTAGGGCTAAGACGACGGCCGATGCTGACTGCTGACTGCGATGTAGCACGCTGGCCATGTTGACTAAGACTATGTTCTTGTCTTTACTGCGAGAAAAAAAGAAAGGAAAAAAGTTTTTTTTATTTCATCTATCTTTAACCCTAAGCCCTTGAGTATCTTTACTAAAAAGTATCCTGAATCCAGGATACTTTATAGTATACTATAAAGTATCCTGGATTCAGGATACTTCATAGTATACTATAAAGTATCCTGAATTCAGGATTATAAAGTATATAAAGAAGACTAAAAAGTATCCTGAATTCAGGATACTTTATAGTATACTATAAAGTATCGTGAATCCAGGATACTTTATAGTATACTATAAAGTATCCTGAATCCAAGATACTTTATAGTATGTGTATAGGACAATCAGAACTACTGTACGCGATTGTATTGCGCGGAATAGTTTGCGCGTTTCTTTTCAACGACTGTTTCTTCAAGCGGTAAAAACAAACATGAAACAGCTATCAAACTGATAGTTGCGATGCGTCTTTCATAAGATGGGTTAAGTAAAATCGATCCTATGACACGTCTTAGCCAAGATTGATCTTTGAGCTGGGACTCGTCCTAAATCCTAAGACGAGTCGTAAGTTAAGACGAGTTTCGTGACATCGGCCCCAGGTTACTTACTGCGGTGCAAAGTGCAAGGCCCTGCGTCCGCACTCTATGACCTGCAGAGAGTTGCCCATGGCACGCCAGTAGAAGGTAGCTAGCGTGTACAGCTCCCATGACGTCTTATGCTGATAACAAAATAAACCCACAACAAATGTGTTAGTTTTCCCAACAAAAAATAGAAAGAAATGGTATTAAATGCCGCGCGATAACAGCAAGAAAAATCCCCTATTCTGCCTAATATATGGGCAACATTAGGGTTTGAAAAAAACACGACATATTGTACATTTTAAAGATTTTCACACTGCTAAATCTCACACTTTAGCTATCTTAAATCAGTGAAATTAGTGAATCTGAACACAGAAAAAATAATACAAATGGCTAATTTAGAACAAAACATGTGGACTTGGAGGACTTTGCGTCTGAAGTATTCAAATCCATTTGACAGTGTTCGTAACTTCACAAAATCCAGAAACAGCGAATCCGTTGGTTTGTAATGTCGCTTTATAATTGGCAACATTTTCTAAATGTGTATAATCCTTCAGTGCACACAGCTGGGAGTGAATTGGCACGTACCACTGCTATGCAGTGAACTGCCCTCATAGAGGGAGAGTTTTAAGTTCTTGGGAACAGGCTCTACACTACACAATTGCCCCCATTTTTTACACGGAGGGTGTCAACGTTGTTTTGTTTTTTTGCATCTCAGCTGGAGGGTTAGGATTTAAAGTTTACGGGCCAAATACATAAAAGGTGATGATCACCGGATTATTTTAGTCACGTACAACTAATGTACGGTGGCTAAAACAGAGAAGTGCGCGTGTGGATAAACTCCTGTGATCATCGCAATTCAGTAAGAAAATAATCGGCTGTTTATCCAGCCGTGTACAAGTTTCTGCTTAGCCGATGTTTAGTGGTCTAGCCGTAAACGTACATCATTCTATTCACAGCGGATTACGTAATATGTTGAATAAAAGGGCATATCTATCTTCAAAAAACACGCATATCGCTGTGCTCTGCTGATCAGCTCAGTTGACACTAGTGGGAGGGTCGCCACGTCGACAAAACACGCTGATAATTTTACACATGACCAGAAAATGGGTCTCATTGAGTGTGTTTTTGAGAAAGTTTTTCCTGCGCTATTTCAATGATACCCAGCAGATCCATGCCCTTACGTCTGTCCCACAAGCAAAATGGTAACTTGTACACGAGATAAACAAGCCCCTTGGGGCGTTTAACATTTCCTTTGTTACTTAGACGCATGTCACTAACCATGTACGTTTGGTAAACAGCAGCTGATCTAATCACTCTTTATGAATTCGGGCCTAGATTTGTACGTTTGATCATCAACATTATCAACATTATACACAGTTTAGCCTAGTTAATCGTGATCAAGGGAAAATCTCCGTTTATGAATTTGGCCCTACCTGTTTAAGAGCTTTGTACATCAGTCGACCAATCTGCCCTTCCGGACCCATCCCCTTCAACTGGTCACCGACGTTCTCTTCCACATAATTGGTTAAACTGTTTCTCTCTTGAATGCCCTACCAATTCAATAAAAAAAACACGCAATGATTAAACCCTAACCATCCCAAATCCTCCAAAATCCTCTTTGCAAATTGCAGGATTTTGGTCGCTTGGAAGTTGATGCATCAGAGGAATTAGCAGGATTGAGGACCTTTCGGATTTTGCTAAAGGAAGAGAATGCAGGATCCAGGTCATAAGACCTAAAACTAATGCAGGATGATTTTGCAGGATTAAGGTTTTTTAAGTATTTATCCAAGTGAGGATTTTGGAGGATTGAGGTTATTTGTTTACTTTGTACTTTCCCATTGCTCGTTCTCTATGCACATTAGAGCTATTCTGATTTCTGATCTGGATCCAGATCAATCTGAAAATCTAATGGAATCATCCTCGACTGATAAACTATCTATCCACCAAGTTTAGTTAACCAGTTCGCACCGGAGGACGTATATAGTGCTGGAGGACGTAGTAAGTTTTCCCCTAGATTCGAAACCGATGACGCATAAGCACGTCACGTGCAAGGCCGGAAATGTCTGTCAGCAGCGAGCAAGGCTGGAGAAATGCATGGGTGTGATTCCTGGTACCATCGGCCTGAACCCGCCTTGGATGGAGTTTCGTAAAAAATAATCACGCGCCTCGGCGCGATGATGTTAAAATAATCCCGGCGCGAACTGGTTAAAATCCATCAAGTGGTTTTTTCGTAATCCTGCTAGTAGACAGACAGACAGACAGACCGACAGCCCGCGAGAAAGACAGACAAACAGACAGGGGCAAAATACTTAACGTTCGCCATCAGAGATGGGCAGAGCTAAAAAGCAATGAATTTATAATCGATTAACAATTTAACCCTAACCCCCTAGGCCCTTTTTGGTAGGAACCATCCTCAATCCTCCAAATTCCTCATATTACTTGTATGTACAAATTTGATTCATCCTCAATCCTCCAAAATCATTGGTTATTTCTTGCATTTGTTCAGTGGAGGGCTGACCACTGCCTCAATCCTCCAAAATCCCCATTCAATCAACACTATGGGTTGAGTCAGTGCCGATGACATTTAGAAGCAGTGCGGGTGGTATTGAGCATAATGATTGGTTGCATTATGCATGGCTGAACATAAAGAATGCTGGGTAGGGCCTAACCCTTGACCATTGCATCCTCTTAAATCCAACTGTCATTTTTTGCCATTCATCCTCAATCCTCAAAAATCCTACAAAAACTGCAATGAGGATTTTGGAGGATTGAGGAGGGTTAGGGTTAAAGCTAGAGGTGGGAGAAATCGGAGATTTCGAATTCCGGTTATCCTATTTTTTTTCAAACCGAATACCGATTATTTGATTTCACCGGAAGTTCTCATCCAGCTCACAATCATAGTCAGCAAAAATTAATGAGTGAGGTGCCACAAGAAATGCCCTCTCAATGACTGGTTATAGTGGGGAGGATTCAGTGACCACTGGGTCTTTACAAAAACACCCCAGAGCTGTGATGTGGGAGAACAAAAATGAATGGGAACTCACAAATAAGTCAAATGGGTTAGGCTAATAATAAAACCACTAGTACAATCGGGGACCATGGAGCAAATTGGAAGATGTTACAATTGTCTTCTTCAGCCTGTGTCACACAAAAATGGAAGACTAAACTTGTTTGGGTTGGTTTCAAATATTTGGTTTTCTAAATCAAAACCGAATAGTGGAATTGAAACCGAATATTAAACAATTTGGTTTTAAATCCCAGCACTAGTTAAAGCGTGTGTGATTTTGCAACATTAGTGAAGCCTTTTTTCTACCTACCTGCAGATGGTCGTAGGCATGCATGCTGAAAGGCAGATACAGCAGTTTGGTGCAGTTGGGCTGGGCGTTTCTGCTGACCTCCAAGGAACCGCTAGTATCTAGGAAATCTTTAGCCCTAAATAATATAATACAAAATCACAATTCATCATTTCAAAGTGAACAAAGAAATTGGCAAGGTGGGAAATCGAACCTTGGACTCCACACTTCATTATACATACAGGTAACAATAACCCTTAACCCTTTTAGTATTTCTATTAAAAAGTGACCTGAATCTGCCAAAACCCACCAACTATTGGTTCAAGCACAGTGGTGTGTTTCGGAGGATTGGCGATTCCGTAACCCTAACCCTCCAGGGTATTTTGGCTAGAAACCCTGCCAGACGCAACAGATTGCATACTTTGTCACATTGACTTGTGTGCAGAGTACAGCAAGGTCAAGCAGTCACCACAGATGCACTGTGCTAGATTTAGCAGGGTTAGGGTTAAAAGTATAATAATAAATACCCCTCAAATGTTGTATACCATTTTAAAGCTCTTGTTCTGCAGAATCTAGATATATCTAAATTCTTTAAAAAATCTGACTTTACTCTCATTTTGTGGCAACAGGTCAGTGAGGTCACATATACTTTTTCGGAGCAGGAGTATCATCGCAGCATATTAGAGAAATACAGTAGTTTTGAGTTGAGAGTCCCAAATTTTTGGACTCGATCGTGCAAATCCACTGATCGTGTGGTCCTAACATTTACTTGATACTTGTGAGGAACAGGGGTACGACGATCGTCGGGTAGAGGTTCTGCTGGGCCAGGGGCTCCAGCGCCACCACGCAGTCCCTGTCTGTCTTCATGAAGCGCTGCTCCAAGTCCAAGTCTTTGTCCTCGTTGACCTCGATCTCGACCTTCTGCCGCTCCAGCGCCAGCTCCAGCTCCCGCACGCTCTCGCCGCGCTTGCCCTGCTTGAGGAAGGAGATCAAGTTGTAGGGCTCCCTCATGTTGAAGTTCGAGTTGAGCTGTGGGGGTAAACAAAAGTCAGAAAACAAAAACACTCCAAGTCCAAGCCTTTGTCTTCGTTGGCCTCGATCTCGGCCTTCATATGTGGCCTTAAACAAATTTCTTTTCATCTTTACATTATCTTGACCAGGGTGCTAAGAAAGACGAACAGTTTAACGGTGAGAACTACATAAATTTGGCAGAGAAGAATGAAATCAAAGAACTTCTGAAGTAACATGTTGGTGATGTTGCCGAAAGGTGTTCTACCGACGAACCAAACCAGAACCAGAACCAGAACATTTTTGTTATTGTGATGATTTTGTTTTTGGGAGTTTTTATTGCACTTGAGGCCAAATAATTGCAGTCTATGCATTGGGAGAATATACATTTTAGGGCCCCAAACCCTTAATAAAAGTACATAGTGACCTGTTCCAACGAAATCCGGACAAAGTCGCACAATGTGTTTTATTACAATGTATTCTTTTCGGGGTCATTTCGTAGTGGATTTTACCATTTTGAGGTTTGGGGTTTTTCTGAATCACGAATGATTAATCTACAATATCTCCCCAAATTGGAACATAATCCGTCACTTAGAAGTGTTTTTTTTTGTGTGTCGATTTCGAGAAACAATTGTGTGTAGAAATAATAGGCTTTTCTGAACTTCAAAGCTGTTGATCTAAATTAGGTTGTCAGGGTTTTATCACTAAATCCTTCCATCGGGCAAATTTACATAATAATATATGGAATCCTATTTTTCTTATTTTAAAATAAAGGTCTATACACATATTATTTGTACCAAGTTTCATTACTGTAAGTGATTGTGTTTGTCAAGGAGAGCCTTTATGCATATTTAATTAGGTGGACTCAGTTTTTTTATTTTTTATTTGGGGGTTAAAAGTTGCTCAATTTCAGTCAAAATGCCATTTTTGTGGACTATTAAATAACTTTAAAAAACGAAAGGTAATTTTTGCGCTATTCCTTTTTTTAAATAGAACTAGTTTAGCACTAAGACTGCCAAGAAAAGACCATTATATGTGGATTTAAATAAATCAATTTTTTTTTTGAAAATCGAAAAATGTGTTTTTTGGCCATATAAAAATAAAAATAGGGGACAAAAATGACATAGTTTTGGGGGCGTAGAAAGAGAACCAAAGGTCCGATTTCAAAAATTATTTCAGTTTCCTGTTACTTATTACAAGCTTCACAATTAACACTACAGTTTATTTTTAAAGACACATAACTAGTTTACATGTAAATAGTGTGACCTGACGTATTGTAACTTCTTAACGGAAGCACCTATGACAATGGGGTTTGCACCATTGTATTTCTCCCATCCCGAGTTTTAATTTAATAATTTAATAATATAACTATATTGTGCATGCGCACAAGGCAGGGGGTGTTGTTTCCACAGGCATGACATGTTGGCGAAAGTGACGTAAGTAACTGAACTAAGTTAAGTTAAATGTGTGCCGGTAATCGACAATTATCCCCGATTTTGTCCTCACCTGTTGAGTTATCAGGCCTTCTTCTGTGACTAGCCAGTGGGTAGTGGCTTCGCATCCGGTGAAACTAAAAGACAGCAAACACGTCCCAAGAAGGAGAATCTTTCTCAACATTTTCACTGTTTGTGCGTCCCGCTGATCATTGCCACATCGGAGCCCTACGCGAGACTCCATCTTGTCTTAATCATTCATGCATAGGATCAGGGACACTGGGTATCTATTTTTACGTTATCTGTGAAACACGGAACGTCGTCAGTAAGTTGAAAATTGGGCCATGGGGAAGGGCGCCACTTACGGCAGGTAGGTAAACGCGCAGAATCTACTGCTCGTGAATAATCAATCGATCGGGTATGAAAATGCAGGCAGAATGTATGTTCATTGATGAAAGGGGGGGGGGGGGGGGGTCCAGGTTAAAAGTCGTAGTAGCTCCTTTTGTGCCCAGATGAGAGTTGGATAGGATTTAATCAAAATTTCGTTAACAAAATAATTCCCTTATTCTTATTGACTGAAATCATAGCATTGTCTACGATTGTCCAGGGGCGAATCTGGCTTTTTATATTATTATATTGGTTAATTATTGTTTTATTGTACTTTTAGAAAATGCATTGCGGCGATATAAGCCAAAATGTACTGCATGGAGGGGGTTCCACAAGTGCCAAGGCCAAGTGCCAAATACGGTTGCGTACGTACGTCCGTATCGGCGAAAAGGACTCAAGACAGGGCCGGGGGTGATGACCACGCTCACCGTCCGCGCTTGTCGTACTAAAAAGTAAAATACAAGTGCCAAGCTATGAAACTGTTTTCGTTCTTGTTTAAAAGAAATTGATTAAATGTAAAAATTGCTTTTATTTTGCAAGGCGCCAAAACTAGCGCAAGTATGCCTAAATAAATTAAGACCGCCCTTTCTGTGATAAGGTAACTTAGCTCACGTCACAGGCGGACGTGGGTGTGTTCGAATCAAACTTGGTCTTACTAGCATGGAGGAATAAGAAGTTCACCGCGCGCCATCATAGTAATTTTAAATGATTACAAAAAAGTCTCAAAATACCAACAGCATCCTACTAGGCGCTACTGCTAGGAAAGTTTGCGAAGTTCAGGTTTATAGCATCTGTGTAGTACAGTCAAACCTGCCATTGCGGCCACCTTGATACAGCGGCCACCTGGCTTAACTGGCCACCTTTGCTTGGTCCCAGTTTGATTCTTGCATAAACATACCATAACCATTTCTGCTAATGCGGCCACTGCGTAACGCGGCCAGTGGCCAACCCATAATAGCCCACAGCAAATAAAATGTGTACAATTACATTGCCGTGAAACCTGTGTACTCCGGCCGCAGACATGAAGTGCGCCCTCTGTTGACTTTGAAATCTCGTCTGTTGTTTGGTTCCTGGACTTCATACATGTACATGTATGGGTGTGTGTACATGTGTACGTCTTGCTATAGTGGCCACTTGCGTATAGTGGCCACGAAAACCGGCACCGTCGATGGCCGCTATATCAAGGTTTGACTGTATTACAAGACATTATGCACGATGCCGCCCGCGCGCTTGTTTCCTAGCCTCCCCGCTTTTATCGATACGATTTACAGTCACTTCGCCCATTTTCCACTTCGCCCACAACCACTTCGCCCATTTACCACTTCGTCCATTTTCCACTTCGCCCATTTGCCACTTCACCCACGCGCCACTTCGTCTACACGCCACTTCGCCTACGGCCACGCGCCACTTCGTCCACGTGCCACTTCGTCCATTTACCACTTCGCCCATTTACCACTTCGCCCACGCATAGCGCGCCCGTGTCAATTCGACAGGCCGTTGCATGCTTGAGGCGGCAAGGGGGACCGTTTGGTGGGTGGGCCCGGCCCGGCCCGCCCTAAAACCCTGTAGATACATTTGGGAATGACCATGACGCCCGGTGCCTGTTTCAATAAAAGACATGACAGGATTATTACTATTCTGCAATGTATTCACTAAAGCAGTAAAGGTTTTTAAAATCTGTTTTCTTGGCGAATGCCAAGATCCAAAGAGAATGTTTTTAGGAGGAAACCAACCAAGTAAGCCTACCAAGTAACGCGTTTTGGCAGCCAAATTCATAAATACGAATCTCCCATTTTTTGCATGAATTTTAATGCAAGTTCATATAATGAAACGGTCCGTTTTAAATATAAAAGCATGCGGCTACACTTTTCAACAATGTATTTTAAATTCATTCAAAAAACACCCAAACATTGGGTCATTCAAATTCAGTAATTCATATCAGGTTGGTTGTTCCATCCAATGTGCCATTATACATGTGTTTGTGAGCTAATAACTATTATATAACTATAAGGGTTTTTCACTTGCATGCATATGCTGGCCCGCCGGATGCCCCGGCGGCCCGGTTCAGTGGCGCAGCCGGGCCCGGCCCGGCGGGAACGTGGCCGGCCGGCCCGGGGATCAGGACCGGCCGGATACTACACAAGTCGGTGGTCCGGCACGCCAACCCTGTTATGCATTTCGGATTGACCATGACGCGCTGTGCGTGTTTCAATAAATGACAGCAATGTTATAGGCCTATGTCTGCAATGTATTCGCCAAAGGTTTTACAAATCTGTAAAAAAAACACCCCATGTTTAAGGTAAACTAATTGAAATAAAATATAAAAAAGCCAAAAGAGCATCGACATCCCAAAAAGGGGGAAGATCACCTATGTTTACGGAACTTTTGTCAATTAGGTTTATTCCTCATTCGTCGACTTGTTTATATACTATTCTTCTACCAAATAGCACTTCGCTTCTATCCTGTGTGAAGTGATAGCGTGACTTCCCTTGAATATAGGCCGTGTGGAAACAAAGTTCGCCAATTCGATAATGAAACAAGATTGTTACAGAGACAATGCAGACAAGCAGCTACAAGCTACAACTTTCCATAACTTGGTACTATTTATTAAGTTTAATAGCAAATAATTATGCAGAAACAGGATTGGTCAACGGTAAATTAAAATCTACAGATTTGGATCTGCATGTTAGACAGGCAAGAAGTAGAAGTAAAGCAGTTTAGCATTATATAAACAGACCTGGCAGCTTGACAAACAACTTCATGTATAAACAAACGTACATGTACATCTACATGTACATGTACATTCGTCTTATTGAAACATCCCCCCGCCCTCAATGAACTATTGTCCAATCACAGCTGAGATTGCCAGTGAGAGCGAGTGACAGCTGCCACACCACGCGTCAAGCATTTCACACAAGAACGACCGCGTTCTTTAATAAATAATGGCACTTGCAAAACGCCCGTGGGTCTCTATACTGGTAGCCTTGGTCAAGGCGTTCATCGTTACCCGTCCGTACGTACAGCGCAGCGGTAATCCGAGCTCAAACAACGACCTCACGCGGCCACTATTATATGCAAACTAACTGAGGCTACTTCAGTTGATTTGCATAAATAGTGGCCGTATGAGGTCGCTGTTCGCGCTGTATCTTTGCACGGGGCGCAAGCTAGCAGCATAGAGCAAGTTCGGGCGCGAACTATAGTTAACCATTAGTCAGTCTCTGCCTTACCAATGCGCATGCTCAAATGCAGTTCGCTCGAACGGCTCTAGTCGAACTATTGTTGAAAAGATGGCAACCGCTTTGTTTACATTTGCGACATGAATAAAATGGGTTTTGCCAATATTCTTCCACGCATATAAGTAGAATAAGCCACAACGTTAGTCATGTTGGTCCAAAAACAAGACAAAAATTACATTAGGCCCGCCAGATTTTCACTTAACGTTACTGCCTTTCCCTCCGTCCGACTACTGACATCACCTTTTTTCTACGTCACTGGTTCTCTCCATGTTTTCCTATGAAAAGAGGCTACTGTCAACCAGCGGCAACCGTGCTCCGGGGTCTGGTTCCAAATAGTCGACTAGATAGTCCAACCATTCTGCGTTCGAGCGATGTTAGTCGAACTATGGTCATAGTTCGCGCCCGAACTTGCTCATATATGCGGGGCGCGCGTACAGTGTATTTCTGGACGGATAACGACGGACGGATAACGACGAACTCGCCTTGACCAAGGCTACTATACTGGCGGCCAAAAAAGGGACTTTAAAAATAACCTGTGGTTTCTTGGGTCATCATGAAGTTATCACACTTGGCAATGGCATCATTACATTTATACAGGTGGGGAATGCATTTTTCTCATTTATTTTTGGCCGACTGATCTGACCCTATACTAACTCGGTACTTCTGAAGAAAAAAATAGTGGGGGAAAACAGTGTAATTAATGAAAGTGTAATTGAAATTCGAGTGCATATTCTGTGTGTAAAATTATCTGAATAAATGAACAAGCTATGGTTATTGGTTTATGTTCATTATTGTAACTACATGTACATGTAGTATCAAACATCGACTAGACAAGATTATAAAACATTTCACACGATGAAGGATAATGTTGAAAATTCGGTTCGGTAATCAATAATTCTTCTCGCGTTTCACGCCTTCGTTTGTCGGATCAGGGAGGTACCTCCATGGTCGAATTAACACGGGCGCGCTATGCATGGCTAGGAAGAAGTGGTAAATGGGCGAAGTGGCGCGTAGGCGAAGTGGCGCGCAGGCTAAGTGGTAAATGGGCGAAGTGGTAAATGGGCGAAGTGGCAAATGGGCGAAGTGGTAAATGGGCGAAGTGGTTGTGGACGAAGTGGTTTTGGACCAAAATGGGCGAAGTGACCGACAAGCCATAAAAATATAGCAGACTACGAAGTTTTACTGTTGCTGCGCCCTCTAGCGAACAATTTTGTCAGAGCCTAGCCCAGTCTTGTGCAGTGAGAGATACCAGCGCTGCGTTTGCAGTCAAAATGTACAACAACGAGGCAAAAATTACGAGACAAGGACACGGGTACCAACTGAGTTTTACCAACTCGACTCGATCGACCCGACTCTTCGAGTAAACAAAATAGTACGACGACGAGCTACATCAACAACAATCACGCCACCTTGCCAATGCGGTCAACCCAAAAGAAAGAAAAGACCGATGAACGAGTAGCTCCAATTTTATCTGAATATACTCAGTATCTGGGTTCGTCATTCATGATTTGATTTTTATGTGACGGGCGGACCGAACTGAAGAATTTGTCAACAACTTATATTAGCTGTGTCATTGTTTTGTCAATGACAATGTCATCAGGTAGTTGGCAATAGGTATTTTGCGGAACTTGCCCAAGTACAGTTTAACTTCGTCAACATGGTCAGCAGCTGTAGCTAAACTTGAAATAGGCCTATGTATGTATTGTAACTTGTTGGTCAACATGGTCAAGATTCAAACGATTTGGAATTTGATGTAGCTTTGGAAACCTTTCAGAAAAAAAGTCATCTGAACGAGTGGTAAGTAAATTGTATTGTTGACATAAACAAACAACATCATGATTTTATTGTTTTTGTAATAATGCTAAATTTGTATTTTTTTTCCAGTTTACTTCTAAGGCTGGTTCATATCATTCCTCCATGTTCATACTTCAATTTCATGATGTCATCATGAATAATTGAAGTTTCATTTGTGACGTACTCTTTTTACAGTGACGTGTTCTCCCAAATTGCCAGTATCTTTGTTCGAGGGCGTAATTAAATTAGTCAGAAGTCATAAACACTAGAATGCCGTGTGACCAGTGATTCAACCTACATGTAGGAAGCGTCATTGTGGGGGATCACTCAATGAGGATACAACTTTGTATCTTACCGGTATAATACACATATTAAACCAGTAATCTGGAGGACGCAGGTTCGAGTCTCGCCTTGCCAATTTCTTTGTTCTCTTTGAAATTTATGCAAATTTACCAAGTCAGTTTCCCTTGTGGTTATATTTGTATGAACAATACTGTAAGTCCTAGCAAAACAGTTGATATAAAGGGAACAATTAAATTTTACTATCTAAGAAAAATCAGTTCACTCGGACCCCCCCCCAAAAAAAATAAAAAATAAATATGATTTATTAAAAAGTCACGAATGTCAGCCACAGCTGAATTGCACGTGATTTACATTAAAAAGTATGCCTCACAGATAAAATTCCTTAAAACAAAAATAATGTACAAAATGTTCATAAATGTTTAAAATGTAAAAAATGATGCACTACTAAAATACCTATAGAAATGTTCAAAACAGATTAGAAGGTTAAAAAACATGCCAGTAAGGATGATTTGCCTCCCAAATTTTTTTTTACAATTATTATTATTGAATTATAATTATTGTTAATTATTATTATTAAACCAAACATAAAAAACGTCATGCATTTCATTGAGAATTATACAAATATAGAAGATGGGGAATAGCACTGTTCTGCATTAGTTTTTTTTCTTTTTCCAAAAGCCCCGACGAGAGACTTTTCTTTTCACCTGGCTAAGAACTTGGGTCCGATACCCTGAAGGAATTCATGCCAATCAGGGAAGATTATCTGACAGCTAGAAATGCACCTGAGCCTTCCAATTACCTTCTGGCAAATGCAACACTTCCTGGTCAAAGTTAAGAATATCATTGACGGGCTATGAATATCATTGACGGTTGTGAATATCATATTAACCAGTTCGTGCCGGGATTATTTTAACATCTCCAAGCCGAGGCGCAGGATTATTTTTTTACGAAACCCGATTCAAGTCGGGTTCAGGCTGATGGTACCGGTAAGCACACCCACGCATTTCCGGCCTTGCTCGCTACTGACAGACATTTCCGGCCTTGCTCGTGACGTGTTTATGCGTCATCCGTTTTGAATCTGGGGAAAACTTTGCGTGCATGAATGACCTCTGGCGCAAACTGGTCAGGATGAAGTAGTAAACAAATGTACATTAGGAGGTACATGAAAATCTATGCACTGAAAATTATGTAATAATGATTAGGGTGCGTATTCAATCACATATTTTTGGGAGACACTAGCGTACCGGGTACATTCTGCACTTGTTACGAAAGCAAACGCGCGGCCAATTCGCAAAAGTTGAACAGATCTGTGACGTCAAATTCGTATTACATTTCTCTTTCGCGTGAAGTATGAACCGGCCTTTAAAGTAGGATACACCATTGGTAATTGTTTGAATTATCATAACTGGGTGGGTTTGCGCCTTTGCGGGGTTGCATTTCAAATCAAATATTGTTTAACTGACCTGTCCGAAGTTTTACAATCATGGATACTGAGAAAAGCAAGAAAATTGGTGTTCGTTTTTAACTGGCGTCGGGCAGTGGTTCTATTACCGGTAGTATATGCATGTTGTTCTTGTTTTTTTCGCGATCGCTGTCAGGAACAATTACAGGATATTTAAATGTAACGCAATCATTTTGCTGGATGCCTACATGTACAATCATTATTTACTTTTAAATAAGTAAGATATTTTCTAATAATTTTGTAGTGAAATTTTGCAATTGATGTATACATCCTACATTACCTTTAACTGGGATAGGGAAAACAAATATAGATCTCAAATTTATAGAATGACCCTCGGTCCAACATGAAATTGTACTCGACAGGATACTGGTTGTGTACATGTACACGTAGCTGCTGTTACTTTTTGAATTGACACACCTATTTCTCAATGCCATAAAAATTGAATTGACCTGCTGTATTTGTACAGTATGTGTATGGCTTTAGTTTCTGTGAAATGAATACATAAGAATTTGGAGGCCATGGTATCATGTGCACCTGTACCACACCTGTTGCAAGGGCCCCTCGGCCAATCACAGCGGCCAGTTTGCCTCTACCGGTAGGTCTAATTGGATCACACCCAGGATTTTGGGTGTTTTAATTATGTGCTGATGATGAAATTACACTGGGCTTCCGCTTGAGTCTGGTCAATGACCTAAATGAATGGACAATAAAGATAATAATAATAATAATAATGGCATTTATTAAGCGCATTTTTCCAAAGGTTTCAATGCGCTTGAGAACAACTCCACGTAAACAGAAAATAATGGAATTGCAAAATGAAGAATGAGAGCAAACCTAGGATGAAAACAGATATGATTTGAGTTTACGTTTAAACTGGTGAACAGAGTTACAATGACGAATGTTGAGAGGTATTGAGTTCTAGCATCTGGGTCCAGCCACAGAGAAAGCCTTATCACCTGCATGTTTGAATGTGCGTTGTACTTTTAAGTTATGCTCCGAGCGGAGACCACGTCGGTTGGGCATACTGAGGTCATTGCCTTGAGAATGCGATGATAATTTACTGTAACTAGAAATGTGTTTGTGGACAAACACAGAGCTGTTTCGACTGTCTAAAATGACTTTGAATGTGTGTGTAGTGGTCTAAAGCCGTGTTCGCACTGGACTTTTTTAGGAAGGTTTTACTGAGACGATGGTAAAATAAAAAATGGTCAAATGTTACCGCTGTTCGCACTTGGACTTTCGACACGGGAACATTTTACCGAGACCGCGGGAGAAGTAGCCGAGCTGTCATTATAATGACTTGTGAGGGCGCTTTGCGTGACCTTTCTGCATTGACCCCGGTGTACCCATTCGCGCGCGCGCGCGCTTTTTTGTCCGATCGCATCATTGACGCCATCGTCGGTTTTTAGCCGACTGGACTCGGGAGAAGTAACTGAGAGGAAAACGTCCTAGGCTGTCCGCACTGGACTTAAAATGGGAAAAGTACCCACCGTCTCGGTATGTTTTATCATAATAAGTCCAGTGCGAACAGGGCTTAAGTGTGTTCCAAGTCTGAAGTCGATCGGATTTACCCAAGTGCCAAGGATATATTGGTTGAAAACTTGAAAAAAAACGTGTACAAATCCTATGGGGGAAAACTGCACCTTTAATGTGACGTCACATGACACCCGATGATGTCATCAGGATGTCATCTTAATTTTCGTCTATAACACATCCAGGAATATCTGTATACCAAGTTCGAGCCCGTGACCTAATGAATGGACAATAAAGATGCTTGTTCCTTTGCCTTGAGAATGCGATGACAATGCACTGTAATTACATGTACTGTAACCCTAAACCCTCCTCTACCCCAAAGTTGCATTGGGTCAAGCTTGTAGACTGAACCCAGCAATGTTTATGTTAGCCGTCGTGCATAATGGAACCCTGCATATCATCTGCACTGCTTCTGAATGTCATCCTAAATGTCATCACCGCAGACTCTGAATAATGCAATTTTAGAAGGAAAAATTAAAATGAGATTTTTTTAAATTTTTTTTTTACAAAACCTGTAGTCAATGGCAACGATATTTTGCGGAATTATTGATGGTGTCGGACCCAATCAATGCATGTCATAAAAAAAAAACCGTAAAAGGATAATAATATTTACAGGAATACAATAAATACTCAATAGGTATGTCTGTACGTTAACCTTTCTAACATATTGCGATAATTAAAGGTAGGATACACCATTGGTCATTGCTTGAATTATCAGGAATGGGTGGATGTAAAGGTAGGATACACTATTGGTCATTGCTTGAATTATCAGGAATGGGTGGATGTAAAGGTAGGATACACCATTGGTAATTGCTTGAGTTATCAAGAATGGGTTAATGTGTATGTAAAGGTAGGAAACACCATTGGTATAATTGCTTGAGTTATCAGGAATGGGTGGATGTAAAGGTAGGATACACCATTAGTAATTGCTTAAATTATCAGGAATGGGTGGATTTAGATCATGTGATTTAGGGCAACCCTTACACTACCTGTAGGTAGCAACCCCCAGCTCTGGAATGGTCTAGTGTCTTTATGCAATTCCCATCCATTGTGAACAATGTATTAGTGCTGAGCGTCTCTTATGTACTGGTAACTATGCAAGAGCTTGCCCCGAATTCACGTGATAGTAACAGTCTCTCTTTGGTCTTGAGAATTCAAAATAAAAATGTGTCAAGCATTTTGAGAAAGTTAGTGTACCAGATGTTATTCAAATTAAACTCGAAAACAAATGGCATATTGAATTGAGTTTATAAATGTACTTGTATGCATGTCTCTTTACCATAACGTACTGTACAGTGCAAGTTCCTGCAAGTCTAAACTTGCACTAAAGGTGACTGATTGTCATTCCACTTCCCTTGTTTTCTCCCCAAACAAATAGACACAAAAAGATGACAAATTCCCTTAGCCGGCCACCCCTTTCCTGTTAGTGTTATGCCCAACATTCACAGAAGAAAAATAACCTTGGTGACGTACATGTACATGTTTATGTACTATATAAACATGTAAACACAACCATAACCCCCGTGAGAACAGAAGCACAATACGTGACAATAGATCATAGTTTCAGTTCTCGGGCGTTCGTCTTTTGTTGATTTTTGTCCTCTGGCGTAGTGTACGCTAAGTCTATGGGGTAATGTTTATAGTACAGAACCAAAGTGAAACACAATAGGGTATCCTCGGTCGTTATGGTAAACACGACTCGATGTACATGTACATAACATGTACATGTACATAACATGTGTACATGTACATGTCTATGTGGACGAGTAATCAACACACTCTGGGCACTGTTTGTTAATTGTGTGTGTATATATATATATACATGTACATGTACGTGTATAATTTATGTGCATTCCAAGGCAGTTGTGTCAACCAAACCAAATGTACATTGTACACGACTATAGTCTTGGTTGGACGTTGGATTTGCCTATTTTGCAGATGTTCCCTGACAATTAATCGCAGTTAGTTAACCCTAACCACCCTCAAAATCCATCAAAATCCATTTCCTGTTTTGGAGGATTTTAGCGGATTCAGGATACCTCCATATTGAACAAACTGCAGGAGTGTGATGGGTTGAGGATTTTAAGCCTAGCGTTACTGCAGGAGTTTGATGGATTCAGGACTCAGAAATTTAGGTGATGGACTGTGATGGACTCTATGGAGAAACCATCAACTTTTGCTGGTGGATTATTGATGGACTTAGGATATCTCCAGTATGCATACTGGTGGAGTCTGATGGACTCAGGACACCAGCAGTTTTTGCAAACCAAACTTGGTGGATTGTAGCGGATTCAGGATACTTTCTAGAAAAAGCAGTGAGGGGGTTAGGGTTAAATTAAGGTCCGATTTCCACATGCACAACTGTGTGTGGTGCAACAATGCCGTGCGTTTTAATATAAATACGGGCAAATCAATGAGTGTGTTTACATTGATGCGACCAGGTTGTGCATCTTTTTACTCATTTACACTGGCCATTTTGTACACTGGCCAATGGCCCAAAATATCCATCGTTGTCGAACATCGCGTCTATATTTTAAACATGTTAAACAGCAGTTTTCGTTCAATTTTGTTGACTAGCGAGAAAGGCAGCAGCAGATGACGTGTGTAAAACTTGATCGGCGCGTTTCGAATATTCGTTCGAGTACATTTTTGAATAACCCTCTAGTGTAATTTACTGGGAACCAAACTAGGAGCCAAACTAGGAGCCAAACTAGGAGCCAAACTAGGAGCCAAACTAGGAGCCAAACTAGGAGCCAAACTAGGAGCCAAACTAGGAGCCAAACTAGGAGCCAAACTAGGAGCCAAACTAGGAGCCAAACTAGGAGCCAAACTAGGAGCCAAACTAGGAGCCAAACTAGGAGCCAAACTAGGAGCCAAACTAGGAGCCAAACTAGGAGCCAAACTAGGAGCCAAACTAGGAGCCAAACTAGGAGCCAAACTAGGAGCCAAACTAGGAGCCAAACTAGGAGCCAAACTAGGAGCCAAACTAGGAGCCAAACTAGGAGCCAAACTAGGAGCCAAACTAGGAGCCAAACTAGGAGCCAAACTAGGAGCCAAACTAGGAGCCAAACTAGGAGCCAAACTAGGAGCCAAACTAGGAGCCAAACTAGGAGCCAAACTAGGAGCCAAACTAGGAGCCAAACTAGGAGCCAAACTAGGAGCCAAACTAGGAGCCAAACTAGGAGCCAAACTAGGAGCCAAACTAGGAGCCAAACTAGGAGCCAAACTAGGAGCCAAACTAGGAGCCAAACTAGGAGCCAAACTAGGAGCCAAACTAGGAGCCAAACTAGGAGCCAAACTAGGAGCCAAACTAGGAGCCAAACTAGGAGCCAAACTAGGAGCCAAACTAGGAGCCAAACTCATCCTGGCAAATCACACGGCAAACACCACAAGGCAATCTGTACACAAACTGTTGGACTCTGATTCTGAAGGTGTTTGCCTAACCCAGTGTAAAAGTCAATAAGTTGAGGGGTCCAGTACGTCCCATCCTAACAGATCGCAACAAAACCATGTGTTGGAGTTTCACTGGATAGGGATTGTTAAAGTTAATTAAAATCTAAATTATTTTGAAATGAACAGCCCTTGAGCGGCATTAAATCTCAAACTCGATCATTTCTATATATTTTTTTCCAGAGCAGGTTTCCACACTGACGTTACATTGGCGCACTCAGCCCCATCGCCCCGGTATAGCTTAATGTGTCACGACGTCTCTGCGCTTCGCTGATGCGATGATCACTTCCAGTAACATAGGGACGGCCCCGGGCGGGGTGCGTTACTCGCCCCACACCTATGACAAGGTCACCAAGGCCAAGGTTACGCTGGAGAACTTCTACCACAACCTGTGGTTCCAGAAGGAGGAACGACTGAACAGGTATGCGGTGTAGTATAGGAAGGCCCCGCCAATGATGGGAGTGATCTCATTCCCTTCCCAGAAGCGAAAATGCATCGCTGGTAAAACAAACCCAATGTTTAATGCACAAACCGCGGTAAAACTAAATGTACTGGTAGGTTGTGTAGTACGTGTACATGACGATAGATAAACTGCGTCGGTCTCATACCATGCACATCGTTGGGTTCCTACCGTTAGTTAGGCACAATGCTACGGCCCACTCATTGAGCCAGGCACCAGACTGTTATACAACGTTAACCAGTTCGCGCCGGATGACGTATATAAACGCAAAAATTTCCCCAAATTCAAAACGGATGACGCATAAACACGCCAAGTTCAAGTTCGGAAATGTATGTCAGCAGCGAGCAAAGCCGGTAATGCATGGGTGTGCTTCCCGGCACTATTAGCCTGAACCCGCTTTGGATCAAGTTTCTTTAAAAATAATCCCGCCCCTCGGCTCGGCGATGTTAAAATAATCCCGGCGCGAACTGGTTAATACTGTTTCGAAAAAAAAAATTCTTCTGATTATGTTAGTAAATTTATTATAAACAAACGGTCAAAAATAGTTACAGTTAAATAAAAAGACTGAGCATTAAATTTAGAGAGAAAAAATTAAATGTTTGATAAAAACACGTTTTTTTAAACCATTATTTGGTGCAACTTACATGTATATTGAAGTTTCAAAATAAACAACATTGTAATAACGTACCGGTACATGGTCGCAGCATGTTTCATTAGATGACAAAACGGGGCAATCACATAATTTAATGTTGGTAGAAACCCCAAAACATTACAAATAAGACTTTAAAACAATTTTTTTTCAAATTTGTTTAACCAGTTTGCGCCGGGATTATTTTAACATCACCGAGCCGAGGGGCGGGATTATTTTTAACGAAACTCGATCCGAAGCGGGTTCAGGCCGATAGTGCTCGCTGCTGACAGACATTTCCGAACTTGAACTTGGCGTGTTTATGCGTCATCCGTTTTGAATTTGGGGAAAACTTTGCGTTTATATACGTCCTCCGGCGCGAACTGATTTAGCACCCCTATTTTTTTGGTAATGGAAGAGGTACACCTACACCTCAGCTCAGCCCCCCTGGATGCTGCCCCATGTTGCGGTTGTACAATGTACAATTTTCAGTTTACAGCTTTTGTTATGAAATGCTTGATGCTTCATTGAACAAATATTGATAAAACAAAGAATTGTACAGCAACTGTTTTATTCCAAGGATGTTTTATTTATCCTTCGGTACATACATGTACACGTATAAAAGCATTGATTTTACGAATAAATATTTTAGTACCTGTGTGCGTATACATGTAGTCGCGCAATACACTTTACATTAAACCATCAAAACTGATTTCAAGGGTAGGATACACCATTGGCAATTGCTTGAATAATCAGGAATATGGATCTTGGGGGTTTTATTTTATAGTAAAATATCGTTCAACTGAGCTGTTCGAAGTTTTACAATCATGGTTGTCAAGAAAAGAAGCAAGAAAAATGGCGTTCATTTTAAAACGGCGTTGGGTCGTTGTTCTTTTTTCACAATCGCCGTCTTGCGATCGTGATTTAAAAAAAATAAAATTAAATTAAAAAAAAAATCAATTACAAGATATCAATTGCGATCATTTTGCTGGATGCCTAGAATAATTATTTACTTTAAAATTAGTAAATTTGTTTGATATATACAAGTACAGTAAAAGTAGTATGCAAATACATGTACACACTTAACATGAAAGAATAGAGGTGGAAACTAAAACAGCATACATGTAGACACAGTCGTGTTCTACATAACGACCGAGGATCCCCTATTGTGTTTTCCTTTGTTCCTGTACTGTCCTATAACCCAATTCACTTATCTATTACACATGTACACTTCAACGACAGAGAACAAAATTCAACAAAAGCTGAATGCCCTAGGACTCAAAGGATCTATTGTTCGTCTATTGTGCGTCAGACTTTCAAGAAAGTAGTACATACATGTATGCAAAAGGTGCAAAAATGTTCAATTCCAAAGTGAACAGACACATTGGCAAGCAAAGAAAATCTACTGATGGATTTTGGCGGGTTTGGTCCAATACTCCACAGAGGCAGTAGGGAGTTTAGGGTTAAAGGTAGGATACACCATTTGTAGATATCAAAAATATTTACTACCGAACTATTAAGAAATATCTTACTCATTTGAAAGTAAATGTTGATTCTAGGCATTCAGCGAACTGATTGCGCTAGATATCCTGGCTGTAATTATTCTGAAAATTATAATTTTATAATGACAAATTTGCGATCGCCTCCCAGCGATCGCGAGAAAACAAAGATAAGAATAACTGCTCGACTCCGGTTGAAAAAAGCCGCAGTTGTTTGTGTTTTTCTCGGCATCCATGATTGTAAAACTTCGGACAGCTCAGTTAAACAATATTTACTATAAAATACAACCCCCCAAATCTACTCATTCACGATTATATCAAGCAATTGACCAATGGTGTATTCTACCTTAAATAAGTGCTAATATTAGTGCTAATAAAACAAAAATGAAAAACAAAAATTAGAAACATTTTGAATTATTACTGCTAGAGTATGTTATTAGATTTGGTCTAAAAATTGATTGCACAGCAATGGAATGCATATATACCGTAATTTCCTGCGGTAAAGCCGCACGGCGGTTAAGGCGCAGGTGCCTAAAATCACCCAATTTTTTTTCAAACGTCAACAGATAAAGCGCACTGCCGAATAAGGCGCATGCTTGAACGCACCCAAAAGAACACCAGACGCCACCCGGTGTAGGTACATCAAAGGGGTCATTTTGTTGCCTTAGAAGGATCCCACTATTCCAAGCAAGAATTTGCTGAGTACTTGAGTTTATCTGGCACGCAAACAATGTATGAAAACTTCAAACCAGTAGTCACAATATCGCACGAGGTTTGCCGATACATATCATGTATCACTGCAGTATAAACTGTATGTACATCACATGCAGCGATCGCGTGCATGGTATCCCTAATTGCGACACCCCCTAGTCTTTTTTCCAGTCGTTGTGAATGCTCCGCGCTGTGTAGTTCGGATGGTGAATTGCATGAAGCCGGAACGTAGACGAAAAAACGTTTAGAAAAAGGCCACATAGTACGGGCCAGCTTTTTATCGCTGTTGTACGCGTCATGCAGCGCACGCTGTAGTCTTGTTTGCAAGACGATCTTAATCGCGGTATATGCAGCGCGCGTAGGCCGCCGATGCGGTAATTCGCGCGTGGTCTACGGCGTACGTTAGAGGGCGCCCCGCATCGCGAAAAACATCTTGCAAACAAGACTACGCACGCTGCCGAGTGCTAAATCACATACATGTACGGTCGTAGGGGGATCAACACATCGCGGCATTGTTAATGGAAATACGGTCACAATGTCCGGAGAGTTGGGCTAATTGGTTGACCGCATTATTGAGTAAGACTGCGGCGTTCAAAGAATTCTTCACACAAAGACCATCACTTTGAACTCAAGCGACATCATATACGGCGCACTGAAAGATAAGGCGCGGCGATGTTTTTGTGGTCTAGAAAGTCAGATAAGCCGCGTCTTTACCGCAGGAAATTACGGTACTTTATTTTGTGGAATTTACCCTTTTACATCTCAATGTCATTAACTCTTAATCCTGAACAAAAATGCCTTGATGATCTACGTTGCTGTCAACAGGTTTACATGTAGTCAATCAATCTAAGTCTCCCACCCAAAAAAAAATAAATAATAATAATTAATAAGAATAAGAATAATTGAACTGGGAAAAGTGTTACCAGAAGGAAGGATTTGATGGCAAAACGGATACATCTTGGATAAAATGACAAAACGCTAAATTTAGATCACTGCAGCCGAATGCACGTTTGTTTTTCTTGTATCCACTTAAACTGAGGTTGACCGTGAGTCACCAGTTTTTGTTTCAGATTAGAAGGGCGGGGCATGAAGAAGTGGGGGGGGGGGGGGGGGGATGCTAAAGAGATGTAGTGTTACAAATATGTGACCGGCTCTACAAAAGGTTGTATTAAGTCGCGCTATGCACTATCATGTAATGGCCCACTCAACATTGAGAGGGTAAACATTTCATCAAAATGTGATTTTTATTTTTTGTCATGAATGACATATTTAATACCTACAGTTTCAGGTTTCATTCAAAAAAATGTTGATTTTGATGAATAAAGTGAAAAAAAATACCATTTTGTGTGCATCGTTCTGTTGTAGTACAAGTACAACAGAGCCGGCTATTTCAAAGCCCGTTTTCTCAGTTGTGTAATTTGAACTCCAAGGATGTAATCAATATGTAAACACGTCATATCTCCAAAATGAGAGGGGCTATAAAGCTATATTATATAATAAATGAAAGCTTACATTGTGGGTTTTTCAAACATGTATGTGACTCGATTTTACTTTTTTGCGACATAATACACCTTTTTGTAGAGCCAGTCACGGTCTCTGATTTTGAGATACACATATGGAATTACTTAACTCGTGCTGAGGTCTGGAAATATTCTTGTGGGTACAAGCAGCGAGAGTTTTGTTATGAAGTTTGGTTTTGTGTTCAATCTGGTATTCATTAAAATGAATTAGCAAACAGTGTGTGGTCCGAAAAAGTTTACTTTCAGAATTTCATAATCCAGCTAACCCAGACAAATTGGATATCGGTAGTATCAAATACATGTACATGTATTATATGTACAGTGTAGGTTTTATGTTTGAATATTCAATTAAAATGTTTATTTTTGACTGTTTTTAGAATTAAGACCATACTTGGTAGGTTTGTAAAAAAATTAAAAAAATTAAAGATAAAAAAAAGACACATTTTTAAATAAGTGGGTTTTGGTAAAAAACAATAATGTACAGTGTAGTGGCTGGTAACCTGTATTTACTGAGCAAGACTTCGTGTGCTAAGCAAAAGTTTGTGCTTAGCAGCTCCATGAAATTTTCCCTAGGTTTGGTTGGAACATTGGACTCTGTATGTAGGATGGGTACTGGACCCCCGACTGTCTTTTTAATACTTGTACACATACATGGATTAGCATGGTAAGGCATACAGATACAGTTGTACCTCCATATATAATTAGTCCAATATTTTACCATACATTATGATGTTGGAATTTGCAAAAATGGGTACCATTCCTAGTAAATTATACTAGGAAGTTAGGGTTTATAAAGTACATGTAATTGAAAAAAAAAGACATGATGTGAGGGAAAAAAGAAAGAAAAAAAACCCCCTAAAGGTCCCCTTTCTATACCCATGTACCAGGTACATGCCATGTTTTTTGTTAACCCTAACGCCTTAGGGTGTATGCAAAATCATATTGATTCAGGAGGATTTGGGAGGGTTAGGGTTATTTGCATAATCCTCGCAAAGGGTAATTTGGGTATTCTCCTTCAGCAGTTGCCCAACAGTCACGACAGTAGAAATAAAAAAAAGCAAAAACGGAAATTATGAATATATCTTAACTTCCATTACATGCGTGTCTTTTATGCAAACAGCAAGGAAATCTGCTGTAATTCAAGACAATTTTCGCATTCATTGTGCGTTTTAGCCTCTACCTAACTGTGAGCCGGGACAGGCTCATTTGTTTGGAAAAAAAACAGACCGAGTAGTGGGAAAATTTTCGAGTCCCCATAGCGCGTTGGGTCTTCAGTAAAGGGGTTAATAGGTAAAATTGGGTTAGGGTATAATGAAAGAAAATGTAGAAGAAGACAAATTAGGGTGATGTTGAAAATTTGAGTGTTTTGAGTTTAGAGAGATTTCCCTTAGCACACAAACCCTATGGATTGTCCCCATAAATTACGCAATGTACGAAAAAAATACTCGTACGGCACATACTGGTACATGTGTACACTGTAGTGTGTACATATTAGTAGCACAAATTTGAGTGACCTTTTCTTACATGGACTATGTACTGTACATGTACGCATATATACTGGTAGGTGTACACTTAAAGGTAGTATATACACCATTTGCAGATATCGAAAATATTTACTACCGAATTATTAAGAAAGATCTTACTCATCTGAAAGTAAATGTTGATTCTGGGCCTCCAGCAAAATGATTGTGCTAGATATCCTGCAATTTTTTCGAAAAATAGAATTTTATAATAAAAAATTCGCGATCGCCGGACGGCGAGCGCGAAAAAACCAAGATAACATAAGAATAACTGCTCGATGCCGGTTGAAAAAAACCGCTGTTTTTCGTGCTTTTCTCGGCATCCATGATTCTAAAACTTCGGACAGCTCAGTTAAACGATGTTTACTATAAATACAACCCCCCAAATCTACTCATTCATGATAATTCAAGCAATGACCAATGGTGTATACTACCTTTAAAGGTAGGATACACCATTTGCAGATGTCGAAAATATTTACTACCGAATTATTAAGAAATATCTTACTCATTTGAAAGTAAATAATAATTCTAGGCATGCAGCAAAATGATTGCGCTAGATACCCTGTAATTATTCTGAAAACTAGAAAAACCACAAATTTCATAAGAATAATCGCTCGACGCCGGTTGAAAACAAATGCTGTTTTTCGTGCTTTTCTCAGCATCCATATATTTTGTAAAACTTCGGACAGGTCAGCTAAGTAATATTTAATATAAAATACAACCCTACAAATCTACCCATTCATGATAATTCAAGCAATTACCAATGGTGTATCCTACCTTTAAAAAACATATTTATGTTATGTATAATGAACGCGATATGTCTAAATTCATCCCTGGACACAAACAGGGGAGCCTAATACATTTGACCTGTGGGGCCAAGCATGCCAAGTCAAGTGACTTATGCAGGGAAGGTGTTATCTAACGCCTCAAGCTGCAGCAGTGAACTTGAAGAAAAAAACAAGAACGAAAAAAAGACCTGGGATTAGGGAAGTGCATCATGAAACGAGTAGTGCAAGAATTGCATATTCGATTGAAAATGCACAATGAGCAAATTGATTTTTTTTGACAGCAAATGAAAATATAGACATTATTTCCTCTTCCAACAAATCTAGGCCTTTTGTTGTTGTTACAATACACAAACCAAATTATTGGTATAATTTTCTTCCTTTTTGTTTATTTTACAGACAAAGAAAGTTGGAGGAGTCGATATCGGGGCTTTCAGAAGAAGAGGTATGCGGAAGTTCTGGCTTGTTTTTTTAAGCCGTTTTGATATTAGACCACTTTTCTATGGAAATTGAAGGTATACACATGTATACAATTGTCATGCAAAGTTCCTTGACTGTTTGGTTTTATTTTGTAAGATATTGAAATACCCCAATTCAAAGGTAGTTTGGAATACACCATTTGCTTTTGCTGTATTTGTCGAAAATGGATGGATTAGGGGATTCATATTTTATAGAAAATGTTGTGTATTTTGTGTTTATAGAAGCTGGAAATACTAGGGAAAAAAAGGGCTGCTTTGCAGTCTGGTTCCTTGACTTCCTTCCGAAGAACTCAATTAATTGGGGGCAGTGTTTGGAAATAGTCAGGTTTTACATCTTTACCGCGCATCGTTGCCTTGAAGATAAATTCGTTATCCCGTTATTTGTGGAACACACAAATATGTAGTGCGTCTGTGTCGCCTACACAGACGCACTACATTTTTCTAATAATAAAGTGCAGGTACACAGGTACCAGTATTTATGTGTGCAGGTCGAGTTCAGGACTCAATGTTCACATCGTGCATTATGTTCACTGTGTGACCTGCTCCAACGAAACCTGGACAAAGTTGACAATTTAGTTTTTTTTGATTTTTTTTTTCTTCAAATTCTCTAGGTTCTCGGCTTAAAAATTATGTATCATTTACATACATGTACATGTACGTTATGTACCCTCACCCTATCTCCCCTCGTGGAAGGATTTTGTGATAAAACCCTGATAACCTAAATTGTATGAGATAAACAGCTTTGAAGTTCAGAAAAGCATATTATTTCTATACACAATTGTTTCTCACAATCGACCCAAAAAATACCACTTTTGGCTGACGGATTATGTTCAAATTTGGAGATTGTAGATTAATAGTTTGTGATTCAGAAAAACCAAAACCTCAAAATGGTAAAATCTACCCTGAAATGACTTTACGAGTACATTTAAAGAAAACACATTGTGCGACTTTGTCTGGGTTTCGTTGGAACAGGTCACCTATGTACTTTATACTATTTGTATTACGATACCATTCCGGATACATTATTTATTTTGAGTGACACCTGTGTCATGACAGCTGCACTTTATCGTGTCGTTGCCATGGCAATAACAAGATAAGGGCGCTACTGAGTACTTGCTTTATCCACTACTGACAAAAAGGGAAAATGGCAAAGCAACTAAAGTAAACATTGCAAGTCTGTGGAGTGGAAAAACACATCGCGCCACAATTTCATTTTTTTTTAAATTTAAAGGTGGAATATACCTTTTGCAACTATTTATATTGTTAAATGTAGGATACACCATTGGTAATTGCTTGAATTATCATGAATGGGTAGATTTGAGGGGTTGTATTTTAAAGTAAATATCGTTTAACTGACCTGCCCGAAGTTTTACAATCATGGATGCCGAGAAAAGCACGAAAAACAGCGTTTGTTTTCAACCGGCGTCGAGCAGTTATTCTTATGTTATCTTTTTCTTTTTTTTCGGAATAATTACAAGATATCTAGCGCAATCATTTTGCTGGATGCCTAGAATCATTATTTAATTTCAAATGAGTAAGATATTTCTTAATAATTTGGTAGTAAATATTTTCGATATCTGCAAATGGTATATCCTAATTTTAATTCATTTCCGATTAATTCTGGGTTGCCCAATCTCTGTGCTTTGATGAAACAAGAGAGTCAATCAAATTGTGAACACATTCCCCGAGCAAATTTGTGCTATTAGAGAATGAAGGTTAGAATTAACGTCGCACATTGACAACGAAACCGACTGAATCGGTTGACGTCATGAGCTTTGTTTTGCTTTCGGATTTGCAAAGCACATATGTGACCGGCTCTACAAAAAGGTGTACCGGTATTATGTCGCAAAGCCCACAAAGTAAGCTTTCATTTGGTATAAAACATGTAATACAGCTCCATAGCCCCTCCCATTATGGGGATATGACGTGTTTGCACGTTGATAACGAGTTCAAATTACACAACTGAGAAAACAGGCTTTGAAATAGCCGGCTCTGTTGTACTACAACAGAACGATACACACAAAACGGTATTTTTGTCCACTTTATTCATCAAAATCAACATTTCTTTGAAAGAAACCTGAAAGTGTAGGTAATGAAGATGTCATTCATGACAAAAAATGAAAATCACATTTTGATGAAATGTTTACCCTCTCAACTTTCAGTAGGCCATTACATGATAATGCACAGCGCGACTTAATACCCCTTTTTGTAGAGCCGGTCACATGTGACCATCTACGACAAAAGGGGTGTAAAGTCGCCAGAGCTTATTTTGAGAAAAGGACCATTAAAATATGTGAAAAACAGTACAAAACTAAGAATTTTCATATTCAGCTAGTTATACATGCATGTAGTAGCTAACCACAAGTACCAACTATGCTTTGTAACACATCATAGTTTAGTTCTTGTAGATTTCATTTCTCTAAATATCTTAAAACGTCAAGATGCCTACTCTAAAGTCAATATAGCCTAGTCAATATAAATTGTACAAAGTTTACTGACTACAAAAGTACATGTATGACTTGTACATGTACTTTTTACAGTGCACATTACACTTTGTTTCATTATTTATCGATTGTCTTCTGCCGAGACTGAAATGTAACAATGTTACTTCACCGAACAGAAACGGGAGAAGCGAAACCAGCATGCGCTGAAGGAGACAGAGTTCCTCCGGCTCAAGAGGTCGCGACTCGGGGTCGACGACTTTGACTCCATCAAGGTCATAGGTCGCGGGGCCTTCGGCGAGGTGCGGCTGGTCCAGAAGAAGGACACGGGGCACATCTACGCCATGAAGATTCTCCGCAAGGCCGACATGCACGAGAAGGAGCAGGTGAGAGACTGGTGCAAGTCTAGTGTTCGTCTGAAGGCCATAAAGCAAGTTTGCCAGGAGTAGACTTCATTAAATTTTAAAGGTAAATTTCATTAGTTAATCTTGCTGAAGTTGTCTGAATCTTGCTGAAGTTGACCGTCTTCTATTTTTGTATCCAGGTTGCACACGTGAGGGCAGAGAGGGACATACTAGTAGAAGCAGACAACTCCTGGGTGGTGAAGATGTATTACTCCTTCCAGGACCCTCACAATCTCTACTTAATCATGGAGTTTCTGCCAGGAGGTAATTTAAGACAGAGTTGTAGTCGAGTCCCTGCAAGTCTGTTCACAAGTCCTTTCATAAAGGCAGTCATAAGTAACTGGATGAACAATGACAAAGGAATGCCTTTGTCAAAGCTCATTTGAATAGCTTGTCATTTGAATGGGAACTGGAGGACTTGTGATGGACTTGCAGGGACTTGTGGGAACTTGCAGGGACTTGTGATGGACTCGAGTACATCTCGAATTAAGAACATCCTGACAATTGCCATCGTGTCCTTCGGGTCTACTCATACAAACTAGGGGTGCGCATCAGAACCAGGTACCTGACGGTTGGTGTCGGGAACCGATTCCAGAATAATATGGAATCGAGTACCCGTAACTCGGGTCTTATAAGATAAAAAGTCGTATCCTCATTGAGTGATCCCCACAATGTTGCTTCCCAGATTGTATCATAAAATTAGGCTTGATCCCTGGCTACACAGGATTCTGGTTTTCATGACCTCTGACTAGCGCCCTTGAACAAAGATACTGGCAATTTGGGAGACCGCCAACATAGGGCAAGATATGTCAGCCAATTTTCTTGTTCACTTTATAATTCAAAGTAACTTCTCGGACAATGAAAAAGACTTTCAACAGAATTCAACAGGGTCTCTCTGGGCCTTTTGTACTGAGTCAAACAAAATCCAACAAATTGCTATGGTAGCAGACCTGCCAAAACCTAGCAAAACCTGCAGTTGGAGTTTGATGTTAGTAAGGGTTAAAGTAAGAAAAGCAAGGTAAAAAACTAGGGGGAAATAGGAATACTTAACCAGGGCGTATATACACGCAAAGTTTTCCCCAGATTCAAAACGAATGACGCATAAACACGTCACGAGCAAAGCTAGAAATGTCTGTCGGCAGCGAACAAGGACAGAAATGTGTAGGTGTGCTTCTTGGTACCATCGGGTTGAACCCGCCTTGGATCGAGTTTCGTTAAAAATAATCCCGCTCTTCGGCTCGGTAATGTTAAAATAATCCCGGCGCGAACTGGTTAAAAAACCTAGCTTTCACACTGAATATGAACCAGTTCGGGAAAAACCTGCCTTAACCCTAACCCTGCCAGACCCAGCACAGTGCATCTGTGGTGACTGCTTGACTTTGCTGCACTCTGCACACAAGTCAATGTGACCACAGATGCACTGTGCTGGGTCTGGCAGGGTTTCTAGCCGAAATACCCCTCACATGGGTTAATGTTGTAATTGTTTTTTCTTCAGGTGATATGATGACGCTACTTATGAACAAGGAAACCCTCTCGGAGGAAGCCACTCAGTTCTACGTAGCCGAAACTGTCCTAGCCATTAATTCCATCCACAAATTGGGCTTCATCCATCGTGATATCAAGCCTGATAACTTATTACTGGACCCCAAGGTAAGCAGGAACTGAAGAGAAAGGCTGGACCTCATTCCTCAGTACGAGGCGCTAAAATAACTGATACATTGTATTTACAAATGGTCCAGGTGCAGGATTTCGAGGGGAGGGGGAGGGAAGTGGAGAGGAAGGTCCCCCCCCCCCCAGTTCAGCCCTAGTCACAAAAATTATACAAGCTAGTGTTCAGATACATGTATAACAGTGTTGTATTCGAGTCCTTTCACAAGTCCTTTCACAAGTCCTTTCACAAGTCCTTTCACAAGTCCTTTCACAAGTCCTTTCACAAGTCCTTTCACAAGTCCTTTCACAAGTCCTTTCACAAGTCCTTTCACAAGTCCAGTCACAAGTCCAGTCACAAGTCCAGTCACAAGTCCAGTCACAAGTCCAGTCACAAGTCCAGTCACAAGTCCAGTCACAAGTCCAGTCACAAGTCCAGTCACAAGTCCTTTCACAAGTCCTCTCACAAGTCCTCTCACAAGTCCTCTCACAAGTCCTCTCACAAGTCCTCTCACAAGTCTTTTCACAAGTCCTCTCACAAGTCCTCTCACAAGTCCTCTCACAAGTCCTCTCACAAGTCCTCTCACAAGTCCTCTCACAAGTCCTCTCACAAGTCCTCTCACAAGTCCTCTCACAAGTCCTCTCACAAGTACAGTCACAAGTCCTTCAACAAGTCCTTTCACAAGTCCTTTCACAAGTCCTCTCACAAGTCCTCTCACAAGTCCTCTCACAAGTCCTCTCACAAGTCCTCTCACAAGTCCTCTCACAAGTCCTCTCACAAGTCCTCTCACAAGTCCTCTCACAAGTCCAGTCACAAGTCCAGTCACAAGTCCTTTCATAAAGCAAGTCGCAAGTAACTGGTTGAACAATGACAAAGGAATGCTTTTGTTAACAGTTCATCTGAATAGCTAGTGACTAGACTTGAGACTGAAGGACTTGTGATGGACTTGTGATGGACTTGCAAGGACTTGCAGGGACTTGCAGGGACTCCAATACAACGCTAATGTATAAAGATCTCTAATGTAATGACCTTGTGTTTTTCTCACCATTTTATTTTTCTCCTACAGGGTCATATTAAACTGTCGGATTTTGGTCTCTGCACAGGCCTTAAGAAGGCTCATCGGACCGACTTCTACAGAGATTTATCCAGAGCACATCCCAGGGACTTCGGTAAGTCATCCACCCATCCTCCCTCTTCACAACCACAACCCGAAACCCACCTTAGCTAGTAACCTGTTTTTACAGGTTACTTTTGAGCTAAACCAAATGTTTGTGCTCGGCACACTTATGTAGAAAAGTGTCTTGGTCCCCCAAAAAACATTAATTTCATACTCACTTTTTCTGGTTTTTTTATTCCATTTTTGCTCTGGTAGCGAGCATCAAACCCATGGATGCCAAAGACTCCAAGCGAAAGATGGAAAGCTGGAAGAAAAACAGAAGAGCCCTGGTAAGTGACGAAATACTGTGATTAAAAACAGAAAAATGTAGGTGATATCAGGGTGAGGATTTTCATGTCTTCACTCGCACTTAAAGGAAACATGTAGTCTAACATCTTCATTACGCATTTTTTGTTTTAAATCAATAGATTTATGTGTATAAAATGTGAATAAAAAGCAAAACTGGTTCTAGTGTACGTTTGGTGTGGTAATTTGCCGTCCAGAAATTGACCCCCCCTTTTTAAATTTCGCGGCCACTCAAAATGAGTGACGTAAATCGAGTCAGAACCCGGACAAATTAGCGATAGTCGGTACGCGACGTCTAGGTACGAGACGGGTTCGCGTGGCCACGTACGCACACATTGTTGTGTGTACGAGAGTGAACGAATCCCGTACGCCTTGTGCACGCGTACGTACACCCCCATGTAAACGCGATCACCCACACGCACGCTGTCCAAAGCAAAGGATACCGTACAAAGTACATGTACATGTACAGTAATCGGCGCGGACTAAACATGGACGATCGTAAAAGTTCTTCGTCGGTTTTTAGTGAATCTGACGAAAACAGTACAGATTCGTCTGATTGGAATATCGTTGGGACAGCATCTGACTTCAGCATGTTTTTTAAGGGCATGCCAAAGTTGCTGTACAGACCAGTGTCGAAGCACGACCGCTCAAAATGGTCGCTGCAGATCGGGCCGAAAAATCACTAGGCCCGGCGGGACCACTTCGCTCTGGTAAGATTTACTTTGGCTGTCCAAATCCTCCGATATTTAGGATCAGCCGGAAACAAATGAAGGCTTACTCCATCCTTGGTAGTTTTGCTACACCCAGCAGCTACACATCTAGTCGGCATGACTGAAAACAGTTGTATTTTTACCCTGATTTAGAATAAAAAACCGGCATGGTAAACTCGTAGACAAAGACTTGTTGCATGCAATGCGCGCATAATGCAAGCCAGGCCCGGGTAGCGCCCCCCCGCAGCGAGGCAATTCTCTGCCTCGATTTTTGTCATACCCCACGCGAAGTTTTATGTTAATGAGGCTTCCCTTTGAGGGGCGGAGTGGTATGACTAAACATTTTCAAAAATTATTTTCTCCCATTTATCACAGAAAATAAACACAACCTCACACATAATGTTGTTGTCAATATGATACTTTATTGATTTAAGCAAAAAAAAACCTTATTACATGTTTCCTTTAAAGGTACATGTAGGATACACCATTGGTAATTGCTGGAATTATCAGAAATTGGTGGATTTGGAGGGTTGTATTTTATAGTAAAATATCGTTTTAACTGACCTGTCCGGAGTTTTACAATCATGGATGCCAAGAAAATAGCAAGAAAAATGGCATTCGTTTTCGACCAGCGTCAGGCAGTTGTTTTTGGTTTTTGTTTTGCGATCGTCCGTCCAGCGATCGTAATTTTTTTTTTGTGCACACTATGTACACTTAAACATGAGCTGTCATATCCAGCAGGTGCTTTCGTATAAAGTTGATATAAATAAGTACAAAGGAACAAAACAAAAATCTTTGTGCAGTTTAAAGGCCCTGCTCACTTTTGGGAATCTCAAAAACAAATAACTTACACGGTATAAACATGATGATGTTAGAAATCTTTCAATAGAATAGTTTTGCCTGATATGCTATAGTCGTTGAGAAATTAGTAAAACAATTAGTTTTGGTCTCATGAGACTAGAATTAATCCGCTGATGCCAATAAGAAATCGTTCAGAAAATTCTCGCTTTTTTCTTGCACATGAAATGACCAATGAGGCTAAAACTTTCACAAGGGAATTTTACTACATGTATCTTTATCCACAGAAAATATGGATTACTTTAATGGCCAAAAACCAATGCTGTGCGATGCCTTTTAACTAACATTTGTTTTCTTCTGCCAATAGGCATATTCTACAGTGGGCACGCCAGACTACATCGCACCGGAAGTCTTCGTCCAGACTGGCTACACCCACGTCTGCGATTGGTGGTCGCTAGGCGTCATCATGTACGAGATGCTGATTGGCTACCCGCCGTTCTGCTCCGAGACCCCCCAGGAGACCTACCGGAAGGTCATGACCTGGAGGGAGACGTTGCAGTTTCCCGAGGAGGTGCCGATATCGGGCGAGGCGATGGATATGATTCAGAGGTGAAAACATGGCAGAAATACCCGCTTCAATGGTTATTAACCAGTTAGCGCCGGATGACGTATATAAACGCAAGGTTTTCCCCAGATTCAAAACGGATAACGCATAAACACGCCACCAGCAAAGCCGGAAATGTCTGTCGGCAGCGAGCAAGGCCGGAAATGCGTTGGTGTGCTTCCCGGTACTATTGGCCTGATTACGCCTCGGATCGAGTTTCGTTAAAAATAATCATACGCGTCGGCTCGGTAATGTTAAAACAATCCCGGCGCGAACTGGTTAAACGGGACAATAGACCATTTGTCAGTTGTGCATTTGTATCGTTTGAAGCAGCAAAAGTGCTCGAAATAATAAAGAAAGGTTCTTGACAAACAACCTGATGAAGTTTTTAGCTCTGTGAATGCTGCATATTCCAAGAAAACAAGATTTCAAAGTTGTGTCGTCAGAAACTGTTTATGGTTGAGGACGGCCAAAAAATGTGCTCTTGCGTCCCGTGCACAAGCGCTACATATTGGTCCACATTGACCTCATTCATTCTAATTTGATTAGCTCTGTGAATGCTGCATATTCCAAGAAAACAATATTCCAAGATTTTCGAAGTTGTGTCGTCAGAAACTGTTTGTGGTCAAAGAACAGCCAAAATGTGCCCTTCCGTCTCGTGCACAGGCGCTACATGTTTGTCCACAATAACCTCATCAATTCTAATTGATTGGCTTTCACCCTCTCTGTGACTGGAGTAGGTTCTGCTGTGACAGCGATCATCGAATCGGCAGCCGCAACGATGTGGAGGAGATCAAGGCGCATGCATTCTTCAAAGGGGTGGACTGGGAGCACATCCGGGAGCGGCCGGCTGCCATCCCCATCATCGTCAAGAGCTTCGACGACACGTCCAACTTTGACGAGTTTCCCGATATTGAACTCAAACCAAGTGAGTTGCCTTTTTCAGATAGTAGGGGATGCTGTGGTCCAGTGGTGAAGGTGTTTGACCCGTGTGCGATGGTGCGTGGGTTTCTGGGAAAGACTCGCTTCAGTACAATTGCCTTTCTCCATCCAGGAGTATAAATTTGGTATCTGTGAGCTGCTGCAGAAATGGTTTCGTCTCTAGTCATCAAGGATAACAATTGTAAACACTTTGAATCTTTTGGCGCTATAAAAGGTGCTATATAAGTCAAATATATATATATTTTTTTTTCCCAGATGGAATGCCAGTTTATCACTGGTTTACTCATTTGTACTCCTGGGTGGAGAGAGGCTAGTGGGGGTTGCAGAGATGGTTATTGTGGTTGATTTAGCTGCTTTGCGCTGAAATGGCAGCATTGAGCTGTATACTCCCCAGGGAGCGAGCTGAGATGGTATTTGGAATGTTTCAAATACCAGGGGAGTCGGGTTGGCGTAGCGTTTTTTTCCTCGCCTTCCACCACTGTGACCCCGGGTTGGAACCCTGCCTGGGCCAATATGTGGATTTGGTTTTCAGTCCCTGCCTGATTCCATGGGTTTTCCCCAGAATATTCTTCTGGGGTTTTCCTCCCACCTCTTCTCCCTACAGGTTTCTTCATGCTTGCGAGCTGCAGTGTTAAGCCTTTTGAGGGATCCTTGATCTCATTACCAGAAAGAAATAATAATAAAAATTATAATAATTTACCTTCGATTGATCATTTGGGAGACATCTTCATAGACACGCGCACACAATTTGTCAAACTTTACTGTAACCTAACCCGTTTTTCCCTAGTGCTTTCCCACGAAATGTTGGTGTTTTTACATTTTGGATTCTACTCTATTGATCTAGACTGTTTCAACTATAAAAATGTTTCTCCTTTAAGTTAGGACACTAAAGCCGCGTTCGCATTGGACTTTTTTTGGTAAAACCTACAGAGACTGTTGTCAACTTTAACAAAATTAAGTCCAATGCGGACAGAGGGTAACATTGTCAAAATGTCCATTTACCCTCCGCAACAGTAAGATATACAGGCCCAAGCTTCTAGCAGAGGATTTAACACCGTGAACTTTGACAATCACGTACGGTAACTTTTGACAATATTAAGTCCAATGCGAACGCGGCTTTAGGAGACATCGAAATGTTTCCCTAATGTTACTTATCCCCTTATTACCGTAAAACTTGTCCTTAACTGTCTCCTTATGGGTACATTTAGCAATAATAGCCCAATGAGCAGGGTAATAATGATATAGTGCCTTGAGAACCAATAGTGGTGTATACGTGTTAGTTTTACATACGCACTGTGGACCTCCAAACAATTGATGTCCACAGGATGCGGGAAGAGGTTACGGTTTGTGGACTTGGACAGGTCCACAGTCCGTTTTGCTGTCTTTAAAAAAGAGCATTAGAGAAAAAACGGGTTAGGGTTATATATAGAAAAGGTAAGAGGAACAGCTGAGAGGCCCATAATCGAAATTTGTGGTTAAATTTGTTTTGGGGAAGTGAGAAAATGAGTATTTAGTCAACTTCTTTTTAACTACACGAAGACAAAGGAATGTCCACAGTACGTATGTAAGGTAAAGCTTGATGTGTGCTTCATTAACACACATTATTATTATTATAGAGGCAATAATTTTGTTTAGAGACCTGTGAGAATTTGTGACCAATGACACTGGTGAAAGGAATAATGTACACAGTATAGACATTGACTACGCTTTTGTTTGCTTCTCTTAAACAGTTGCACCCCCACCCCAGGAAGGCGAGGAAAACTACAAGGACTGGGTCTTCATCAACTACACCTTCAAGCGCTTCGAGGGCCTGACCCAGAGGGGGGTTCCTCAGAGGATCCCGGCCCACATGATCAGGGGGCAACTCATCCAGAACAAGGGGATGTAAGCTCCACTTTGGGGTCGGAAGCGTAACTTAATAAGTTATCCCATTTCAAAGTGAGCAAAGAAAAATCGGCAAGGCGGGACTTGAACCTGCGACCCTCCGGAATAACAGATCGGCGCTCTACCAACTGTGAGCTATCTTGCCTATGTTGGCAGTTTTTCCAAATTGTCAGTATCTTTGTTCGAGGCACTTAAAGTTATCCCATTAGAAAGGTTTTAAACTGCAGTGATTTGGGCAACTGAAAAAAATGTATGCCGCGACCCACTCCAATGAAACCCCGATTTCGAGTTTTGGATGGAATTTGGTAACACTAATACATCATGTAGCTTAACTTTCACCGTGTTTTATGGCAGGGAAAAAATAAAATTGGTAAAGTGGTAAAATTGTGCAATTTTGAGAGCAGGTTTCAGATACCATATCTGCGAGTCTTTAAAAAGTCTTTAAGTCTTTTATTGACCTTTTTTTCAATTTAAGGCCTTAAAAAGCATTAAAGGTCGTATACACCATTAGTAAGTGCTCGAATTATCAGGTTTTGGTGTATTTTGGGGGTTGTATTTTGTAGTAAATATTGTTATAAATATCGTATAAAAACCACTGCCCGACGCTGGTTGAAAACGAATGTTATTTTTCTTGCTTTTCTCAGCATTAATGATTGCAAAACTTCAAACAGGTTAGTTAAACAATGTATACTATAAAATAAAACCCCCAAATCCACCCATTCATGATAATTTAAACAATTACCAATGGTGTATCCTACCTTTAACCAGTTCGCGCCGGATGACGTATATAAACGCAAAAATTTCCCAAAATTCAAAACGGATGACACATAAACACGCCAAGTTCAAGTTCGGAAATGTATGTGAGCAGCGCGCAAGGCCGGAAATGCATGGGTGTGCTTCCCGGCACTATTAGCCTGAACACGCTTCGGATCGAGTTTCGTTAAAAATAATCCCGCCCGTCGGCTCGGCGTTGTTAAAATAATCCCGGCGCGAACTGGTTAAGTATGGGAAATGAAGGTTCTAATTGCAGTTCACACTTTTATTCTACACATTTGAATTTATATTAGTGATCTAAGCATGAACACAATCAATGTTGCCGTTATAGGTGATCCTTTTTGCAGTTATACACAAGTCCATCCCTCAACTCCGTGAATGGAATAACTCGTGCCTAACTTATTTATTTACTTAATGGAACAACTCACTGCCCAAAAAGGGAGTAGATGTGTAGCCTGCTTGTGTGTGCATTGGAGGAAAAAAATTATTATATTGAAAAAAAGATATTTTACATATAAAGCTTCTTTTGTTTTTGCTAGTATGTAGATACAAAAAAACTACTTGGTTAAAAACCAATGTTTCGCTAACTTTTATGAAGGTTTTTGGCTCGGTAATGCCCTTATTTGGCTGTAGAAAGCATCAGATTTTATAAAGCCTTCTTGATGTATTCAGTGTAAATATAGATATTTCATAGAATATGCTTTCCCTTTCTCGTTTTCTCAGATGGATTGAGACACCCTGAAATATATCTTGGTTAAAGACACTTTAACTAAATTTGGTACCCTGTGGAGACCTGAACACAATGGGGACAATGGGAGTAAAAAAGGTCTCCACTGGGTATATTTCTATAGATGAATAGGTCTCCTCAAGGTATTTCACGAAATAGATTCATGGATTTTACTCAAAAACTAGGGTAAGTGTTTGGGTTAGGGTTAGGTTAGGGTTAGGTTAGGGTTAGGTTATAATATAGGGTATATTTGGTCCAAATTGTAACCAAGGGAATTAACCATGGTTTAAATAGGAGCATTTTAAAGAGATTTTGCCAATTACCAAATGTAGCAATTACCAATAGTGTATCCTACCTTTAAATGTTGTGGTTGAGGTTTCATGGGTACCTGGGTACCTTTTTGTAATTTGGTACTTGGATTCCAAACTACCCATAAATGCACATCCCCCGTTTAAACTTCTTTTAAACTTCTTTTCTTCGCCGTTTCCTTTGCATACGCACAGTACAAATTGAAAAAGCTACACTGGCCAGAAAATCTGCATATTTGCTGTGTGCGCGACAAAACCTGCGACTTGCTGTTTAAAACCAATCACGGCTCTGTATAATTGTTCATGTTGGCTATAGAACCTCGGTCGATTCTGCTTCACTTAGATGTACATTAAAACTTTGCTAAAAGGTAGGATACACCATTTGCAGATGTCGAAAAAATTATACTACCGAATTATTAAGAAATATCTTACTTATTTGAAAGAAAATATTGATTGTAGGCATCCAGCTAAATTAATGCACTAGTTATCCTGTAATTGTTCCGAAAAGTTGAATTTTATTATTGTTAAATCACGATCGCTGGAAATTGTTCCGGCGATTGCGAGAAAAAACAAAACTTGAATTTCTTAGCATCCATGATTATCAAAATACGGCCCCCCAAAACCACCCATTCCTGAAAATTGAAGTAATTACCAATGGTGTATCCTACCTTTGACTTTGATTTAGTTTGCTGTTGCTGTGAACCCCTGTGAACAAATATTGCAGCACATCTGCCAATAGTAAACACAGTTGTCAGAAATGCAAACGGTGGGCCTTGGTCACTTCTATATTAGTGAATTAGGGGGCTACAGTGCTGCTAATTTTACCCAGTTTGCGCCGGATGATGTATATAAACGCAAAGTTTTCCCCAGATTCAAAACGGATGATGCATAAACACGCCACGAGCAAGGCCGAAAATGTCTGTCGGCAGCGAGCCAGGCCGGAAATGCGTGGGTGTGTTTCCCGGTACTATTGGCCTCATGAACACACCTCGGATCGAGTTTCGTTTAAAATAATCCCGGCGCGAACTTATTAAGGTATAAATGAACGAGAATCCAAGGTCATTGATGTTTGTTTAAATGTTGCAAGTACAATTTGTACAATCTTGTATTTTAGGACTGACGTCCGGTTCATTAATCCTAAGCCTTCTCTTTCTCACCGATTCGTAACTGTAAATCATGATGAAACTATAAACAAAACAGGGGCCAATTTCATAGAGCTGCTAAGCACACAAATTTGCTTAGCATGACAATTTGTCCTTGGCAAAAACAAGGTTACAGACAACATTTTTACCTGATCTTTATTGTTCTGGATTGATAATCAGCTGTTTTTTTGCTTAGCATGAAAAACACGTATAATTTTGGCTGGTAACCTGTTTTTGATGAGCAAGACTTTTTTTGCTAAGCAATTTTTTTTGCTTAGCAGCTCTATGAAATTGGCCCAAGGTTGTTAATTTAACAAGTGAATTGGTTTGTTTTTTACTCAACTGTTTAAAAATTACTGTAGTGTTGCATGTAGGCTGAGCTCAGTTTGACTTTTGACCTAGTTTAGAGAGGTCACATATCAGGCTGACCTTTTGACCCAGGTCGGCTCGAAAGTGACATTTGACCTAAATTGGGAAGAGTCTTTTTCAGCTTTGAAGCCTTAATTTCTTGAACTACTGTGACTTTTTACAAAGAGAATTATGTCTTTTTGTATTTGTTATTTGTTGTTTCTTTCTTTTTTAAAATATTTTTTCGGGGGTGTGTGTTTTTTGTTGGTTCGTTTGGGTTACACTTGCTTACAAATAAACTTAGAATAAGTCACTTTATCTGTATATAATAAAAAAAGATTAACAAATAACTTTATTTTGTGCATGAAAAAAAAATTGATTGAGTTTTTTTAAAACTGCGCTATAGCGTGGATCATTTGTTTTCTTTGTCACAGAAAATTTCACTGGTACAGAAATAGATTTGCGTTTAGCTTAATTTCATCTATAGACAAGCGCTTTCAGTGTGGTGTATTTGGTATTAAAAGAAAGTTGCTGAGCAAATTGTTTTCTATTTACAAAATCATGCAGGGTACCACTATAATGGAGTATGTATCATATTGTTTGATTGCTGCCTTTTACTTTTTGGAGTGCTGTGTGCTTAAAACAATGCTTTCTGAGTGTTATACTTAGTTTTGCCCAGAGCAAAAATGTATGTCTCTACAAAAGTGCTTGCTAACTAGCATCATCAACACTGCTAACTAGCATCATCAACACTGCTAACTAGCATCATCAACACTGCTAACTAGCATCATCAACACTGCTAACTAGCATCATCAACACTTTGAAATTGCTTTAACTTGATTAAAGGTAGGATCTGCATTTGCAAATTTCAAAAACATTTGAAAGTAAATATTGAGTGTAGCCATGCAGCAATTTTCTGAAATTGTTCCAGCGATTGCGAAAAAACCAAGAACAACATTAAGAACAACTGCCCGACGCCGGTTGAAAACGAACACGGTTTTTCGTGCTTTTCTCAGCATCCATGATTGTAAAACTTTGGACAGCTCAGTTAAACGATATTTACTATAAAATACAAACCCTCCAAATCCACTCATTCATGATAATTCAAGCACTTGCCAATGGTGTATCCTACATTTACATCCACCCATTCATGATAATTCAAGCACTTACCAATGGTGTATGCTACCTTTAAATCTAATGGTCTCTACATAAGTTAGTTTTGACTAATCAAATGCCTTTGAACAACGGCTGCGATGGCCAAGCTTTTGGGAGGCAATTTCCATTATTTTTTTGTTGTTGGCTTTAATCTGAAGACTTCAAACTTGTTAGAGAGAATGTAGCCACACTATGGAGCTATCTATTCCTGTACAATGTAACATATGAACTTCCAATATCAAGTGATATCATTAATGGAAATCCAGTGAAATTCAACTCGCTAATTTACATTGTAGTTTAGCCACACGAAGTTGCTATTCGCACTGTTTATGTACAGTATGTGTGAGTGCATGCTAGAACAGTGCGGCAACAGTTCATGGGAAACATAGTTGGACACATTGATTAAGGCTAACGTGCTGGTTTCCCACTCTGAGCGGGGCTTAACTAACCCTATCCCTGCAGCCACAGTGCAGTGCATGGGGTTAAAAAGTCTGGTGCACTTTGATGGATTTAGCTGTCAACAACAGTGTATTAACAACCACAGTCTAAGACTATGAGAGCTAATCCTCATTGAACAATGACAGAGATGGATCCTGCTGTGTTCTGTGACCACAGACTCTGAAGCAGTTTGACCTTGATATTTTTGACCTGATGGATCTCGCTGCACTCTGCCAGTGCCAGCAGCCAAGTCACTTTGACAAATGATGCAATCTGATGTGTTTTTAGCCAAAATACCCTGGAAGGTTAGGGTTAATGGATCTACACCCTCCCACCTGGGCCCAATTTCATAGAGCTGCTAAGCACAATAATTTGCTTAGCATGAACATTTGTCATTGGCAAAAACAAGGTTATAGAGCAAATTTTTACTTGATCTTTATTGTTTTCGATTGATAATCAGCTGGTTTTTGGCTTAGAATGAAAAACCCGTAGAATTTTGACTGGTAACCTGTTTTTAATGAGCAAGATTTTTTTTGTGCTAAGCAAACTTTTGTGCTTACCAGCTCTATGAAATTGGCCCCAGCTTATGGCATGACCTTTAAATTTTCAGTAGACAACAATTTTTTTCTTAAATAATTTAGCTTAAATTTATGGTTTTTTTCTTGCTAGAGGTTTGAATAAATTTTTGTTTTGTCGTGGTCTGACGTTTTTTGTTGTTCATTTTTGCTGCTTATTTATTTGCGAGAGTTGAAAATTCACAGTGTAAAGATTATCAAGAGTTTTATGTAATGTATAGGATTGTTGAATAGAAGTAAACATTAAAAAATGTGAAATACTGTATGAAAATATTAAAAGAATGCTTGTTTAATACTCATACATCATGTGAGTTCTAGAGCATGAGATCTAATAAAACAAGGAAAGTGACTCATTATATTATGCAAAAATAATCCGTGACCACCAAGGCTTTTGTCTGTTCATTTCATAGTCTAGGAGCCAGTTCCTGCAATCTGTGGTTTCGTTTCACCCCTAAAGATGAAAGGGTTTGGCATTTGTATATGGAAGGGGGGTGTGTCTGAGGTATTTTAAGACCCATGGCCAATTTCATAAAACATGCAAGTACAACAATTTTCTTAGCATATAAATTCTTCCTTGGGGGGAAAAAAAAACACCAGGTTACAAATCAAATATTCAGGTGATGTTTATCGTTTGTGACTGAGGTGGATCCTGCTGTGTACTGTGACCACAGACTCTGAAGCAGTTTGACCTTGAAAATTTTGACCTGATGGATTTCGCTGCACTCTGCCAGTGCCAGCAGCCAAATCACTTTGACAAATGATGCACTCTGCCAGTGCCAGCAGTTAATTTCCTGTGTTGAAATTTTGACCAAATATACCCAATATTATACCCTAACCCCAAAACTAACCATAAACCACCATGAAACTATTTCATGAAAACCTGCTGGAGACCTATTCATCTATACAAAATATAGCCAATGGAGACCTTTTGACTCCCAATTGCTTCAGGTATCCACAGGGTACCGAATTTATCAACATTTATCAACATTCCCCTAACACATGAATTTGCTCATTGGAAACCCTTTATGGGAAAAGGTTTCTCATTGGCTTTACTGCAATGTAATCACATTTCACACAACAAATCGAATACAAAAAATTTGAAAGAATGTTGCAACCTGACGCTGTTTTTCTTTCAAAAATGTTGAAATACATTGTACTAAACATGAATTCAGATTAATTTTCAATTTTCTTGACTCTATAGACTTTGTACACAACTGCTGAAGTAGCGTCAGGGTACTACATTTTATCCAGAAAGTTATCGCCGCAAATGTGTAAAAAAAATGTATTTGTTTTTGCTAAAATAGCTGCAACATTTAGGTTTATATGTCTGTAATGACGTCATCAGTTTGGTTCGTAAATCGTGATTATTGACATTTTCATTATCACATACAAACCACAAATACCTTTCAAAGTGGTAAAGGAAAATTGTTGTATTAAGATTAGTATTTAAAACGTACATTGCATGCATGCCCTTTAAAGTAGACCATTACAATTACCTCGTCGTATTTAAATAAAACAGTCGGACCTTTAGGAACCAATTATTCAGAAAATAATTATTTACTTTGTAGTACATGTAGTAGGCTAATTCATTCTTAATTGTAACCTTTTAGAATATGAATACAATTTAGAATACGTTTAAAAACAAACCTGGAAGTCCTATACCCTTACGTTTTCAGAAGCAATTGGCGCTACAAAATATACTACCTTTATACAACATGGTGTTGTGTTGGGTTATATGGGGAGAAAAAATAATTAGGTTAGACCAATTTGCAATTGAACTGTTCAGACTTACCGTTCATGACGAGAAATCCAGCTGTCGACAGTACCTGTGAAGTTTATTGACCCCCCGCATAACGCGTTTGACTACATCCCACAAAAGCCAAAATTGTTTTTGGTGGGCTGTCTGTCTCCGCCGTTTTCCCTCCAATTTTGCGGTCTTCGTTAGAACTGCATTGTTTTACTATCTTTGCAGAAGGTATACAAACAATTTCTGGCAACGCATATAATTGGTCAGCTCAATACGTACACGCACACGCGTAGGTCCTGTAATTATGCGCGCGCATTCGATGCTACTTCGACCAATAGGGTTGCCCAAATGTGAGCGTGCCGCAACTTTAAGAATGCGCGCGACAGGTGTGTGGGCGTGGTTTCACTTTTATAATAGGATTAGGAACGTGCGTCTAAAAAAGCCATTCTAGTATTACGAAGCAAATCGAACCTTCTCGGATCGGTATCAAAATAATGGCATCGATATCAAATGGCATGGTCGCGTCGAGAGGAGTATTGTTCATAGCGATTTTTGGCAAGGTATGCACACCTGAGTTAGAAAATGTATGATAGAGCGGCAGACTTTGAAATTCATTTTCTCTAAAATGGCCGCCAGTTATGCTTGTTACCTGATTTAAAATTATACGTGTAACAAGCATATTGGCGGCCATTGAAAAACAAATTACGGCAACACCCAAAAGCTCTCACCGCTGCAATTATGTTTTCCTATATCCCACAGGGGCCCGGCCACCTTGCCAAAACTCACCATGAGCATTATTCCCCCTCATATGTTATGATACCGACCCAACCCGGCCCGGCCCCCAGGCTGATGGCCTAATGTAGAATGTTCCATGAAGCTATGTTTTGTAGTATATTGTCTTGTTTTATGTTTTTTTCCCGTGTTGTCATGTGTTACATTGTCCTCTTTTGTTTGTTTGGTTTAATTGTGTGCTTTGTATCCCGACTTATGAGGCATTACGTGTCGTGTCTTGTTGCTTGTCTTGTTTTGTTCTATTTTAGTTTGTTTAATATTTATAAAGTCTTATATAATGTGCAATGTAAATGTTTTAATTTAGATTTTAGAGTTTTATTTTCACAATTTGATGTGGGAAGACAGGTCTTTGACCATAGTAATATCTTTTACTTTTGTTTTCCCATTGCCCATCTTTATTGTAATATAATTTTTTTGGCAAAAATAAAATAATAATAATAATAATATAATAACATCATACAACAAAACTGCAATGGTGAAGTAAAGACCAACCAAGGACCAAGTTCTTTTCCATACACGTAATTTATTTCTGTACACGTTTGCATTGCTTCTGCGGCTTTCATTTGCAACCGTCGACAATACTGTTAACTCGCTAGGTACTGGTGAAAGCCCCTAAATTGTCGGTTTTCTACTCACTTTGTTTTTGATTTTTGTTATATAAACAATTACGATTCATAAACGTGTATGCTTTAAATAAATGATATGCTAACAACGAAAATTAAAGTTTATCAAATGTTTCTATATACATGTTTGATTACAATGGTCTCAAAAACTGCCAAAATGTGTATCAATTTATTTATAGTGTTGTGTAACAATTTCAAAACTTTTGTTTGTTGTTAACCTTAACCCTAACCATGTCGAATCCTTCCAAATTCTCCATGCAAAAATGAAGGATTTGCAGGATTGAGAGCACTTGGAAGTTGATGCATCGGAATATTTTGCAGGATTGAGGGCGTTTAGGTTTTTGGCCACTGGAGGAAAATGCAGGATTCAGGTCATAAGGCCTAAACTAATGCTGGATGATTTGGCAGGATTAAGGTTACTTGGGTATTTATCCAAATGAGGATTTTGAAGGATTCAGGTTATTTGTTACTTTGTACAAACTGCTCATGCTTTATGCACATTTCTCCATAGAGCTTCAGTCAAGATGTACCGGTAATTTGTGTCAAGGATAGGAAACTTTAGCATACCAACGGTCATGTGTGCAGACCTTTGTAATAGGGCACTGAGCAGCTGTTTGTTACATGTTTGGCTGCTTTATAGCTCAGTGGTAAACCCACAGCTTATTTTGTTTCAGGAGTCGGGCAGTGGTTACCATTAGTAAACAAGTTTTAACACTTTGGAACTGCAGGATTTTGCAGGATTTAGGTTATGTGTAAGAAATATGGTGTAGGGAGTTAGATTTAAATGTGTGTACTTGGAAATGGAAATGCCACACCAACTAATTAACAATCAATAACATTAATTTCTAACTTATTGTTAAAGGTAGGATACACCATTATAGTAATTGCTGGAATTATCAGGAATGTGTGGATTTGTAGTTTAGTGAATATCGTTTAACTGACCAGTCCCAATTTTTAAAATCATGGATGCCGAGAAAAAAATGTTTGTTTTAAACCGATTTTGGGCAGTTCTCTTTTTGTTGCTATCCCCGTCCGTTTTTATAAAATTAAATTTTTCAAAACAATTGCAGGATATCTCGCGCAATCATTTTGCTGGATGCCTAGAATCAGTATTTACTTTCAAAAAAGTAAGTTATTTCTTAATAATTTGGTTATACAATTTTTCAATATCTGCAAATAGTGTATCCTACCTTTAATGATCCTTTAACCAAAATGTAAATAGTAAAGTCTATAATTATACTTTTTTTATAGAGCCTCTTTTCATTTCTTTCAGTTTACTACATATGTACACAATAGTTGCATTGCCTGCTTGCTATAAATACAACACAGAAACAACAACAAATTCAACTTCAAATTAAAAAGAAAAATAATAAATGTGACCTGGCACCACGAAATGTGCGGAAAGTCGCACATGGCCAAATCGAGTTATTGGCCGAAACGTCAATTTTTCAAGTGGGAGGTCGGTTTCGAGTTGTTAACGTTTTTACATAAAAAAGAAACTTCTTTAACATATCCTAAAATTGTATAGATCAATTAAAACTCTTAAGTGTGTTTTTGGGTGGCTGAAATGCACTGAGTGATAGTATAGTTGGCACGGTTCACGAACTTAGAACCCGTTTTCTCAAAACATAGGAGCATGACTTCAGCTATTTGAAGAGTATAGCAGCGGCTAGGAATAAGCTACAGCAACACACAATACATCATTTTAAAGCTTAGGACTTCTTTGTAGAAATGTAATAAAGTCAATTTTTTTTATTTTGCAACTTTCCACCCATTTCGTGGTGCCAGGTCACAAATGATAAATTAAAAAACAAATTTCTAAAACCAAAACCCCCTATTTGTGCATTGATCTAATACCAAATTAGTTTCAAAATATGTAAATTTATGTTTGTAGTATAGTAATGCTCTGGTAATTGTTATAATGCTTACATTGCCGATACAAATGGTAATAAACCAATTTTATTCTTTTTGAACAATCCACTCCTATGTACATTGTTACCTCACTACATAAACGAGCCCATAAACAACACGTTTAATGTTAACAAACATGGTATTACAAACATGGTATTAAAAACTTCAAAGTTACATTAAGGGGCACATTGCCTTCTAATCTTGTGAATTTTTGCTGTTTGGAAATGCTCCTTATCCTTTATAAGAGTTGCTCGTGCAACAAAATGCAACAAAACACCTATAATCTGTTGTAATTAGTGATCCAAACAAAAAAATGGCCTCTGACCCCTGACCCGCGAAACAGACGCATTTCCAAAAGTAAATTTGTACCACCGTCAAAATAATACGCAAAATTCACTGTATTCAGTTGCCAGCCTGGAGCCGCAGCCAGTGACCTGGTAAATTTATAGGATGAACGCCAGGTACCATTCCCCACCTAGCGCTGACAAGTCGAACACGCGCACGCTCGTGCATAAACGAACAAAATAGTACGTGATATGTTGCGCGACTTTTAAAACTATTAGCGCGATAAGGCGCACGACTTTGTCGCGTAATGCAAAGCGTTCATTGGTTTATGCATAAACGAACAAAATAGTACGCGATATGTTGCGCGACTTTTTAAACTATTAGCGCGATAAGGCGCACGACTTTGTCGCGTAATGCAAAGCGTTCATTGGTTTATGCATAAACGAACAAAATAGTACACGATATGTTACGCGACTTTTAGAACTATTAGCGCGATAAGGCGCACGACTTTGTCGTGTAATGCAAATGCGTTCATTGATTTCTGCTGCGACTAGAAAAACAACTACATGTAGCAGAAGTTAAACAAAAAACAAGCAATTTGAATCATTTTCTAAATTTAAAAAAAATTTCTCAACCATATTCATTTTATTTGTATCTAGCCCAAAACACCCAATCCAAAGCAATGTGTCCCTTTATAACTCGTACCTAAAATACCCTTCGACTCAAACAAATCACTTGATAAACTCTTTTTTGGTGTGTGCTAAAGAACAAAATATATACATGTGTAAAACTTTTAAAATGCTCAAACTTTGATAAACAAAATTGAAATACACAGATCTTCTTTTCCCTCACAAAATCTAGGAAAAGGATGGAAGAAGGAAAGAATGTTGCATCCTAACGTGACTTTTGTTTTCATCGTAATATCGCAATGAAGGCCAGTCATTGCAAAAATGTTGACAAGACATTTAATCAGAAAACATGGAAAATGCATTTGACTCTCCATAGACTTTGTACACAAACAAAGAAGTAGCGGGCAGGATACTACATTCTTTCCCGAAAAGCTTTAGGAAAAAAACCAAAAACATTTCTCCAACCAAACATTCTAATTTCTTGGAACAATAGGTTTATGTCTAGACATGAGAGCTGTTGACAAAGCAAAATTAAGGTAACTTAAAGTAAATTTAACAATGTAAATTTAACAATGTAAATTTAACAATGTAAATTTAACAATGTAAATATGAAAATGAATGAGATGTAGTTATACCATGTGTAAGAATGTGCCTGAAACAACAGAAGAAAAAAAACCACTCGGCATTTAAAACCACACTAACAAAGAAACATAAAATCAATATTACATGCTAATAATACCAATAATACTGAATGTAAACATTACCAAAGCTTTATTAACCCTAACTCCCTCACCATTGTTATTAAACAATACAATTCCTTCAAAATCCTCCAACTTTCTTTGTTGTGTAGGGAGTTAGGGTTAAAGCAGACTTTAATAAAAATGCCCAGTGTTTAAGTGGAAATTGTCCCAAAAACATTCATTGCGCTGGAATTTGCTGACCAAAACACCCAGTAACTGTTGAATAATTTCTGGTCAATGCGAGCGCGCTTCTCTCAAAAATTGTTCTCCGATTAAGTGCAAGTTTATAGTCTTAATGTACATTTGAGTCGAGCCTACTGTACTTTAATAATGGAACTGCATGACGGCAATTATAAAGTTTAAATACACAACGGTACATGTACCAGTACATGTACTTGACCAAATTTAAATAGGAAATCCCGGTTTCCTGAATGAATAGCAAGCATACATAATAGAAGTCTACAAAGGATTTAAGATGATTTGATTTTGTCGCAGTTGTTAATTGACGTCTTGGGCTTGATACATGGCTCTAGAGTCTCTTCCTCGGAAACTTTCTCAAGTTCAGGGACGACGGACAGCGCAATGCCAAGCTGAGCCGTGTAATACGTGGTCATGATGATGTGGTGTCCGTACGGGATGGGCACGGTGAACTTATTGATGGCCAGGACCGTGTCCGAGATGACGAAGAGAAGAGCGCCCAGGCAAGCGAAGGTCTTGGTCCAGCAGAGTACGGAGAAGTTGATCCGGGCAACCGCCCGCCAGAGCATCACGATGATGAGCAGGCCGTAGATGACGCAGAGGTAGATGAGGGGGCCTTTCAGTCCCGGGTACAGGACCTTGTAGACGCAGGCGAAGATCGGCAGGATGCCGGCCAGGAAGCCCCAGCGGTAGGGCTTTCCGTGGAAGGCCACGCAGTAGAGGAAGTGAGTGACGGCGAAGAAGACCAGGCCGTGGACGAAGAAGTCCTTGTTGTAGACAAGGCAGGCGTCGCCGAGGCCGGAGAAGATCAAGCCGGTCAGGATGCAGACGGAGTAGCGCTGCTTGCGGCTGAAGCCGCTGCGGTAGAGGTAGCTGCCCACGAAGACGCAGAGGAAGATGATGGGAAGGCATTTGAGCAGAATGCCCCAGGGAGAGGGGTCGTTGCGCTGGGGCAGCCAGTGGACCAGGTAGATCAGGGAGGAGTTAACGAAGGGGAGCAGACGCAGACCTGTGGATTGTAGCTTTAAAAGAGAAAGAACAAAAAATACATAGAATTAGTCGATTGATTTGTTTTCCTTTTGGTTTAATATTTGGTCTGCACTTGCTGAAAACAACAAGAGGACACCGTCAAAGCTCTTGCATCAATTATTGTTTTAGTTGGCAGTTCTAGGCCAGTGCTTTCCTCAACCTCAATTAAAAACAATTCTCAAAAGAAATTCGAATCAAATAAGTTAAGAGGGCCTAATATTTCGATCTTAACAAGATCTTCTTCAGAAATTCGATTAGACATTCATGATACTTGTTGATGTTGCGTTGGTGGTTAATCTTCAATCTTCCGCCTGGGTCCAGTAAATAAAAAATATTAAAAAAACGGCGCAAACTGGTTAAGTACACATCGTGGCCCTTGAAACAAGCAGGGCAACCCCGAAGTTCAGGCCAAATACGCTAATCTGCAGATACACTGCGACTTACTACCCATTGAAAAAAGGAGATAAACTATCTCTTCCAATTGTGCTTGGGCAAGGTACATTGTACAGTGTACTGGCAAGGGTAGACGAATTATCACCGAAGCCAACTTATCACCGAAGCCAACGAACACCGTACCGGTACATTGTGAATTTGCAGTATATTGTGAAAGACTCGTCCCGAATCATTGCCAAATAAGGTTGTCAGTATCTGTTCACACAATGAGTTTGGGGCCACACGTGATAGCCTAGCGATAGCCTAGCGATTGGGCAAACAAAATTGTCTAGATTGTGAGGTTCACGTACATGTAATCATTGACCTCACTGTTCCGTCAACGGGAACAATAAATATATGTATTAGAGGGAGTACAGAAATACAAAAGGGAGGGTGTCTGTAACAGTCGAAAGTAAACCAAGACGGAAGTAGTCGGAGTTAGGATTCTTTTCAATAAAAACTCTGCAGAATTTCACGGAATTCCCACCGATGCTAAGGGCCAATTGTCCGCAGACTCCACGAACAAATGTTTACTCATACCTAATAAGCCTGCTGGTCTCCCAACAAGCCCCGTAAACAAGGACAACATTTAGTCTAAAGAGTCTACTGATTTTTATTATTGAAAAAAACAAACCTTCGCGGAACTACATGTAGTTGAGATAGCACATGCTTTAACCCTAACAGTCCCGATGAATCTTCCAATTTTAATAGAAATTTGCACACACTATCGGGCGTTAAACGACATTTTCTACAGTCTTACAAATGGTTACCCGTTACCTTTGTACTACTGACCCCAAAAGGACTACCTGTATCAATTTGATTATTCCTCCGTCGCTTCACAGATTTAACAGTTATAATGTCATTAGCATTCATTTGGGACTTGTAACCAAATACTACTCAATTATCATAGGCCAGTGTAATAAGAGAACTGCATACTGCTGTTTATTCAAGTAGTTTTTTGTAGTACATTAGGTTATGTTTGGGTTAATGTTATAAACAGGTAACCATTTGCAAGGCTAGAAAACACCAATATAAAGCATGTAACTCTAGGTACACATGTATACGTACCTTCGACTTTTACCATCTGCCCAATATGATTTAATTTTGAGAATGATTTTAGTAATGATTTGTTTTTAAAACCAGTTCGCGCCAGGATTATTTTAACATCACCGAGCCGAGGGGCGGGATTATTTTTAACGAAACTCAATCCGAAGCGGGTTCAGGCCGATAGTGCCGGGAAGCACACCCACGCATTTCCGGCCTTGCTCGCTGCTGACAGACATTTCCGGCCTTGCTCGTGGCGTGTTTATGCGTCATCCGTTTTGAATCTGGGGAAAACTTTGCGTTTATATACGTCATCCGGCGCGAACTGGTTAACATGCGGCAGAACTAGAATTCGTTATTAAAAATACCTGTACATGTACATGTATATCCAGAAAACAATTAACAGTTTATTCACTTTATTGTATTTTAGCCAAATAAGAGTAGAAAACAAAAAAAGAAAAATATAGCAATCCCAAACGTACTGTCAAAAGGGGAACAAAACTAGACAGAAAAAGAAAAGGAGAAAAATGAAGGAAAAAAACCTGATCTACCAGTATTAATTTGTATCAGTAAACTGTCTAAGGTATTTTAGTATGATACATGGATCAATTAAAATGCTGCTTTCACTCTTTGTCCTTGCATTGTTCAATAAAACTTTAACAATATATTTGAGTGTGCAGGAAAGCTTAATTATTTCTTAATTCTAGTACACATGCGTCCGAGTATTTTTCTATAGGCACTCACTGCACTAAATAGCCTGAGCCCCATGAGCACCCTGCCAAATGCAACAGAATGCAACACAGCTGAAATACAACCCTTCTAAATGTCTACATGCAACAGTATAAACATATGATAATTGTCTCTGAACTACTCAATGTAGCTTTGGCATTCGGCAATCACAATTTTTGAATCACTTTCTACTTGGTCCCTCCTTAGTGTATCAAAATTGTCTAAGCAAAAACAGCACAGAAAAAAAGAAAAAAAAACCCAAAATAGCAGTCTTTACTTTTTCTGTAACATCCTTAGTTAATTACTCTTCTCGAGTCCGTTGGTGCACGAATAATTCTCTTCCTGCTTAATTTCAACGTCTTTATGTACGGACAGCGTGATGAGAATCTGCGAGGCGTAATATGTCACCATGATGAGGTACTGCGCGTATGGCAGCGGCATCGCAAACTTGTTTAGCGAGAGCATGGTGTCCGAGACCAGGAACAGGGACGCACCCAAGAACGCACAGAGCTTGGAGCCCGTCGGGTGGCGAAAGTCTAGACGGGCAGTGGCACGCCACAGCATGACCGAGATCACCAGGCCGTACAGGACCCCCGGCCAGAAAACCTTGAAGCTGACCCGCGGCGCCAGAATGGCGAAAATAGTGATTAAGAACGGCTGGTAGTAGGCAACAAACTTCCACCACAGGGGCCGCTCGTGGAAGGCGACGCTGTAGAAGAGGTGTGCCACAGCGAAGGCCAGCATGCCGTGGACAAAGTAGTCCTTGTGGTAAACAAGGCAGGCATCACCAGTGCCCGAGAACAGCAAGCCCGCCAAAATGCATGCTGGGTATCGGGTGAGGCCCTCGCAGAGAATCTGCGTCCCGACGTAGAGGCAGAGGAAAATGATCGGCAGGCACTTGTAGAGGATTCTGCTCGGGCAAGGGGGCTCGTCGTCGGGAACCCAGTAAAGAAGAAAGAACAAGGCAGAAGCTATACTTGTACACAGGCTAAGGAGCAAGACTGAAGATTTCGTCTGGAAAGAAAAAGAAAAAAACCATTTTGTTCTTCTACTACTGTACATGTAGTCTTCATAAACAATCATCAACTTTAGTGGACATTAGTCAAAGCATGATTGTTTTCTACACTGCAAAAAAAACACTACTTTGTTTGGTTGACTTGGGGAGTGCGACCTACAAGTACATGTAGTTGTTATGATTTGTGAGTCATGATCAGGGGATCAGGGGTAGTAATCCAGCTGCTGGTCATACATGTATGTTGTGTCCTTAGGCAAGCCATATACATGTGGAAATATTCTCAGTCGTTTTTGTGCTAAAAAATCCCGGAGTTTAATAAACAACGGCCTGACAAGTCATGTGGGCTCCTACAGGTACATGTAACTGGCTTTACTTCAGTTGACTAAAATATAAACAGCATGCATGATCAAAACAGAAAATGTAAAAAAAAATACTCACCATAAAATATGCGATGATGTCCTGCTGCGAATCGTGAATTTACTAGATGGGCAATGAAGCAGTGATACATGTAGTATGAATGGCGTAAACATACACACAAAAAAGTTTGGAAAAATAACTCAACAAATAACTCAAAAATGTACTTTGATCAAATTTTTGAAACTTGGCGATAACGTTTTACTCGTGAACGCCAGCTAAAGCTGTCTTCATCGCTGGTCAAAAGTTGCGTGTAAAGCTCTCCGGTAAACAAAAATTGCAAAATGGCTACCATTGCTTGTTATTCTAGCTATACCTCTTTTCATACTAAGGAAACATGACTCCAGAGAAAATTTAGCGGGCATGGGTGTATACCTCGAAATACAGAGGAAGCTGTGCGGTTGAGTCACACTTACAAGGGCGTAAAACCCACGAACAGTTATTTTTAGAATACAGGAGGTGAACAGCAAAGACGGGCCACTTTTTTTTCCTACTTGATCCAAGTGGGGCCAATTTCATAGAGCTGCTAAACACAACAATTTGCTTAGCATGAAAATTTGTCCTTAGCAAAAACAAGGTTATAAACCAAATTTTCACGTGATCTTTATTGTTTTTGATTGATAGCTGTTTTTTGGCTGGTAACCTGTTTTTAATGAGCAAGACTTTTTTGCTAAGCAATTTGTTGTGCTTAACAGCTCTATGAGCTCGCGTTGAAATTCTCCCTTCAATTAGGGTAGTGCACCCGTATACAACTTTAAAATGGTGGACAGGAATATGCCTCTACTTCACGTGAACGTCGATGGAAGACTTGGAAAGTTTGGAAGTGCAGACATTTTCAGTGAAGACTTCTCAGACTTGAGACACAAAGTTTGATATTTCCTTCGTATGTATCTGCCGTTTCCATGTATGTATTTTGAGGTGTCATGATTCACCGTGTATGGTAGCCTAATGACTAAATGTAAATGAGTAGTTTGAATCGTTTGAATAATTCCATCCTGTTGGATTTTCAATCAATCCTGTGCCTAATAAAATAATCAAGATCATGCATTAGAATTAATCCAGGGAAAATTTACCCAAATCATCTTTTCAGTTTTCACGAAGAGAAAAACCGAACTACCGGTACAATGTATATATATACCTTCCCAACACTTCAATAATTTGTACAGGGCGGCATAACATCATTGGCCCCAAGTACAATTATTAACAACAAATAAAATTGAAGACTTCATAACAAATATGCTTCTCGACCCAACTTTTGCTAATGCGTATTTAATACGTTTTTTTGCTAGTCTCAATGAGACTTTTTTGAATCATCACCCATTTACCATTATACTATAGTCTATACCAAAGCAACACGCTGGACTGATCAGGGCCCAATTTCATGGCTCTGTTAACCACAGAAATCCGCACTTACGGTCACCATTTTCCGCTAACCGCGCTAGCAGACAAATTATGTGCAATACAATGCAAGCACAGAATCCTTAGTTACGGGTTGTACGCATGCTCAGAGACCAAAATTCCTCGTTAACGCGTGAAATAAGTTTACCGTAAGCACCGAATCTTTTGCTTTTTATGTAAGCAGGGATTTTTCACGAACGGTAAGCAGAGCCAAGAAATTGGGCCCAGTGACACGGGGCGAAGTGGCACGGGGCGAAGTGGAAATGGGGCAAAGTGACCGACAACATAATAATAATAGGCCTACATTCTTTTCAAAACAACTGAACTGCAAAATTGAATTCTAGAAAATAGGTTAATTTGTGTAACAAAATTATACTTAAAATGTATATCAATCAATCATTATCAATATCATTATCGGCCAATTCCTAAAAAGATCGACTGGTATTACAATACAACCGATAAAATGTTTGTATTCCTCCGGAAGTCACTATAAACTGGAAACGGGTCAACTCGTACCCGAGTCAACTCGTACCCGAGTCATCTCGTACCCAAAAAATCAGACCCAGGTCATCTCGTACCCGGGTCATCTCGTACCCGGGTCAACTCGTACCCGAGTCAACTCGTACCCGAGTCAACTCGTACCCGAGTCAACTCGTACCCGAGTCAACTCGTACCCGAGTCAACTCGTACCCACATGTTTTTCGTAAAGAATGTATAATCCCCGCGTGTGACAGTTTCTTTTAACTTTTCTTAAGTTGAGTCTGTGTGAAAACGAACTTAATTGGTTGTGTTAAAGTTATCTAGATTGTTGTACTGACTGTATAATTTTGTAAGATTTCAACAAAGTGATCTATAGATTGTTGTACTGACTGTATAATTTTGTAAGATTTTGATCAAGCCGCCGCGACGCGGCGCTGCGGTCGGTGGTAGATCACGCCGCCTGACGGGACACTGCGGTCGGCTATGGATCAATCTCCCTGAATCCCCCAAAAGCCAATATAAGGACCCTAGTGGGCACATACTCGTCACTCTGTTTCAAGACGAGACCTGTTCAAGTCGAGATTCCAGACCTTCAATTTCAAGCAAGATTCCTTCAAGTCAAGATGCCGTCAAGATTCCCCTGCGTAGTTTGCGGAAACAACGTCCGTGCAAACCAACAAGCCTTCAAGTGCGACCGCTGTGAGATGTGGCAGCACAGGGAATGTGACTCTGATAAGACTTCTTCACCAAGAGGCATCCCTGGTAAACATCAACGCGAAGCTGATGAGGGAATCCAAAATCCAGCGATGCCAGCGGCGCCAGGTGCGGTCCATGCAGGGCAAGCTCTTCAATGTTTTTACATGATTAGATACGCCATGAAAAACGTGGGGTACGAGTTGACTCGGGTACGAGTTGACTCGGGTACGAGATGACCCGGGTACGAGTTGACTCGGGTACGAGATGACTCGGGTACGAGTTGACTCGGGTACGAGATGACTCGGGTACGAGTTGACTCGGGTACAAGTTGACTCGGGTACGAGATGACCCAAATTCTCATCATTCTATAAACTAACCAGTGTAGCGGTTCTTGTTGTATTTTTTAAGAAACTTATGTACCATAACCCGGTTTTCCCTTCAGCCTTGTTCAATGATTAAAATAACCCATAAGAACATTGTTGAAGAAAAAACAAACGTTAATGAGTCAGATTCGAACCGCAGATCTTTCGATCTATAGCTCTCCTCTTTACCAACTATGCTATTGGCGAGTTGGTTGAGGAAGCCGTTCTTTATAATTCTTTATAGTTCTTTAATTATATGAATGAGTTGTCATTGCTCTTTCTCATGAATATACATTCACGCACCACCCAGCTCCTGAAAAAAAATAACGCGAACCGCTACACCGGTTAGTATTAAGTGTCTTCCTATTCCTCCATGGTTAAACTATTGCATCCATGGAGAAATATAAAGAACACATTCCTTCATGATCCAACTAATCCCATTTACGAGCGCTTAAGCGCGGCATCCAGCCGCTGCGCTTGTGCCATGCAATGCATAAATACATGTACGCATAGAAAAAGTACCCATGTGTATGCATAGTCCGTGGTCCAGTTTAGAGTGGAAATAGTGGTCACAAACTTGTCCACCGAGCCGAATAAATACTGACGAATTTCTGACCAAATGAATACAATTGTTCGAAATAATATAACCACAAACGATCTTGAAGTACTTACTATTTTAACGATGCCCATCTTGATTCCGATATCTCGGGTAAAATGGTAAAATGGTCAAAATGTGGTGCACAATTTAATAGAGATTCAGAACTTGCCTCGTGAGTTCTGACTGTAGTCTAGATAGAATATACTTTATACGCGCGCTGCATGCCGCGCCGGCTGGATGCGGTACACGGTCAGTGTGTGCGTCACATACGTAGAGCCGCGTAGAGCTATATTAAATCTACATAGCGCTGAGCACGTGACATTGTTGATAAACGGCAGTGATCACGTGAATATTTTAGTGACGTCACCCGAGGTTCACAAGTTTCACAAGGTATTCTGGGAATTTGAAATTTCAAGGAAGTAATGATTTTTTTTCTGATTACTTTATTTGGCGTTGTGTATTTGGCGGTATTTCAAGCGTAAAAACTCAAACAATTAAAACAACAGTATTTTTACCGAATCCTAATTCAACAAAATTTTAATGTTACCGAACAGAAGATGTTTCGATCCCTTATTTGTAAGCAAAAAGTAAAGCATACACACAAATGTACTACAAAACGATATATAAACAACTATATAGTGCCTTAACAAAATACCCGCTTTGGTAAAGCAGCATTATTAAGGGAATAAATGTGTGTTCGGGAGGTTTTAACCACTCTGTTTAATACCGCTTGGAGTCTGGGTGCTGATAATTACCCGAGCCGAAGGCGAGGGTAATTATCAGCACCCAGACTCCAAGCGGTATTAAACAGAGTGATTAATACCGACCTAACACACATTTATTCCCATTCATAAATACCTTTTTTGTAAAATTCAGCCAAAAAAGCCCCGAAAATCACGGCAAATTGTCGCAAGTAAATTTCGGTGTTTCGCCATTCTGTGTGTTTTCCCCTATCCATGTTCACGGGCCACTGTCAAATGACATGTTTCCGCCTCTGTCGCTCTACGTCACAATACATGCAATAAAGCGTATTTACCATTGATCTCCATTATATAGACTGGATAGGCCTCCGCGTCTAAATGGCGTACGCGCGCGTGTTTTTTTCAAAGGGAAAAGAACGAACGTGACGCGACCGCGTTTGTGCACGACTTATGGAATTTTTTTAAAAAGTGGAAGACTTTTTTCTTAAATTTGTCATATTTGGAGGAAAACAGGATTTTGCACCCGAATGGTTCAAAATAGATAAGAACAATGGTCTGCGCAGCAGTGAAGTGCCCGGAGAAGGATGTCCATTGAGTTGTCCATGTGCAGGGGCTACTTTTGTTGCCAACTGGTTTTAAACACTTCTAGCCATGTCTTTATCGTCCGTTTAAAACCGGCCACGTGACGGGCTTTCGACCAATAGGAATGCCTAAACTGTCCCAGGTATTTATGAATAACAATTAAAAATATCACGTTTTGAATTGTTTACATGCTTTTCAGAGGTTCGGAATTCGGAGGCGCCGAACCCAAGCCGAAGCCGAAACGAAGCAAAGGTTTTGAAAGGGTCCTCTTTCTATTGAGGGCGCACTTCAACCCAGTGAAAGCCGCTGGTTCACGTGCGAAGAGTACCATCATCGCGCTAATTCGTTAACATTGGTCGGTCTTTTGCGCTGACGGCGATCGGCCCGCTAAAACAACGAAGTAAGGGAAACAGAATTAAAATCACCTAAAATCAACGCAATCCCCCACTTATTTAAATTGTCGAGTCGCATTAATTCAAGTTAATCCAGCAATGAATTATTACGCTTGTTTATGAGTATTATATTTATTTATTGATCGAGTAAACGGAAGGTAAAAATCATAAAATGGACGCCGTTATAAATAATTATAGACGAGTATGCCATTGCCAACATGTATTTTCTAATTCATTTCTTTTCATTGACACTAAATAATACATTTGCAAACATTAAAAACCAAATTACCAAATTAATATGAAAAACCTTAGGAAATAATCTTGCTGCCACTTCTAAGTTCTATGGAAAGTCGAGTGCAATGAATCATACTTCATAATTAAGACCAAGTTCATACTCCTATTTTCTAACAAAATTGGACATATAATTTCTCGTATAGAATGTGATTGTTGCAACCTGGGCCCAATTTCATAGCGCTGCTTATCAGTTAGCGGAAAAGTTGTGCTAACTTTAGCAGAAAAATTTGCTAACCTTAAGCGCTATTTCACGGCGTTTTTGTGCTAACGTTTGCGCGCGCATGGAGATTCTACTGTTACGTCACTGATTTAAGCAAATTTTCCCGCTAGGTTAAGCGTGCCTTTTGCTGCGCTTACTGCTTACGGTCCCCATGAAACGATTAGCAGAAAATCGTGTGCTTAGCAGCGCTATGAAATTGGGCCCTGATGTTTTTTTGTTCATACAGTGGAATGCCGCTATAACGAACATTTATTACGGGATCCACAGATTTTGTTCGGTATATTGGTTGTTTGGTATAGTGATTTTCAGCAGCTCCGGTAGTTTGACGTTCGGGAATTAAAAATGGCCTAAATTAATAATAATGTTCGATTTACCAAGTGGATTTCTAAAAAATCTGTTGACATATTTTCAACAACAATGTTTGGTACGTTTTTATCCACAAATCGAGAGCCAAGGATGTGTTCGGTTCAGTCGAATGTTCAGTATAGCGGTGTTTTGAATAGTGGCGTTCCACTGTATATCGTCCTAATGAAGGTCAATCAGTGCAAAAGTGTTGAAAAGAATTAAATCTAGGACTGAAAAAAAATTCCAATTTTGTTTTGTTAGAAAATACTTTTAAAAATGTTCTCCACTCTCAATCAATGACTTTGTACACAACCGCGCAGAAGTAGCGTCAGGATTTAACTCAAAATACCCCAGTGGGGGCAGAGGGTTAGGTTTAATAAGAATTAATTTTTTGAGAACTTAATTTTTTTGCAGGATGTTGATGCCCAAGAGAAACCGTGTGGCCATCTACGAGAACCTGTTCAAGGAAGGGGTACTGGTGGCCAAGAAGGACTGGTATGCGCCCAGACACCAGGAGCTGGAGGTTCCCAACCTCCAGGTCATCATGGCTATGAAGGTACTACTACTAAGGATTAAAAAGAAAAAGTAGTGGCTATGGATAGGTTCAATCACCTCCATGGACGTTGGTGGTGCAATTTTCATGCCCCAAATTACCTCAGTTTGTGTGACCGCATCATGGTCTGGAATTAGCCCAGGTTGGACGAAGTTCTTTATTGCATTACGACTGACGTCCAGGGTATCAATGAATCTTGCCATAGCGAAAAATTTTACAACAACATTTTTTCATATTTTTACCTGATGAAGGAAGTCAAAATCTCGCTTATGTATTCCTTGTGTCTGGAACTACAGATCGTCATGGGTTATTAAAAGTTAATGTGTCTTTAGGCAACTTATTTACAGAAAATAAATTTTAAATCCACGCTTTTGGACGTGAACATCATGTTCACTCTCTGCAATCCCTACATGCGTGCGCGGGTACCTACGCATTGTAGGGATTGTAGAGAGTTCCTGATGACCTGGGTCATTTTTCTACAGTGGCAACATCCTCTATTGCCTTCAATCCGGCGAAATCCTCTGATCTTAGACTTCTAAAGGACTCTCAATCCTCCAAATTCATTTGGCCATGGCGATTTTTAGGAAGATTAGGGTAACAAAAAAGTCACAAATCGGCAAAATTACACGGCAGGTTACACTGACAATGGCAGGCTCATTTGATTAATTTGGGTCGAAAAATGCCACACTTTTTGTTCTTCATGTCGATGAGTTGTTGTTTGTTTTTTTGTCTGTTTCTAGTCCCTGAGGTCCCGCAACTATGTCAGGGAGCAGTTTTCCTGGCGGCACTACTACTGGTACCTGACTAATGAGGGCATCCAGTACCTGAGGGAGTACCTCCACCTTCCGCCAGAGATTGTCCCCGCCACGCTGAAGAGGCAGGCTAGGGCCGAGACCGCCAGGCCAAGACCCACAAAGGGTAAGGTGGGGGAAGGGAAGGGGGGTAGGTGAAAGAAACAAACCACCTGAAGACTTTCAGGAGTGTGCTTCGGAACCACGTGCTTGATCATAGTGGTGTAAATCATAAGCCGTGTTCGCACCAGACTTTTTTGGGGGAAGGTTTTACCGAGACGATGGTAAAATAAAAAATGGTCAAATGTTACCACTGTTCGCACTTGGACTTTCGACACGGGAACATTTTAACGAGACCGCGGGAGAAGTAGCCGAGCTGTCATTATAATGACTCATGAGGGCGCTTTGCGTGACCTTTCTGCATTGACCCCGGCGTACCCATTCGCGCGCGCGTTTTTTTTTGTCCGATCGCATCATTGACGCCATCGTCGGTACGGTATTGCAACAACTACTCCACGTTCTCTTCTATCGCATGCGAATGTGATCATGATGCGATTTGCATGTATCAGCGTGCCCGCACATAAACAATGCAAAGAGCGCATGCGCGGTGTCTTGTGTAGCATGAGCTCGCAGTGGGGGGCCGGATAAACGTTTTCCTGGGCCGCTTTTACCGACACGCGCTGTTCGCACTGGACTTATCGTCTAGGGAGAAGTTACCTGGGAAGTTTTCCCGGGCAGCAGTTGGACGGTAGAAGTAACCACTGGACTCGGGAAAAGTAACCGAGAGGAAAACGTCCTAGGCTGTCCGCACTGGACTTGAAATGGGAAAAGTACCCATCGTCTCAGTATGTTTTATCAAATTAAGTTCAGTGCGAACAGGGCTTTAGTGGTAGGATCAGTCATACAACATTTACTCGGTTCAGCTGATTTTCTTCATTTTTCACTAACCAGAGTTGTAGTTGAGTACTTTCCGAGTACCAGCTTAAATACCAGATATTAAGATGGTTTGGTAGAGATAAAGCTGCATAATACACGACACTGGACAGGAAATACTTTGCTAAAGAATTTAAACACTTTGGACAATCAGAACTTTGACTGAATTAAGCCTTCAACCAGTTCGTGCCGGAGGACGTATATACACGCAAAGTTTTTCCCAGATTCAAAACGAATGACTCATAAACACGTCACAAGCAAGGCTGGAAATGTCTGTCAGCAGCGGGCAAGGCCGGAAATGCGTGGGTGTGCTTTCCGGTACCATCGGCCTGAACCCGCCTCGGATCAAGTTTCCTTAAAAATAATCCCGCGCCTCGGCTTAGTGATGTTAAAATAATCCCGGCGCGAACTGGTTAAGACAAAAGCATGCGATAAGTACTCGGCCCGAGTACTTTCCAAGTATTTCTGTCCCAAATCTTTGATTAAAAAGTATCTTTATGCATCTTTAGGTCCCAGGTTATTGTATTCTCTAACACGGACTTAATTTGTTGTCTACTGTCAATGTTTGTCTTGGTTTGTTCGCAACAAAACTAGGCCCTTTTGGCGAGGAACCATCCTCAATCCTGCAAAAATCCTCCTATTGCCAACATGTACAAATGGGTTTCATCCTCGATCCTCTAAAATCGTCAGTTATTTCTTGAATTTGTTCAGTGGAGGTGTGACTACTGCCTCAATCCCCCAAATCCTCTGCCAATCGCTGCTATGGGTCGAGTCAGTATCGACATTCAGAAGCAGTGCGGGTGATACCAAGCATTAATGCTGGGTTGCATTATGCATGTCTGAACATAATATGTGACCTGTCATCACAAAATGAGCGTAAAGTCGCACGGAGTGATTTCCCAGTACGGCCAGTCAAAGTCAAAACTTGAACGGGTGGTCGATTTTGAGATTATATGGTTTTTTTTAAGACTAAATCCCAAACAATCATTTCCCAATTTTTCAGGACGATCAGATAACAAAAAAAAGTTTTTGAGACAATTTTGACTATGCCTTTCTTTGCGCGTTCACACAATTTCTCGCAAGAAATGACCGTTTTCTCATAATCTCTGTATTAAGACTCCAGACTAAAAAATAAAAATTAAAAAAATATTGAGTATCAAACCTCCAAGTGTTATATACCATTGGAAAGCTCTGTTTCCACAGAACTTAGAAATACCCATATCTCAATTTTTGATTTTGCCGACTTTACGCTCATTTTGTGATGACAGGTCATATATATACTTGAACATAATGAATGCTGGGCAAGGCCTACGACTTCGACCCATTGCAAGCCAAGTTTCTGAGCAGTACGTTTACTGTCTGTAAAACGATTTTGTTTAACTCGTATTTTTGTTGTTGGTTGGTTTCAGACATGCCCCCTCGGGGCCCCTCTACCGGCGATGCCCAACGTGATGCCTACAGACGCGGACCTCGTAAGTGGAAATTACACTCCTACATTACTTCTGCCCTACCAAAAGCCCCAAGACAATAGTATAGTAATATTTTACTTTGAGACAAAACAATTCGTGAAATCATTTTGAGCTGTTAGTTGAGCCCTTATCCCAGAGCCCTTTCCCGGAGTCCTCTCACAGAAAAAGTGATATCTTTTTCCATAACCGCAGTATTTCGAAGTGAAAACTTTCTAAAAATGCATTATACTATCCAAAGCTGCTGTACTTCTTACCAAGTAAGTTTTTATTGCCATTCATTTTTTGGAGTAATTACCAAACGTATACGATCCCTTTAAGACAAGCACCACATTATGATGTCATTTAACATTTTTTTTTGTCCAAACCCTTTTAGCTGGAGCTGGAGGCCCCCCAGACAAGAAGGGAGATGTGGGTGCAGGAGCCTCTCCGCAATTCGAATTTGTAAGTGGATTTCTGAGACGCATTTTTTTTGCAAAATGATAGCATGCCGGAAAGAATACTTGCACATGTTGTTTAGAGTCATTAACCTTTAAAGACCTACAATAACGGTTTTAAAATTGCTTGAATTATATGTTATTGTGTTCAGTATATAATAAACTACACATTTATTCCAAAACAATGTTTGTTATGCGTATACATTTTGTGTTATTTTGCGATAAATTCTGGACGTTTTTTGTCGAGTTATTGAAAACTTTCCACAAATTGACCGCTGGCGGCGCTGTTGAGAAACGAACAATGTCTGACGTACTACCTGAGAAAACTAATAAAACTGGTACCCGTTTGACGGCTGGTTTCGGTTATGCATGTCTGCACATAAATGCACGTACGCACTTTCGGTCATCTTAAAACTAAATTCACGCGAAAATACATCCCCGAAATTGAACTGAAGGAAAGTCGTATTGAACACTGGATTAACCGTACGTGCACTAATGTACACATGTACTGTACATGTACATTGTACGTCCGATTACCGTACGTCTATACAATGCGCGTGGGTCGTGGTGTTGTTGCGTGCAGCTTTCTCGCTGATCAACGGTCACACGTCACCGAATTCGCTATTCATTAGATGCTAATGAGCTTTGACGTCACGCTCCTTTTTACAAAAGCAGCATTGACTCGCGCAAAAAAGGGCTACAAAAATGCTATTTTTCTCGGAAACACGTGCGTGAAAAAATATATATTGACACATTCCTGTTTTATTAGACATCGCTCTTCTGAATAGGACTTCAATATAAGAAAATTCGAAAACGGTTAAAGTAGGTCTTTAAAGGTAGGATACACCATTGGTAATTGCTCGAATTATCATGAATAGGTAGATTTTTGGGGTTGTATTTTATAGTAAATATCATTTAACTGACCTGTCCGAAGTTTTACAATCATGGATGCCGAGAAAAGCACGAAAAACAGCGTTTGTTTTCAACCGGCGTCGAGCAGTTATTCTTATGTTATCTTTGGTTTTTGACGATCGCCGGCCGGCAATCACAAATTTGTCTTTATAAAATTCTACCTTTCGGAATAATTACAGGATATCTAGCCTAGAATCGTTATTTACTTTCAAATGAGTAAGATATTTCTTAATAATTCGGTAGTAAATATTTTCGATATCTGCAAATGGTATATACTACCTTTAACCAGCGCACTGATTTTTACTGGGACCACCGACGGGAATATTTTTCATCAAAAAAACCTGGGTTTTTGTATCCAGTAAAATAGTTCTGTTTTGATAATGCAACTACTATTAAATGCAACAACAAAAAAAACCAAGAATTTTCAGGGGGGGGGGGGGGATAACAGCTATACGCATTAACTATAGATGGTGTTATTTACTCTTTTAAAAGTAAATTCAGCCTTTTACAAAAACGCTTTGTTTTGTGTATACCATCGTTTCGTAACGACTAATTCAATGTTTTCCTTCTGTATCTTCCCCATCTATTTTTCAAATCCTTTCCCGTCCTATTCTACTACTATTTTTCTTTACTCCTCCCCTTTTTTTTGTTTATGCCCCACCCACAGAGAGGCGGATTTGGTCGTGGAAGTCAACCACCACATTAGAGTACCATTGGAGCCATCGTTCATCTGCAGTTGGGGGAAAAAAATCATATTGTGTATACCAGTAAATGTCAACTTTTTGGCCTACGGCTTTCCTATCAGTCATTTAGTTTGTCACTGTGCTAAGCCATAGCCTCAAAGACAATTTAGGGCTAGGGCTAGGGCTGTGTCTAACATCTTCTATCAAAATAGACGGGTGCCTTGGCATTGATGACAGAGCAAGTATAGGAGTTTAGTCTGGCAACCAAACAAAGATGGCTGCTGCCCAGTTATTATCTTTTTCCTTGTGCATAACATTGAAATAAAAGTGGGTCGTTCGTTAACGAGGCCCAGAATCACTGAAGGTCAAAAAAGAGTGTTGCGTGTGTTCATTATGGTTTGTAGTTTATTTGTAACATTGTTAAATTCTTCAGCTTTTACACGATGCATAGTTCATGTTTTTGGTATCATGTCAAAGGTTTTGAGACGCACATGTGACCTGCTCCAACGAAACCAAAAAACAAGTGGTGAAATTGTGAAATTTTTTGAGCAATTTGAAGATAAAGTTGCAAAATTGTTAATCATATATACATGTATGTGGAATTTTTGTAAAAGGTGTTAATTTATACATGTACAATGTATATGTAGCTTGCATTTATTTTTCTGTTGGAAAAACTGTTTCTGTGGAGTTTGGCGTAGAATAGACTCTTGAATGTAAAAAAAAATCAAATAGTCGATTTTTAAATGAGTTTTATCTCAAATAAGTTTTTCCTTTTTAGCTGAACTAAACCAAGCCACATGTACGATAAATTAGAATACACGTATCTTTGCAACCAAACGATAGTACAGTGTAACAGTAGTTGTGGCGATCAAATTAAAGCTAAGCATGTCCTTTATTCGATCTGTACCAAAAACTCAATTTTACCAAAAATGACATCTGGTTTTGTGGGAGAAGGTTGCATCGGGGACGGACTCTTATCAGGGTGCAGACTGAATGCAGTTTTGCAGACGTAATGTTTATCACATTTTTTTACCCAGCCCCTTACGGGGGAAAAAAGGCTTAGACGTCAGAGTTGTATTCAAGTCCCTGCAAGTCCTTTCACAAGTCTAGTCACAAGTCCTTTCACAAAGCCAGTCATAAGTATAACGTATAACTTATTTATGTTCATAAAAGCTGAACAAATCTAGAACTAAATGTGGTTCTTGTAGTCCGGTTCTCTCGGCCTAAATTATATAAAACAAAGTAATAAACAAGAAATTTGATTGCAAACTAACTAAATTTGGTAAATTGAGGGCAGTATTTAAAGAGTTCTTGTTTTTTCCCATCGATGGTCGGCCAACCATGGAGGGGCCAACCATCGTTGGAAATTGAAGCAAAATCTCTCTTTCTTGTAAATGACTGTGCCATGATTTCATAATAATTTGGTAGTTTTGTTTTAATTATTTGCAAACGTATGTTGCCATTAACCAGTTCGCGCCGGGATTATTTTAACATCGCCGAGCCGACGGGCGGGATTATTTTTAACGAAACTCGATCCGAAGCGTGTTCAGGCCTATAGTGCTGGGTAGCACACCCACGCATTTCCGGCCTTGCGCGCTGCTGACATACATTTCCGAACTTGAACTTGGCGTATATATTCGTCATCCGTTTTGAATTTGGGGAAATTTTTGCGTTTATATTCGTCATCCGGCGCGAACTGGTTAAAATGTTTCTGAAAATAAGCATCTGTCCCGTCCTGAACCCCCCCCGCCCCCCCTCCCTCGCTGGTATCCCGTATGGGGAAGTTATTTATGAACGATAAGTATTGACCACCATATGAGACCACATGGGAGCACCAGTTAAAAGAAAATTAGACTGGCTCCAGTAATTACGCGATAACATATACAAGACAAGAGTACGTACCTTGGGAACCCTACACAAAATGTTCATGGGTTACTTCCGTATTTTTCCAATGCCGACATTCAGATTTGACACGCGAGAGCGATTTTTTGGTCAATCCTTCAAAGTGTTCATGATTAAAGTTCGGAATTGACATTTTTGAGACGTTTCTTCTGTGATAGATTTGCACAGTCCAACATGAGTGGGTTAGTGTGGGCCTGTCAGAATGGCGACATGGAGCAGCTGAACAAAATAATCGAAGATGTGAGTGAAAAGTCATGAAAGTTGGTAAAAAAAATAGAGAAAAGTGTAAAACATTGACATTGTGTATTAAAAAACGTAAGGATAACCACTCGTTAACGTTACGCAGAGGTTATTGTTACAGCTGCCGTAACGCATTTTCCAGTTTCTATCGTTTAACCTGTTAACCAGTTTGCGCCCGGATTATTGTAACATTTACCGAGCCGAGGCGTAGGATTATTTTTAACAAAACGCGATCGGGGGCGTGATCAGGCCGATGGTACCGGGAAGCACACGTACCCACGCATTTCCGGCCTTGCTCGCTGCTGACAGACATTTCAGGCTTTGCTCGTGACGTGTTAATATGCGTCATACGTTTCGAATCTAGGAAAAACTTTGCGTGTATATACGTCCTCTAGCGCGAACTGGTTAATAATTTGAATAAAATAATAGTCAATTTGTGCGATATCTGCAAATGGTGTATTTTACCTTTAATCAGCTACTTTCTTTGATCGATACGCAACAGGGTGTAGATGTGAATCAGGTTCTTTCACAGGGCAGGAGGCCGCTGCACATTGCCGCAGACTACGGCCATATAGAGGTCATCAAGCAACTAGTCGAAAAGGGTGCAGATGTCAATGTAAGAGACTTTAAAAAAAATTATTATTATATATTTCTGTTAACCCTAATCCCCTAGGCCTTACTTTGGGCTAAAGAACTGCTTACTACAGAATACTACTTAGTATTTTGTAGCATTGGGTCTCTCTGTGACTGATGATTGGGTGTGTACTGACAGAGTACAGATACTGCCAACTACAAAATACTAATACTAGTGGCAATACAGGTCAAGAATACTTACCTGGCAAAAAATGAAGTAGTCCAACCTTGACCCATTGCTGTGCCCCAAGTGACAATTTTTGCTGTAGAGTTTAGAACACCTTACACAGCATACATGTACATGGGCCATGCACACTCAGCAATCAGAGGGACCCAATGCTAAAAAGTACTACGAGTGCAATAAGGGGTGAAGTACCAAATACTAAAAATTACTACAGGCATTGCACACAAGTCAGTGAGAGTACTGCATACTACTTTTTACTACTAGTAGTAAAAAGTAGCATTAGCTAGGGTTAGGGTTAATGAAACCAAGGATCCCTCAAAAGCACTCTAGGAACTGTAGATCGCAACTCCGAAGAAACCTGTAGAAAGACGACAATGAGAAGAAAGTACAGTTTTAGAGGTGGGAGGAAAACCCCAGAAGAATATCCTGGGGGAAAAACCCACGGGGGAAGGCAGATACTGAAGACCCAATCCACATATTGGTCCAGGCCGAATTTGAACCCGGGTCATAGTGGTGGAAGGCGAGGAAAGAACCGCTACGCCAACCTGACTCCCCATAATAATGTGCGGTGTTTACAAAGCGCTTTATCACCAACGATTTCAAAGAGCTCTCACGTTATTACCCCGGTCATTGTAACGTTCGTCGATATATCGATATTACTCAAATACTCGACACTATTTTGACATCGATATCGCCGATGTCACTTTTTTAATCATATCAAAATATCGACATTTTCAAATTTTGATGTATCTAAATTTCGATGTTCCTAAATGATATCGAAAACACCGAAAGATTGTCAGATTATCCAGAAAATCTCAGGGCTTTAGTATAGCTGCCGTCTTTATTTGTAGCTTAAAACATTTGAGTAGGCCTATTAAATAAAATACGTTCGACGATCAACTGCGGTTGTGAAGTTGTTCTTTGTGTTTCACCCGCGGCCCGCGGCTATAGTTCACAACTGCTTGCACAGTAACATCTCAAAAGAAACCGGCCATGCCGCGCGCCCCAGTCTATCGGTTGTTCGGGACGTAACCCTCCCTTGATCTGATAACATTTTGGGGTGGCCAATCACGAGTCGGGAATTGCGGGGAGCGTTCTCTGCACCCTGCTATTGGCCTAGCAAGCCAGTCTAGATTCCAAGACCGAGCTGTTCATTTGGGGTGCGCCGTCTGCTTATTGAGCTATGACTATGAGAGCGCGTCTGTGGGAAATTCTGCAAGTTGTGGGTTCGAGTCCAGCCTTAAATTATGGTGCGTGTACCCTTGGGCAAGGCACTTTGTCACTCATTGCTTCTCTTGAGTCTTGATCCAGGATTGTACCTGTGGGGTTATGGGTTATGGTTGATAATTTAGCCACCAAAAACGGTGTATTGAGATGTATAATCTGTAGGGAGCTAAGGTTTTTGGAGGGTTGAGGTTTCATTGGCCTATTGATTAGGGTAATACATATTATAATAATAATAATATTGTAAAGCATTTTGATCTGAGTTATAAGTGCTAAATTTGTACCTGTGTCAGTATTATTATTGTTATTGGAAAGTTAACAGGCTACCCCCAAAAAAAATTTAAAAAAAATAAAAACAAAAAAAAATTAAAAAAAAAAATTAAAAAAAAAAATGATTTCAGGGGAATTTAACATATTAGCCTAAACTCGTTTCCCAATTTTTCTGACAAACGTTTCCCAACCTAAAATGGCTACATTCCAATGTTTAAAAATGAAGGTTGATTTTTTAAAATAAGATTAGTGTTTGTAAGATTGTTTTTGTTTTAAAACTTCTCTTTGCACAGGCCATTGACAACCACAAAATAAGTGTCTTACTGGCTGCAATCTTCGAGGGGCATACGAAGTGTGTAGAATATCTACTTGAGAAGGTGGGTATTCTCTTTAACCAGTTCGCGCCGGATGACGTATATAAACGCAAAAATTTTCCCAAATTCAAAACGGATGACGCATAAACACGCCAAGTTCAAGTTCGGAAATGTCTGTCAGCAGCGAGCAAGGCCGGAAATGCGTGGGTGTGCTTCCCGACACTATCAGCCTGAACCCGCTTCGGATCGAGTTTCGTTAAAAATAATCCCGCCCGTGGGCTCGGCGATGTTAAAATAATCCCGGCGCAAACTGGTTAAGGGTAGGATAAACCATTTGTAATTATTTGAATTATCAGGAATGGGTGGATTCGGGGGGTTGTATTTTATAGTAAATATCATTTAACTGACCTGTCCGAAGTTTTACAATCATGGATGGCGAGAAAATCACGAAACAGCATTTGTTTCTAAATAATAATAATAATAATAATAATGAGATTTGTAAAGCGCACATATCCACCCTGCAGGGTGCTCAAGGCGCTGAAGGGCGTCACGCACTTATTTTTAGGTTATTATTGTTTTTTCGCGGACGGCGATCGCAAATTTTGTTTTATAAAATTCTATTTTTCAGGAATAATTACAGGATATCTAGCACGATCGTTTTGCTGGATATCTAGCGCGATCGTTTTACTTTCAAATAAGTGAGATATTTCTTAATAATTCGGTAGTAAATATTTTTGATGTCTGCAAATGGTGTATCCTACTTTTAATTCTGCTTTGACCTAAATCCCTTCCTCGAAAGATTTGATGTAAATTAGGCTTTGTACAGCTTTGTTGACTTTTAGCAATAAAGAAAACCGCCGGCGCCTATTGTTGGACGATGTCCAATATTGTGTGCTTTTGAACAGCACTCTCATAGTCAGATGGTACCTAGCCATTATTTTGAAGGATTGAGGCTGTGTCCACTTTTGACAAAGTTGCCAATAGAGGAGTTTGTGGTTAGGTGTTTAACCAGGTTGCGCCAAAGGACGTATATACACGCAAAGTTTGTCCGAGATTCAAAACGGATGACGCATAAACACGTCACGGGCAAGGCCGGAAATGTTTGACAGCAGGTAGCAAGGCCAGATTTGCAATGGTGTGCTTCCCGGTACCATCGGCCTGAACCCGACTTGGATCGAATTTCGTAACAAAAAATCCCACACGCCTTGGCTTGGTGAATGTTACAACAATCTCGGCGCAAACTGGTTACAGCCATGGACCGATTTTTATTGTTTATTTATTTGTCTTTTTTTTCTTTACATTATCTTGACCAGGGTGCTAAGAAAGACGGGAAGTTTAACGGTGAGAACTACATCAATTTGGCAGAGAAGAACGAAATCAAAGAACTTCTGAAGTAACAATTTTTTTATTGTGATGAATTTGTTTTGGGGAGTTTATATTATGCACTTGTACAAAATGAGGCAGACAAATTGCAGTCTATGCATTGGGAGAATATACATTTTTTGGGCCCCAAAGCCTTACTGAAAGTACATAGGTGACCTGTTCCAACAAAACCCGGACAAAGTCGCACAATGTGTTTGATTACAATGTATCCGTAAAGTAATTTTGAGTTGTTTTTTTACCATTTTGAGGTTTTGGGTTTTCCTGAATCACAAACTATTAATCTACGATCTCTTCAAATTTGAACATAATCCGTCACCCAGAAGTGTTTTTTTGTTGATTTTGTGAAACAGTTGTGTGTAGAAATAATACGCTTTTCTGAACTTCAAAGCTGTTTATCTCATAATTAGGTTGTCGGGGTTTTATCACAAAACCCTTCCCCCAGGGAAGATAAGGATGAGGGTACATATGTAAATAATACCTCATTTTAAAGCTGAGAACCTAGAGAATTAAAAAAAAAATATAAAAATCTTACAAACTAATTTTGTCAAAGTTTCGTTGGAGCAGGTCACATATATTTGTGCAATTTTGGGTTTGGAGTCTTGAAGAAATTGTAAATTTGTCGAAATTAGTCGTTTCCTTTGCATTCTTAAAAAAGAAAAAAAAGGAGTTTAATTAGTTAGGACAGAAATATTAAAACGCATTGTTTTGGACTGAAATTAGTAAGGGTTTGAAATAACAACCTACGTACGTATGTCAAGTGTTAAACAAGTTAAAAGTTAGATTTTGTATCGAAAAAAGCTGTCAATCTGAAGAAAAAAAAAATCTCAAAAGCCTGGGGCCAATTTCACGGAGCTGCTAAGCACAAAAATTTGCTTAGCACAAAAAAGTCTTGCTCATTAAAAACAAGTTATCAGCCCAAATTCTACGTGTTTTTCATGCTAAGCAAAAAAACAGCTGATTATCAATCAAAAACAATAAAGATCGCGTGAAAATTTGGTCTGTAACATTGTTTTTACCAAGGACAAATTTTCATGCTAAGCAAATTTTTGTGCTTAGCAGCTCCGGAATTTGCTATTATGGTTTTTAGTATATTTATGCAAAGTTTGTTCACGTTTTACTTCTCATTTTGTACAAGTATATTTCTCTGATCATGTAGCTATGACAATATTTTTATGACAATTTTCGGAATCATTGATGTTGATTGTAGCTTTTCCCCTATATTTACGATATCGGTAAAATTCTGGAAAGGAATTAGACGAGCAGTTCTGTAAAATACATGTACGTCCGACCACGTGGTGGACACACTGTACAATGTCGTTAAGGTGGTGTATCTTAGTTTGGTAATTGTTTTCTACTTATTATCAATAATATACGTCGCATATTAGTGTTGTACATGCATCGCGTTCAATTTTTCAACTGCAAAGAGTCCAACATGTGTATCAAAATTCAGATATTTGAAAATTACTTCCGAATTGTTAAGAAATATCTTACTTATTTAAAAATGAATAATAATTCTAGGCATCCAGCAAAATGATTTGGGGTACTAGTTACACAATGCAGTTCACTCGAGTTATATTTTAGTAATACGAGGTTGGGGTTTAAGAGCAAAATTGATATTTAAAGGTAGGATACACCATTGGTAACTGCTTGAATTATCATGATTGGGTGGATTTCAAAGTAGGATACACCATTGGTAATTGCTTGAATTATCATGATTGGGTGGATTTCAAAGTAGGATACACCATTGGTAATTGCTTGAATTATCATGAATGGGTGGATGTCAAGGTAGGATACACCATTGGTAATTGCTTGAATCATCAGGAATGGGTGGATTTAGGGGGTTGTATTTTATAGTAAATGTCATTTAACTGACCTGTCCGAAGTTTTACAATCATGGATGCCGAGAAAAGCACGAAAAACAGCGTTAGTTTTCAACCTGCGTTGGGCTGTTGTTTTTGTTCTCGGTTTTTTTTCTCTGTTATCACCGTAAATTGTTTACATTTACAGGATGCCTAGAATCATTATTTACTTTCAAATAAGTAAGACTTTTATTCATAATTCAGAAGTAAACACTTTCGGTATCTGCAAATGGCGTATCATACCTTTAAATGGAAAATTGAAAGTTTCTTTCTACCAATCTGAAAGTATTCATAAAAAACACCCCTCCCTACAAAAAAAAGGGCAGAATTTATCAGAATTATTATTATGCACAACGCATGATTAATCAAGTATTAAAATAAGAAACGCTCAAGTCATACAGCATTTAAAAAGTATTTATTTTCTAAAACCTTACATATTCATACACGCTCTATTTTCCCTATTGACCAAAAACCAATTAGATATAGGGTTAGTCCAAGAAAAGGTGTTTTTTTCCCCGATGCGTATAACACCATGCTTTCGTCAATAACGTAATCATCTCAAAAACGTCTTGTTGGTATTCTCGCAGATGCACAGCATTTGAATTCAAAACACCTGGGAGTGAGAAATGTGTTGAAATTATACTTGATTATTCTCCATAGACTTTGTACACAACCAAAGATATGGCATTAGGATACTTTGCTAGGTTTGTTAACCAGTTTGCGCCGAAGGACGTGTATATACACGTTGCAAGCAAGGCCGGAATTTCATGGGTGTGCTTCCCGGTACCATCGGCCTGAACCCGCCTCGGATTAAGTTTCGTTAAAAATAATCCCGGCGCGAACTGGTTAGTGTACTTGTAGAGACCATGAAATAGAGTGCGCAAATTCTTGGACTTGCCCTATATTGTTGTACAAATTTTGTAGAAACAAATATTTACACCTAATTAATGTATTATTTTGAGCCAAATAATTTTGTTGTTTATCATGCAACGGTTAATTGTCCTGGTGAATTATTTTTATTAAATTGACATTATAATATAGAGCTATTATTTGCAAACCGATTGGCTATATTTATCTGTCGGTAGACATTAATAAAGATATTGTAATCTTCAAATTGGGAGAAAAAGAACTGTGGTAATTGATTTTGAATTAATTATAATTTGTTGGGGGTTATTGACTAAAATGTAATGGATTTTTATCACTAATTACATGAAAGAAGTTCACAATTCATTCAGTAATTTTCCTTGGAAAAAATATATTTTGAGAACACTACGCAGTGCAAAACTGACACAAATGCCAAATTCTAATAACCAATATTTAAAATTCCAACGGGTTTCTCTTTAAAGGGATCGTATACGTTTGGTAATTACTCCAAAAATTAATGGCAATAAAAACTTATTGGTAAGAAGTACAGCAGCTTTGGATAGTATACTATGCATTTTTTGAAACTGTTCACTTCGAAGTACTGCGGTTATGGAAAAAGATATCACTTTTTATCCCAACAAATTTGAGAAGCGTTACTGCAGTGACTTTTCTCAGATTGTGTATTCCAATGCAGAATATTCTTCCTGCGTGGACATAACCGCTCCAGATTTTCGGCAATATCTCAAAATCGCTACCACCTTTTGAAACGAAATTTGTACAAGTTAGTTTTATGGTATATAGCTATAACTATATAGGATTGAAACAAACAGTGGGTTCCAATTACCAAACGTATACGATCCCTTTAAATAAAAAATACAAGATCAAAGTCGAGTCCCCACAATACTAATTCCATCTTGGTTAGTTTTCCTTCATAAATACAGAACTATAATCAAAACTACGTTAAATACCACTTCTCTTCTATACATTTGATGTTTTTAACTAGAAGTACGGTCAGATGCAAGTTGGACGGCTTCAGAAGAACGATCCCACAAAAGCTATGCTGACGTCGTCGCCAAACGAGAAAGCGTTCAACTGCCAGTATCGTGGAGCATAAAGCACTACGGAAGGAAAACAAATAAAAAGTCTGTTTCTTCTTCGAAACCATAACTGGAACCATTTCCAGACGATATACAAATTAACGCACGTATTAATGAGATAAGACGACCCTCGGAACAATCTTAACCCTAACCCTGCCAAATCCAGCACAGTGCATCTGTGGTGACTGCTTGACCTTGCTGGACTCTGCACACAAGCCAATGTGACAAAGTATGCAATCTGTTGCGTCTGGCAGGGTTTCTAGCCAAAATACCCTGGAGGGTTAGGGTTAATTAAGTTAAGACGAGTTCAGCCGCGTTGCTATGGAAGTTAAGACGTGTCTTAACTTTGGTGAAATCGATCCTAGGACGAGTTACTCTTCCTAAGACGCATCTCAGCGTTTTGTGAAACCGGCCACTGTACCGGTACTTTAGATTCGTTCAACTTACACACGTCTGATTGTTCTAGAACCACGCGGAGTTGAGTGCAGCTCTCCTTGCAGGATGACAGAGGGTCCAAAGTGATCTCCTGCGACCCACAGGCCTGCGTCATCCACACGTTGGGATGCTGAGGCCAGGGCTGTATGACAACAAGAACGTAACAAAGTCTTGAAGGTCGATATACGTGTGTAAGTGAAACACATACAGCTAGACCGGCAGCCCACGGACATTTGGTTAGATGAACTAGGTACCAATATCTGACTATGGGAGTGTGTAGGGGGTCACCTGAAATGAATGGAAATGAGAGTCTGCCGGGTACCACCAGCTGCATGTACCCCTGGGGGACCCCCAAAGGGGTCAACAACTGGGTACTAAATAGTTGAGCGAGGTACCACTAAAAAATGATGCCAAATGAACAAGTGGAGTTCATAGAGTACAAAATGGGTTACGACAGACGAAAAGACCGCTGCACTACGCATACCAGACACCCCAAACATGGACCCTGTACGTCATTTTCTGTGGCTATTTTTAGAAAAAAGGGGCCAAAAAGTGAAAACCGCTATATATTCACGCAAAAATGAGCACCATGCAGTTACTATTTTTTAGTCCCTAACGGTGAGTTCAATCTGAGAAAATATCCACAATGTCTTCAAATGATAATTAATTATGTTTTATGTATATAATATCACTTTAAAATTAACAAGACACGCCCCTTTTAGGGGTTTCCCTGATTCTAAGTAGTACGCATTTTCCAGCGATTATCAGTGCATGTGTTTTGGTGCAAACCACTTTGAACTTGTAGACCAATGCCTTGCAAACATTTGACATCATTTTAACGATAAATTAGTTGTGGGCGTGGTTTTTAAATTAACAAACCACGCCTTTTTAGGGGTTTCCCTGATTCTAAACAATACGCATTTTCCACTGCGATTATTGTTGCATGTGTTTTGGGTGCAAACCAGTAGACCAATGCCTTGCAAACTATTTTTGGAAACATTGGACACCATTTCTCTAAGAACTTAGTTGTGGGCGTGGCTTTTAAATTAGTTAACTGCGCCTATTTAGGTACATTTCCCTGATTCTAAGCAGTATACGCATTTTCAGCGGTTATTGTTGTATGTGTTTTGGGTGCAAACCAGTTTGAACTTGTACTTGTAGACAAATGCCTTGCAAACATTTGACACCATTTTAATGAGAAATTAGTTGTGGGTGTGGCTTTTGAAAAATCCTATATTTTCTATTGACCTTGAATATAAAAGCACGCGCACTGTATACAAACGCAGACGTGTTTGTATATGAAAAAGTATAGAATATTATTATTATTAATTCTTTCTGGTTTTTGAAACCAAAGATCCCTCAAAAGCGCTCTAGGCACTGTAGCTCGCAAGCCTGAAGAAACATGTAGACAGAAGACAATGAGAAGAAAGTACAATTTTAGAGGTGGGAGGAAAACCCCATAAAAATAGGGAGGGACTGAAAACTGGGGGGGGGGGGGACGACGGTAAAGGCAGGGACTGAAAACCCAATCCACATATTGGTCCAGGCGGGGTTGGAACCCGGGTCATAGTGGTGGAAGGCAAAGAAAGAACCGCTACACCAACCTGACTCCCCTAATATAAATGCATTGCGATTAAAAAGAGCACCCAGTCCATTCCATTCAGTTAAAATGTATAGCATGATTCATATCAAAGTCTCAATAAGCGGAATGCTCTGACCCAAACGCCTTTCTTACTATTTTTGCCGACATCATACTTTTAATGCCAAAGCAAGGTGTTGGGCGGTAAATTGAAGATGTTGGCTTTTACTCAATGAGACTTTAAGTACTGATAAAGATTATAATACCTGTTAAAACAAGGTAATTTTAAAGTTCCAAAGGACCTTGTTATAAAGGTGTTTTACTGTAGACGCAGGTTTAAGCCCATTTCCAAGTTTGACGAATTTAAAGACGATTGTCGTGGCTATACGACAAGAACGTGCCACGATACAGGCATGAATTGGTCAGGCACGAATTGGTCAGGCACGATACAGCCACGACACAGGCATTATGCCAACACAGTGCCCCTATGGTACCCCCACGACTTTGCTACGACCTTGATACAACCTAGCTCCCACAAAATAGTGACAACGTCGCCACGACCCCCCATGACATTGTGACGACACCCCACAAACATCGTTATGTATTTTAGGCATTATTTTTTTCAGTTGTCATTACATAAGATAAATTAATCCGTACATAGAAGTGAAAAAGGGGTCCCATTTTACATTGAATTTGACAAGATTCCCCTTAGTAATAAATATATACTTTTCAAGGTCGAAATATCGTTTTAACTCTTTCTTATACAGTATAAAAGATGGTTTATTACCATTCATCTTCATTTTATATATGTGATAATCAAAAAATCTAATTAAGTGCACTCCAGTTTTTTTATAGTATACCAAATAGAATAGTTCCATAATCTATAGACACATCCACATTAACTGTATCCTTGATCCATTCACTAATTTGGGTCCAAAACAATGATGAAATCTCGCAAGTACAAAATATATGAATTAACGTTTATATCAATATATATAGAGACCTCTATCTTTTGCCCTTTCAGAAATAATGTTCTTTTTCGGTTATTTTGTTATTGTTTCTAGGTCTGACGAAGGGGAGTCGTACTCTTCAAAACGTCACCGATTAAAAAAATAGTCAGCATTAAGTCAGGTTCACACATTCCCAAATTATTGCCTTGAATACCCAGATCTACCCCGAATATTTTTTATAGATGGCATCGGGAGAAATTAGCCCCGATTCGCTGTTTGTATAATAATTAGAATAACTTAAGAATGAAATAAGAATAATAAAAAACTATAGGTATGAATTGGAAGCCGAATCAGACCGATTGAAATCGGCTTAGCTCGGGGTTGTTCGAGAATGTTTGCATTGCATTCGGCTTATTCGGTCGTTGTTCTTATTAAATTCGTAATGAAATCGACATAATCCTGGGTCATTCAGGATGATTTTGGATTTATCCGTATATTATTCTTGACAAAATCGCTACAATTCGGTTATATTTCACACTCGATCGCAATCATTCGGCTTGATTTGGCTTGATTCGGCATTGATATGTTATACTTCATATACAAACATGCGTGCGTTTGTATACAGTGCGCGTGTTTTCACATTCAAGGTCAATAGAAAATGTAGGATTTTTCTAAAGCCAAACCCACAACTAATTTCTCATTAAAATTGTGTCAAATGTTTGCAAGGCATTGGTCTACAAGTTCAAACTGGTTTGAACCCAAAACACATACAACAATAATCGCTGAAAATGCGTATACTGCTTAGAATCAGGGAAATGTACCTAAATAGGCGCAGTTTGCTAATATAAAAGCCACACCCACAACTAATTTCTCAGAAAAAAATGGTGTCCAATGTTTTCAAAAATGGTTTGCAAGGAATTGGTCTACTGGTTTGCACCCAAAACACATCCAACAATAATCGCAGTGGAAAATGCGTATTGTTTAGAATCAGGGTAACAGAGGCGTGGTTTGTTAATTTAAAAACCACGCCCACAACTAATTTATCGTTAAAATGATGTCAAATGTTTGCAAGGCATTGGTCTACAAGTTCAAACTGGTTTGAACCCAAACACATACACTGATAATCGCTGGAAAATGCGTACTACTTTAGAATCAGGGAAACCCCTAAAAGGGGCGTGGCTTGTTAGTTTTAAAGTGATATTATATACATAAAACATAATTAATTATCATTTGAAAACATTGTGAATATTTTCTCAGATTGAACTCACCGTTAGGGACTAAAAAACAGTAATTGGTGTTCATTTTTGCGTAAATATATAGCGGTTTTACTTTTTTTACCCCTTTTTTCTAAAAATAGCCACAGAAAATGACGTACAGGTCCATGTTTGGGGTGTCTGGTATGCGTAGTGCAGCGGTCTTTTCGTCTGTCGTAACCCATTTTGTACTCTATGAACTCCACTTGTTCATTTGGTATCATTTTTTAGTGGTACCTCGCTCAACTATTTAGTACCCAGTTGTTGACCCCTTTGGGGGTCCCCCATGGGTACATGCAGCTGGTGGTACCCGGCAGACTCTCATTTCCATTCATTTCAGGTGACCCCCTACACACTCCCATAGTCAGATATTGGTACCTAGTTCATCTAACCAAATGTCCGTGGGCTGCCGGTCTAAGCCCAACCACCCACCAAAATATTATTAAAAAAATTAAAAAACGTTGTGAAAGTTTTGAGCCGATATGGCCCATTAGGCCAGCATTTAATTACTACGACTAAGAATATTTCTTCTGGATGGGATGCTAGTCCATTGCAGGTTACTCCCCAGCTAATGCCGGTACCCATTTATACCTCTGGGTGAAGGAAGGCAAGTGGGGATAAAGTTGCTTGCCCAAGGACGCAACATATAGTCAGTAGCTGGATTTGAACCCCTGACCCTCTGATCACGAGTCACGACCCCTAACCACTAGGTCACACTCCCCAAACTAATGTCGGTACCCATACTCGTGGTTAGAGAGAGGCAAGTAGCTTGGCCAAGGACGCAACATATAGTCAGTAGCTGGATTTGAACCCCTGACCTCTGATCATGAGTCACGACCCCTAACCACTCGGCCACACTCCCTAAACTAATGTCGGTACCCATACTCCTGGTTAGAGAGAGGCGAGTGGCTTGGCCAAGGACGCAACATATAGTCAGTAGCTGGATTTGAACCCCTGACCTCTGATCATGAGTCACGACCCCTAATCACTAGGTCACATTCCCCAAACTAATGTCGGTACCCATACTCGTGGTTAGAGAGAGGCAAGTGGCTTGGCCAAGGACGCAACATATAGTCAGTAGCTGGATTTGAACCCCTGACCTCTGATCACGAGTCACGACCCCTAACCACTAGGTCACATTCCCCAAACTAAAGTCGGTACCCATACTCCTGGTTAGAGAGAGGCAAGTGGCTTGGCCAAGGACGCAACATATAGTCAGTAGCTGGATTGGAACCCCTGACCTCTGATCATGCATTCCAAACCTGAACCTGCGTACTTAATTGACCATTTGCGTATGGAATTTAAATAATATCTGGTACACTGACTTGTTCACACAGCTTGGCACAGTTTGACTTTAAATTATCCAGACCAAATACACTGTTGCTATATCACGTGATTTGGGGCAAGCTCTTGCATAGTTACGTTAGAGACGCTCAGCACCAATACATTGTTCACAATGGTTGAGAATGGTACAAAGACACCAGACCATTCCAGAGCCGGGGGTTGCTAGCGTAAGGCTTGCCCCGAATCACGTGATATAGTAACAGTGTCTTTGGTCTGGAGAATTTAAATGTAAACTGTGCCAAGCTGCATGTGTGAACAAGTCAGTGTACCAGATATTATTCAAATTCCACACGCAAATGGTCAATTGGTACACTTCCAGATGGAGAGAGGCAAGTAGGGGTAAAGATAGGGGTGAAGTGGCTTGCCCAAGGACACAAAATATGGCCAGCAGCTGGATTCGAACCCCTGACCCTCTTATCAAGAGTCACAAATCCTAACCACTAGGTCACATTCTCTCAAACATCGACAAATCAGAAGAAAATAAAAGCTGACAGTCACTGACATGCTCACCAATGGGTGCGCCTCGGCCGCAGGGGTGTGTACCAACACAAACATTTCAGATGCGACCTCCGCCTTCTGGGGAACAAAGTAGGGCTTGGGCGACATGTTGCGGATCAGTCTGACCCCGCCCGCTTTCAGGACACGCCTACATATAAATGCAAAACAGGCCGAGGGGGGTATCATATTATTATGTGTATAAATTAATACTAAATACAAAGTCTCAAAAATTCCAAGCAGTATACTGTACGAAATGAGTTTAAACTGAATTTAAAGGTAGCATACACCATTGGTAATTACTTGAATTACCATGAATGGGTGGATTTGGGGGGGTTGTATTTTATAGTAAATATCGTTTAACTGACCTGTCTGAAGTTTTACAATCATGGATGCTAAGAAAAGCAACAACAAAAAACGGCGTTCGTTTTCGACCGGCGATCGTGAATTTGCTTTTATAAAATTCAATTTGTTCGTAACAATTACAGGATATCCAGCGTAATCCTTTAGCTGGATGCTTACAATTATTATTTTCTTTCAAAATAAGTAAGATATTTCCTAATATTTCGTTAGTACATTCTAGGCATCCAGCAAAATTATTGCGCTAGATATCCAGTAATTGTTACGAAAAATCGAACAATGTTTTGATATACTGTTTGGATTTCTTTTGAACTTGAAGACTTGGAAATCTTCCCTTCACCAACCCATCGACGGACTCACCACTGCAAGTGAAGATCGGTGCCCAGTAAGTCCCCCACAGTCCGGGTAGGGGTCAAGACGTCACTGATGCTGCGCACGTAGGCATTGTTGCTGTTGACATTGGAGGCGCTGTAGCTGAGCTGCTCGACGTTGTCTAAGTAGAGCGACTTGAGATCGTTGAACGTCACCTGGCTGATGTTGGCATCCTGGGAATGGAAAAGAAGGGGAAGGGAGCAGACAGTTTATCAGTACACCATAATACTTGGACAGTAATTTGGGCTTGCCTAACTTTCCATTTAGCTTCCGAGCTAACGTACTTGAGTAGCTTTTTGCCTAACTTTCATTTGATTAGCTTCCAAGCTAACTTGAGTAGCTTGCCTAACCTACCGTTTAACTTTGGAGCTACTGGAGTAGGTTGCCTGACTTTCTATTTTGCTTGCAAGCTAACATACTTGCAGGGATGTAGTCGAGTCCATCACAAGTCCCTGCAAGTCCCTGAAAGTCCCTGCAAGTCCATCACAAGTCCTCCAGTTCAAATTCAAATCACAAGCTATTCAAATCAGCTTCGACAAAAGCATTCCTTTGTCATTGTTCATCCAGTTACTTGTGACTGCCTTTATGAAGGGACTTGGGACTGGCTTCACGAAAGGACTTGTGAAAGGACTTGCAGGGACTCGACTACAACCCTGCATACTTGAGTAGCTTGCCTAACTTTCTATTTATTAGCATCCAAGCTAACTTGAGTAGCTTGCCTAACTTAAACCATTTAACTTCCGAGCTTCTAGAATAGCTTGCCTGACTTTCTATTTAGCTTGCAAGCTAACGTACTTGAGTAGCTTGCCTAACTATCAATTTATTAGCTTCCAAGCTAACTTGAGTAGCTTGCCTAACTTGCCATTTAGCTTCTAAGCTAAATTATTAAATAGCTTGTGTAACCACGAAAAATGGTACAGTTAGAAAAATACTAATAAAGCTAGGGGGGGTTGCAGTGAGAGCCAAAGATCTAAATGAAGAGTCGCAGATTTTCCTTAAATAACTGGGGCAATTAAAGAACACTAAATTTTGCACTGAAACAACACTATGAACCTTTAATTAAACTTTGACCACTGGTGTTTGAAACAACCCAGAATAGTTTACTCTAAGCAAGGGCAAATGTTAACTCCAGATTAAACTCAAAAATACAAAATATAAAAAAAGAAGTAAAAACCCAACACAGCACTAATAGCGGATTACTCTCGAAGCACAATCAGAACAAATAATGAATAGCCTGTAAATACAAAGAAAAATGCAAAAGAAATGATTAAAGATCAAGTTAAAAATAAACATTAATAAAATATGCATTTCCAAATATACCATGCACAGTACACTTTTCCTGTACAAAACTATACTGGGGAAACTTAAAAGAAAACCATCTCTCCAAGACACCTCAAAAATCTAAATAACAAAGGAACTGTTGACTGTGGCAGGGGATTAAGTAATAAAAACCAGCCATAAACTGGAAGAAGCTACACAACCCTATGGAACTCATTAGGTATGCAAATCCCCCAAATAAACATCTTGAGAAAATAAGAGATGCACAGGTAAAGCATGGTCCAAAAGAAAAATCAGGTTTCTACATAAAATGCACAGTGTATCAGCATCAAACCTATGTTTAAAATTACTATAAAACAGTCCTTAGAAAAGTCAGTCAAGTAAATCCAGACTAATATCATACAAAAACTCCTCTTCATTATATCCCAAAACCATAGACGCAGCAAGTAAAATCCAGTCACAAGTGCTAATACTTGATGCACAAGTTTGGCCAAGGTACTGATTAAAGTGCCTCCAAACTAAACAAGGAAAATGACATAAAAACACTGGTCCTTAGCAAAATGACTTTACTAGGTTTAGGAATAATAATTAGTTTCCCAAAGTTTCAGAACCTTCAACAGTAACCTTTATACAATGTGAACAAGGCTTCACTTAGTAAAAATAAACTTCCTTTGGAAACCTACCAAAGGCAAAGAAATAGTTTCCATACTCTGAAAGTTTTATCTCAACAACAAAAATAATGCAACAAAAAGGCAAATATGTACACAGATTAGACAATGTAAAAAATAAGTAAATAAATGAAAACTCACCAAAATTATTGAGCAAACAGGAAAATACAGCAACTTGATGTCCAGACTTTTAAGATTTTTGGAGGACACAAGAGAAACTTTAAGTAGGTCTGTCCTCCATGTTGTATCTCTGCTCACTGACCCATACTAGCACATGTGGCCAGTGGAACACAAAGCAATAGACTGGTGCGCCTCGCATCATTAATTAAGTAAAGAGTAAATTAAGTCAATGTACTACGCAGGGGTGCCACTCCTATAAAAACAGTAACTTTAGGGGAACCACATTGCCAAAAATCCTATTGTAAATTAAAAAGGATGAATAAAAACAAAGTTAAATTTCACTCCTCTACACACGCCCATTCTTTAAAACCTTGTTGTCCTCAACAATTAAAGAAAACAATCTAAAGGGAAATACATCTGGGAAGTACGTCGTCTTTCGGTTTCATCAGGCTTCATCATGATACCTCATAGGTGGGCGGATGGTCCTCTTTGGTCGGCCGGTGTCCAACATCTCGTCAACAGAACTGGAATCAGTTTCATCAGTAGATGGAGATTCATAGAAGTTTACTGAAGTGAGTTCAACATCACTGAAGTCTTCTGGAGGGGGAATCACATCAGTCAAACCAGGGTGATGAAGGATTAAGTCATCTCGGAACTCGTAAGGAGGTTCCATGGTAACGTCCATACCAGAAGAAGATTGAAGAAGCGGGTCAGCATTGGATATCTCCTCTTCAAGGGGAACTTCGAAAGGGCAAAGGGAGATCAGGTTGCGGTGGACCGTCCTCACCTTTTGGGTTTCCAACTGCTTCACAGTGTACACTGGAATACCATCTAGCTTCTTTACAACCAAGTAAGGAGTATCTTCCCATCGGTCTTTCAGCTTACACTTTCCTCTCGGTGTTAGATTAAGCACGAGCACCAGATCTCCTACTTGAAGTTCACGTTCACTGACCTTCTTGTTATAGGCGCTAGTCTGCTTCAGTCGTGCCTTATCTGCATTTGTCTCTGCCAAATTGAACGCCTTGGTCATTTCTTCCTTCAGCATTTTGACGAAAGAGTTGTAGTCACGATGAAGATGTTGTGTGTCTTCTCCTTGGCAAGGGAATATCACGTCCACTGGCAGCTTAGGTTCCCTCATAAACATCAGGAAGAAGGGCGAGTAGCCTGTCGAAACATGCTGGCTGCAATTGTAGGCATGCGTCAAAACTTCAACGTGCGTTGCCCAATTCACCTTCTTCATTGGATCAAGGGTCCCTAGCATCGATAAAAGAGTTCGGTTAAACCTTTCAGTCATTCCGTTGCCTTGGGGATGATAGGGTGTTGTCTTGCTCTTGGACACTCCCATTACTGCACAGAGTTGACGGATTACTTCAGACTCAAAACACTTCCCTTGGTCGGAATGCAGTCGCTCTGGAATCCCGTAGTTCGAAATGTATCTCTCCCACAATACTCGTGCCACCGTCGTCGCTTTCTGGTCTCTTGTTGGGTATGCCTTGGCATAACGAGTGAAGTGGTCCGTCACAACGAGTAAGTGCTCGTACCCACCAGCAGACTTCTCAAGACTCATGAAATCGATGCAGACTAGTTCTCCTGGACGACTTGTGCGAATACTCTGCAACCCAGCGCTCCGTCTTTCTTCTGGACGTTTACGTAAAGTGCAACGTTCACAGGTTTGTATGTAAGTCTTTACGTCACAGTATGCACCAGGCCAGTAGAAACGTTTTCTGACCGATCGGAGAGTCTTCTGGAATCCAAGGTGTCCCAACTCGTCATGGAGGTTCTTCAGGATTGTTTTATGTAGCGAACGAGGTAGAACTGGGATGTAATTCATGGCATTACCCTCTCCGTTTCTATAGACCAGCAGTCCCCCTTTTTCCTGAAGGTGGTCCCATGAACGAAGTAGTCTCTGAACATCTTTTCCTTCACGGTTGGCTTGTCTTTGACTCAACTTGCTACGTCTGGTTGTCTTGAGATGTAGAATGCGTGTGATACCTTCATCTTCCTGTTGAGCATCCTGAAGTTTCCCGCCATCTTGAATAGTACTGGTTTCATACTTCTCAGCTGAAGCGTTGTCAGGTTCGGAGGTCTCTTTAGGTTGCAGGGATCTCAGTTCATCAGCTCCAGATTGTCTTTGGCTGTCCGTCTCCGTTGATACATCATGGGTCGAAAGAGTAGCTTGCACGTGGACCTCAACATCTTCCGTGGGATTCTGCTTATCGGCGGAGCCATTCTCGGTTGCGTCCAATATGCGGGTTACTTCTCTTCTAGTAATTCTCGAAAGTGCATCAGCATTTGCATTATTCTTTCCTGGACGATACCGTATGTCTAATTCGAAGAGAGATAGGTCATTAACCCAGCGTTGACTATGAGCATCCAGCTTAGCACTCTTCAATACATAGGTCATAGGATTATTGTCGGTTACCGCTGTTACCTTGTGTCCATACAGATAATCTCGAAATTTGGTAGTCAGGGCCCAATGTAATGCTCGAAACTCTAGCTTGTGTGCTGGATATTTCTTCTCGGCTGAAGAGAGAGCGCGGCTCGCATATGCCACTACACGTTCACGGCCATCCTGTTGTTGGGTAAGTACTGCACCAAGGCCTTCAAGAGATGCATCAGTCTGTATGACGAAAGGAATATCATAATCAGCATAGGCTAAGATGGGAGCTGATGTCAACTTGGATATCAACGTCTGAAATGCAACACTACATGCATCCGTCCAGACAAACGGTGGGTCTCGGGTTCCACGCTTACCCCCAATGAGGCCGAAAAGAGGACTCGCCACCTTTGCATAGCCTTGGATAAACTTCCGATAATATCCAGTTATCCCAAGGAAACTCCTGACATCCTTCTTTGATTTGGGGATCGGCCAATTCTGTACAGCTGTTATCTTCTCAGGGTTTGTGGAAATACCTTCTGCCGAGACAATATGACCCAGATATTGAACACTGCTCTTCAGGAAGTGACACTTGGAGGGTTTAAGCTTGAGGTTATTCTGTCTTAATCGGTCGAACACTTGGCTTAGTCGAGTGATGTGTTCTTCAATCGTCGAACTGTAGATGATGACATCGTCGAGGTAGAGCAGGACACTTTCAAAATTCATGCCGCTGAATACATTCGACATCAAGCGTTGAAATGTGGCGGGTGCGTTAACAAGTCCAAATGGCATTCTGGTAAACTCGTACAGGCCCATCGGGGTAGTGAAAGCTGTTTTTGCCTGGTCCTTCTCAGCAACGCCAACTTGGAGATAGCCAGAGGTCAGATCTATGCAAGAAAAATACTTAGCTTTTCCCAAAGCATCCAGCGCTTCTTCGATCCGCGGTAGAGGATACGCATCTCGAATTGTTCTGGAATTCAGCTTGCGGTAATCGACACACAGTCGAATGCTGCCATCCTTCTTTCGGACGATAACCACTGGAGAAGCGAATGAGCTTTGACTGGGTTTGATGACGTTTGTTTTCTCAAGATCCTTCATGTGCTTTCGAACTTCTTGAAACTCAGCGGGTGGGATACGTCGGTACGGCAAACGAAATGGGGTAGCATCACTCAAAGGAATCTCGTGCTCACTGACCCATACTAGCACATGTGGCCAGTGGAACACAAAGCAATAGACTGGTGCGCCTCGCATCATTAATTAAGTAAAGAGTAAATTAAGTCAATGTACTACGCAGGGGTGCCACTCCTATAAAAACAGTAACTTTAGGGGAACCACATTGCCAAAAATCCTATTGTAAATTAAAAAGGATGAATAAAAACAAAGTTAAATTTCACTCCTCTACACTTGCCTAATTTTACATTTAGCCTCTATGTTATTAAGAAGCTTGCCTAACTTGCCATTTAGTTTCCAAGCTAACTTAGCTTGCCTAACTTAGCTTCTATGCTAACTTGAGTAGCTTGCCTAACTTGCCATATAGCGTCCAAGCCAACTTGTGTAACTTGCCTAACTTTCCATTTATTAGCTTCTAAGCTAACTTGGCTTGCTTAATTGACTAACTTTCCATTTAGCTTCCAAGCTGACCTGTCTAGCTTGTCGTACTAATTGTCTCTCACTTGGCAAATTTCACCCAACAGTAAAAAACGCCGTTCTCCAAACATTACAAAAATAATTCAAAGTGATCCAGCTTCCTGATCTGTATCCAGATCAATCTGAAAATGGATGAGAATCATCCTTGATCCATAAGCTATCATCTACCCACCAAGTTTAGTTAAAATCCCTCTAGTAGTTTTTCTGTAATCCTGCTAACAGACAGCCCGACACCAAGACAGACAGACAGACAGACAGACAGCCCAACAAACAAACAAACACTGGCAAAAAACTTTAACCTCCTTGGCGGAGGTAAAAATGCTGGCAAAATGAGCACCACATTTTACCTTGACAACAAACGGTATAGCAGAGTGATAGTAGTATCGAGTGAAGTTTTTCAGATTGCGGAAAACCTGGACTTTCGGTATCTCCTCACACGGCCAGCAGTCTACTTGATCTAAACTGCCAAATAAAGGGTTGGGCACCAGGCATTCATGTTCATGGAAACCTGAAATTGTCAAGAATGGATACGGATGTTGTTAAAACCATGTATTCAAATTGATTGGAAACGGTGTCAGAAGTGGGATCAGACATGACAATGCAGCCACACACTTAACCTTGACCCTAACCCTCCAGGGTATTTTGGCTAGAAACCCTGCCAGACGCAACAGATTGCATACTTTGTCATATTGACTTGTGTGCAGAGTGCAGCAAGGTCAAGCAGTCACCACAGATGCACTGTGCTGGGTCTGGCAGGGTTAGGGTTAATTGGCACAAGAAAAACCACTCTGATTACTTGACTATAACTAAGTGGGTAACAGTCTGAAGCTACTAGCCTGAACACTCCAGGCCTAAACACTCAGGGCATTGGAAAATTAAACACAGATTTCCAAATACTTCTTCAAAGTTATGCACCAATTTAATAGTTGAAGACTGAGGCACAAATACCTCTGGCCCCACAAATGGGGCTGTAATTATCCCCCTTTTGTCTTTATCTTGTCACCAAAGATAAAAACAAAAGACAAAAGGGAGCTAATTACAGCCCCATTTGTGGGGCTAAAATTACCACATGCCCCCACAAATTTCTGGTTCACCCTCCCCCAGCCACCCCCCCTTCCTACAAAAACCTTAATAATCCCAATTTTTTCCTTTTAGTTGAAAACAAAACAACAAATTTTAAGGCTAACATACTTTTATAATAACATTAACAGTTTTGAGTTTAATAAATTAATTTTACAAACACCAATACTCAAGTATTACTACTAATTTATTACCAGATAAATCAATAATCCCTCTCAACGACAGCGACGCAAGTCTAATCGCCCGCATCACCGGGTACAGATAATCTTGAGTGTGCCGCATAGCAAACATCTTGATGGGTTTGTGGTAACCAACCAACCCGTTCAGCACGGCCAGCAAAACGAAAACACCGAAGACGGAAAGCCCAAAACACCGACATGCTCGTGTTTTACAGGGCTTTGGCGGCCTTTTGTCGGCCGCCAAGGCTCGCTGGAAACACCCATCTATCTCTGTGTCGTCCAATCCCCAGGATTTGCCGAGTTGGCGGAGATTTATCGCGTCTTTGGCGATAGAGTCATATAAACTATCTTGCGGAGCAGCCATCTTTTCGTTTTTTAATTTTGTTGTTTACTTCCGCATAATGTTATGCAATCATTAGACTAGCAAACCAGTTTTAGCAAAATTATTCATCGATTCCTATCGCAAAAATATCTTAAACTACACATCTTTTAAAACTCATTTAACAAATATTACTACACATTTTAGAACATGCATGTATGTTTAGTTTTTGTTAGAGTTTTCTGGAGAAAAATATTTGTTCTTGCTGACCCCGCCCCCTTAATGTTCTGTTCTTTTTCTGCTTGATGGAAATGTTGAAGGGCGCCCTCAGTAAATCTATACAACTGATACCGATTCAAGCAACGAGTAAGTTGCATTTTGATTCGTCAGTACGGAAATGTCAAAATTTTAATAATAACAGATTTTTAAGGAGATATTTTATACTTTTGGTTATAAAATGATGTAAAAATAATTAAACCTATACTTTTTGAACTTCCAAAATATAATTTTAATGAACAATTTAAAGAAAAAACAAGATAAATGTTACAAAACACTATTTAGATATTAGCCAATGGACACTCGTGTCATAGATGTAAGGCGCCCCGCCCGGCAGGTAAATGAATTTCAACGTCGGCGCCAGAGTGGCAGAGAGGGATCCCGAAACGATTTTATTTACTCCAAATTACTGCTAGATTTTCCGAAAACAGTGAGGTGAATCACAAAGCAGCCGATACTCTTTACAAGGTTGGTGCATTATAAACCCTTTGTTTTATGTAAATTATGCTTATTTATGTTACAAATTTGACAATTACCCCAAATATATTGAAAGGTCTGACACGATTTTGATGATTTTTGCTGCTATATGCTGCAAGCATGGAGAGAGTCAGCGGTACGGTACAGGCGGCGTAGGGCAATTTCACCAATCTGTCATTCACCACAATAAAATTGTCTTTTTAAAATCTTTGATTTCTATTATCAACATTGCCCGAAGTCACAGAAAATTCACAAAAATCAAAATATGCTTTTTTTGATTGCAATTGATGCTAAATTAATTGTTATAAAAATATTATGCAATGACAATCATGACAATAAACATGTAAGTTAGTTTGTAAGGCTACATAAAAAAATGAATTGTTTCTCATCAGAACCTTTTTGAAAAAATGGTCCGTCAGGGCATTTTATATTTTATATTTTATAGAATAAAAATGTCGCCGAATCTTTAAAACCGGTATCTGACTAAACAACTACAGGTGCGCTGGTTTCGTTCGTGCCTACCGCATATACATACACGTGTACATGTTGATGAACCGGGCGTTGGTGGTAAGCGCTGATGTGCATTTAGCTCTGATTGGATAATTTTTGTTGCGACCTGCGAACGTAGGTTACTACTTCCGTGGCTCAGCTGCGCGGCAGAGCATGTACGCTACCCAGAATGCCGTGCGTTTTTCTACACAGAAATCTATGAAGCTCGTCAGGTGTTTTCCAGCGCCCAGTTATAGTATGGGCGCCACCGCGTGCGAGGGTGAAAGCGCTAATTGACAAAAACTTCGTTGGGACATTGCATTCTTTATCTAAATTACAAATTGTTTTCGTTGATTTACTTTCCAAAACTGACCAATGCACACATTTCATATAGAATAAAAGCTCAAATAATGTTGGTAGAAACACAAAAATATAGTTAAGTCGATTTATTTTCCCATATAATTTGAGCACCCCAGGTTTTTTTAATGAAAGAGGCCCACAGACACCGTTCTCACTACTATTATACTCGGCTTCTCCAATCTCCTGTCCGCCGTCGATTTAGATTTTTCCGGCTTGCTTCTGCTGGCTCGCTGCATGTACAGTGCAGCGATGCAGGCCTGCGCTCTTGCACCATAAAACAGTCGTTGGTGGTCGTTCGAAAAGCCATTGTCGTGTCCCCCGTCTTCGCATAGTGTGCTCTTTACGTGAGTCGGGTGCTGTCGGGACGTCTATGTAGTATGTAGTTTATATTGACCGAACGTTATGGGCATCATTGTTTTGAAAAGCTGGTCGAAATTGCTCGGATTTGCAACCCCAAATAATCGTGAGTACCAATAAAGCCATAACAGTTCTTCTTTAACATGTATAGAAGCCAGTGTGCGCTTTCCAATATATATTGTCAAGTATTTGGCATGTTTTGGGCAACTTTTGTGGTCACAACTTTTTTTTTTATTGGCAATAGGCTTTACAACGGTTGGGGCGTAGAACGACGGACAAAATCCAAAATTCGAAAAAGGAGTGAAAACGCCCCAATTATTGGGTCTAATCCACTGCATGGCAGTGGTACATGCCAATTCACCCCAGCTGTGTGCATTGAAGGATTATACAGGTATTTTTGGGGGCGCATATTGAAGTGCGTTGAAGGGTAAACAAGAGCAAGAATTAAAAGGATCGTATACGTTTGGTAATGACTCTAAAAACTTACTTGGTAAGAAGTTACAGCAGCTTTGGATATTAAAATGCATTTTTAGAAACTTTTCACTTCGAAGTACTGCGGTTATGGAGAAAGATATCACTTTTATCCCCAAAAGGAAGCGTTATTGCAGTGACGTTTCTCAGATTGTGTATTCCAATGCAGATTATTGTTCCTGCGCGGACATAACCGCTCCAGATTTTCGGCAATATCTCAAAATCGCTACCACCTTATGAAATGAAATTTTTACAGGTTAGTTTTATGGTATATACATGTACCTATAACTATATAGGATTGAATAACAGCGGGTTCCGATTACCAAACGTACATGTGTATACGATCCCTTTAACATAGCAGGTACTCGGGTAACTCTTTAGTAATAGGGTAGTAATAGTAATAGGGTACACGGTTCCCAAATTACCCGTACATTGTAAATGCATACCCTTTATCAGGCAGGATTTCTAGTAAATAATGTATTGATTTTAAATTTTCTAGGCTTAAGCCGTGTTCGCACTGGACTTTTTTTTGGGAAGGTTTTACTGAGACGATGGTAAAATAAAAAATGGTCAAATGTTTTCACTGTTCGCACTTGGACTTTCGACACGGGAAAATTTTACCGAGACCGCGGAAGAAGTAGCCGAACTGTCATTATAATGACTCATGAGGGCGCTTTGCGTGACCTTTCTGCATTGACACTAGGGGGTCGGATGTACGTTTTCCGGAGCCCCTTTTACCGACTCGCGCTGTTCGCACTGGACTTATCGTCTAGGGAAAAGTTACCCTGGAAGTTTTTCCGGGCAGCAGTTGGCCGGTAAAAGTAACCACTGGACTCGGGGGAAAAGTAACTGAGAGGAAAACGTCCTAGGCCGGCTGTCCGCACTAGACTTAAAATGGGAAAAGTACCCATCGTCTCGGTAAGTTTTATCAAAAAAAGTCCAGTGCGAACAGGGCTTTATACTGACTTCCAGTCGACTTCCGATCACAACCGATTTTTGTGTATGTGCCAAACTACTCAAAAGTCACTGATACCCCACAGCTGCCCATAAAAGCCACTGACAACGGAAATCCACCTGTCAGTTGAGCTGGTTTTTAAGTGGCATGAAATCTCATCATGAGTAATTGCATCGGGCGATTTCCTGGTTAAAAAGCCATTGAACTGAAACCCAATCTCTCTTGGGCAACACCAAAAAAGCATGCAAACGACCTTATTTGGTGGAGGTCTATATGTGCAACCATGCGTTCTTCACTTGTTTTTTTTTAGTGCGCAGTTGTGATTTTGTAAGGAGTGCTGATACAATGTACTGGTACAGTGTAGGTTAACATTCCAGAGCTGTTGTGTGTCATTGAGTTTGTGGTTGGCCAGCCAGTGTGTACCTTTGTAGTAGGGGCTGTGAGTTTGTTTTTTGACTGAAATAGGGGACATAGAACTGTAGAGGACAATATATAGGGTCCCTTATTTGGAAAAGGATTTTGATTTGTGTACAAAACATATGGGAAGTCTTCTGAAAAAAAGTTCAAGTACAAACAAAAGAGGGACAATAGGGAGTTTTTGATTGAAGGTGTATACACACTTGTGTGAGTTGGACGTTGGTTGGTATAGTTTCGAACTGATGTACATCTGTTGTGTTTTAGGTTTTGTTGCAATTTGTGTGTGTGTTAGTTTGCAAATTTGTTAAACATACCGGTACATGGTTTTACTTTAAAGGTAGGATACACCATTTGCAGATATCGAAAATATTTACTACCGAATTATTAACAAATATCTTACTCATTTGAAAGTAAATAATGATTCGAGGCATCCAGTAAAATGATTGCGCTAGATATCCTGTAATAATTTCGAAAAATAGAATTGTATAATTTCGAAAAATAGAATTGTATAAAGAAAAATTTGCGATCGCCGGACGGCGATCTAGAAAAAACAAAGATAACATAAGAATAACTGCTCGACACCGGTTGAAAACAAATGCAGTTTTTCGTGATTTTCTCGGCATCCATGATTGTTAAACTTCGGAAAGGTCAGTTAAACGATATTTACTATAAAATACAACACCCCAATACTACCTTTGAAGGTGGGATACACCATTGGTAATTGCTTGAATTATCATGAATGGGTAGATTTGGGGGGGGGTTGTATTTTATAGTAAATATCGTTTAACTGACCTGTCCAAAGTTTTACAGTCATTGATGCCGAGAAAAGCACGAAAACCAGCGTGTGTTTTCAACCTGCGTCGAGCAGTTGTTCTTATGTTATTTTTGTCTTTTCGTCGGCGATCGCAATTTCTTTTTTACAAAATTGAATTTTTGAGAATAATTACAGGATAGCTAGCGCAATCATTTTGCTGGATGCCTAGAAGCATAATTTACTTTCAAAATGAGTAAGATATTTCTTAATAATTCGGCAGTAAATGTTTATGATATCTGCAAAAAGTGTATCCTATGTACAGCACCTTTAATTACTGTCTACATTACATTTGTACCTACATGTATAAAGTGTACATGGACAGCAGTGAATAACACCGATGCATTTCTTGCCTATTCACTCACTGGTGCGACCTGCAAAGTCCCGTGTTTCAGTCTCATAAGGAAATGCACGCCAGAAATCAATTACTTTTCCTTTTCGCTACATGTATTATGCTTGCCTGAACGCAAACTTGTGTCTTTTACGTATAGTACATACTTGTACTACATGTACATGCCGATACAGTGACGTTTTATACGTGCATTGACTCCAGGCACTTACATGTAATTAAATACGATTCAATACTCGGGGGTAATGGATACTAACGTGTACATTTTGAATACATTATTTGCCTGTACAGTTGTAGCGGAGGTAGACTTGTGTGGCTAGTGTTTAGGTGACGATTAATTAAAAATGTACTGTGTGTGTACACAATGTATACGTATTGTTTATGTTTTATTGGATTTAATGGAAACATTGTAATGATGTACATGTACATGTACTGTAGATGTGGCAATTGAGACCATCTTTCATTTAAATAGTCAGTGTGTTTATATTTTCTTAGTTATGTAATTCACATACCAGTGTCTGTACCATGCATAATGCCTTATAACACTACATTGAGGCCCCCCCAAAAAAAAAAAAAAAAAAAAAAAAACCCAAAAAACCAACAGTTCTGCTTCCTATTACATGGCATTTAAAGGTAGTATACACCATTGGTAATTGCTTGAATTATCATGAATGGGTAGATTTGGGGGGTTGTATTTCATAGTAAATATCGTTTAACTGGCTTTTCCGAAGTTTTACAATCATGGATGCCGAGAAAAGCACGAAAAACAGCGTTTGTTTTCAACCGGGGTTGAGCAGTTATTCTTATGTTATCTTTGTTTTTTCGCTCTCGCCGTCCGGCGAGAGCGAATTTTTCTTTATAAAATTCATTTTTTTGGAATAATTACAGGATATCTAGCGCAATCCTTTTGCTGAATGCCTAGAATCATTATTTACTTTCAATTGAGTAAAGTATTTCTTAATAATTCAGTAGTAAATATTTTCGATATCTGCAAATGGTGTATACTACCTTTAAAAGTAGGGTAGGTAGTAGGTACAGTAGGTAGCAAATATATGTATAATTTTTTATTTTATTTTTTATTTTTTTATTTTTTTTGGGGGGGGGGGTTTGTGCGCATCATATTGGTGGGTGCACCCTTTCTGTGCGCGCATTCTTTTTTGTGCGCGCATCCTTTTTTGTGACCACATCCTTTTTTGTGACCAAAATAAGGCCTAGGACATTAGGGTTAATCACCAGTTTCTGTTTGACTCAAACCTACGAGACACGTTCATGTTTGAGATTAGGTTTTTCAAGTACAGTCAGTACATGTACAATGTACATATATTATAAAACATTTACATTTACATTAGTACAATCATGACATGATTCACATTTCAAATACAAAAATCACATCACAATTCACCGAACTTTCAAATAAGTATATTATAAACATTTACAAATGTACATTTACATTATTACAATCATGACATGATTCACATTTCAAACACAAAAATCACATCACACTTCACCGAACGCATAATGGGCGGGGTACTTCAAGCACATGTGCCAAGGTGGTCAAGGTTCAATTGCGCACTGATACTGCACTACACACTGCCCACCAGTGTTGGGGTATTTTCCTATCATAAGCTAATAAAGCTGGTTTCCCATATTTAGCTGAAATTCACAGGTGCTAATTAAATCTATTACAGTGTTTATAGGTAGGATATACACCAGTGGTAATTGCTTGAATTATCAGGAATGGTTGGATGTAAAGGTGTAGGATACACCATTGGTAATTTCTTGAATTATCAGGAATGGGTGGATGTAAAGGTGTAGGATACACCATTGGTAATTTCTTGAATTATCAGGAATGGGTGGATATAAAGGTACATGTACATGTAGGATACACCATTTATAATTTTGCTTGAATTATCAGGAATGGGTGGATGTAAAGGTAGGATACACCATTGGTAATTGCTTGAATTATAAGGAATGGGTGGATGTAAAGGTAGGATACACCATTGGTAATTGCTTGAAATATCAGCAATGGGTGGATGTAAAGGTAGGATAAACTTTTGGTAATTGCTTGGATTATCAGGAATGGGTGTTTGTAAAGGTATGGTAGGACACACCATTGGTAATTGCTTTAATTATCAGGAATGGGTGGATGTAAGGGTAGGATACACCATTGGTAATTGCCTGAATTATAAGGAATGGGTGGGTGTAAAGGTAGGATAGACCATTGGTAATTGCTTGAATTATCAGGAATGGGTGGATGTAAAGGTAGGATAAACTTTTGGTAATTGCTTGAATTATCAGGAATGAGTGGGTGTAAAGGTAGGATAAACCTTTGATAATTGCTGGGATTATCAGGAATGGGTGGGTGTAAAGGTATGGTAGGATACACCATTGGTAAATGCTTTAATTATCAGGAATGGGTGGATATAAAGGTAGGATACACCATTTGTAATTGCTTTAATTATCAGGAATGGGTGGATGTAAGGGTAGGATACACCATTGGTAATTGTTTGAGTTATCAGGAATGGGTGGGTTTTGGGGGTTGTATTTTATAGTAAATATCGTTTTAATAACTGAACTGTCTGAATCGCCAATTTATACAAATACAATCCTTTTTTGTTAGAACAAATACAGGATATCTATACTAGCGCAATCATTTTGCTGGATGCATACAATAATTATTTACTTTCAAATAAGTAAGACATTTCTTGATAATTCAGTAGTTACAATTTTTGATATCTGCAAATGGTGTATCCTAACTTTTTTAGATTGTGTACAGTACAGTACATGTACATGTACAAGTATGTTTGTTTATAAATCAAGGTGTTTCTTTTGTTCCTCTTGATAATTTCCTTTGTTTGTACTCATTGGTTGTGTACACAAATCTCAATTGAGGACGTCCTTGATTCTAACCCTAACCCCAATTCACCTTGGTGTCGTCAGGCATGTGTCATCTATTTACACCGTAAACAAATGCATGTACACTGTGTATGTGTATACATGTGATTAGCTGCCAATAAACCATGATGTGGAACAGACTAGTGTAATACCGTATGTACATGTACTACTTGTATGCATGGCAAACAAAACTACATTCATTGCTGTGTACTTGTACAAATGTACCTGTATATATACATACATGTAGAAGAACATGTTCTTAAATGTAATACTTGGATGTACCTGTGGGTAGAAGATTAACCATAAAAATTCCCATCCCTTCAAACTCCAACACCAAGTTTTGTTAGAATCTGTTAGGATGGGTACTGGACCCTTAAACTGATTGTCTTTTACAGTTATAGTGGTTACACTCGGTTCACCGGTATATGTATTCCAGAATGAGAGTCAAATAGTTATATTTGTGTACAGTTTGCCATGGTGTTGGAATTTGCAAAGAAGGGTATGGTTCGTACTAAATTAGCGCCCTCAAACAAAGATACAATCTACTGACAATTAGGGAGACCGCCAACATAGGGCAAGATAGCTCAGTTGGTAGAGCGCCAGTCCGGTATACCGGAGGTTGCAAGTTCGAGTCCCGACTTCCCTGGCCACATGGCATTCTGGTGTTCATGGTGACTTCTAACTAGCCCCCTCGAGCAATGAATAGACCTATTTATCGATAGAAATATACCCAGTGGAGACCTTTTGGCTTCCATCTTCCCCATTGCTTCAAGTCTCCACAGGGTACCGAATTAAGAAACTACATTACATTTCATAATGCACCTGTCTAGAAAAGTGTCAACCTAATTGGATGTGTAGCAAGTGTTGAGTGATTGGCCACAGAATCAGGAAGTCAGATATTGCAAAGCCTCAAACATGCCTTCCACAAATGCCACTTTCAGAGTAGACATGAACGTACATTGTATGCAGATCTTGAGTGTGTGGCTACATACATGTATATAATCTGACTGACTGATGGATCAATTCTTTTCCAGATATTTATGGCCACACAATGTTGGTAATATACCTACCGTACTTTCAACCACTGTGGCTGGTGTTCTTTCTCAATTTCACGGATGAATGTGATGATTGAACCCTTAGACTGGCCCCTTTCAAATGATTGTCTTTTACATTGGGTTTAAACTAGGCACACCTCCCGAATCCAACGGTTTAAGTGTACAGTTTGTCATATGTGACCTGCTCCCACGAAAACGGCGTAAATTTGCGCTATGCCTTAATTATATAATGAGTTATGATTAAAAATAGCCGATTTGACAGTGGGGAATCGTTTTGGGGGTTTTGGCATGATACAATTTCTACATATGTTTTCTTCCTAACCAAGTATTTTTTGCAAAAGATTAGCAGAAAAAAATCTAAATTTGATTTTACTGAACGTACCAAAGAAGTAAAATGTAGCGAATTAATTCTTAACTATTCTTAATTTGATGTGTGTAATGACCGCTGGTTTTGCTCAATATTATATATTTTTTAAATACCCTACCCAATAAATAAAATATCATTTTAAAGCTAAGAATTCAGTCAAGGAATCTGGAAATACCAACATCTCAAAATATCAAAAGGTCAACTTTACTCTGATTTTGTGGGAGTAGGTCACATACATGTATGATGTTGGAATTTGCAAAGATTGTTACTGGTAAAGTACTCTAGGGAGTGAAATATATGTAGACATCATTTTTTAAATTTTTTTGCCTGTTTTAGAAAATTTAAACTGATGTAACGATACATGTACTGTACGCCTTGTTATTTTACCTTTTTTTTGGTATTTTTTGAAGTACCTGGAGCGTCAATTTTTCCTTTTTTTTGTTTTTTCATTTTCATTTTTTCCTCGATAGATCATTTTGCCAGAACGCCTCGCAAATCAGATCCTAACATCACATGAAAAAACCTGGTAGTGTCCATGTTCATGTATGTTAACAGGTTGACTGCCGCGCATAATTTCACAGGGCACCCCCATTTGCCAAGCTATGTACGCATGCGCGTAAACAAAATGATACTTGAAAAGAAAAAGAAAAAAACCCAACACATTTGATAGATGTATGTCTTTAACACTGCCAGCAGCGTATTTGTTGTGTTATCAGTGATGCCAGTGTATTAAATTTACAATACAAACACCTTTCATTTTCTACAAGAATACTCGTAGTGGCAGAATCCGGTACACCTGTTACTACGACTATACTCGTAGTCGGCAGTCAACGTGTTAATTGTTATTTTATTTTTTTCTTTCCATCAGATCTGGTAGATACTAATCCCCGGCCACCATGTCTGTCTACAGCGACGATAACATCCTGGCCTTGGAGGGCAGCTTCTGGGAGATGGGTCAGTACAAGCGGACGATCAGGCGAGTGGACGACGGTCACCGGCTGTGCAACGACCTGATGCTGCTGATCCAGGAGCGAAGCGACATTGAGAGAAAGTATTCCAAGTCACTCAGGCACTGGTCCAAGCGCTGGAACGAACTCATAGACAAAGGCAAGTGAATTACAACTGACCCCTCCCCCAAAAAAATCATCTAAATTGTTTACCCTAACAGAGTTATCTACGGCCTGAAATGTTATCAGGGTGGCAGACACTGCAAGCGCGTAGCCTGAAGCTGTTACGGCGTGGGTTCTGGGATCCGCTTAATTAACCCTAACCCTCCAGGGTATTTCGGCTAGAAACCCTGCCAGACGCAACAGATTGCATACTTTGTCACATTGACTTGTGTGCAGAGTCCAGCAAGGTCAAGCAGTCACCACAGATGCACTGTGCTGGATTTGGCAAGGTTCTGGGATCCACTTAAGGCTCCTGAAAATTTTGGATTCTAGATGCTCTGCCGGTGCAATCTGAGGTAGTTTTTCTAGCCACGTCCTTCTGACCTTTTGATCTGAAAATCAGGGTTGTAGTCCTTTCGTGAAGCCAGTCACAAGTCCTTTCATAAAGGCAGTCACAAGTAACTGGATGAACAATGACAAAGGAATGCTTTTGTCAAAGCTGTTTGAATAGCTTGTGATTTGAATTTGAACTGAAGGACTTGTGATGGACTTGCGGGGACTTGCGGGGACTTACAGGGACTTGTGATGGACTCGACTACATCCCTGCTGAAAATGCGTGGAAACGTTTCCGACGCTGCCACCACGTCACTGTGGTAGTTAATGGGTACTCGAGATGAATGAATCGCGGCTAAACATGAGACTTGATGAATGAGAGAAACAACTTTTGCAGCGAATATAAATGCGATCACACAAGTTAAAACAATGGATCTTCTAAAGAATCCTCCAAAATCAAACGACCTTTTTTTGGGGGTAATTCATCCTCAATATTCCAAAACAGCAAGGAGGATTCTGGAAGATGTGGAGGGTTAGGGTTAACTTATCTGTGTGTTTTTTGGGGGTTTTTTCTCAGGTCCGGAGTACGGCACCATCAAATCGGCCTGGAAGTCCACGCTAACGGAAGCAGACAGCAAGAGCGAGATTCACCTGGACATGGCCAAGAAGCTGATGGTAGAGGTCCAGGGTGCCGTCAAGACTTGGCAGAAGGAGAACTTCCACAAGAAGATGATGAACGGGTTCAAGGAGACCACGGAGGCTGCGGAGGGATTCGCAAAGGTTTGTAACTGCTGTCTGTAGACTAACGGGTTGGGGCTGAGAAGGGGAGGGGAAGGGGAGGGGCACACGCTGATTGTAGAGGTCCAGGGTGCCGTCAAGACCTGGCAGAAAAAGAACTTCCACAAGAAGATGATAAACGGGTTCAAGGAGACCACAGAGGCTGCAGAGGGATTCGCAAAGGTTTGTAACTGCTGTCTGTAGACTAACAGGTTGGGGCTAGGGAGGGAAAGGGGAGGGGGACACGCTGATGGTAGAGGTCCAGGGTGCCAGCAAGACCTGGCAGAAGAAGAACTTCCACAAGAAGATGATAAACGGGTTCAAGGAGACCACAGAGGCTGCGGAGGGATTCGCCAAGGTTTGTAACTGCTGTATGTAGACTAACGGGTTGGGGCTGGGAAGGGAAGGGGAGGAGGACACGCTGATGGTAGAGGTCCAAGTTGCCGACAGTTGTTGTTTTTTTACCCGAAAGGTTGCTTTTCAACAGAAGTCTTCCTTTTTATATCCCATTAAAATCCTCAGGCCCAGAAGCCATGGGGCAAGGCGCTAAAGAACATGAACACCAAGAAGGCGGCCTTCCACGCGGCCTGCAAAGGGGAGAAACAGGCCCTCAGTCAGGAAACCTCCGCCACTCAAGATTCATCACTCTCACCAGACCAGGTTAGTGGCTCGCTCAAATATTTTTGAAGAAAATAATGCATTTTTTTGGAAATTCATATTAATAGTTGGACTTTAAAATCTAAATCTTAGAATAACATTTTCTCTGAAAATGTACAGCATTAACAGAGGGAGCCAAAACGATTAAAAAATTTAATTGCCAAACAGCTTTTTTTAGATTTTGAGAACTTTTACTGCTTCTAGCGATAATAATACACAACTGTCAAACAATATCCAATCCAATCTAATCTGCATTTGTAAAGCGCCATCTATCTAGTTGCCTATTCCGAGGCACTGGACTGCCAGGAACACCGGGGCAAAACCCCTCCTCTTATAGCGATGAGTGTTACTGGGTTATTTTACGTGCATTACACAACACACGGGACCTCCAGCTTTACGTCCTATCCGAAGGACGATGCAATAGTAGTTTAATTGCCTTGCTTAAGGACACACATGTCGACACCGGGACTCGAACTCATGCTCTGCGGAACAGAAAACCGGGTTCTTAACCGCCCGGCCACGACACTCCACTATAACTTTAAAACGCCACGTAGAATAATTGATAATAATATGATTGCTTCAACGTGAATGAAGAATTCAGCAAGGCGGGACCTGTACCTGCGACCCCCCGGAACACAGGACCGGCACTCTACCGAATGAGCTATCTTGCCTTATGTTTGCAGTCTCCCAAATTGTCAGTATCTTTGTTCAAGGGCGCTAGTCAGAGGTCATAAACACCAGAATGCCGTGTGGCCAGGGATTTAGTCAGATCAGCCAGTGTAAGTCAAGTTTCCCTTGTGGTTTATTTCTGTATTAAATGATTGCTGGTTTTGATTTAGGTGAAGAAGATGCAGGACAAAGTGGATCGGACCAAGCAAGAGAAGCAGAAGTTGGAGGACAGGTATCGGTCGTCCCTAGAAGAATTGAAGGCGCTCAACCCACGCTACATGGAGGATATGGGCATTCAGTTTGACAAGACGCAGGTATACTGTGGGGCGTTATTGATTCTATCTGGTCACAAAACCAAGGAATCCTCAGGGATTCCTTAAGAAGCTTCAAGTCGGGCTGCTCATCGAAACTGGGTACCTGATCGTACAACAGTCGATGCCAGGAACCGATTCCCGATTATAGGATCGAGTACCCATAACCAGCTTTACAGGTTTTTGAATTGTCATTTGTTGGGAGTTTTCAAAATGAAACGGGGCTACGGTAGATCGGAAAACCTCAAGGAACCATCGGAAACCGCAGGTCAACTAGGTCATGCCATGCAATGCCATATGCCCATTTACCAACTACAGAAGAGCAATTCACTGTACATGGAAAGGATCGTTCAACGCACTGCAGCTGGAGGGATTTGGCATGTACCACAAACTTGCCCTAAATAAGTATCATAGAGGAAGGGTTAATCTTTGAAAGGATTATTCTTATTCTTATTATTATTAATTCTTTTTGGCTATGAAACCAAGGATCCCTCAAAAGCACCCTAAGCACTGTAGATCGTAAGCCTGAAAAAAACATACAGAGAGAAGACAATGAGAAGAAGGTACAGTTTCAGAGGTGGGAGGAAAACCTCAGAAGAATGTCCTAGAGAAAACTCGCGGAATCAGGCAGGGACTGAAAACCCAATCCACATTATTAGCCCAGGCTGGATTCGAGCCCGGGTCACAGTGGTGGAAGGAGAGAGGGGAAAAAACCCCCGCTACGCCAACCTGACTCCCCAGAATTGATGTCGTGCGTTTCTCCTCATCACAGGTGTTTGAAAAGAGGAGGATTGAATTCTACAAACAGACGTTGAAGGACATGCACAAGGTACTGGATCTCTCCAACAGTCCCAGGTAAGACTCCTGAGGCCATACGGGTGGGTAAAGAGTCTACAAAAGCTGCCCGTATCACACTCACACAACCTAAATATTGTTATGCATCACCACTTCTTCGGCAATTACACTGGCTACCTGTTCAAAAACGCATCATCTTCAAAACGGCTGTGAATATGTACAAGGCACTATCAGGCACGCATCCACAATACATAATATATGTGACCCGCTCTACATAAATGAGTCTGATGTAGCAAAAAAAAAATTCGGAGTTATTTATAGGGCTTGAAAGAGCATCTGATAAGCTTCAATTTGATGTATGTCGGAGCGCTATAGAGTACTGCATTAATTTTTTAAGATTTTTTGAAATAATATATTTTTCAAGTGTGAAACAGCCACTTTTAAGAGAAAATTAACGTATCCCAACGATCAAAATAACTGAACTTGAAACAAAACAGTCAACAAAATCCTGTATTAAAACACTTTAAGATTCAAAATTAAGTTTTATTTCGTTTTTTTCTGAAAATATGGATACAAACGAAGCAGAATACACAGCAAAAAAAAAAAAAAAAAAAAAAAAAAAAAAAATTCAATCGCCCTGTACGTGTCAACGGTAATTGCGACATCCGACTCATTTATGTAGAGCGGGTCACATATTCACTTGACCTCAGTATGCCCAACCGACGTGGTCTCCGCTCGGAGCATAACTTAAAAGTTCAACGCACATTCAAACATGCAAATGATAAGGCTTTCTCTGTGGCTGGACCCAGATGCTGGAACTCAATACCTCTCAACATTCGTCATTGTAACTCTATTCACCAGTTTAAATGTAAACTCAAATCATATCTGTTTTCATCTTAGGTTTGCTCTCATCCTTCATTTTGCAATTTCATCATTTTCTGTTTACGTGGAGTTGTTCTCAAGTGCATTGAAACCTTTGGAAAAATGCGCTTTATAAATGCTATTATTATTATTATTATAATGGTACATGTATGTGCCTGACCTAAAGATGGCAGTGTTATACAGGGTTCCCACAAAAAAACAACTGACAGGCACACTTCCTCTACCCTGAGGCCAAAACTATCTATACAAACATGACAAACAGATGGAGAATCTTTCTAGAAGAAATACGATACCGAGCAGGGTTCTAGCTAGGACCTTTTTAGTGCCGGGTAAATTATCAGATTATCAGAAGCGCAGCGAGCGGAGCTCTCACGACCGGGGGTCCAGTTCATTTTTGCATGTTTCTGTGAAAGGTTAGCTAAGTTAATAATAAAAAAATACTACATGAACATGATTAACGTGACTTTGTATCTCCTCTCTTTTTTTTGTGCCCATAATTTTATTTAAAAAAAAAAAAAAAAAATGGTTCCGGGCGGCACTGCAGTGGGCGGAAATCTGCAGTGCAGGGCGGTACCCCACCGCCCACCGTGGCTAGAACCCTGATACCGCGATATCTCGATTTAGGCCAGTAGTTTTAACTCAAGACCCTATTTTTTTTTTTTTTTCGGTGCGAAAAGGGCCTCTGACTTCGCTTTACAAAATAGGGTCTGGAGCTACAACTACTAGCCCAAATCGAGATATCTCGCTGTCATTTTTCTTCTAGGAAGATTCTCTGTCTATTGTTATTGGCAGAGAGTGCCTGGCCTCGTGGTCTGGAGCATTGAATTTGTAATCTGTAGGTAAAGCTACACTGGTTGTGGGTTCGAGTCCGGCCTGGGACTACGGTTCGTGTGCCCTTGGGCAAGGGACTTTGTCACTCATTGCTTCTCTCCACCCAGGAGTAAAATGGGTACCTGTGAGGGCAGTTGATTTAGCTGCTTTGCGCCGAAATGGCAGCATAGAGCTGTATACTCCCCAGGGAGCTGAGATGGTATTTGGAATGTTTCGTGGGCCCAATGACCGGGCAAATCTCAGCGCTGAGAAACACTTGTATTAAAGGGATCGTACACGTTTGGTAACTGGAACCCATTGTTTGTTTTAATCCTATATAGTTATAGATATATACCATAAAACTAACCTGTAAAAATTTCATTTCAAAAGGTGGTAGAGATTTTGAGATATTGCCGAAAAATCTGGAGCGGTTATTTCGACGCAGGAAGGATAATCTGCATTGGAATACACAGTCTGAGAAACGTCAGTGCAGTAACGCTTCTCAGATTCAAATTTTTGGGCATAAAAAGCGATATCTTTTTCCATAACCGCAGTACTTCGAAGTGAAAAATTTCAAAAAATGCATTATACTATCCAAAGCTGCTGTAGTTCTTACCAAATAGGTTTTTATTGCCATTAATTTTTGGAGTAATTACCAAACGTATACGATCCCTTTAAGCGCTATATAAATGTTGTTTATTATTATTATAGGTACAGTAGGTATGGTCTCAGGGTCGTGGAAGTATGCTTGTTCGTTGAGATATGCTTGTTTCTTTTCCTTTTTTTAATGAAATAAAAAAATTCTCAAAGGAAAACATGGCAATGCGCGTAATAAGTTTGAAGAAACATTGCACTTTGACAGCAACATGCTGGCTGAGGATAATAACGCAAACTTTCCGTTTGAATTTTTTTATCCCCCAGTTTCGCCCAAATTTACACAGACTTTAACTCGACGATAGACAATGCGGACGTAGAGAAGGACCTGAAGTGGTGGAAGGCCAATCACGGGACCGGCATGGCCATGAACTGGCCGGACTTTGAGGTACGTTTGAAGAACACTCTCCCCGTGACTCGTGATTTGACTACTGATTGACTTTGGTACCAACTTGGCAAAAAATATGAAAAGGCCCTGTAAAAAATAAGGATGAATAAAAAAAATTAATAAACATCCGGTTCCCACTGTAGGAGTACAAGGAGGAACTGCATGCCATCGGCAGCAAACGAGCGACGATGAAGAACTATGTGGGCGGAGGAGGAGATGGCAGCATCACCGTCAAGACGGTCAGGTCTATCAACGACGACTTCAACAACACGGATTACAACGATCCCCTGGCTTACGGTGACAGGTAAGAGTCAGTTTGCTAATGCCATATCACACTAGGAACGGGGGTGATGGTAGCATCACCGTCAAGACGGTCAGGTCTATCAACGACGACTACTTCAACAACACGGATTACAACGATCCCCTGGCTTACGGCGACAGGTAAGAGTCAGTTTGCTGATGCCATATCACACTAGGAACGGGGGTGATGGCAGCATCACCGTCAAGACGGTCAGGTCTATCAACGACGACTACTTCAACAACACGGATTACAACGATCCCCTGGCTTACGGTGACAGGTAAGAGTCGGTTTGCTGATGCCATATCACACTAGGAACAGGGGTGATGGCAGCATCACCGTCAAGACGGTCAGGTCTATCAACGACGACTACTTCAACAACACGGATTACAACGATCCCCTGGCTTACGGCGACAGGTAAGAGTCAGTTTGCTGATGCCATATCACACTAGGAACGGAGGTGATGGTAGCATCACTGTCAAGACGGCCAGGTCTATCAACGACGACTACTTCGACAACACGGATTACAACGATCCCCTGGCTTACGGCGACAAGTAAGAGTCAGTTTGCTGATGCCATATCACACGCATTTGCATTCATCGCTGAGTATGAATTGGCCTTTTACACCGGTACGAATCGGCCCTTTTACACCGGTACGAATCGGCCTTTTGCACCGGTACGAATCGGCCTTTTACACTGGTACGTCAAAGGCCACTTCAGAGATAGTGAGAGCTATAGTGAGAGCTAATGCCACAGTTGTATACCTGGCGCGTTCGGTGACCACAGACTCTTAGGAAGCAGTTTTTGGCCGTAGGATTTTTGACTTCATGGATCTCGTTAAAAACTGGCAAAGCTTTTCACTGTTGATTTTTTATTTTTTTTATTAATTTTTTTAAATTTTTTTATATTTTTTTTTGGGGGGAACAGGTTTTCTAAACAAATTACTGGTTTTTTTTTGAGGGGGGACAAGTTATTTGCTTGACCAGCTCTTGATTTTCTCTCTTTCTGTTTTTCTCTTTCCTCTCGACAATTTTTCTTTACACCCTTATCTACCCGATGTGTACTTGACCGCATGCCGAATTGTTGCACCCTCTTTGAAAAACACCAACTTGCCTGCATGTGTTTGTCTCGTTTGCCAATTGATGGTATCTGACAAAAAAACCAAAAACTCCATTTGCATCTTGTGAAAACGCGCAAATCACAATAACAAATATAAAAATTAAAAAAATCCCCTATCAAATGACCTCCCCAACCCCCTCTCCCCCCCCCCAAAAAAAAAAAAAATCAAACAAACAAAACAAAAAACACAAAATGTGTCAAATCACTGTTTGGTCTATATATAATTTTTTGTTTAATCCCTTTGGTCTTGACCTTTGACCCAACCCACTACTCCATGACCAATTTTGCCAAATTGCCCACACCCTTTCAATATCCATTTCTTCCTTGGTTCCCAAAATCGTTCCCAATACTGCCAAATGCACAAAAAAAATTATCCAAATTCTTCTTTTTATAAACCCCACCAATGTTGAACTGTTACCCTTGACGTTACCTACTTTGATGACCCCCAATCTCAACTCCCATTGGTTCCCCGACTCCTGGTAAAATGTCCGAATATTAAAACATTCCGTGCCTCCTGCCAATCTTTGTACTGGTACAAAACTTCAACTAAAAATTCAACCTAAACCAATGTTGACCCTTAACTGTTGACCTGTGACCCATTACCCCCATTGACCTGTGATACCCTCCGACTACCCCCCTAATTGGGTACCCCAGTAGTAGTTACAGTACCCCCAGCCCCTCTGTGAGCTCGACTGCCTTTAAATGGCCACATCACAGCGATAACTCGGAGCCTTTCTCGTCGTACACCAGGTACACGCTAGTTTTTGCCAAAGACAACTGTATTAGAAATTTGATTGTGCAAGTACAAGTAGCATATTTTTTTTTTTCACGCAGTGCGTGCGTGCGTCTGCCGCTAATGACACGATTATAGACCAGCTCCCTAACTCACTCGGGCGTCTTTGCAAACTCCATCCAGCGGTTTATCTTTCTTCCTATTTCTTCGCAGGCTTTTCTAGGGAGCCAATAGTCGGCAATCGCACAACTGTGGTTATCAACACGTACTACGCGTACGCACACAATTCCTTTTGTGAAGCAGCGCTAATTAGATATGCAACGCAGGCCAGCGCGACCGCTGAATGGGTAGTTGACTGCGTGAAGGCGCTATTGCCTATGCGAATGGTCGAATTTGCATGAAAAGATCGGGCTCCATTTCAAGGGAGTTTGCAAAGTCGACTGTGGGAGTTAGTGAGCTGGACTAATCGCGTTGTTAGCAGGCGCACTGCACTGTTTGAAAAGAATGAGCGACGTGTCCAATCAAATAGTCGTCTTTGGCAAAGACTAGGTACACGCATGTTGATGACATTCTTCAGATCAATGTGGATAGTGCATGCTCAGTAAATTGATGTGCACGTGTGCTGCGTCATTTCTAAACATGTCAGAGATTTTAGCAGACGGCAGTTTTCTTTTATAAATCGTGGATTGTTTTGGCAGTCATGTGATTTTTGGAAAGACAAATAATGAGTTCGACACTAAAGTTGGTGCAGCAGCCAACCAACGAATGTCACTGTCATGGGCGCCGCCATTTTGAAAACCTATTTTTAAAAATATCGTTCTACTTCAACTGGTGCAAACATTTCGCAAACAGTGCAACGCACCCCTGTTTTTTTGTTTTTTTTACATAGCCTGATTTTCATTTTAAAAATAACCCACAAATAATAAATCTTTTCATTGCCTGAAAAAAAGGGGAAAAAATATATATAAAACAAAATACAAAATTGCAAGATGGGAATCCATAGTCTAGAACCAGTTTCTGTACTCGGGTACGATATATCTAGCCCTATTCACAATTTCGTATAAATTAATGCCAAAGTCCAATTAAGTACATGTACTCTAAAGTGTAGATAGGAATTACTTTTGATGTACAGTTTTCAGTGTTTTTCAATCGTTTTAGAATAGTTCTGTTCTGTTTTTCCTTAAAGGAAACTTTTTTCAGTACCAGTTCAGTTCTACAACATTGCCTTAGCAATTTGACTATTTTACCTGTTTTAACATCTAACTAAAGTCTTGCAAATTAAAGTCCAAACCGATTGGGGCTTTTGTGTTTCCTGTGTAAAAACGTATACAAATATTGAAGGCTTGGAGTGGTGTAGTAAAACTAGCGTCCCAAGGTGATCCATGGAGCAGTCTGTTTTTTTCCGGAGGCGAGGCCGAGGGAAAATGTAATGCTCCATGGATCACCGAGGGAGGCTAGTTTTACTACATCACGAGATAAAGCATTCAATATTTTTATAACACACCTTACCCACAGATTCTGCTTGGTTTAAATATTTTAATATTATCTAAATCTAAATACAGTTAAAATAGTACTTTTGGCAATGCACAGACAGATAGTAAAGATAAAAAATGCCATGTGACTAGCTCTCAACCAATCCAGATAAAGAATCTTTGGGTGAGGTCTTATGCTGCGTTTCAATCGCGTCGTGTTTATCATGTTCACCGTGAATTTCTCCATGTTCTCGAGTAGGTTGCATTCCAAACACTACCCACCAAGACGCACGCGCACAGTCGAGTTAGTCGTGCGGTAAGGACATTCTTTATCGCGCAAGAACTTGTACGGTACGTGAACCAACACGCATGCGCGAGTATTTCATTCGTTTATGAAGTCGTGAACATGGAGAAAAAAATTCCACCTCGAGTTCACCACTGGTGAACACGAGTTACCAGGCGATTAGAACGCCATTATACGACTCGTGAACTCGTGAACACCATAAACACGATGCGATTGGAACGCAGCATTATAACAGTAACTACATGTATTTGATCTGTGTTCAGTCTCTGTGTGTATAATTATCTCTGCGTGTATAATTATCTCTATGTGTATAAGTATCTCTACGTGTATAATTATCTCTACGTGTATAATTATCTCTACGTGTATAATTGTCTCCACATGTGTCACTGGGTTTGTTTATGGTGTAAATAGAGAACACATCCCTGACGCCACGTCGGTGAATCGGGGTCAGCTGTGTAATCGGGGTCAGCTGTGTAATCGAGGTTAGCTGTGTAATCGAGGTTAGCTGTGTAATCGAGGTTAGCTGTGTAATCGAGGTTAGCTGTGTAATCGAGGTTAGCTGTGTAATCGAGGTTAGCTGTGTAATCGAGGTTAGCTGTGTTTAATTGAGGACATCCTCGATTGAGATTTGTGTACAAAACCAATCAGAGCCGTCGGGTAAAAGTTTAAATACAAAGGAAATTGTCCAGAGGAACAAAAGAAATCCTTGATTTACACCATAAACAAACGTGTGTGTACATGTACCTGGTACGGTATGTGTCTCTGGTTCTTGCTACATGTGTCATTGTGTCTCTGGCCGTGTCTCTGACCCTCTTACGTGTGTCAGTGTGTCACTATCTGTATCACTGTCTCATCTTCAGATGACAATGTCCCACGTTGCGATTCTGGTTTTCTCTACTTTGTGTCAGTGTCAGTGGGGCATAGAGGCGAAATATTTGGGATAATTGTGCTTTTTATGATACAAGCATGGCATTTGGCACACAGTCGGTTAGCATGTCATGAGAAAGATAGTTGGCTATAGGGCCGTCGCAGGTTGTCTCTTTATAATGGCGGCTGTCTACATGCCATTGACTCGACCACGTTGTAGCCGCCTCCTTTGCAATTCAGCTTCTCGGCTGCCAGTATTAGGATTATTAGCCCACCATTATTATTATGAAACTTGGGTTAATTTTGGTTAACTAACTTGTGTATATTTCTTCAATGGACAAATCTGCGATGGCCCCGTAGCTTAACCAGTTCGCGCCGGATGATGTATATAAACGCAAAGTTTTCCCCAAATTCAAAATGGATGACGCATAAACACGCCAAGTTCAAGTTCGGAAATCTCTGTCAGCAGCGAGAAAGGCCAGAAATGCGTGGGTGTGCTTCCCGGCACTATCGACCTAAACACGCTTCGGATCGAGTTTTGTTAAAAATAATCCCGCCCCTCGGCTCGGTGATGTTAAAATAATCCCGGCGCGAACTGGTTAATCATCTTTCTTCATGTCGTACTCTGACTGTGTTCCAAAATTCCATGCTTGTTTCATCAAAGGCACAATCCCATCACCTATCAGCCGTAGTACCGGTAGTCTTTCACCTCGCACTGCAGGTATAGGCATTCTACATTCCCCACCCTCATTATCCAACTCCCAACCCACTCTACCCATTTCCCCACCCACACTACCCAACTCCCAACCCACTCTACCCAACTCCCAACCCACTCTACCCAACTCCCAACCCACTCTACCCAACTCCCAACCCACACTACCCAACTCCCAACCCACACTACCCAACTCCCAACCCACACTACCCAACTCCCAACCCAATCTACCCAACTCCCAACCCACACTACCCAACTCTCCACCCACACTACCCAACTCTCCACCCACACTACCCAACTCCCCAACCACACTACCCAACTCCCCAACCACACTACCCAACTCCCCAACAACACTACCCAACTCCCCAACAACACTACCCAACTCCCCACCCACACTACCCAATTCACTGACCATTAACCGACGGGGTTTTCCCCCCGTTTTGTTCTCTCTATTTTCCCACCTTCCATCCATCAGTTCATGTAACTATCCCGGGTACACGCAGTATGACGACGGGTAAGTGGTCATGTAATGCATGCTGGTGGCTGTGTCACGACTAACTACATCATCTTCATTCAAAATGTGAAATCAGTTGTGCGCTAATGTTTAACACTCTAACATTCTTCGTCACCACTTAAAGGTACTATACACCATTTGCAGATATCGAAAATATTTACTACCGAATTATTAAGAAATATTTTACTCATTTGAAAGTAAATAATGATTCTAGGCATCCAGCAAAATTATTGCGCTAGATATCCTGTAATTATTCCGAAAAATATAATTTTATAACAAAAATATTCGCAAAAGCCGGACGGCGATCGCGAAAAAACAAAGATAACATAAGAATAACTGCCCAATGCCGGTTGAAAACAAACGCTTATTTTCGTGCTTTTCTCGGCATCCATGATTGTAAAACTTCGGACAGGTCAGTTTAAATGATATTTACTATGAAATACAAATCTACCCATTAATGATAATTCAAGCAATTACCAAATGGTGTATCCTACCTTTAATAGCTAGTCTTGGTCCAAACTGTATCTGAATTATTTGTCCTCCATACATGTATTTTACATAAAGGCTTTTAAAATGTGAAAGGGTTAAATTTGTGAGGATCGGTAAAACAAATTAAACAGGGTTGAATTGCACAAAATTAAGTACATGCTTAAGCAGTTTATTGTCCGGGCCCAGGCGCGGGATTGTTTTTCACGAACCTCGATCCGAGACGGGTTCACGCCGGCATCTGTGGGTAACGCACCATGATATTTTTCTGGCATTGCTCGCTGCGAGCCGGTTGCTGACAGATATTTCCGGCCTTGATCGTGATGTGTTTATCCGTCATCCGTTTTGAATTCCGGAAAAATTGCGTGTATGTGGCTTGAAGCTAGAGAAGGCTAGCAGAATTTCAATCACTCTGAATTGTTCGGCTGTAAACGAATGACTTGGCTACGACTAGCAAGTATATGTGCGCCATGGAAGCGTCTTCAGCCACTTTTCATACACCACTTGTCGTGCGTTAATTTGTATATCGTCTGAAAATCAGTTATGGTTTTGAGAAAAAAAATGGACTTGAAGCAATTTTTGATATGTGTATAGTACATAAATTAGAAACGAAATTCAGTTATACGCTAAGAACTATGTTTGAAACGTATTGCGCAGAGTAGTTTTCCAGCACTGCTTATAAAATCTGCTTTGTTTTGAAGTTTGTAGAGGCCTATTTTGTGGGTGTCTTGTTTCCAGAGACTAGTGTTCTTTTTGTGCCTATGTGACTTGCTGTGACTTGCATGTAGATTGGTTGTAGTCTGGTGTCTAGAACCGGGTAGTGATGTTGTATAGGTTACTCATTACACCAATGAATGGGCTGATTCCCACACATTGTGTAGACTAGATGCAATAGAAACCCAGTAAATGACCATTCTTGATCATAAATAAATGTAGAAACCTCCAGGGATCAGCTTTATGGACAATGCAAAATTTAAATTTAAAAAGGGGTACTGGTAACTCGAGGTTGTACCCTGAGATTGACTATGAAACTCAGTTAAACCTCAGAAGAAAACCACGGGGGGAAACCTTGTGGGGCAAACCACGTGGAGCAAACCACGTGGAGCAAACCACGTGGAGCAAACCACGAGGGGAAACCTTGTGGGGCAAACCTTGTGGGGAAAACCTTGTGGGGAAAACCTTGTGGGGCAAACCTCGTGGGGCAAATCTCGTGGGGCAAATCTCGTGGGGCAAACCTCGTGGGGCAAACCTCGTGGGGCAAACCTAGTGGGGCAAACCTAGTGGGGCAAACCTAGTGGGGCAAACCTAGTGGGGCAAACCTAGTGGGGCAAACCTAGTGGGGCAAACCTAGTGGGGCAAACCTAGTGGGGCAAACCTAGTGGGGCAAACCTAGTGGGGCAAACCTAGTGGGGCAAACCTAGTGGGGCAAACCTAGTGGGGCAAACCTCAGGTTCCTGCCTGTTTAATTACGCATTATCCTTACTAGGTTTGCTTTTCTTGACATTTTGTGTACATTTTTTTTGCCCTTGCTTGGTTAACAAATTCTTTTATATTTTATTGTGTGTGTGTGCGCTTGCTAACACCACTGCTCTTGTATCGTATTACGATCGAGGATCGAAACACAAAAGAGAACAAAGGGAACAAAGAATCCTCGAAGGACGGTTTCCTTGTCCGAACTCCAAATTCGGTCCTCGATCGTTCGGGTAAGCGCTAGGTAATGGGGTTAGGTTATAGTATAGGAATAAAGGAAAACACAATAGGGGATCCTCTCGGTCGTTATGTGGTTCACGACTACATGTTCTTCTTTGCAGTTATCTACTTAAACACATTTTTCTATGACCTACCGGTACTTGACTTTTTAAAGCATGACAGTACATGAAGTAAAAATATAATTTTAAATAACATGTTTGAATAATACTATGAAAGATACTTGCGCATTTAACAGTGGACATTCATTGTATTAAACATATTATTTTGTTACATGTTTATGTAGTGAAATTACCGGTAATTACATACTGTACATGTCTGCCAGATATTTATATGAAATTCTTAATTTGTCTTTCTTGTCGTAGTAGATCACAACACTGTACATACTTTGGTGCATGACTCATGACTTCAGCTGTATCCGAAACAATAGGCTACGGCTTACAATTTACACATAATAGATGTAACCAGTTGCAGCCACTTCCCATAGACTCTTGTGTAATTTTCAGCCATGCATAGCCAAGTGATTTGGGCACTGATGGATTTTGGCGGTTTTGGTACAATACCCGTCAAGACCCAGTAGGGAGTTAGGGTTATAATGCAAACTCAACCCGAAGTGTTTGTTACATGTATATAATCAAAATTTTGTATTAAAGGTTGGATACACCATTGGTAATTGCTTGAATTATCGTGAATGGATGGATTCGGGGGGTTGTATTTTATAGTAAATACCGTTAATTAACTGACTTTTCTGAAGTGTTACAATCAACGGTGCCGAGAAAAGCACGAAAAACAGCGTTTGTTTTTAACCGGCGGCGAGCAGTTATTCTTATGATATTTTTGTTTTTTCGCAATCGCCGTCCGGCGATCGCGAAATTGTCTTTATAAAATTTAATTTTTTGAAATAACTACAGGATATCTAGCGCAATAGTTTTGCTGAATGCCTAGAATAATTATTTACTTTCAAATGAGTGAGACATTTCTTAATAATTCGGTAATAAATATTTTTGATATCTGCAAATGGTGTATCCTACCTTTAAGTGGCGCGTCGCGGTCCCATTCACTGTTGCACATAAATGCATGAAGAGTTACTTGATTGGCATCTTATTTTCTGGATTGCCCGCAGGCAAATGTCTCAAGAATCGCAGGAGGAGGAACGTGTGCAAATGTCTCAGGATGCACATGTGCCAGTGAGGGCGCTGTACAAGTACGAGGGTCTCGAGAATGATGAGCTGTCCTTCGAAGCTGGTAAGCCCGCCGATCAAAAAAAAATAAAAAAATGGCGAGCCAGCAAATTGGTTTTGAAAGTCAACAAGTGGTAGACAGCGTTTGAGAATAGACCCAATTCAGTTGGAAATTTGTCTGGGTTGTTTATTTTATAACCAGTCGCACCGGGATAATTTTGACAAATATATGCTAATTTATTCATAATTTTTTTTCTTCAGGTGATGAACTATTAAAGCTGGAGGACGAGGACGAGCAAGGCTGGTGTAGGGGGCGGATCAATGGCCGGGAGGGGCTGTACCCCAGCAACTACGCTGAAGTCATCTAAAGACCACACTTATCAACTAGTCCACTCTTGTCCTCAACTCTCCCACTTATTTCCTCTCTAGCGGACCCCAGTTCTGTGAAGTGTGGATCCACTATTGTGAAATTTTGCAAAGAAAAGGATTCCTTCACAGAATATCACACAATGGGTTTTAAACTTCAATTGTCATGTGATAATTTTTAGTGGATCAACACAATATAGTAGTGGATCAACTGAGTATAATTAGTGAATCAACTAAGTATAGTGAATCAACTATGGATCAACTAAGTATATTAGTGGATTAATTGAATATATTAGTGGATCAACTGAAAATGGACCAGTCAACTTGTATAAAAGTACTGGGTGGATAGTCCATCTCGCTTTGTGATCAACTCATCCACTACTAAAAATACATGTAATTACATGTACTTCTATTAAATTTGCTTGCGATAGCTTTTTCTCATGGGCATTGTGTGGATCAACCCATCTCCCTCCTGTGTCCGCTAAAACAAGTGGATTCACTAACTGGGCCAGTATTAAATTAAATAGCTATCTTTAATTAGCAGTTAGCACTTCCTCCCTGTTAAATTTATTAACACGGTGGAACCTTTGAAGAATACTTATGTTTAATTTGCTAAACTTTTCTTCATTCATTTTTTGTTATCTAAAAATAAATAAAATGATTGTGAGGTCACATAAAGTCACAATCAGGACTGCAAAGTCCACTTAATGTGGATCCGCTATTATACTTCATATTGTTGCACATGTAGTTGATCCACACTGATTATGCTGATACATGTACTATGTCAAGTCCACTTGGTGTGGATCCCCTGACATTCTTCATATTGTTCCACATAGTTGATCCACTGATTTTATTTGGCTGATACTGTGCTAAATCCACTTAATCTGGACCGATTAATACTCTTCATATTGCTCCACACGTAGTTGATCCCCACTGATTTTGCTGATACACACATTATATTCATCAGCATATCAGTGCTTTGCAGTCTCTTCAACAATCTGAGTGAATCTGCTGACATCGTCGGTTGATTGTTGCGTTACAAGTTTCAGTTCTAGTTGATCCACCGATTCAGGTTTTGTTACTTTCCCCCCATATTCTAAAGCTCTTCTCTCTCGGTGTTTTTAATGTAATCTTTACACCAAACTAAAAAAAACATCAAAAAAAATAAATCTATCGACAAACTTAAAATACTAGATCATTCCTTTTGGAAAATTACCCGAAAAAAAAAATCATTGTCAAATTAAGCTTACTGTAATTTGTTGTTTTGTTTGAGTAACAGAAAAAATATTGTGTGTTTTCTGTTTGGAGGTCTTAAGTTGGCAGACGAGATATTTTTGTACCTAAGAGGCGAAAAACAGTTTGTAAAAAAACCCACAAAAAACACAAAAACCGGGAAATGGTTTTGGACAAGTTGTAAAAAAAGGTTGGAGATATTTAATATACTGGTACAGTGGCCCACTTTCATAGAGCCGTTTGGAAGAAAATTTTGCTTAGTAAATTTTTGTTGCTGCAGACAATATTTCTGATGGTGAAAACATATGTGAACCCACTCCACCAAAATGGATATTATTTTTGCAAAAAAAAAGTGAATTTGAGTTATATACACGATTGGAAATCCTGCAACGCATGCTTTTATTTGGTGTATAAAGAGCTCCATAGCCCCTCCCATTCTGGAAATGTTACATGACAATTTGGAGTTCAAATGAGTAAATTACACAACTGAGAAAACAGGCTTTTGCAATAGCTGGCTCTGTTGTAAAACAGAACGATGCACACAAAAAATTTTTTTTTTTTTTTTTCCCACTTTATTCATTAAAATCAACATTTCTTTGAATGAAACCTGAAACTATAGGTATAAAAGATGTCATTCATGACAAACAATTAAAAATCACATTTTGATGAAATACTTACCCTCTCGACGTTGAACGGGCCATTACATGATAATGCACAATGCGACTTAATACCCTTTTTTTGTAGAGCCGGTCACATATTTTGTTAAATGCCGATTTCTTCAAAGCGAAACTTTAAAAAAGAAATTGGTGTGGCTAGGAAATGTGGCTTTGTAAATTGTTTGAAATTGATTCCCGGCAATAAATTTGCGAAGCACGCCTTTCTTTCCAAGCAGATCTAAGAAATCAGACCAAGATGAAGAGAGCATGTTGCACTCCAAGAGACTCATTCTTGAAACTGCTAAGCGAAAACAGTTCATAGAACCAGTTAAAAAGCTGCTACTCTAGTCTACATGGCATTTTAACTGGTAATCTGCAATATGTTTGCTAAGCAAAAAAAGTTGTTTTGCGCTTGGCCAAACTTTTTTTGCAAGCTTAGCGTGCGAAGGGACAAATTTCCTGGAGCTGCTAAGCACAACAAAATTGCTTAGCATGAAAATTCTTCCTTATAGATCGGGGCGGACATCCGGGAACTGTCATAAAAACGCGTCATAATACGTACACCGCGCCGGTAAAAACGATGATCGCGCGCGCAGTCTTGTATGCTACAGTGCAGTGTCAGCGCGTATTGTTTTCATCGGCGCGCTGACCTGTGACGTGTGTCCGCCCCGATCTATAGCCAAATTAGTGTTCCCAAACTAAATTTTCAGGTGATGTATAATAAATTGTTTGTGACTGGCATTCATCAGCTGGTTTTTGCTTTTGGCATGAAAAGTACTCAGCAAGACTGTTTTTGTGCTAAGCACATTTTTGTGCTTAGCAGCTCTATGAAATAGGCCCCAGTTTGAAGACTGGCCCTATTAAACGGAGCAAACAATATATATATTTTGTTTAAATCAGGTGATTCCAGGCTTATTGTATTCCTTCATTCATTATGTCATTCATTTGTATAACACTAACAGTAGAATTGGCATATTTTTTTGGCATCAGTTTAGTTGATTCATAACGTGGGGTGATTGATGAGTCCATGGCCTCAGGGACCAATTTCATAAAACGTGTAAGCACAAACATTTGCTTAGCATGAAAATTCTTTCTTGGCAAAAACAAGGTTACAAACAACATTTTCAGTTGATGTTTATATTGTTTGTGACTGGTGTTCAGCTGGTTTGTCCTTAGCGAGAAAAGCACATGGACTTTTGGCTGGTAACCTGTTTTTACTCGGCAAGATTGTTTTTGTGGTAAGCAAATTGTTGTGCTTATACATGTTTTATGAAATTGGCTCCAGGGGCCAATTTCATAGAGCTGCTGAGGAACCAACATTTGCTTAGCATGAAAACTTGTCCTTGGCAAAAACAAGGTTACAGACCAAATTTTCACGTGATCTTTATTGTTTTCGATTGATAATCGGCTGTTTTTTTGCTTAGCATGAAAAACCTGTGGAATTTTGGCTGGTAACCTGTTTTTGCTCAGCAAGATTGTTTTTGTGCTAAGCAAATTGTTGTGCTTACATGTTTTATGAAATTGGCCCCAGGTAAGAGGAGAAGAGCTGCACAGTTTTCGCTGAATTTGCGTGCAGTTTAACTTGTTGAATGGCTACGCAAAAAATGTCGACAAGGGTCACACACTATCAACCGGAGCCTACTACGCCGATCTCCTTAAACAGCTACGAGAGAAAATATAAATAAGATTTGGTGTGGGAGGCTGACAAGACGGTAGTCTTGGGCCAAGTTCGATCAAGGAACTATATTGTTAACTAGTGGTTAGTTCCTGACGTCATTAGGGCATGCGCACTGAAGTTGAAGTGCGAACGACTCTAGTCGAACTATTGACAACTGCCAAACTGGTCCTCTCTGTACTGTGCTATTAAAGCGGCTATTGGTTACCATCGATGCGACCAATCGCGATACGTAGGCTGGTCGTGAATAGTCGACTAGACTCGTCTAACCATCGTCGACTAGCCTGAGTTACTATAGTCCTTGATCGAACTTGGCCTAGGTTGCAGAACCTCCAGGGGCCAATTTCACGGAGCTGCTAAGCACAAAAATTTGCTTAGCATAAAAATTTGTCCTTGGTAAAAACAAGGTTACAGACCAAATTTTCACGTGATCTTTATTTTTTTTGATTGATAATCATCTGTTTTTTTGCTTAGCATGAAAAACATGTAGAATTGTGGCTGATAACTTGTTTTTAATGAGCAAGACTTTTTTGTGCTAAGCAAATTTTTGTGCTTAGCAGCTCCGTGAAATTGGCCCCTGATTGCGGTGTATGCATAGCGTGTAGGCCGCTGATGCGGACGTCCTCTAAACGTACGCCATATCTTTGAAAAAGGACTTCTTGGTTAACTGACATAATCGCTTGAACAATTTCCAGCAGAATTGTGTCGCATTTGCATGCGCGTGTGACGTTGCGTGCATAATTACGTGACGTAACAAACTCAACGAACGAGTCGGCGATTCTGCATGTTACGTCGCGCGTTTATACACGCACCGTCACACGCGCATTCAAATGCCCGATAATTTATAGAATACATAAATTGTTCGCAGCATAAAGCCCGTAAAAATGACAAAACAGTTGTTGTAAAAAAATGTTCATGTAAATTTCTAAATATGCAAAAAAAATAATAACGATATTTTTTGTTATAGTTTTAAGTTTATGCACTGTGTTGATTACAGGTAAGCCACTTGCGAATGTCTAATTTGAAGAGAAAGGTGCATTGTGTTTTGTTTTAGTTGCAAGAATATATTGCAATGTATATTTACGGAATTTATTCTGGGGCTTGTACGTATGGAAAACACTTTTTTTGTATTTAATCATGTGATATATTATTATTATTATTGGTACGATTGCAATTCTAGAGAATGAGCGAAGCAAAAACATTGTACAGATTTTTGAGATATAAAATTAAATTTGGAATAATTTTGAGTAAAAAAAAAAAATTAAATGTGAGATATTGCAGACAATAGTGGTGTAAACACGGCAAATTGCTTGAATGTTAAGTTAACATGAGTTAACGCTGAATTATTTTTGTTCAGGGTAGCGCTGTGTAAAAAAAAATAATCCACCATTCATACATGTATATAATAGAGGTATCACTTTTTTTTCACTTTTTTTCCGCCATCTTGGTCTAGTTTCCAGAAAACACGGTGGACAATGTACCCATCATCTCATACACTGCATGCACCAGACTAGTGTATCATGTACTTCTATTAATAATATCTTTACCAAACCGGGTTGATCCCAGAAATTATATTTACTGTACTTATTACATTATGCATATATTATTGTTTTCTTTTTTTATTTAATTGGGTTTTTGTACATGAAGTAGAATATTATTTGATTATTAGTTACAATGGTGAACCCAGGATATTAAATGTTATTATATCACTGCTAAGTTAATTTTCTTTTCAAAATTAAACCCTTAAATAAACCTAGTATTAAAGGTAGGATACATCATTTGCTGATATCCAAACATTTTACTACCGAATTATTAAGAAATAGTTTACTTATTTGAAAGTAAATAATGATCATTGTGCTAGATATCCTGTACTTGTTCCAAAAAATGCACGATCGCCAGACAGTGATAGCGAAAAAAACAAGAATAACCGCCCGATGATGGTTGAAAACAAATGCCGTTTTTCTTGCTGTTTTATCGGCATCTATGATTGTAAAACTTCGGACAGGTCGGTTAAACGATATTTATTATAGAATACATTCCACCCATTCCTGATAATTCAAGCAATTACCAATGGTGTATCCTACCTTTACATCCACCCATTCCTGATAATTCTAATCACCAATGGTACATCCACCCATTCCTGATAATTCAAGCAATTACCAATGGTGTATCCTACCTGTACATCCACCCATTCCTGATAATTCTAATCACCAATGGTACATCCACCCATTCCTGATAATTCAAGCAATTACCAATGGTGTATCCTACCTTTACATCCACCCATTCCTGATAATTCAGGCAATTACCAATGGTGTATCTCCTACCTCTAAATAAACCTAGTATTAAGAGAAACAAAGCTGATGACGAGCAGAGCATACTGTCTGAAACGTTGAGTTTTCTCTGGTTCATTTCAGAACCACACATCTCACTAAAGAGTATTACCGTGGTGTTACCGCAAACTACTTAAAAAAGGTCTTGGTCTTTTTTCATAGGCCAGTGTTGTAATAATACTACCGTTCACTCAAGTAGTATGTTGTAGTAAAGGTGATGTTTGGGTTAATGAATAGGGCCCTTAAAAGTTATAGTATACCATTTGTCAGTTGTGCATTTTTATCTTTTTAAAACAGCAAAAGTTCCCAAAAATCTAAAGAATGGTGCTTGACAACTAATTACCCGACAAAGTTTTAGCTCTGTGAATGCTGATAATTCTGAGAAAATAATAGTCAAATATTGCAATTGTTAACCAGTTCGCGCCGGATGACGTATATAAACGCAAAAATTCCCCCAAATTTAAAACAGATGACGCATAAACACGCCAAGTTCAAGTTCGGAAATGTATGTCAGCAGCGCGCAAGGCCGGAAATGCATGGGTGTGCTTCCCGGCACTATCAGCCTGAACACGCTTCGGATCGAGTTTCGTTAAAAATAATCCCGCCTGTCGGCTCGGCGATGTTAAAATAATCCCGGCGCGAACTGGTTAACCAACTACTATAATGGACATTTGTAAAAGTGCAACTCCAAGACACATTTTGGACTTTCATTATTTTCTTCAAATTGACAGCAAATTGCCAAAAGAAATAATTTCACAGGGTTTGATTCATTCACATCAAGTAAGCTTTGAACAATAATTTGGTTGGGTACTTTTTTGATGGTTGCCAAAGGTATACGTCCCTTTAACCAGTTCGCGCCGGATGACGTATATAAACGCAAACATTTTACGCATAAACACGCCAAGTTCAAGTTCGGAAATGTATGTCAGCAGCGAGCAAGGCCGGAAATGCGTGGGTGTGCCTCCCGGCACTATCAGCCTGAACCCAGTTCGGATCGAGTTTCGTTAAAAATAATCCCGGCGCGAACTGGTTAATCAAGTTTTGTTTTCATCTTAAATCCCAGTTACAATTCAGTTTCAAATTCCCCAAAGAATTTTCAATGCCCATACTTTTCCGTTTATTTTGGTGGTTGTACATGTATATGATTGACTGTAATTGGAGTAATGTATATAAATTGCTACATTGTAACTAGTTTTTTGTTTTTTCGATATTATATTATTAATGCAGGCATACTGCCTGGAGTGATTTATCTGGTAATAAAAGGTTTATAGAGAAAACAAAAAGTGTGGGGGACAAACAAAATCCTTGCAGTCTTAAGTTCTAAAATCTTGGTTATTTGACAAACTAAATACCAAGAACTGCCAGACAGTTAAGAATGAATGCTGTTTTTCTTTCTCTGTTTCCATGATTGTAAAACTTTGGACCGGTAAGTTAAACGATAATTACTATAAAATACAACCCCCCATTCCTGATAATTCAAGCAATGTGCTTACTACCTTTAACCAGTTCACCCCGGGATTATTTTAAAACGAAACTTGGTCTGAAGCGGGTTCATGCCGATGGTACCGGGAAGCACACCCACGCATTTCCAGCCTTGCTCATGACATGTTTATCCATCATTCGTTTTGAATCTGGGAAAAACTTTGCGAGTATATACATCCTCCGGTGCGAACTGGTTAAAACTGACTTGTGAGGTACCAATTGTTTCCCATTATTTACAAAAACAACCCCTAAATAAAGGATAACATAGCTTCATTTATATAATTGCAAAATTTATTAAATCATGTTATGCAAATAGTCGAAAGACATATTGTTTAGAATAAATTAGTAAAACTATTTGAGTGCTGAACACATTTGACAAAAAGATCTACAACTTCCCCCCCCCCCCCCCCCCAAACAAAAATAATTACTTCAAACCTATTCTGTATGCCTTGTACAGTAAGGGGCTAGGTTACATGTAAACATGTTTTTGTATTGCGTAGATATGCAGGAATAAACTTTTTGTGCACATTTTACAAGATTATCAAGTTTGAGAAAACTTGCCTACTGCAAGTACCTATATCTTCACTTTTCCCTTTTTCTAAACATTGAGAGAAAAAAAATTACAAAACACAAAATAGGCCTGGTGCCGGTTTATGATTACAGATTTAACCAAAGGATTCCTATTGATACTCCAGGGAACCAGACCAAGATGGCTGCTGTGGTATCCATCATTAACTCCCTCCTCCTCCTCCTCCCCCTTGCTGGCTGGACATCATGACGAAAATTACCACCGGTACGATGTACATCCACTGAAACGGAAGCGAGAGAAAAAAACCTCGGTAATTCATTGTTCTAATTGTGACCTGTTCCAACCAAACAGATGTTAAAGTCATAACGGCTATTCCATTTTTTAATTTCCGGGATGGGAAATTTTTGCCGACTTGCAATGGATTCCCAGTTTTTAAATGTAAACTGTGATGGGCTGTGCTATTCCACTTACATATTTAGCAAAGAAGGAACGATTATCTCCCGAGCTGCCCTTGGCTTTCTGCGCCTTTTCCTCTTCAAGTTTCTGAACGTAGGCTTGCGTCTCCGGCCTAAAAAAATTTAACAAAAATAAAGTCATTTTATCTCTACAGGTCTTAATTCTTCCAATATTCTCTTTACCTCTAAATATAATGGACCCTTCCCTGCCTGTTAGTCAGTGTGTTCAGGGCGCATTGACCAATGAGATCGTGCCTTTTGGTCTAGTGGCCACAAGGTATGTGGGAAATGAACACAATCCAAAAGGTGGGTGGAGCTTCTGTTCAAATGAAATAGTCCAATGTTGTAAGTGACATGGGATTGCCAGTGTGTTAAATGTACACAAAACAAAATGTGGGTGCAGCTTCTGGCCAAATGGAACAGTCCAATGTTGTCAGTGTTTAAATGTACACAAATCAAAAGGTGGGTGGAGCTTCTGGCCAAATGGAACGGTCCAATGTGGTGAGTGATCTGAGATTGTTGGTATTTAAATGTACACAATCTAAGGTGGGCGGGGCTTGAGGTAAAATGGAACGGTCCAATGTCGGTGATCTTGGATTGCAGTGTTAATGCACACAACTGTTGTGCAGTGTTACCCTTTCCTATTTTCTTAGTGTAGAGTCCTTTATTTATACAGTGTACTATTGAAAAGATGGACGCTTACTTCGGAGTATAGAGGGGGGGATTGGGGAGTAAGCTAAAATATAAATATTTTACACATGCTCACATCGGTGCAGGTACGGTTACTTCCAGCGAAACTGTCGTGTTGAAGTAATTCAGGGCAGATGACTCGATCTCGGTCTGGTCGCATGACCCCCGCAGAGGTACGATACTGACGCCCATGACGTTACCCGACTGATCGGCGTGAATCGTGACGTGATCCGAAAGCCGCGATTCCACGAGGGCGCACTGTATGGCAAATAATATTCAGAACATTCACGCTAAGCGTTATTTATAAATACAAATATTCAACTTCTCTAATACCGACCCAATAACAGTGCACAGAAAGTTAACCACAAACCCACGCAGGGCACGGAACAAATGAAAACCTCACCGCTTTTGTAAAAGTCGAGACGTACCCAACCTCGTCATTGTCTGCGAGGGCGCCAAATTTGGAGACTATACGTATTCTATAAAGCCCGTCGGTCCTTGCAACCTCCTGTAAATAAATCGCAACAAAAGTAGTTTCATGAGCAAAATAAAAAATAGCTGCCACACAAGACACGATCGTTGTTATATGTGACCTGTCATCACAAAATGAGAGTAAAGTAGGAAATATTGAAAATTGAGATATTAGTATTTTCAAATTCGTCAGAAAAAGAGCTTTCCAATGATACATAACACTTGGGGGTTTTGTGCTAAATACTTTTTACAGCGCTCTAGAAAGTCATGGGTTTCACAAAATTTGTTTGTGAGAAAACTTATTTTAAACATCTTAAACCAAAACACACAAAAGATTACAAAACAGGACAAGTAAGGTTCGGTTGAGCATAGCAACGGCTATGTTCTGATCATTATTTCTTCTTGAAATTTTCCACACGTACAAACTATTGTATAAACAACAAAATATCAAAATGTTGAAAACGTGGGATACTTAAGAGGACCTGATTTGCATATTTAATTACCGCGTTAATTAGACCACTAATGGACTTTAATCCAAACACTAACTGCGCAAAATCGCGTAATTTAGGAGGTTTTCGATCATCTGATATCACCCAAAAAATGGGAATATGTAGAGGAGGACTTGGGCTTTCCAAATTACGCAAAATCTTAAAATTGACCACCCCTTCATATTTTGACTTTGGATGGCCATATCTCTGAATCACATTGTGCGACTTTACTCTCATTTTGTGGTGACAGGTCACATATATGCAAATGATAGAGTGCCGTGGTCTTGAGGATTGAATTTGTAACTAGGTTAACCTGTAGGTAAAGCTACAGGTTTGTGGGTTTAAGTCCAGCCTGGGAACTATGGTGCGTGTGCCCTTGGGCAAGGCACTTTGTCACTCATTGCTTCTCTCCACCCAGGAGTAAAATGGGTACCTATGAGGGCAGAGATGGTTACTGTGATTGATTTAATAGCTGCCTTGCGCCGAAAATGGCTGCATCGAGGTGTATACTCCCCAGGGAGCTGAGATGGTATTTGGAATGTTTCGTTGGCCCAATGATCAGGGATAATAATAATGTAAGGCGCTTTGAAACATCTAAACATCTACTGGGATGATCAAAACAGAAGTGACGTCAAGCAGTATGCCTCCATTATATCATCTGCCAACTTGCAACAACATATTGGCACTCCCACCCACCAACATGGACACATATTAGACCATGTTTTGTCATGTCCTGATGACAACCTTGTTAGTGATTGCAGTGTTCATCAAAACCTGTTGTCTGATCACCATAGCGTCCTTTTCAAAGTTAATCTTCCAAAGCCTTTGCCTCAGCAAATCAAACAAACTGTCAGGAACTACAAGACTATTAATGCTGAGCAATTTTCGGAGACTTTAAATCGCAAACTGAATCCTGTCCCAGCTATGAACAATGTTGATGATTTGTTTAGTTGGTATATTTCGGAAACGTCTGAATCTATTGACCAATTTGCACCTTCTTCTATTCGTACCCGCTCTATCAGAACCCGTATGCCATGGTATAATGACCATGTCCACGTTGCTCGCCGTGAACGACGTAGAGCTGAAAGAAAGTGGCAACAGACTCGTACAGATGAAGATCGTGATCTCTTTGTGACCAAGAACAATGAAGTTAAAACCTGCATCTTGAAAGCAAAGCAGTCATATTTTTCTAACAAGCTTTCAAATGCTGATAACAAAACGGTTTTCAGTACTGTAAACATTCTGCTGAATAAGCAATCCAAACATCTTCCTGCTCATGATGACCCCAAGGAACTGAGTAAGAAATTTTCCAAGTTTTTTGTTTCCAAGATCCGCAAGATTCGCGATGGCTTGGAAAGCAATGTGCGTGAAGCGGGCCTAAATGGTAATCTTCCTGATGACACATTCCCCAGCATCTGTACCCCCATGACTAATTTTCACACCTTTACAGAAGAGGCGGTGATGCGTGTCATCTCAAAATCATCCAATGCATCCTGTCTTCTTGACCCCCAACCCACGTGGTTGCTCAAGGAACACATACGGCATCATCTCCCTGCATTGACTGCTATTGTTAATGCTTCCTTAACATCTGGGGTGTTTCCCAAGTCAGCTCACCATGCCGTTGTTACACCGTTACTCAAGAAGCCCTCCCTCGATGAGGACAATCTTCAAAATTACAGACCTGTCAGCAATTTAATGCACTCGGCCAAGATCATTGAAAAATGCGCCGCAGTTCAGCTTATACAACATCTGAATACCAACAAACTCACAGACCCCCTCCAGTCCGCATATAAAGCTATGCATAGCACAGAGAGTGCACTTATCAAAGTTACAAAGGACATCATCTCTGAAATGGATTCTAAGAGAGTGGTGTTGATGGTGTTGTTGGATATGAGTGCTGCTTTCGACACTGTAGATCATAACATCCTCTTAAGTCGACTTGAAAAGCGTTTTGCTGTATCTGGTGTTGCTCTCAAATGGGTTGCATCATATTTGCAGGGGTGGTTAAGTCAAGTCAACATAGGAGGTCACCTGTCGGACCCATCTGTAGCTGATTTTGGAGTACCACAAGGATCAGTGCTCGGTCCCCTGACATTCACTACCTACATTGCACCAGTTGGAGAAATTGCTCGAAAACACAATATAGACTATCATATATATGCTGATGACACTCAATTGTACACATCATTTAATCCTCGTGTGCCTGGTGATCTCGAAGCCTCTCTTACCACTCTTAACGCCTGCATATCTGAAATTCGTTCATGGATGTCAGTAAATTACCTCAAACTGAATGACTCTAAAACGGAGTTTTTTGTGGCAGGTTCAACCTATAGTCTCAGACTCCTTCCTCCATTGAAACTCACTATTGGTACATCAAATATTAAACCTTCCGACGTTATTCGAAACCTGGGAGTCTTCTTCAATTCAACTATGTCATTCTCAAATCATGTCAACCGTCTCCGCCAAATCATCAACTTTCAAATCAAAAACTTATGGCGTATCCGTAGATTTATTGACATTGACACCTCCCACCATGTTGCGCGAGCTTTAATTACATCACGGCTCGACTACTGTAATGCCCTTTTCACTCACTTGTCATCTAAAGACACTACTCGCCTTCAGCGTCTTCAAAATAGCGCTGCGAGGGCCGTTTATGCAGTTGGGAGAAGAGTTGAGGTGGCACCTTTACTGAACGAGCTCCACTGGCTTCCAATCTCTAAGCGGATCCTCTTCAAAGTTTTGCTGTATGTTTTTAAATGTTTAAACAATCACGCCCCATTGTATCTTTCGGACTATTTCACAAAATATGCTCCAGCTCGCCCACTAAGATCCTCTATGGACTCCACCCGCTTGACTATGCCAAAAGTCAGTAACTCAGTATTTGCAGAAAAAAGATTCAATATCATTGCTGTTAAGGCCTGGAATGGACTGCCTTCTGCCATCAGAGCTGCGCAATCTGTTGACAGTTTCAAGAAACTTTTGAAATCATATTTATTTTAATCATGTGTTCTTGAATTTATTAATGGTTGACCTTTGTACACGCTTTGGTACTCTTGTGTAAAGCGTTCTAAATGCCTATTATTATTATTATTATTATTATTATTATTATTGATACAAGTTAAGGGCGCTATATAAAAATATGTTATTATTATAGGCGCATTAGAGTTATTGAGGTACATTAAGGTACATCGAGGTACATTGAGGTACATTGAGGTACAACGAGGTACAACGAGGTACAACGAGGTACAACGAGGTACAACGAGGTACAACGAGGTACAACAAGGTACAACGAGGTACAACGAGGTACAACGAGGTACAACGAGGTACAACGAGGTACAACGAGGTACAATGAGGTACAACGAGGTACAATGAGGTACAATGTAGGTTTCACCTACAGACAGTCTATAGGACTTCATGAAACTTTGGAACCTTACCAATGCTGTGTATGCATTTTTGTTCTTCTTTCAAACAGTACATGATATTACATAATACGCGAGCTGAGATGGTATTTGGAATGTTTTGTTGGCCCAATGATTGGGGATAATAATAATGTAAGGCGCTTTGATACAAGTTAAAGGCGCTATATAAAAATCTGTTATTGTTATTATTATAGGCGCATTATAGTTATTGAGGTACCGTACATTGAGGTACATTGAGGTACAATGAGGTACAATGAGGTACAATGAGGTACAATGAGGTACAATGAGGGACAATGCAGGGACAATGCAGGAACAATGGAGGGACAATGGAGGGACAATGGAGGGACAATGCAGGGACAATGCAGGGACAATGAGGTACAATGTAGGTACAATGTAGGTTTCACCTACAGACAGTCTATAGGACTTCATGAAACTTTGGAACCTTACCAATGCTATGTATGCATTTTTGTTCTTCATTCAAAAGTATATCATGTTACACAATACGTGCCTTGAGTTTTCGCTTTTCTCCAGCAGTCAGCGCAGTGCCTTGGCTGAAGGTGGCCGGGCCTGGCTTCAAAGATCGGAAGTTGACAGTACCCCTGTTTGTGAACTTGATGTTTACACCTGAAAAAATACAATCAATTTACCATAAACCCCTAACCTCCTTGAATCAATCACAAATTCATAACCCTGATTCAGGAAACCTCCATAATTTGAAAACTAGTGGGATTTTGGTGGATTGTAAGCTTAGCGGTACTGCAGGCTTTTGATGGATTCAGGATAGCCTAGCGTCATATTGAGCAGTCCCTAACACACACCATTTTTGTGCGCGTCAAAATTTGGTTGATTTTGGGGAGCAATTATAGAATGCAGGGCCGACTGACAACTCTCGACTTTATTTACCCTAGGACATAGAATGGACTGACCCTGACCCTGTATACCCAGCCCCAATACCCATAGAATACAGGGCTATTCCATTCTATGTCATAGGGTAAATAAAACCGAGAGTTGTCAGTGGGCCCTGCATTCTATAGTTGAGCCGATTTTGGCAGATTCAGGATACTTTCTAGTTTCTAGAAAAAATATACCCAGAGGGTAGATTGATTTAAATCCCCAAATTTAGCTGGTGAAGTACTGAGGCCCTTTTTTTGCCTCATGAAAACTTTGGAAATTTGGGTCAAATAAAACTGAATAAAAAATGCGAAATACATGTATATTCAGGCCAACTTTACTCATTATTTAAAGTGAGTAAAGTTGGCCTCAATTTTTTGTGTGCATGTTTTTACAGCCATCAAGGTCTGTTTCCGAATCAGGCTTAACTATAGAACAGCCAGTCCGCAGTGCACGCGATAATGAGGTCAAATCCCGAAGTTTCTTTGCACGGCCTACGTCACGAATCGGCCGCGAGATTTGCACGCGTTTTTGCGGGAGTTCGACCGATCTCATGAAACGAACTACACATTCTAAAAGAAGCAGTGGGCTTTCAAGATGGCGTGGTAAGTAGACGGTGCACGTTTTTTCGAGTCGAATGATATAAAATTTGCTTTTTTATTTTACTTGTAAGTCGAGGTATGATTTTGTAGACGGTTTGAGTTGTGATTTTATTTGCTGCGCCCTGACCCAGCTAGAAAATATTAGAGAAAAAGACCACTGCAAATCGACAGAAAAAGCGACTATCTTTCGTATGGTACAAAGTTTAGCTTGTGGCGACATCGAGTTTTGTTTTCTTGAGCCACTTATTCCGAGCCAGATTTCGCTTTTTCGGCAGATTTTAAAGGGGGTTTCCACATTTGCGCATGCGCTATGCATATGTACATGTACGTGTACATGTACGTGTACGTTTACACATGTACATATGTATGCCCCAAGTACATCCGGGTATGTGCAATACTCGCCATCCACCAATCACAAGCCTAGAAATCCATGTGCAAAGATGGCGGTTGTACCGTTTCAGTCTGCCGGTAGTTTGTGGCGAAAACCTTGCGCCCTGACCCAGCTAGACAAAATTGTGAGTATAAAGGTACATTTTCATGTAGAATATGAAGTAACCTGTTTGTCTAAAGTGAAAATTTGGGCTGTGGGCACACACAAAAAAGAGAGATTTTGACGTATTTTCTATCGCGATTATTTTCTTTTTTGAACTAAAATTCGTCCCAAAATTTATCATTTTAATCGATACAAAATCTTATTCAAACTTCAACAGTTTGAAAGATATACTCTTCATCTGTGATTTTATATCAACAAAGTGATCACACATACCAAAAAAGCCGAGTATTTTCCCACATTCCACAGGCTATTCCAGCTCATTAAATATGCAAGGCGAGGTCACGCACGGGAATTTATGAATACGTTGCAAAGAAAAGGAAGCACTTTCGCGTGCACTGCGGACTGGCTGAGAATGCAGGGCCCACTGACAACTCTCGGTTTTATTTACCCTATGACATAGAATGGAGTGGCCCTGTATTCTATGGGTATTGGGGTATACAGGGTTAGGGTTAGGGTCAGTCCATTCTATGTCCTAGGGTAAATAAAGTCGAGAGTTGTCAGTGGGCCCTGCATTCTATAATTGCTCCCCGAATCATTACTAATACTCACCAGGCTCAAATGAGTGTTCAATCACCAGTGAGTTATCAGACGAGTAAGCTGTCCCTGAGTATTCTTCATCACTTACTGCTGATCTGTGGTCTCCCTGTCAGGATTGTAATTAACATGGAGATTGCATGTGTGAAATCTAAGATAATGACATGTAGCCTTTTTGTAGGCCTACGTGTACAAATTATAAACGACTAGTAAGATTGTGAGACAACAAAGTTGTAAGGCACATACCAGGGGCCAATTTCATAGAGCTGCTAAGCACACAAATTTGCTTAGCATGAAAATTTGTCCTTGGTAAAAACAAGGTTACAGACCAAATTTTCACGTGATCTTTATTGTTTTTGATTGATAATCAGCTGTTTTTTTGCTTCTAGCATGAAAAACTCGTAGAATTTTGGCTGATATAACTTGTTTTTAATGAGCAAGACTTTTTTGTGCTCAGCAAATTTGAAATTGGCCCCAGATGCGAGCCTCACACATAGGGCTGAATTTTTATCTTGTGTAATAATATCGACAAGATAAGACAATAGACACAAGATCAAGAAAGCTATTCAGCCCCATTTGTTATGTGAGGCTAAACCAGCCGATGCCAACTAACAATACATTAAAACAAATAGTTATTTTAACACTAACACAACATGAATAAAAATTGTCATGTTTCTGTCTGACATTTTGGTCTCCATTTGAGATTTCTATATTGGGAAAAACAGCGGTTTCTAAATACTAGCCCCCCCCCCCCTCCTCCTCCTAAAAAAAAAGAAGTGCACGCCCCTTATACTAGTTATTTGTTATAATAAACGTTAGATTATTTATTTATTTATTTATTTCTCATATTTTTCCAGGGTATAACCTATTCACCATAAGGTGGTCTCCCTGACTTCAAAACAATACAAAGTATACAATAACATTATATTTAAAAGGTAAAGTAAAACGTACGAATACCTAAAAACATAATAAAAGACAATTTTAAAATTTAAAAAAAGTAGAAGTAAAGACGTACAAGAAATTAAAAAATAAATAAAAAAGATTAAAGAAAAATACCACCAAAAAAATACAAAACAAACGACAAAGAAGACATGTTCGGAGGCTGTTCCACCTATTGCACACGCCGCCGGGCAATTACGTCACGTGTTTGCTTCATTTTTTTTACAGCAATACAAAAATGAACACTTTTTGTTTCGGTGTAACGTGGGAGATTTTGTTAATAATATAAAACAATGAAATTCGGAAATATTTTGGTGTAGTGTTGCGGACAATAATTAAATAGATCGGGGCGGACATCCGGGAACTGTCATAAAAACGCGTCATAATAGTACGTACACCGCGCCGGTAAAAACGATGATCGCGCGCGCAGTCTTGTATGCTACAGTGCAGTGTCAGCGCGTATTGTTTTCATCCTGTGACATATGTCCGCCCCGAGCTATATTTAGATTTTGTTCACATTAATTATAAAAAGTACCGAGTCCAGAGGGTGCGATAACTAACACTGTAACAGCCACCACTGACCAATCAGAATACTTTTTTACATAAAAGATAAAGACAAATCACGAGACAGACATCTACGTATCAGAGCCCATTACTACCTTTCTGGATCCACCAACCAAAAGAAATAAACAGGTTAAAAACACCCATGAAATTAACAAAACTCCTCGATCACTGCAGGCTGCCATTTTGACTAAACAATTTCTGTCGCTTGAGGGGGTAGTCACTTTTTTTTACCACATCGATATTTTCTTTTCTTTTTTTAGAATTTCCAATTCCATTGGTCATAATCATGGAGGAATTCCCTCCTTCCTCCGTGGTCATATTAAATCCTTTAGAAAATAACCATTAAACCCCATGCATAGTAGTTATCTGCGCACTGGGAAATTAGGCATATAATCCTACTGTATTATTAATGATTTTTTGTTTGCGTTATTATATAAACCACTAATCTCTATGTAAAATATCTCCCCTTCTTTCAGAGTGGAATTGTCCCACTGTCACCTAGCCAGTTTAATATGAATATTCATGTTTTGAATAAAAGACCTATCGATCGATATGTGGCGCCCTTTATCTTTCTTACGTTCGAGCGGAATTATTTAATCGCCATTCGCCGCGTCGTCGATCGCAATTTATATCGATGAGTCGATTTTCGTCAGCACACAGCGCCCGAGCTAGAATAAATTGCCACGCCCGCGCAAATTCGTCGTCGTTATAAAAAAAAAATCAAGTATCACAGAACTTGACACAATTTAGAGAATACTTTTCAAGTTACAAGTGACTGACGAGGTTAGGATTTTGATAAAACTCGCTGCATTTTGGCAGGTAAGTTAGCAGATTTTCTTGTGTTGGAAACTTGTCTTGTGCATGTGCCGTGGGAATTTTATTTGCAGCCGGCTGGAGCGGGGTTTTCGACGGGTTGGAGCGGAGTTTTCGACGGGCTGCGTTTGTCTGGCCGGCCATGGTCTGTTTACGGTGATTAAAATAAAGTTGACCCCGCAGGTGCGTGATGACAGCCATGCTCAAACCATGCTCAAACTAACTTACTAAGTGGAGGAATAGGCCCAACAACAGTTACACTTAATACAAGCGACATTTTCACTGCCTTTCCTAAGAAAAAAGGGAATCAAAATTACAAGGTGTGAATAATTGTTTAGCCTTAATTTTATAATTTTATTTTGTTTGTGCCGTGGCAGGTAAGGTTTTCAGAAAGAAAAGAGACCTACATCATATCATTAATGCTGGTTAAATACAATAGAACATTTTCTAAGAAATTGGAAATGTTTTTTTTAATCATAGGTTTGATGTCTTTTTAACACGTCTGATTAAACAGTAATTCATTAATAAAGGTTTTTGTCACTTTGTGAGAAGATAAAATGCGGAGCCTTTACTTATTCATACGTTTATATATTACAGTTTTATGTACTTAATAGTGAGATTGTTCAACTTCAAGGGCAAAGAAGTTATGTGAACAAACTGCATGAGTACGCCCACATCTGTTCTATTTCAACATAGAAACAAAATGTCAAATGTATGTTTTTGTCATTCCTGCAAGATCCTGCAATTTGCAAAGAGAATTTTGGAGAAATTGGGATAGTTGGGGTTAATATCTTTCTACAATGTAGCGGTTGTTTTTCTAGACGAAGTACAAAATTGTGTCAGAAATTACAGAATAGCTACCCGTAGACGTCTGAAAAAAACAGAATCTCCAAGTTTTGCAATATTTACCCTATGTCCTAGGCATTCATCCATAGGCATTCATTCAGTTTATTCAAGTTGTATTTTGTAGTACAGTAGGTGACGTATGGTTAGCATGGAATAATCAAGCGGTTTTTGTACACTTCCTCAATTTTGTTCGGGGGGTTCCCGCGTTTTTTCTCCCAAAGTGTAACTCACACTACGGAGGAAGTTGGGCCACATTTATAGAACAGTTTTCTTCGTAATTGGTTAAAGGTAGTATACACCATTTGCAGATATCGAAAATATTTACTACTGAATTATTAAGAAATACCTTACTCAATTGAAAGTAAATAATGATTCTAGGCATTCAGCAAAAGGATTGCGCTAGATATCCTGTAATTATTCAAAAAAAATGAATTTTATAAAGAAAAATTTGCTCTCGCCGTCCTGAAAAAACAAAGATAAAATAAGAATAACTGCTTGACCCCGGTTGAAAACAAACGCTGTTTTTCGTGCTTTTCTCGGCATCCATGATAGTAAAACTTCGGAAAAGTCAGTTAAACGATATTTACTATGAAATCCAACCCCCCAAATCTACCCATTCATGATAATTCAAGCAATTTACCAATGGTGTATACTACCTTTAACTACAATGTAGAGCATTAGTTCAACCAGTTGGGACAGCTCAGTTTTGGTTTCGTTGTTGTTGTACACTGTACGCCTGTGCCAGAACATGGTCAGACAAGGATCTGGAGGATCTAAAAATCATGCAAAAAAAGTTCAGGCCAACTTTACTCGCGTTTTTAGTTGATAAAAGTCTGCAAACGATTAACCAGTTCGTGCTAGAGGATGTATACGTGTACACGCAAAGTTTTCCCCAGATTCAAAACGGATGACGCATAATTACGTCACAAGCAAGGCTGAAAATATCTGTCAGCAGCGAGCAAGGCCGGAAATGCGTGGGTGTGCCTCGGATCGAGTTTCTTTAAAAATAATTCTTGCCACGGCTCGGTGATGTTAAAACGAATTATTAAGAAATATCCTACTCATCTGAAAGTAAATGTTGATTCTGGGCATCCAGCAAAAATGATTGCGCTAGATATCCTGTAATTATTTTATAATGCCGGACGGCGATCGCGAAAAAACAAAGATAACATAAGAATAACTGCTTGACGCCGGTTGAAAAAACCCGCTGTTTTTCGTGCTTTTCTCGGCACCCATGATTCTAAAACTTCGGACAGCTCAGTTAAACGATATTTACTATAAAATACAACCCCCCAAATCTACTCATTCACGATAATTCAAGCAATGACCAATGGTGTATACTACCTTTAATGAGGCTTAGGCTAAAGAAGAGGTTCTCGGTATTTCAACAGCCATTTTTTAACCCCAACCATCCAAATTCATCCAAAATCCTCTTTGCAAAATGCAGGATTTTGCAGGATTGAGGTCACTTGGAACTTGATGCTTCAGGATGATTTTGCAGGATTTAGGGCGTTTGGGGTTTATGCCACTGGAAGATAATGCAGGATCCAGGTCATAAGGCCTAAACTAATGCTGGATGATTTTGAAGGATTGATGTTACTTGGGTATTTATCCAAATGAGGATTTTTGGGGGATTGAGGTTATTTGCTACTTTGTATTTTCACACTGCTAATTCTCTATGCACATTCTCTATAGAGCTTCAGTCAAGGTGTAAGTTATGTGTCAATGATAGGAAACGTTCGCATACATTTGTACATGTACCAAGGGTCATGTGTGCAGACCCTTGTTGCAATAGGGCACATAGCAGCTGTTTACATTCCATGTTTGACTGCTTTATAATGGTAGCTCATTGGTAAATCCACTGCAAGATTTTGTGGCAGAAATCCCTACACACTGAAGTTTAAGGGACCGTATACGTGTACGTTTGGTAATTGGAACCCACTGTTTGTTTCAATCCTATAGTTATACCATAAAACTAAACTGTAAAAATTAGCGATTAGCGAAAATGGTAGCGATTTTAAGATATTGCCTAAAAATCTGGAGCGGTATATGTCCACGCAGGAAGAATAATCTGCATTGGAATACACAATTTGAGAACCGTCACTGCAGTAACGCTTCTCAGATTCAAATTTGTGTGGATAAAAAGTGATATCTTTTTATATAACCGCAGTACTTAAAGTACTGTTCTTTGAAGTGAAAAGTTTCTAAAAATGCATTATACTATCCAAAGCTGCTATCTACTTCTTTCCAAGTAAGTTTTTATTGCCATTGATTTTTGGAGTAATTACCAAACGTACATACGATCTCTTTAAGTGTACATTTCCTCGGAGAAACCAAAGCAGAAACTACGTGCATACGCATTTGGCTCTTTACAAATGTAGGGCCCCACTTTCTAGGGAATTCACAGCTAGACAGCCCGAGATCAGATTAAAAATTCAAAGTACATGTATGTTTTTTTCATATCATAAACCTGTGGGGAAAGGTTAGAGGAATTGAGGTTAGGCCAAACAGAATAAATGGTGTGTTTGCGGTAGGTAGGGAATGGGTTTATCAGGAATGGGTGGATGTTAATCCTTCTATGGTTTTACCTTTCAAAACCTTTCAAAATCTGCTTACTTGACAAAATAGCTATAAATAAGTATGAACCTTACAAAATGCTCCAGAATTTGTTGCTACTGCACTACTACACCTTTCAATACCTTTTGAAAGGCATTTTTTTTCTCACACCAGTTTGTTCAGAAAGTTGTTTTACCTTTAGAAATCTTTCATAGGTTTCTTTTGTCCGACAGTTTTCTCACCTTTTCAAAACCTTTCAGTCCAGGAAACTTGAAAGGTTTCGAAAGGTCAGACAATTCTATGGCAACTGCAATATATATAGGAATGTTAAGGTACATGTAGGATACACCATTGGTAATTGCTTGAATTATTAGGTATTGGTGCATTTGGAGGGTTGTATTTTATAGTAAATATAGTTTAACTGACCTGTCTGAAGTTTTACAATTTTGGATGCCGAGAAAAACGTTTAAAAAAAAATTGTTCGTTTTTAAAAGATGTCGGGCAGTTGTTCTACATGTAGTTGTTCTTGGTTTTCTTTGCGATCGCCGTCCGACGATCGTGATTTTTTGTATACAATTTAATTTATTGGAACAATTACAGAATATCTAGCGCAATCATTTTGCTGGATCATGCGTAGAATAATTATTTACTTTCGAGATATTTCTGAATAAAATTTGGTAGTAATTTTTGTTTGATATAATCTGCAAAGAGTGTATCCTAATTTTTTTTAAAGCACTGAAAAAATGCAACACAAGAAAAGAAAATGGCATGTGAAACGACCAGTCAAACATGCCTTCACTGCTGAGTCAGTCAAACGTGTCAAAAGAACTGCATTTTGTTTGGTTTTTATTGTTACAAATTGAAAGAAACTGAACTTGTATTGTTATAACATAAAATTCCCCTCCTACATTGTACGTCATGAATCACCCAATGTATTGTGTGCATGTTAGTGCTGGGATTCAAAACCGAATTGTTAAATATTTGGTTTTATTTCCACTATTTGTTTTCGATTTAGAAAACCAAATATTTGAAACCAACCCCAAAAAGTTTAGTCTTCCATTTTTGTGTGACACAGGCTGAAGAAGACAATTGTAACATCTTCCAATTTGCTCCATGATCTCCGATTGTACTAGTGGTTTCATTATTAGCCTGCCCATTTGACTTATTTGTGAGTTCCCATTCATTTGTCCCCACATCACAGCTCTTGGTGTGTTTTTGTAAAGACCCAGTGGTCACTGAATCCTCCCCACTATAACCAGTCATTGAGAGGGCATTTCTTGTGGTACCTCACTCATTCCCTTTTACTGGTATGATTGTGAGCTGGATGAGAACTTCCGGTAAAATAAAATAATCGGTATTCGGTTTAAAAAAAAAAAAGGATGTAAACCGGATTTCAAAATCTCTAATTTCTCCTACCACTAGTGCATACATGTACCAGTACATGGGAACATGCACCAGTACATGGGAACATGCACCAGTATTGCAAAGGAACAAAAGATCAGGGTGAAATATATTGTGTGAGTCAGGATTGGTCTCTCCAAAGCTTGGCCTTCATTGTTCAAAGCAGAAAAATCCACCAAATGATTCATGGTGGGCATTCCAGATAGACAAAGAAAAAAGGACAAACAATGTCCTTGAATAAAGTGAAAAGTTTCTATGGTACAGGTACAATTGCTGTGGTACAATGCATGTACCAGTGCATGTACATGTAGGGTCATGGAGAAGGGTGGAGTACACAAGTTTTTTGTTGAATGTACTAGTTTGCTGACAAAAAGACAGACCGAAAACAAAAACGATGCTAGTACTGTACATGTATAATTAGCAAGGGTTTAGTCTGCATTTGAAAACAAAAATTGACCCATTGTGGGCATTTTCAAATAATTTAGTGTTTGATTATTGCAACTGACATGTACCAGTGTATACACATTTGATTGAATATTCAAACAATTGAACATCAACATTAGGGTCTAAACCATTTCGAGCATGTCCAGGAATATCATGAATTCATATTAATTATTGATAGATTTTTTATTATGGATATCCGACTAGCTTAAATATTTGACAGATTTTATAGAAAATAGATGACTTACAACATGTACTGGTACTAGGTAGGTGAGGTCTAAAAAAAATATAATATAATACCTTATTTGTACGTACATGTTTTGTTAAATGTAGTCTGCAGTGTTTGTATGGGCACTTGCTAACCCAAGCTGTTTTTTTGTTGGCCCTTTTCCCCCCAATTCGTGGTTTATTTACATTCCTAACACTAACGGGCTCCTAGGCCCTTTTGGCTAGGAATCATCTTGAACGTAAAGAGTGCTGGGTATAAAGGTCTACGACTTTGACCGATTGCATCCTCCAAAATTAACTGCCAATAACCAACAATTCTCAATGCTTTAAAACCCTGCAAAACTGCAATAAGGATTTTAGAGGATTGAGGAGAATTAGGGGGCGGGTTAGGGCTAACTGCTGGTAAATTAGAAATGTTGAATTGAATTGAAAGAAAGATAGGAAAATAAAATGAAACCGAAGCATTCTAAAATTAAGTTGTAATATTGTTTTCACATAATCTTCTAATTTATAGGCTTGGTCATATACTGCACTCATATGAGAAAGTATGCCGTACCTGTGCTTCATTTGCCCGAAAGCAATAAGAATAATTTGGTCGTTGACATGAAATTGCACATTTTGTGTAGTTTCAAAAGCTCTTGAGCATTTGCATTGAGCGGCAGCTGTATTTTCCCGTAGCCGTGCTCCCCCCGCAGTTTAGAATTACTGCGAGTCAATTGCCACAATCAATACTCGCATAGGTAGCATCTCCGTGGCTAGAGCATACACATGTACCGTTCTCGCGTGAACCCGGACTCCCTTCTCTCTTTCCATGTTAAGTAGCTCCCTCATTAACAAAATGCAGACATCAATCAGAATGCGTCGCGTCGACGATGCTCGTCGTCGTGCGACCTGCCGTTCCAGGGCTACTACATTTCATAGTTCTCCTAGATGCGGTTTTTTTGGTGTTTTTTTTTCCCTTTTTCTTCTTCTCTACTTTGACCACCCTGGGATTCTGTTGTTATTCTGGGCCGGGTAAAGGCCACGATGAAACAGAATCGCGTTTGTTGTACTCGTGTCTTAGGAATGATATGGCAAACATGTTACAATTTATGTACCGTACGGTACATACCGGTACATGTACATGTACATGTACATGTACATGTACATGTACATGTACATGTACATGTACATGTACAGTGTGTACTGGGGTACTGCTACATGAAGGTCATTTTATACATTTTTGTCAGACTAGGCCCATTTTGGGGGGTCTTATTTTACCCTTTCTGTTGATAAGGTTAAATAAAAATGAAAATTGTATTGTGTTCCTGCCCACTTACTTTTGTCCTATTTTATTTTTTAATTCATACAGTGCATTTGCAATAAAATGTCTGAATATTTTGTCCAACTGTATTGTCTTTTTATTCGGTATGTAGAAAGGGTGGGATGGGATTTTTACCGGCAAAAGTTGACAAAATCTAATCAACTATCCACAATTTTTTGGGGAAAGGGGCTTCTTCATCTTCTTCTTAGAGCCCAGACGAAAACTTAATTTTTTTTTTGAAATTGGTGCAATTGCACACTTACACTGTTAATGTGTGGGGAGACCAACTCCCCACCCTGGGGCAAATTTTGTTGTGACAATCCCCAACATACCGCGGTAGACTAGCAGTGTTTTCCAACTTTGAAAAATTAAGGTCACTGCTACGGCGCGGGCTGGGGCGGGTACAGTACGGTGTAAGTGCTGTAATGGGGATTTGTTTATGCTAGAGGGCCCTAATAAATTGTGTGCGAAATTTATTCGTGAATAGTAGTTTTGGGGCCATTTCTAGCAGTTAAACTAGAAATCCTTTGGGCTTTATTAATGTACTTTTTTTCAATTCTCTAGGTTTTAGTGTTTTGTGTATTTTTTTTATTTTTTTTTATTAATTTGGTTTATGTTTAGTTTTATTTTAAAATACTGATCAAAATTTAAAAAGTATGGGGTCGGTAAATTGACAAGTTTTCAAAGGTTGTCAATGTCATTTTGGAGCAGCCAAATTATTATTTTTTTATTAAAAAGACTAAACTGTACCGCTCCACAATCTCCAATAAAAGTGTCCGAAAACTGTCACATGTATTTAAAGTACAGAATCTTTATAAATAACCACGAAAGTCCAGAAATCATGTTTTGTTTAGTACATTTCTTATGAAACATACTTTGACGTGCGTGAAGAAATAAACGATGTGAAGCAGTGAAACCTGCGACATGTACATTTGGTTGATTTGTATACTGTGGTTACATTGATGATTGTCATGATTGAGGAACTTGAAGTGTATATTGCTTGGAGGTCAATGCTATTATTATCTTCTTAAAAGCAGTGTCCTAAAGACTTTGCATCAGGAAATTCCTGTTTTGTTATTCGATATATAAAACAATGTACAGTACTTTGGCAAAATGACAAAGAGGAACTCGAGAGGGGGGGGGGGGGGGGTTAAATATGTCAATGACATATCATTTTAAAGATGAGAACTTGGGGATTAAAAAAATAATTAAAATCTAAAAAAATTAAAAAATTGTCAATTTTGTCCGGGTTTCGTAGGCGCAGTAAAAATGAATTTGTACTGGTAAAAACCCAACTGATGACTAATTTTTGGGATAAAAGTTAGTACAGCCGTGAATAATGCATGTGAAAAATTTACAGTTGTTGTACATGTAGGTGTACATGTACCTGTACATTGTACAACACATGTAACGTGTATGTACATGTAAAACCATTGTCATAACCCACAATATTTAAAATGTAAAATCAATTTTACTATTCAATTCAATGAACTTGTTTAATTTCCTGTTTGATTGCTCAAGGCACCTTGGGTGCATGTACACCTACTGCACATGTAATGTGTGTACATGTATGTACATGTACATGTACATTATACTGTTTATTTGCTTCAACAGCTGGGGCCAATTTCACAGAGCTGCTAAGCACAAAAATTTGCTTAGCATGACAATTTGTCCTTGGCAAAAACAAGGTTACAGACCACATTTTCATGTGATCTTTATTGTTTTGGATTGATAATCAGCTGTTTTTTTGCCTAGCATGGAAAACACATAGACTTGTGGCTGGTAACCTGTTTTTAATGAGCAAGATTTTGTTGGTGCTAAGCAAATTTTTGTGCTTGGCAGCTCTGTGAAATTGGCCCCTGTTCAGCTGAGCATAGGGAATGTACGGGCAGAATGTATTGCCGTTTCCACCTGCATTTAATCAATGTAACCTTTTAAGAGAAGTGCGTTATCATCATTCGTAATGGCCGGCGCGCAATCCAAAACGAATCCCCTGGATTCGTCGGTAATGATCCCTGGTTGAGCGGCAATGGACGTGGATGAAAAATTCATCATTTGTTGTTTCTTTTTTCTGCTTCTGCGTAATCGAAGTTGTGACGACAGGAGGCTAGGTTTCTATTTTGATAAAACTCCTGGGCGTGGGCACTGTTCGTTTGCTTCAACAGCTGTTCAGGTGAAGGGAAGGTCAATTTGTTCGCACGGACTTAACGACGGGGAGAATTCTGAAAGAGGATTGTTCCGTTATTGGTTGGTTATGTGCTGGGCAATACTTGTACAGTATGTGATTTCGAAAAAGCTATGTACATGTAGTAGAGACCTTGGGCCAATTTCATAAAACAGGTTGTAAGCACAACAATTTGCTTAGCACCAAAAAAAGTTCTGCTTAGTAAAAAATAGGGGCCAATTTATTAGATCTGCTAAGCACAAAAATGTGCTTAGGACAAAAAATTCTACGGGTTTTTCATGCTAAGCCCAAAACCAGCTGATTATCAATCGAAAACAATAAAGATCACGTAAAAATTTGGTCTGTAACCTTGTTTTTGCCAAGGACAAATTTTCATGCTAAGCAAATTGTTGTGCTTAAGCAGCTTCGTGAAATTGGCCAGCTCAATTGACCAGTCAAAAACAATAAACATCACCTGAAATTTAGATTTGTAACCCTGGATTTTTTTTTAAAGGAAAAAAATGAACATGCTCAGCAATTTTTTGTTGCTTACACGTTTTATGAAATTGGCCCCTGAACACAGTGGAGACTGGAGAGACAATATTTATATATTATATATTCCAATATTTCTTTAAAATATCAAAATGTCAACTTTACTCCGATTTCGTGGGAGCAGGTCACATGTATCACTTGGGACTATTTTACAGTATTAAGGTACATATTTGATGATAATTTGGTAGTTAAATTTACACATTTTGATGTTTGCGAAAATGTACAGTAAGATTAATATCTTGCATTGTATTTTTCTTACGACTTTTCTGTTTGTACATGTACTTAGAGTGCAACTTTGTGAAACCATTCAACCTCCATGGTGAAACCAAAAGTTTCCTGCAAAATCACAACCTGATAAAGATGTAGTCACTTGTTAGCATAATTTGATAAGAGTTGTTTGAACATCCTAGATTACTGTTTACTCTGCAGCCTTCGTTATCAGTTAAAGTCCACAAGTAATGGCCCTGGATAAATATGCTTTGAGGTTTTGATATTATGTACTTAAACCATTCTTCTCCTATCAAGTATCATTGACAGTGAAGGATGGTTTAGGCTACAAGGTAAAAAAAAAATGAAGAAAAAAATCTCGAGCTACATGTATGTACATGTATGGCTGTAATGTTGACAAGCTTTACTGCATTATAAGTTAGATATTTTGGGGACATTATAGTTAAAGGTAGGATACACCGTTGGTAATTGCTTGAATTATCATGAATGGGTGGATTTGGGGGTTGTATTTTATATTCATAAATACCTGGGACAGTTTAGGCATTCCTATTGGTCGAGAGCCCGTCACGTGGCCGGTATTAAACGGACGATAAAGACATGGCTGGAAGTGTTTAAAACCAGCTACTGGTAGCAACAACGCGATGTCACATTATACCCATCCCCAGGGCTCACTTTATTTCCAATAGTAAGTACGGGTAGTGTTGAGCACGTACAGCTCTACACCCTGGGAATGAGGTTGCCAATGGCAGTAATAGTCTGGTTCATAGTAAACACGCTTTATTGCATGTATTGTGTAGAGCGACAGAGGCGGAAACATGTCATTTGACACACACAGAATGGCGAAACACCGAAATTTACTTGCGACAATTTTCCTGGATTTTCGGGGCTTTTTTTGCTGAATTTTACAAAGAAGGTATTTATGAATGGGAATAAATGTGTGTTCGGTCGGTATTAATCACTCTGTTTAATACCGCTTGGAGTCTGGGTGCTGATAATTACCGTCGCCTTCGGCTCGGGTAATTATCAGCACCCAGACTCCAAGCGGTATTAAACAGTGATTAAAACCTCTCGAACACACATTTATTCCCTTAGTAAAGATCGTTTAACTGAACTGTCCGAAGTTTTACAATCATGGATGCCGAGCGTCGGGCAGTGATTCTTAAGTTGTTCTTGTTGTTTTCGCGATTGCCATCTGGCGATTGACAATTTGTTTTTATAAAATTCCATTTTTCATAACAATTTAGGATATCTAGCGCAATAATTTTGCTGGATGCCTACACTAATTATTTACTTTCAAATTTAAGTAAGATATTTTCGAACAATTTGATAGTAAATATTTTCGATATCTGCAAATGGTGTATCCTACCTTTAAGAAAGAAATAAGATGTCGTCTTGTGTCTATTTTCATCACACCTTTTCCCGGAGGATCAAATAGATGAATTTTAATCTTGCCCATGGGAGCAGGCAACTGTTTCTTGTGAATTAAATTGATCGTGTTCCATTTGATAGCTCACCAGCCGATCTTGTGGTGATGACAAGTGACTAAAGTTGTCGTTTAACATCTCTTCATTATTGTAAACTGCAGTGTAGCTAGCTAAAATACTGGCTTTGCAGGTACTGTACATGTATTAGGACTGTACAGTGCAATTGAAAGTTAACCTTTAGAAAAAGTGAGAAAAGAATTTCCCATTCTAAAGCCCTGTTCGCACTGGACTTATTATGATAAAACATACCTAGACGATGGGTACTTTTCCCATTTTAAGTCCAGTGCGGACAGCCTAGGTCGTTTTCCTCTCAGATTTTTCTTTTTCTCGAGTCCAGTGGTTACTTTTACTGGCCAACTGCTGCCCAGTAAAACTTCCCAGGTAACTTTTCCCGAGACAATAAGTCCAGTTCGAACAGTGCGAGTCGGTGAAAGCGGCTCAGGAGAACGTACATTCGGCCCCCTAGTGCGAGGTCATGCTACACAAGACATCGCGCATGCGCTCTTTGCATATAAGTACTGTACAGTGCAATTGAAAGTTAACCTTTGAATGGGAAATTCTTTTCTCACTTTTTCTAAGTGGAAAACCGATTTTTACACACACATTCGCAAATTTGTGCCTTTGTGGAGACATCTCTCATGTTCTTTTGTACATAATGGGTAGAAAGTCGAGCACGTTTTTTCAAAATGCTCCAATTTCAACCACAAACAATTGATTTAGGGGACACTACACTGTACTACAGTTATTGCGTACTACAGTTTACTTCAGTAGTATTTTGTAGTTTTATGCTGCGTTCCAATCGCGTCGTGTTTATCGTGTGTATCGTGTTCACCGTGAATTTTTCCATGTCCATCTCCAAACGCTACTCGCCAAGACGCACGCGCACAGTCGAGTTAGTCGTGCGGTTAAGGACATTCTTTATCGCACAAGAACTCGTACGTGAACCAACACGCATGCGCGAGTATTTCATTCGTTTATGAAGTCGTGAACATGGAGAAAAAAAATTCCACCCCGAGTTCACCACTGGTGAACACGAGTTACCAGGCGATTAGAACACCATTATACAACTCGTGAACTCGACGCGATTGGAATGCATCATAAGGTAACATTAGGGTTAAAGATGACATTGGGACAACGCATTGGGCCATGTAAACGGGTGGTGGAAAAATATTCCACCACCCCACCCCTCTCACCCCCCCACAAAAAACCAAATTAAAAATAATAAAATAAATAATAATAATACAAATTTAACCAAATAGAAAAAAATTCCAAAATTATTGTCATTCTTGAAAACTTGCTCCCAAACATTGCCAAATCGTCATTTAGCGTGTACTTGTCATGTACATACATGTACGTGTACCGGTGTATACATTGTACCGGTACATGTACCGGTAGTTTATCTATTTTTCACACTGCTGGACATGCTAGAGGCATAGAGCTATCATACCGGTACATGTACTGTACTTTTTGTACATCTACCAGAAAAGCTCTAGCTATGAGCTTGTATTCGTCCATGGTTCAGAAAAGAAACAGACTTCCCGAGAGAGTCTCTGGGTGAAACAGGTTCTAATTTGATTGCATCAAATTGACATTCCGATCACAGTAGTTGGCACCCTGAGGCCACAAGAAGATAGACTGGGTCTTGAATGTAAATTATGCATGGGGCCTGGCAGGGTGGGTGCTTTGCATAGGAGCTGCCATGTTGATTGTGATAATAGTGCTAGATGTGTTAACATGGAGTAATGAGGGGATTTAGAGGTCGCATACACCATTGGTAATTGCTTGAATTATCAGGAATGGGTGGATTAAGGGGTTGTATTATATAGTACATGCATGGAGGTAGCATGTAAATGTAGTTTAAATGTAATTGTAGGACACACCATTTGCAGATACTCGCAAAAAATTTACTACCAAATTATTAAGAAATGTCTTAATTATTTGAAAATAAATAATGATTCTAGGCATCCAGCAAAACGATTGCGCTAGATATCCTGTAATTGTCCCGAAATATTGATTTTTTTTGTGTGTAAAGTTTATGACGCTGGATGCCGATTGCAAAAAAAACCACCAAAACCGCCTGAAGCCGGTTAAAAACGAACGCCGTTTTTCTTGCTTTTAATTAGAATAATGGGTACAGCCTACGAGCTCGATCCAAAATCCTCCAAAGTATACCTTCCAAAATCAACAAAATTTGCTTTTTTTGCAAGTATACAGTGGAACGCTGCTTTACCGAATACTGCTATGTACCAAACATTCGGCTATACCGAACACCATCCTTGTCTCCCAATATTTGTGTCCAAACATACCAGGCATTGTTGTTTGAAATTATGTCAACAAATTTTCAAAAATCTACTGGGTATATCAAACGCTAATTAGGCAAACGGCCAATGCGTTATGTTAATGATTGACGGGTGGTTATTACATGTATGTCTCCTACTGTAACAGCAGAGAGATACACATGTTGTATAATATTAATAAGCTTCTATATCAGTTTTCTGTTTACACTGAAAAAATAAACACGCTCCACTCCGTCAATGTGTGAAAGGCAAGAAATGCTCGCTCCTGAACGAACACAGTATAAACACTCAACACAGCGAGGCATGATTTAAATCAAGGCCCTTTAAAGGTAGGATGCAATTTGCAGATATCTAAAATATTTACTACCGAATTATTAAGAAATATCTTACTTATTTGAAAATAAATAATGATTCTGGGCATCCAGCAAAATGTAATACACGTACTTTTGTACATTTACAATAAACATGTACCGGTACATATGTACATGATCTATTATACAAAAAATATTAATTTCTGTAAATATTCAAGCACAGCATGTCTAGCGTGGGTCTAGATGTATTCATGTCCAACACGCAATGTTTACATGTCGGTCACGTCGAGCTCATCAAAATCTGACATAACATATTCCAGGGAGCGAACGTATAATGGTAGTACGCCAGTACAATACATGTACGTGTACGTGTACAATATATTTCAGGGACTGTCTTGAAAGTGTGATGTTTCAACCCCTTACATGTATCTTTGTTGTAATCTGTTGTAATTGTAATTGAATTGCACGATCGCCGGAAATATCAGGGTGTGCTACCCAAAGATGCCCGCCCGAACCCGACACGGTTTGAATTTCGTGAAACAAAACAATCCTGCACCTGGGCCCGGTCAATCGACAAAAAAACACACTTTTTGGTGACGGATTATGTTCAAATTTGGGGAGATTGTACATGTAGATTAATAGTTCGTGATTCAGAAAAACCCAAACCTAAAAATGGTAAAATCCACTCCGAAATGACTTCTTGAGTACATTGCAATGAAACACATTGTGCGACTTTGTCCGGGTTTCGTTGGAACAGGTCACACTTTGACCGAAAACAGTTATTGTTGAACACGCTAAAAATGCATGACCGAGAATTGTTCGTCGCTCTCGTACATGTACCGGTACCGGTACCGGTACAGTAGGCCTAACGTTGCAACCAACTTGAGTAGGACTGCAGACGACACACTTGGCAGACGACCGAATTCTGTTTTTCAATTCAGCGAGTTTGAGTTGTGATGCATAGACTTATTTTCACTATTTGTTCCGCACGATTGTGTTTTCAGAATTGCATATTTTTCAAATACACATGTACCAGATTCATGTACCAATAGGATTCACCATTGGTAATTGCTTGAATTATCATGAATAGATGAATTTGGGGTGTTGTATTTTATAGTAAATATCGTTTAACTGGCCTATCCGAAGTTTTACAATCATGGATGCTGAGAAAAGCTCGAAAAACGGCGTTCGTTTTTTAACCGGTGTCAGGCAGTGGTTCTTATGTTTTGGTTGTTTTTTTCCGCGATAGCTGGTCGGAGATCGTGATTTTCTTGTTATAAAATCCAATATTTCAGAACAATTACAGGATATCTAGCGCAATCCTTTGGCTGGATGCCTACAATCATTATTTACTTTCAAATAAGTAAGATATTTCCTAATAATTCGGTAGTAAATGTTTTCGATATCTGCAAATGGTGTGTCCTGCCGGTACCATTAACCACTAAAAACTAAAGTTTTGTAAAGTTTGTATATATATACAAAGTACATGTACAAAGTTGACATCAAAAGAAAATGGGGAATTCAGTTTGTACGAACATGTACACGTGTAGTACCAGAGTTTACATACACGCATTGTACATGTACCGTACGTGGGAAGAATTGTTCACTTCACTGCCCATTGGCCTTCTGGGTGCTTATGCAAATGAAGGCAGTCACCAAAAGCCTATAAGGGTCAGTGACTCATTGTGGATAATTTGAATAATTGATAGCCGGCCTATAGAACTGTTGCAGTGTAATTTTATGCTAATTATACTCCAAGATGTGTCACACTTACAAATGCGCGTGCTCTTGTTCTGGTGGCATTGTGGGAAAGGAAACGCAATGGAACACAAATCCGCAAATTTGTATCTTTGTGAAGACACTTCTTTGTTCTCGTGTACAAATTTGTTGACTGTCCAAAATTAGAGGGGTGTTTAAAGAAAAAATTATGCAAAATATTAACAAATTTGTTTTAAAAAATGTTGGATGTATTTTACCAAAAGGTATTATGAATGGGAATTGACCTTGGTCATTATTGAGCATACGGTACGTTTAAAATTGGCTTACCACATATTTATTCTGTTAATCAAATTTTAGGGGTGAAATTTGAAACTACCGTAACTAGTGCAAACCACAATGTGTCAGTCTGCATACAGTGGCTACATGTACGGTAGGTTGAACGTAAATTGCTCAATATACATGTATGTACGATACATATGGGTACGTGTACACCGAAATGTGCATGCAATATTCACTCCTAACGTTTCCTGCATCCCTTATTGTAAATTCCATTTCAAAGATGCGACCCTGGCCACATCGCCATGGAAACAACAGGTTACCATGGCAGCAGGGGGGGCACATGAGGGACAGCCCGCACAGGTGTGAATATTGTGTCCTAATCGGCGCGTGCCTCATAAGTCGGAAATTTCAGAATTATGAGGTGTCGGATGTACAGTATAAGGCATCAGACTTATTCATGTAGTATTCGACCTCATAGTTCCGAAAGTATGATACCTCATAAGTCTGACGTCAGACGTATGATACCTCATAAGTCTGACGTCAGACAAACAAAGTGTCAAAGCTATGGACCATTACAAAAACAATTATTTGTCCGACAAGTCAAGATCAAGTTTAATCAGAAGTCCATAAGAAAATGCATGCCCTTTATTCCCCAGTTTTGGAATACGTAATATGTGACCTGTTCCAACGAAACCCGGACAAAGTCGCACAATGTGTTTTGTTAAATGTACTCCTGAAGTCATTTCTGGATGGATTTTACCATTTTGAGGTTTTAGGTTTTCCTAAGTCACTCACTATTAATCTACAATCTCCTCAAATTTGAACAAAATCCGTCTACTAGAAGTGTGTTTTTTGTCAATTTTGTGAAACATTTTTTTTTTAATTATACGCTTTTCTGAACTTCAAAGCTGTTTATCTCATAATTAGGTTGTCAGGGTTTTATCACTAAATCCAGACCCCAGAGAAGATAGGGTGGGGGTACATATAATTATACATCATTTTAAAGCTGAGAACCTAGAGAATTTGAAAAAATCAAAATCTGAAAACTAAAAAGTTGACTTTGTCCGGGTTTCGTTGGAACAGGTCACATATAGTATGTAGAGTCCAACCTTTATTTTCCAGGACTCGATAAATCTACTCGAACTCCAATGGCTGTAAACTCACTTGGACAATATCACAGACCAAACTGCAAGCCTGGCCAAATGGATTTTACCAGTGGCGGCAATTCTGTGGGTGGGAGACATCCCTTAACCAGTTCGCGCCGGGATTATTTTTACATCGCCGAGCCGACGGGCGGGATTATTTTTAACGAAACTCGATCCGAAGCGTGTTCAGGCCGATAGTGCTGGGTAGCACACCCACGCATTTCCGGCCTTGCGCGCTGCTGACATACATTTCCGAACTTGAACTTGGCGTATTTATTCGTCATCCGTTTTGGATTTGGGGAAATTTTTGCGTTTATATACGTCATCCGGCGCGAACTGGTTAACCCTAACCATCCCAAATTTTCTGTAATACTCTTTGCAAATTGCAGGATTTTGCAAGATTGAGGTCATTTGGAAGTTGATGCATCGAAGGTATTTCGGCCTAGAGTTATTTGTTTCGAAGAAGAAACAAATTTAGAAAGATGTTTGATACGTGTGTACAGTTTTAAAAACAAAATATTTATACACCAACAACTAGTCGACTCTGTTGTGTATAGACCGTGCAGAACTACCGTACGTGATTGTACCGCGCAGACTAGTTTGTGCGTTTCTTTTCAACGACTGTTTCCTCTAGCGGTAAAAACAAACATGAAACAGCTATCAAATTCGTAGTTGCGATGCGTCTTTCATAAGCTGGGTTTAGTGGAATCGATCTTCGGACACGTCTAAAGCCGCGTTCGGATTGGACTTTGGGGGTAAAACCTACGGAGACTGTTGTCAACTTTAACCAAATTAAATCCAATGCGGACTAGAGGGTAACATTGTCAAATTGTCCATTTTACCCTTCGCAACAGTAAGATCTACAGGCCCAAGCTTCTAGCGGAGGATTTAACATCGTGAACTTTGACAATCACGTACGGTAACTTTTGACAATATTAAGTCCAATGCGAACGCGGCTTTAGCCAAGATCGATTTTTGAGCTGGGACTCGTTCCTAAGTCCTAAGATGAGTCGTGAGATAACGCGAGTTTCCTGAAAATCGGCCCCAGGTTACATACTTGCAGTTGCATGCCTGGGCAAATTGTAAACCTAAAATGTATTCAATGCATTGTGGATACAGCGCATATCAACAGTACAAATTTTTCATTAGCATGCGGATGTCGTTAAGCATGTACCGGGTACATGTATTTCGGCGGATAAAATGCCTCGGACTAATGCTCGGACTAATGCTCGGAGAAAAAGGAAATTGAGAGACTCATCGATGCATGTGAAAACAAGTTAGCCACGCATACAGTAAAGATGCAGGTACGTTATTATTATTAATTTGACTAATGTCCACCCTTTACTCTAAATGCCTCGGGCACAAATGTTAATTCCACTGTATGAATGCACTAAGGCCAAAAAAAAAAAATGGTGTGTCTACCAGGGTTCTAGCTAGGACCTTTTTAGTACCGGGTAAATTATCAGATTGCGAAACGTTGCGAGCGGAGCTCCCGCGCCCCACGGCTAGGGTCCAGTTCATTTTTGCCAGTTTTTTGTGAAAGTCTAGCTAAGTTAATAAAATAAATTACTACATGAACATGATTAACGTGACTTTGTATCTCCTTTTTCTTTTGTGCCCATATTTTAATTTAAAATAAAAAATAATAATAATTTGAACCCAAGTGCCGGGCGAAAATTTGCAGTGCTGGGCAGTACCGCCCGGCGCTGCCCACCGTGGCTAGAACCCTGGTGTCTACATTAATTCTTAGAGTTTTATCCTCCAATCAAATGGCAAAGATCTACTTGGGTGTTACATACTGTACCTGTACCAGTACATATAAAACAAACAAATAATGAATGTTTTGCGTTCGTCAATGGTAGAATATTTTCATTCGTTTATGTACAGATGAAATGTTCCATTCAACTCGGCTTCGCCTCGTTGATTGGAACATTTCATCTTTCAACTCATGAAAATATTCTCACCATTGCGCTCATAAACATCCATTAGTTGTAGTATATTATTACATAAACATACATGACAATCAACTCGTTTTTTAATTTTTTTTATAGTACGTACATGTACACGTATGTACAGTATGTAATTAACTTGTTTCAGTACAATAGCTTTCAAGTACATGTACATGTAACTGTACATGTAGTAAAAGATGCACGTACATGTAGGCGTACATGTACCGGTACATACATTCGCATTTTTGTATCACTGTGGAGACATGGCTTTGTTCTCGTGTACAAAATGGTTAGAAAGTCGAGCACGTTTTTCAAAATGCTCCCATTTTAACCATATTTTTTTTCATGGGTTGAAATTTCGACCCAATATACCCTATATTATACCCTAACCCAAACACTAACCCTAACCCACATCCTAAACCTAGTTTTTGAGTAATTTAAGTAAAATCCAAAAATCTAATTCGTGAAATTCCCAGTGGAGACCTATTCATCTATAGAAATTTACCCTCCGGAGACGTTTTGTCTCCATTGTACACATTGTGTTCATGTCTCCAGAGGGTACCGTATTTCTCACCATGTAGGCGTACATGTACATGTAGGTATACAATTACATGTACATGTACACAAATGCCATAACATCTGTGCTTTAAACAAAAATGCATCCAGAATTGAGCCGTCCATCACTCGTTCCATCCCAGATCTTCTTAATCACCCAGAAAAGCCTGGATTCCCACGTTACGCATCTTAACCTCTGTACCGTCATGCATAGTGCGTTTGAATATCTCAACAGCCCTGCTTATCAAATGTCTAGTCTCTTGTGCAATTGGCAAGGTCATGGGGGGAAACAGTGTGTGTTATAGTTGGAGATTTCTGAGAAAATATTCTTTGAACGGTGTTACAGGGATATCCGTCCTAGAAAGTGCCCAAATTGGGCTACTAAATGCATTTTAAACGATGGGGCATTTATTGAAACAGGTAGCATAAAAGTACTAGTACATGTATGATGTACATGTACACACCTATGTACCCTTTTCCATGATTATCCATACATTTGGAGGGTGCTGTTACTGCAATGTCACTTGAAAAGACACCGTTAAATGTAGGTTAACCAGTTCGCACCGGATGACGAATATAAACGCAAGGTTTTCCCCAGATTCAAAACGGATGACACATAAACACGACACGAGCAAGGCCGGAAATGTCTGTCAGCAGCGAGCAAGGCCAGAAATGCGTGGGTGTGCTTCCCGGTACTGGCGGCCTGAACCCGCTTCGGAGCGAGTTTTGTTTAAAATAATCCCGCGCGTCGGCTCGGTGATGTTAAAATAATTCCGGCGCGAACTGGTTAAGAGGTTTTCTGGTCAATCTGTGATGCCCGGAATTTGCTCGTTTGAAAATATTTACGAAAAAAATTTTCATTGGTTTTAATACTGCTATGCACCAAAAGATATCCAAATTCTTTGCAACTTTTAATGCTAAAATGTACATAATTATGTTAAAGTACATTGAGGTTTTGTACCTCGAGGGCAAATGGCACCCTGGCTACGCCTCTGGTGCCATTTTCTTCCTCGGGTGTACAAAACACCATGGACCACATCACAGCGGACAACAAATGTGACCCGCTCCATCGAAATCAGGAATAAGTCTCAAAATGACATTTTGAGATATGCACATAATGAGAAAGGGAAAATCATAAGCTTTCTAATGATACCCATCACAAGTGTGTATCTGTTTAGGTTAACGATTTATGGTCTGATGAAGATGACAGGTGTATATTTATTTGCCGAATCCACATTCAAGAAAAACAGCTTTGAAATAAACAAAATTGACCAAAATCATACGGACAGCTCACACAAATCCTCTTCATTTTCATCTTTATTGATCGTTTTTACATACAAGACATTAATGACAATAATCCGTAATAACTACACTTCCTAAAAATACAATGTTCAGAAAATCAACTTGGTCACGATTTTCACCCATGCATTCACTTCAACGGCCGATTGTGTAGAAAACGTCCCCATCGGCTTATTCCTGATTACGATGGAGCGGGTCACAAATGTATAATGCTGTTGGAATTTCCTGAAGTGTCACCAAACTTAAATTTTTCCTTCAGTGTCAATGAATATAGGGTGGGCCCCCCATTGAGTCCAGTGTATTGAGCACTGCGCCCCCAACAACAAGATGACTAATATGCGATTTCAGTACACAGTTTAAAAGGACTCGCATTGTTGCAAAACCCCTCACCCGGAACAACAAAAAAAGTCTGGCTCAGTTTTTTGGTGGGAGGCAGTTGGTATGTATTGTGTAATATTGGGTGATTTGCAAAGGTACATTGTAGTTCACTTCAAGAGTTAACAATGGAACTTGGAATGCTGTTGTAGGTGGGCCACATGGGTACAAAATATTGGGTGTGGTACATGGTTTCCCAAACCTGAACAAAATGGCGACAACGGGAGTCAAAAGGTCTCCACAGGATAATTTATGAAGATAAATATATATCCAAGAACTTTCACGAAAAATATTTTTAGATTTTACTCAAAATACTCCTAAACTAGGGTTAGGATGTGGGTTAGGGTTAGTGTTTGGGTCATTAGGGTATAATATACAGGGTATATTGGGTCGAAATTTCAACCAAGTAAATTAATTGTGGTTGAAATAGAAGCATTTTGAAAAACTTTGTAACTATTTTCGACGCGAGAACAAAGAGATGTCTCCACAAGGATACAAATTTGAGGATTATACCGGTACATGTACAACAAATGTAGGTTCTCGAGAAACTCGTGCGGTTGCACGAGCCTTTTGACATAAATGGGTGCATGTAAAATTGAACCTGTGACAAACATGAACTTAATTTGGTCAGGCCAGATGCAGTTAAGGTTCATGTACAATGTAAGCCTGAATTGGTACGTGGGCATGTACATGTAGGTGTAATACAAAGGGTGTGGCCAAAGTTGCAGCCCCATTCAGTTTCGCTTTCCCGTTCTGTCACTTTGCTCTTCTCTCGTGGTTTGTGAAGCATCCATACTATTTTTTGTGTCATCTGGCAGCTTTTAGGAAAAGAATACAACAGTGTGGTTCAACTTTTGGCAAGGATTTTTAGTTTGTTTGCCGGTGCCAAAGTCTATAATACTTTTTCACGCCACTGGATTTTTGTGACTTAAAAAAAAGTGTAAGTTGGAATATTTTGTCAAGGTTTTGTGTTTGTGTGTCAATATATTGCTGTAGCCATACATTATTATGTACTGTATGTGGTGAACTGTGCTCCATACATGTACATGTAATGGATGCTACATTGTAGTTTTCACCCTACATGTATGTACCGTAACTCCCTTCGATTGTGGGGAAAAAAACGAAATCAATTGAGAAATCCGGACTGTCATTTAGTGTAAAGGTGTACTTTAATGTACATGTACACTGTACATGTACCGGTAGTGTAGGACAACATTTGCAGATATCGAAAAGTTGTACTACCAAATTATTAGGAAATATTTTATTAATTTGAAAGTAAATAATGATTCTTCTAGGCATCCAGCAAAATGATTGCGCTAGATATCCTTTAAAACCCTAATCCTCCCAAATCCTCAAATCAATATGATTTTGCACACACCCTATAGGGAGTTAGGGTGAATTTTATAAAAATAATTTATTTTTGTTTAAATCACGATCGCCGGACGAACAACTGCCCGACGTCGGTTGAAAACAAACACAGTTTTCTTCCTTTTTTTTTTCTCGGCATCCATGATTGTAAAACTTTGGACAGGTCAGTTATAACGATACTTAATATAAAATACAACCCCCCCAAATCTGCCAATAACTGATAATTCAAGCAATTACCAATGGTGTATCCTACCTTTTAAAAACTGTACAAAAACTAGCAAATGATGTGTTTGAGGACATGTACCGGTACATATTGTGTGTTTTTAGAATGAAAAAAATGGGTCACTATTATTGGTGGAAATTGTCAATTAGTGAAGTTGATTCTTGTACAGATGAATTCTAATGACGTTCTGTTTCCAGCAGATCCTTCGGATCTGTAAAATTTACCGCTAGATTTCTTTGTGTAATTCTTCCTTGCGTTCCCACTTGGACTTTTATCCCGCGACGTCACGTTTCATTCTCCGTGCAAGACTGGCAGAATGTTACACATTGTGGGCGCGCTGTGCACAGTCACATTTAGCCTATAGAGTTGGGACAAAGCAGTTTACGTGTGGTTGCAGTACTTTTATAGGGGAGGGTTTACCCATTGGACTTTTTAGCGTCCCTGATAACTTGCCGCGGCTGAGCGTAAACTTTTAGCAACCACTTTCGTCTGCCGTACGTTGACGGGGATGTTAGTCTACCGCACGTTCCCATTGGATTTAATTTTGTCATTCTACAGAAAAGTCGCGGTACATTCACCCCCAAAAAGTCTAATGGGAACGCGGCTTAAGATGTTAAACAAATTAAATCTCCTTTGGTTTTAAAATCCGTTATTTGTCAGACACTAACATTCTATCTTTTCTTATTCAACTTAGCGGTAATTGAGCATGTGGTTGCTCAGTTTTTGTGATTTATGTTCACATTGTCAGTACTTCATCATTCCACGATAGTAAAATTTGTATTTTGTTTGTGTTTTGTTGTTGTTTCAGGACTTTTCTGTTTTTGACGCACCACAGAAGCGAGCTTGACTTGACCATGGAAGGCTGCGGAGCCAAATGCATAAAATTTCTCCTCTTCGTGATCAACTTCATTGTGGCAGTAAGTTTGTGAATGCAAAATACAGGGTGGCCCATAAAAAACAAATTGGACAACCATACATTTGTGCTTCCACTCCCCTGAGGCCAAATCTAACGATACCCATGTACATGGAGAATCTTTCTAGAACTTTAGAAGAAGATTGATACCAAGATATCTCGATTTAGGCATGCAATGCGATTGGTCAATTTGTTGATGGGTGTGGCCTCCTGGATTGGTGAATTTGTTCAATTAACCCTAAAGGCCCATTTACACAGACGAGCGGTAACGGAATGCGGTAACGGAAATTGGTATGCCGCGCGATATTGTCCATTTACACACGGGGCGGAAACCCATCCGGTATTTGTTTTTTAGAGATCGAAGCGTTCCGGAAAGTCCGTGACGTCATACCCAACGAGACCGCTGATTGGCCAGAACGCGGAGTCTCCGCGCGGTATTTCAAAAAAATCGCTCAGGTTTTTAAACGCAGCGGTTTATCGCCCTACCGCGCGGCTTGTCCGCTCTCAGTGTAAACGCTCCCATAGAAAACCATGTGTTCTATATTTTTAACCGCGCGGAATTCCGTTACCGCGCGCGTGTGTAAATAGGCCTTAACCTTAATTTTTTGTTTTAAGAACACAAAACATAAAGGCATCGACTGCGGCAAAAAGCGACACTCACGATCCAAGTATCACTTGTTATAAACCTTAATTAAACCCTAACCCTGCAGGGTATTTTGGCTAGAAACCCTGCCAGACGCAACAGATTGCATACTTTGTCACATTGACTTGTGTGCAGAGTCCAGCAAGGTCAAGCAGTCACCACAGATGCACTGTGCTGGATCTGGCAGGGGCAGGGTTAGGGTTCAAAGCAAGTTCGACCAAGGACTATAGTTAACCATACATGCAGTTCGACTATTAAACTCCGAGTCAACTCCCGCTAGTCGACGATGGTTGGACTAGTCTAGTCTAGTCTAGTCGACTATTCGCGACCAACCTACTGTGGATGGTCGCGCTGGTAAATCAATAGCAAAAATGTTCATGGCGTAGTGCGGTGGGTACCAACTATCCAAAACAAAATGGCAGACAACAAAACTTTTACCGTCCAAAATGGCATGTTTTTTTGTGTCCACGTTATTGTGTAATTCGGTTCAATTTTGTCACCATTGTGCGATAGGGACGTCAGTTATGGAAGATATCCTAAACTACGCAATGACGGTTACAGTGTAAATCAGGCCTTCATTTTAAAGAGCTCCTCCGCGCTCCTTAAACATTTTAAGGAGAGCAAAAAAAACCGCTCCTTACAATTTTAACAAGAGCAAAAAAAAAAAAAAAACACTAAAAAAACCCAAAAAAACCCCAATACAAAAAATAAACATTCATTGATTGTACCGCAGCAAACCCACACACCTGTGAGTTAAAACCCATCCTCACTATGGAATCACCTACCTGCAACTGACGAGTGTCATAACAGTAAAGACACGAAAGCATTGCTATTGCTAACACAAGAGAATTTGCGATTACAATTCTCTCCTCGCACCCCCAAATAAAATCACATCAGATTTATCTTATACCAACAACGGTCATCTAGTCTTTCGTGTTCGCCCATTCCATTTATTTCGGACATGACGGGCCTAGACTAATTCGTGCTTAATTAAGCCATACAAGTCACAGAGAGAGAAATGTCACTGGATGGGAAAGCGCCATCATTCTCTTAACCAAAAGTTGAACTACTGGTGAATGTTGTGTTCCTTTTCTTGAGTATGTGTTTATTAAAGGCATAGACACCTTTGGTTGTCATTTTGAGTAACTACAGATAGTGTCCAGGGCCTTTAAACTTGCATTTTGTTAGCGAGAGCAAATCACCCTCCTTAATTCATTGTTTTGATTTAAGGAGAGCGATTTTAAAATCACTCTCCTTAATTCACCTTTTGATTTAAGGAGAGCGATGCACAGCTCTCCTCAGATTTATTAAAATGAAGGCCTGGTAAATAAACAGAAGTATCGTGTTGAAATAATGTTTTGCTTGTGCAAGTACAATGTTTTCGGCGCCACAACAGTTCGCAGTAGTTTGACTATAGTCGTTCGCACTGCAACTTCATGGCGGCGCATGCGCTAGTGACGTCAAAAACCAACCGCTGGTCAACCATTGGTCATTGATCGAACTTGTTCCTTGTTGGGCCTGAAGCTGCTTTTGAGATCCAATGGAGCTTGAATTGTTTTGTTCTTTCTTAATAATAATAATATAATATAAAGCATTTATAATGCGCCATCTATCTAGAGAAAACCTATTCCGAGGCGCAACATAAAACACAAACATGACAAAGGAAAAATAATGAACCAAAATAAAATGCAACAATAAATAAAACATAGAGGCAATTCAAGTTCAATAATGTGACCCTACAAGATCAAAGAGGATATCACAGTACCAACACAAACTGCCCAGCTGCACATGGCCAACAAGCAAAGAGAGGGGAAGACCAGAATTAGCAGTTACAACAACTTAACAGCAATAACTGATTCCTGCCCGACCAAAATGAAAAAAAATGGCCGAACATACATGTATTAAGGTATGTGTCAGCAATGCGATACCAGAAATCACATTAAAGACATCAAATAAAAGCTCAAAATGAGTACAAAAATCACAATAAAATGTTTTGCAAAAACAATCAAATATTATAAGCAGTTTCAAATAAATGAGTTTTTAACAACTTTCTTCCCAACAGATAAGTGGTCTCGGCCTGATTGCCACGGGTCTGCTCATCAAGTTCGGCGCCGTCAACTTCGTCCCGATTGACGAGGTGGCCAACTTGCTGAACAGCCAGCTGTTGCGCAGTGCCGTCTACATCCTCATCGCGGCCGGTGGCTTCGTGTTTCTTGTGGCTATCTGCGGCTGCCTCGGGGCGCTGTGCGAGAGCAAATGCCTGCTAGTTCTGGTAGGTAACAGTTGACCCACCCCCCCCCCCACCCCCACCCGTAGGGGAGCCTTGCGGTGTTCGCGCATGTATGGTGCAAGCTGCGCAGGGCAGATAGTGTTCACAACTTCCACAAAAACACAAACTGGATATTCACCGAGCAAACTGTATCAATGCCAAGCGATAGTGATATTAAAGGTCCGAATGTATACACCATTTGCAGACATCAAAACATTTTACTAGCGAATTAATAAGGAATATCTTACTTATTTGAAATTAAATAATGAATTTAGGCATCCAGCAAAATGATTGCACTATAGGTATCCTACAATCGCGAAAAAATAACAAATGCAAAAAGGACAACTGACCGATGGTTGGAAACGAACGCCATTTTTCTGGCTTTTGTCTCTTGGCATCCATGATTATAAAAACTTCAGACAGGTCAGTTAAAACAATATTTACTATAATAACCGTACAACTTCCGAAATCCACCGATTCCTTATAATTCAAGCACTTACCAATGATGTATACAGCATATACATGTACTACCTTATTTGAGGTCTAAGGTCATTTGAGGACCATTTGTGATGCGATCAAGCAAAATCAGTCTGACGTACCGGTAGGCCTTGGTCATTTTTTGGATTTTTACATATTCTTTTGTAGCGTACTTTAGGCTCCATTTCAGTGAAAACCCCACGTGAATACGATCTTTGGTTAATAAATTACAACCATTTGAACACCAGCACGTTAAAAATAAAGAAACTAAGAAAATCATGTTTTTGTATCACTTCCCTTCTGAATTTTGATTTTTCACCCCTACGAACATATTTTGGCCTATCTCAAAACAAGAATTGCCGAGTTCCAACTGATTTTGCTTGATCGTAGCACATTTGAGATCAAGTTAAAAAAATTGTAGTCGCGAAAGTAGGATAGACTTTCGGTTTGAGAACCATTCTTGTTCTGTTTCCACCTACCGGTACATAATGGTCTCACTGTCGCACCCACATATTCTTACTAAACACGACTTATTATACTGAACGGTTCGTCTGTTCTTTTCTCTCCTCCGCAGTATTTCTTGCTCCTGTTTATCGTGTTTGCTGGCCAGATCGCAGCGGGCATTCTGGCCGCGCTGTACACACGCCAGATCACGGAATATCTGACCGTTGAGAGCAAGGTGTTCCTCCGAACCAACTACAACAACACCAACACCACCACCAACGAGTTGGCTACAGCCGCCTGGGACCTCATCCAGACCAAAGTATGTTCTTTCTAACCTTCGTGCAGCCAAAGGAAAGCTTCCGGAAGGCACAGTTAAAAATTGTTGTTAAAATTCCTCTCAAACTCCATGTTGTAATCCTCAATTTGAATCTAACAGTTTGAGCGTCTATACATACTGTATGTGACCCGCTCTGGTACATAGTACAGCTCCATAGCCCCTTCCGTTCCGGTGATATGACGTTTTTGCATATTAATGGTTGCATGGAATTCAAAATACACAACTGAGAAAACGGGCTTCGAAACGCAACAAAACTAAGACAATACATTGGAACCATGCACTCTTAAAAGGTTTCGTTTCAGTTTTATTTATCGAATTCCAGCTTTTTGTTAATAAAATCTGAAACTTTGGATATTAACCCTAACTCCCTCACCATTGTTATTAAACAATACAATTCCTTCAAAATCCTCCAACTTCCTTTGTTGTGTAGGGAGTTAGGGTTAAAGATGTCATTTAAAACAAAAAATAAAAATCAGATTGAAAAAAAAATATATATTTACCCTATTAATTTTAACAGGCCATTACTCATAAATGCATAGCGCGACTTATGTCACCTTTTCCTGGAGCAGGTCACATATTCACTTTTAATGTTCACTTACCACTCGGGCCAACCGTGAGAAATCCGTGCCTTTAGCCAAGCGCCATTAATTTGTGTACAAACCTCTAAGTCCTGTAAGTATCTATAGCCGTCTACCCTGTCGATCATCCCGCTGCTGGCCCAGTAACACAATGTAATCAACGGCCGTTTCCAACCAGGGGCCAATTTCATAAAAAGTGTAGGCAAAAAAATTTGCTTAGCATAAAAATTCATCCTTGGCAAAAACTGGGTTACACATTTTCAGGTGTTGTTTCCTGTTTGTAAGTGGTATTCGGCTGGTTTTCGCTTAGCATGAAAAACACATGGAGTTTTGGCTGTTTTTACCTGTTTTTACTGAGCAATACCCTTTTTGTGCTAAGTAAATTTGTTGTGCTTACACGTTTTATGAAATTGGTCCGAGACTATTGGAGAAAAGATTGTCCACCAAACGGGGTTGGTTTATAATGCGTAATGGAAAGTGCCCGAGTCATTTTATGTAAGGTGCATCTTCCAGGGTAAATCCACGCAATTTTTTTTTTCAAGAAAGAATGATATATGTGACCAGGGGTGCGTTCCACTTACGCGAACTGTTTGCGCGAACGTTCGCCAACGTTTTTAGTTGGCGTTAGTTGAAGTGGAACGATATTTTAAAAATTACGTTTTCAAAATGGCGGCGCCCAGTGAAAGTGACATCGTTTGGTTCGCTGCTTTTTGTCCAACTCATTATTTTTCTTTAAAAGAAAGTATAAGTATAAAACGTAAATAAAAACCGTGAAAAGAACCCTGCCGTCTGCTAACCGCTTCGCCATCATTAAAATACGTCACTGGCCAACAGCGAACAACTCGGGAACAACGCTAACGTTGGCCAACGTTGGCAACGTTCGCTGGAGTGGAACGCACCCCTGCTCTGTAAAAATGAGTCAGATATCGAAAATATGACAGAGTTATGTATATCATTAGAAAGAGTGCACTGTCCTCTTTAATTTGATATATGTGGGAGGTCTGCAGCATGTTGCGTTCTTGTGATATACCGATTTTAATTTTGACGATTTTGCGAAATCTAAAAACTTCATTAATGAGAAATCATGCATTAACAAAATTATTTCCCTTTAGGTGATGTATGCAATAGAAACCCTAAGCAACCAAGCCCTTCCCACTGTGTTAATTCAGCATGTTTTAATGTAGAAATTAAAAAATATAGATCCTAACCAAGGTGAAAATCATAAAATAGGAATATAAAATTTTCGAAAACCCCCCTCTCCGCGTTCAACCACCCAAATCTCGTAAGCGCACTGTGCGACTTTTCACAGAGCGGGTCGCATATATGCTAAGCAAATTGTTGTGCTTGCACATTTTATAAAAATCGGCCCTTGGTCTTTTCACTTTTTTTTTTTTTTAGCTGGAGTGTTGCGGTGTAGACGGTGCTGGCGATTACATTGGCAATGGACGCATAGACAACAACGGACTGCTGTACCCGAAGAGCTGCTGTCCCGACACGGTATGCACCAACAACAATGTGAGAAATAACGTAAGTAACCATTTTGTTTTTGTTCGCAAAATTCGTAAAGAGACTTTGCAATCAGTATTTCTGTACGTAGTCCGTCCACACGTAGTATGCACTATTGTGTTATTGTGTGTAGTTTCATTAGGATAAGCTGCAGAACAAACTGTTGAGTGCCGTGGCCTTGTGGTCTGGAGCATTGAATTTGTAATCTGTAGGTAAAAGCTACAGGTTGCGGGTCGAGTCCGGCCTGGGACTACGGTTCGTGTGCCCTTGGGCAAGGCACTCTGTCACTCATTGCTTCTCTCCACCCAGGAGTAAATGGGTACCTGTGAGGGCAGAGATGGTCATTGTGGTCGATTTAGCTGCTTTGCGCCGAAATGGCAGCATTGAGCTGTATACTCTCCAGGGAGCCAAGATGGTATTTGGAATGTTTCATGGGCCCAATGACCTGGGAAATCTTAGCGCTTAGAAACACTTGTATTAAGCGCTGTATAAATGTTATTCATTATTATTATTATTAAAAATAATAATAATATAATAATAATAATAAAAAACTGTCAATGTTTTGACCTTGACCTACTCGTCCATTTCACGGTGGCACTGCTATTATCCAGATTCGAGTCCGACTCGAGTCCCATTATCTGGGACTCAAGACTTATTATTAACGAGGTGGCTTTGTTTCTTGTGCAGGGATGCAAAACTGAAATTGAAAAGCTGATCTCGGACTACGGGACCATCATCGGAGCAACTGCGGTAGGAGTAGCCTTCTTTGAGGTAAGACTCTCAAATTTCTAATAAGGGGGAAAAGGTCCGACGCCTGGTGGGTCCCGAGGTCCTGAGAAGTCTCGTAGAATCCTTTGGGGGTCCCGTAGAATCCATTGGGGGTTCCGTAGAATCCTTTGGGGGTTCCGTAGAATCCTTTGGGGGTTCCGTAGAATCCTTTGGGGGTCCCGTAGAATCCTTTGGGGGTCCCGTAGAATCCTTTGGGGGTCCCGTAGAATCCTTTGGGGGTCCCGTAGAATCCTTTGGGGGTCCCGTGGAATCCTTTGGTGGTCCCGTAGAATCCCTCGGGGGTCCCGTAGAATCCCTCGGGGGTCCCGTAGAATCCATTGGGGGTCCCGTAGAATCCATTGGGGGTTCCGTAGAATCCTTTGGGGGTTCCGTAGAATCCATTGGGGGTTCCGTAGAATCCTTTGGGGGTTCCGTAGAATCCGTTGGGGGTTCCGTAGAATCCGTTGGGGGTTCCGTAGAATCCGTTGGGGGTTCCGTAGAATCCTTTTGGGATCCCGTAGAACCCTCGGGGGTCCCGTAGAATCCTTTGGGGGTAGCTTTCTTTGAGGTAAGACTCTCGAATTTCTAATAGGGGAAAAAGTTCTGACGCCTGGTGTGTCCTGAGGTCCTGAGAAGTCCCGTAGAACCCTAGTGGGGGTCCCGTAGAACCCTAGTGGGGGTCCCGTAGAACCCTTTGGGGGTCCCGTAGAACCCTTTGGGGGTCCCGTACAACCCTCGGGGGGTCCCGTACAACCCTCGGGGGGTCCCGTACAACCCTCGTGGGGTCCCGTACAACCCTCGTGGTGTCCCGTACAACCCTCGTGGGGTCCCGTACAACCCTCGTGGGGTCCCGTACAACCCTCGTGGGGTCCCGTAGAACTCTCGCTTCAACCTCTGCCCAGTTCTGTCTCATTTTGCCAGATCCCCTCGCAAATTGTTCGTTTCCCCTAAACTTCGGCTTCTCTCACGCCCAAAATATAATGTCAATTTCCTTTTCCTCCCTTCCCTTTTTCTTCGTTTACAGTTATGTTGTATGCTCCTCGCCATCTGCGTATGCAGAAACGTCGGTGACGAGTCGTAAACGACTCTGCCGTGACGATGTCATCGGTGTAAAAAAACAAAAAAACAAAAAAACAAAACCAGCTAGCTTAACGTGTAGAAACACGAGAGTATCTTGATGTAAAAGAAGTTTTAAAATGTGTACATGAATGCCTAGAGGCTTTGAGAGTTTCCCCCGTAAAAAAAAAAGAGAAAGTTGTGTGGCCAGTTGCTTAGAAACACGATATATATTTTTCCCAACTTGTACAGCAATACAGTATCCGGTTTAGGACGGTACACCCCTGTTTATTCTGCCCCTAGAAATGTAATCCGAATGTGATGGTATTTTCATATCCGAGGCGTAAAAAAGAATCGCAACGCGCGAGGTTTAGTCGGAGAGTTCCACTGGTAACAAAGTAGAAATCCTGTAAAAAAAATTGTGATGACACAACTGGGAGAACGGCGACCACCAACATAAGGAAACCGCCAACAATATGGTAAGATAGCTCAGTTGGTACAAAGCGCCGGTTTTGTGCTTTGGAGGTCGCAAGTTCGAGTCCCACCTTGGCAATTTCTTTGTTCACTTTGACATTTTGGCAAATTTACCTAGTCAGTTTCCATTTTGTTTGTTTTTATTTTTTTTATTATTATAAGATAAAAAGTCGTATCCTCATTGAGTGATCCCCACAATGTCGCTTCCCAGGTTGTATCGTACAACTGGGCGTAATCCCTGGCCACACGACATTCTGGTGTTTATGACTTCTGACTAGCGCCCTCGAACAAAGATATTGACAATTTGGGAGACTGCCAACACGGGGCAAGGTAGCTCAGTTGGTAGAGCGCCGGTTCGGTATTCCAGAGGTCGCAGGTTCGAGTCCCGCCTTGCCGGTTTCTTTGTTCACTTTGAAATTTGTAAAAATTTTAAAGATATTTGTAGATAAGCTCGGGTACAAGTGAGACTTAATGAGATGTATTATTCACAAACGAGTGCCTGTCTCACAGTTACCTCACGAGAACATGCTTCAAGCTTTTTTGTTTGTACAATTCAATCGGAATCACTGGCTATCTAGAATATAGTTTTATTTTCAGAGAGGAAAAAGAAAAAAAGGAATTACACATTTTAGTTTTGTAAATTAATTAATCCCCCCGATTTACAAAAAAAAAAATTAGAAAAAGAACAAAAGACTGTAAATATTGCCCGGAGAATATAATGGGAAAACAAATTTAAAATATAGATTGAGCTTGTAGAATGTAAAGACCTAAAACCTTTAGTAATATGTTCCAATGAACTTGTACCTGTACTTATAATAGCTGTGCTTGTTACTGAAATGTGCATCAGGTGCGAAATTGCTATGTGTAAGTACATGTAAGCAAAGATGTTTTTGTGCATTTTAAGAACGAAGGTTCTTTTTTTTCTATTCTTGTATTGACTTGTATGGTAATGTGTTAAGTGGTACATGTACATTGACAAGGTTTTAAAACAAATTTGTGGAGAGCAGTGCAAACAATTTTTAAATGATGGAGTAGGCGGCCATTTTGGGGAGGAAAACAGAGGGATGTAATACAGTTTCATTACCAGTAGGTGGCCCCGTCTCATGGATAAAATCAGTGGCCTTTTTCTCATGGATCAATTTATGTAACAAAGTTCTTTTGACCACAAAGGAGCTTTCCATATGATGATGTTCATGTAGTCGTTTCTTATCCTGAGTGAGGGGCCATCGCCATGGCAACAATGATGTCGGGACTTGATTGAAACAATTGAACATGGCTACCAATGGGAACAATTCTTTTCTTTTGTTTTCATTTCCCTCCCAGGAAATGCCAAAAAAAAAAGGGTTTTTCTTTTGCTATTCTACCTCGATCTCGACTGAAGAAATAAAACAAAATGGACTTTTTCTTTATTAAAGGGAACACTGTCTTGGGGGATGTAGAAATGGAAATGGAACAGTGCCGGTGATTGGTCATTTAAAAGTCAAGGTCTTTGTTCAAAATTTGGATTGTCCAATCGAAACGCACTTTACAAAAGATGCTTGACAGTGTTTCTTTCTTTGAAAAATAAAGGGCTTTTGGGCAGAGCACTCGGTATGGTGCCACATGTAAAATATGCTGCTAGAAATGTTTCCAAAATGAGGTATAAAAGTCATGTGATGGGTTGTCTTTCAGAGTTTGAGCTAGAACTTAAAGCGCGGATATTTAAAAAAAAGTGTGATTATTCAGGTACTGTAGGTAGTTTCTTTAGCTTATTAAAAGTGTGTCATATCTGACAATAATCAGAGTTTTTGAACCTGAGGCATTTTGCGATGTTGAGAAGGGGTTATGTTTGAGAGTTTTTATCGCAAGGCAGAGAGGGGACCTTTCATGGACACATTTCGAGAACTTGTCGAAAACAAAATGGTGGTTTATTCAATTTCAGGTAAAAAAAGACATTCTTAAAAAAAAAAAATAGTGCGGGCAGCATTATTCTTATCATTCCTGTAAGTTGTCTGTTTAAAAGAGTACTTTCAATATTCCAGAGGGTTGGCGTATTATCAGTCGATCAACATATTTCCGTAGGACGCGAGTTACTTGTGCTTTTCAAAATCTGCATAGTTTTCTTTTTAATATTCTGTATATTGACTAGCTTTTTAAGCTTGAATATTCATAAGCATTATGGTAATTTTTTATTTTGGTTTGTTTTGTGAGGCATTGAAGTTCATTCTTCACTGAGAGAAAAATCTGGAGGCTTTTAATTTTGCGTGTAGATGCTGGGTCTTTTCTTGTGTGTGAAGGGGTATTGTCAGTGAATTTGATCATCCCTCTTTGAGAAGTTAAATGGTAGATTCCGCTGTAAATGCCCCATTGAGTGGGAACGATCCATTCCTAAAAAGCAGGGATTTTTGCAGTCACAAAAAAATGAAATACTGTATAGTTTTGTTTTATTGGAATTCTTTATGATTCTGCTTTTTTTTTGCAATTATTTGTCCCAAACGTTTCAATATCTGCACAAAGTAAAAACTCATTGTTTTGTTATGTTTGAAAGCAAATGTAAAATAAAATAAAAAAAAGCACAATGTAGATTAAATGAAAGTACTTGTTATGTACTATTTAAAAACAGTAGCCATTTAAGAAAAATGTATTTAACCACACTAAGCCGAAAAACATTGTAGTGACTAGGAAAATTGTTTTTAATTTTATTTTTTAAATGTCTTTAAAAATAAGTTGCATGACTTCTTAAAGGATTTTGTATGTATATACTAGAACAATTGTACTGTGTGTTATTGGTGGCGTTACGAGAGTAGAATAATAAGTCCAGTGTTTTAGGTGAATCTATTTAAAATTCTCTTTTGTACTTTTTATATGTGAAGGCTGCATTCTGGGGTTGACATGAAAAATGAATTGTAGTTTCTATATTCACCGTTTAGCAGCAGAATTAGACTTGATGTTAGAGTTACTTTGTAAGTCATTCTAAAGCCGCGTTCGCATTGGACTTTTTTTGGTAAAACCTACAGAGAACTTAACCAAATTAAATCCAATGCGGACAGGCGGTAACGTTGTCAAATTGTCCATTTTACCCTCCACAACCGTAAGATCTACAGGCCCAAGCTTCTAGCGGAGGATTTAACACCGTGAACTTTGACAATCACGTACCGTAACATTTGACAATATTAAGTCCAATGCGAACGCGGCTTAAGTCATTCATTGGTATACTCTACATGCACAGTTTGCTACTGTGGAGATGCCATTTAAAACCCGCAAGAAAGTAAAAGGTTTCGAATCTGACACACCCAAAATCTTTAAAAATAGTGTCCAATCAGAATAGCCAAATCTCATTTTCAAAAATACCGGAATAATTTAATTGGTTCACACAAGGTTGTGGTACACTCTGGCACCTCTTGTTATAGTCTGCCTGTATGTTAGCGACATGTGCTTGGTTTTTTTGTGTAAGACAGGAGCCATCTTGGTCTAGTTTCCTGTAACACACTGTGAAGATCCCTAAAAAGTGTTGCCAGAACAGTGCAGGCACCAGCCTAATGTACATGTACATTAACCGCAGTCTCTGGCCATGCCCAAATTAATTTGTCTACAATTTGTCTACAAATTATTTAAAAATTACATGCGTGTTTGTGGTAGCGGCTAAAGGCTTTTCCCATAGACTCGTGTGTAGTGTAAAGCCGCAGCCAAGTAATTTGGACACGGCCACCGATTCACAAGATTTGTGTGCATTCAACATCCAAGATGGCTGCTTCCTTTGCAACAATGTGCGTTATAGTATGCACGTACTACTATGTGAATCTGTACTTGACCATCATTAAACAAATAATTATATGAGTTTTTAGTTTTCAGTGTAATTGAATTGTCCTAGGCATTTAACCTGGAGTTTTTGTTAAGTTTAACCCCAACATTTTGTTTGAAACAGGGTCCATGGTTGCTTGTGATGTTTTGTATACTGTAAAAAAATGATTATTTTGTATTTTGTTTATTCATTTTAATCTGTAAACTATTTTGTGTTTTTTTGCTTGTTTTTAACTATAGTCGAGGTATATTTTTTTAGTACAAAATAAATGGTTGGATTGGACTGCAAAGTTGGTTTGGCTTGGAAGTAGCTAACATGAGTTTGGTTTAATTTTGGATATTTCCATTCTATTTAATTAGTGGAAAGGTTATCTAAGGTCCAATTTAGTGGCTCTGCTTACCATTAGCGAAACGTTTCTGCTTACGGTAAGCGTACTTCACAAAATTTTGGCTTCTGTGCATGCGTACATCCCGTAACTAGCATTATGTGCTTACGGGGTTAGAGCATAATTTTTCTGCTGGCGCGGTAAGTGCAAAATGGTGATCGTTACGTAAGCACAAATTTTGTTGGTTAGCGGAGCCATGAAATTGGGCCCAGATCAATTTCAATTGGCCAGATTTTTGTTCGGTTGCCTAGCAACCTGGACCCCCAACCATTTAAGAAGAGCCCAGGTTGGCCTGGTGGAAATGGTAAACTTAAATTTCAGCGAATCTTTCAAACTATTTAATTTTTTTTTATATAAAAATTGAATCAATGATCATATCATTCTTTGTGTATGTAAACGGCTATCAAATCTTAAGTGGTATAAATATAAGTCCGTACAGTATGGGTATTTAACAAAAGTCGTATCTTCTCCCTGTTTTTGAAAAAAAGCACATGTAGATATTGGGATTTAGCCTGGCATTACGGATTGTGTCTGGTTTTTCTGTCAGTAGCTGAAAATAAAATCAGATACGTTCTTTTTTGTTTAATTATTATAACTGTGCATTCCTCTTTCTGTCAACTGAATCAAAACAATGATCATTAATACTGTAAAAAAATTGGCGAAAATGCTTTAAAAATGTACTTTGAATTGTGTAAACCAATGTTAATGTGTTTTTTGTCGTAAGTTGTACCCATAATGTATGTTTAATGTATTCAGTAAGAAAAGGTGAATCAAATAAATAAAGGTGTAAAAAATGTAGGTAATTGCAAATGTTAGTTTTCTTTGTTAAAAGATGTTACAATTTAAATTAGCAATTCATACAGGTCCCCCGCAATAAAAAAAAATTAATAAATAGGTATTTGATTAGAAAATTATAGAAATAAATTTAACAAGCTGTACTGAAGTACACTACCGTTTTTGTAAACAAAAAAGGGGGTGGGGACCTGTACACGCGCACGCGCAGTGCTACCGCTAGCGCCCATTAGCTAAACGCGTTTACTTCCGGTTCTAATGTGGGCGTGGTTATGACACCACACTTTAGGAACAATGATTAAATGACATAAATACATTTTCCCGATAGGAAAAAAGAAAAGGAAATGACAATTTATTTAAATATTGAATTATGGGGAGGGAGACGACACAACAATGACGAAAAAGGAAGGTTCCATTATTTAATTAATGTGGTTCGGCAAGTGTGCATATATAATTAGGTTAAATTGGAACGAAAATAGTCTGGTTACCTGTCAGCTGTTGCATAATAATAAATAGTATATGGTCAGTTGTAAGACTTTCTATAGAAAGTGAGAGAGTGTCGTCGATACAGACGCCGTTCCTAACGACGGATTTTCATGAAAATAACACCTTATATTCGGCTCAAGGTGATGTTTATTTAAGTGGGTGAGTAATATTTTTGATAAAGTATTACCTTGTCATTGTCAGGGCTTAGGGGGACATATTTTTGTATCGATAAACGAGCTAATTTATTGTATTTGGAAAACGCATCTCGACTCGAGTTGACGAGCGCGGCGAGCAGACGAGTGGAAACGTTGTGGTGCGGCGTAAATTCGCCCTATTTTGGCGATTGTGGCAGTGGCAGTGGCAGTGGCAGTGGCACTGGCAGTGTAGTTAAATTTTAGTCCAATTCGAGTCCACGGTATTGTTATCATTTCAAAATGTCTTTATCAAATTAATTAACGAAAGTCTAATTTTTATTTTATTTGGAATCTAGTTTCTTAATAAAGTTCATGCATATGACCATGGAGGAAGGAAAACAGAAGGAGAGAGAACGAAATGCCCTTATCAGTCCAATCGATAATCACCGGATTACCCCCATACACTCAGCGCTGCGGTCGAGCGCTGCGGTCAGGAGTTTTACGACCTATTCTGGCCTTTTGCGCGCATGACGGTTGCCGCGATTTCGTTGGTAATCGGCGCACTCGAGTTGTGGAAGATGCAGCGATGAAACTTAGACGTGTAAACAACAGCACTGTTCACATGCGCAGTTGGTTTGTGTAGCCCCTGCAAAAACTCACGGGAACCCGTTGTCTTCGGTGCAAAACGGTGCGCGTTTTGGTGGTTCGCTGAACAAAATCGGCCTAAAACTCGGCAAGTTACATTTTTTTCCTGAAATAGAGAACCTATGAAAGTTTTATCGCCATAACATTTTTTCCGACGGTTTCCTACAGCCGAAAAAAAACTTTAAAATGGGGACGAAGAAAAAACTCAATTGAATAGTTTAGTTTTAGGACGAGACACGTCTAGACAATTGCACAAAAAAACGATCGAAAATGTGGTTTTTTTTTCGTTTTTTTCAAGACTGAATACACGGGCAAAACCATTCCCATCATGCCAAGCGGCAACTGCTGGCTCGCTGACCGCGCGAAACTCAAATCAGGATTTGCGGTTTTCCATTGTTGAGTTTATAAGCGCGGCGACCATCATATGGGCTTTGAAGTCAGTGTGTGCTCTCTCCTTCTGTTTTCCTTCCTCCATGATATGACTCACACGCACGTTGCACTTCACGACAGCGCCTTCACTTCACTCACCTCCTTTTTGGCCCCACCTTCTTGAGCCCCTCCCCTTTAACCCCTTCCATTTAACCCCTTAAGTTCTATAAATCTTCTCAGTTCTGCATGTGTATTCTGTGATTCTCATTTGTCAGAATACCGGAAACATTTTAGACTATTAAAATAAGAAGTACCTTTTTCCTCTGACCTTGCCATGTTGCTATCATTGTTAGCAATCAGGTAGTTCATAATGACCTATTACTCACTATAATTGTTTCCTGCCAGGGTCAGGTAGGGTGTGTTACACATGTACCACTAGCACTATGTAGTTTCTGGGCCTGAGTACTGCGTCTATACACTTCTAATAATGGTGGTATGATAAATACATGTACTTATAATATTTGTCTGTTCGTAGGTTTTCTTTCAAAGCGAAGCTTCAATCAGTTTTACAGTTGGTCAGAAAGAGCAGGAACTCAGCTTTCATTTGACATTCGGCAAAACTCTGTAGTGTTCTACATTGGTTTTTTATGATTTAAAAAAAAATGTTTTTTCTCAGTTTTAAAAACCACAATTGGTATTTGCTTGAATTAACAGAAATGGTTGGATTTTAGGGGGTTGTATTTTACAGTAAATATCGTTTTGTCTGATCTGCCCGAAGTTTTACAATCATGGCGGTTGCCGAGCAGGAACTATAAGCTTTCATTTGACAATTGGCAAAACTCTGTAGTGTAATGCATTGGTCTTTTATGATTTTTTTGAAAAATGCTTTTTCTCAGTTAAACACAAGTTGTATTTGCTTGAATTAACAGGAATGGGTGGATTGGAGGGGTTTGTATTTTACAGTAAATATCGTTTGTCTGACCTGTCCGAAGTTTTACAATCGTGGATGCCGAGAAAACCGGCTTTAGGCAGTTCTTGTTGTTCAACGATTGTAAATCACATAATCTTGCGCAATCATTTGCTGGATGCCTAGAATAATTATTGACTTTCAAATAATTCGGTAGTAAACATTTTTGATATCTGCAAATGGTGTATCCTAACTTTAAAAATATCGTTGAACCAAAATGAACATTAACATTTTAGTGCCTCACTAGATGCTGTGGTAAGAGGATGGCAAAAACCTTTATTAAATCTAATTTCAGGATCAAAATAACCTTTTCAGACGATCAGACAATAAACAGCCCGTTACGAGAAAATGTATTATGCGACATCCGACTTCTTTTTGCAGAGTGGGTCACATTAAAAAAAAAGGAATGTTCACAGCACGTTTTTATGGAAGTAATGGAACCGTACGTAAGGCTGTTTAATTCATGTCATGGGGTGTGTCTTCGATTTACACCATAAACAAACACACGCACATCGACTCTTGTTTTGCTTTAAACGACCAAGGATCCCTTATTGTGTTTCCCTCTGTTCCCTTATTGTGTTTCCCTTTGTTCCCGTACTATAACCTAACCCCATAGACTTATCTCACACTTTAACGACCAAGGACCAAATATGACAAAGAAAACCGTCCTGCCGAGGATTCTTTGTTTCTTTTGTTCTCTTTTGTGTTTTGGTCCTCGGTTGTAATACTATGTAAGAGCAGTCATGCTGTTGCGAATAAAGACCCTTCTTTTTTGCTTAAGGCTTATTTCCCACCCACCCCCCCTCCACGGTTTTAAATATACACGTAGAGTACTTTGTTTTAAACCAGCCTGCACATTTTTTATTCCAGTTTATTAACAACAATATTCTCTCCTTTTTTATTTCAGAATGTTTCCTAAACATGCAGCTCAAGTTATGTAACAACTGGAATTTGTATCCTACTTAGTTTGGAAAGAGCTTGGCAGAAGCATATTAAAGAGACTCTGAAGTAATCACAGCAGGGTTTATTGAGAGAGGCCATACTCACGGCAGGGTTTACTGAGAGAGACCGGACTCGCAGCACAGTTTATCGAGAGAGACTGGACTCACGGCAGGGTTTATTGGGAGAGACCGGACTCACAGCAGGGTTTATTGAGAGAGACCGGACTCACAGCAGGGTTTATTGAGAGAGACCGGACTCACAGCAGGGTTTATTGAGAGAGACTGGACTCACAGCAGGGTTTATTGGGAGAGACCGGACTCACAGCAGGGTTTATTGAGAGAGACCGGACTCACAGCAGGGTTTATTGAGAGAGACCGGACTCACAGCAGGGTTTATTGAGAGAGACTGGACTCACAGCAGGGTTTATCGAGAGAGACCGGACTCACGGCAGGGTTTATCGAGAGAGACCGTACTCGCAGCAGGGTTTATTGGGGGAGACCGGACTCGCAGCAGGGTTTATTGAGAGAGGCCATACTCACAGCAGGGTTTATTGAGAGAGACCAGACTCGCGGCAGGGTTTATCGAGAGAGATCGGACTCACGGCAGGGTTTATTGAGAGAGGCCATACTCACAGCAGGGTTTATTGAGAGAGACCAGACTCGCGGCAGGGTTTATCGAGAGAGATCGGACTCGCAGCAGGGTTTATTGAGAGAGGCCAAACTCACGGCAGGGTTTATCGAGAGAGACCGGACTCGCAGCAGGGTTTATCGAGAGAGACCGGACTCACAGCAGGGTTTATCGAGAGAGACCGGACATCATGGTCAACTTGGAGCCACCGGTGTCCACGCTGAAGTGCTTCGGCAAATGCTTTAAATGGTCGCTGTATTTGTTCAATGTGATCTTCATGGTAAGTCTGTAATGTGTTCTTGATTCTTTAACCAGTTGCTCTATGATAGTTGTTTATTGTATGGCAGTGGTACACTCCAGCTGTGTACATTCGAGGATTGAACACAGAAACTGGTTTTTTTTGGTTTTTTTGGGGGGCCGCCAAATATTGACATGATGTCAGCGCGACAGGACATCAGTGCGACAGCTCGACGACGTCAGCGTGACAAAACATCACGACAAGACGTCGGCGTGTCAAGACGTCAGCACGACAAGACGTTAGTGCGACAGGACGTCATCGCGACAGCGCGACATCGCGACAAGACGTCAGCGCAACAAGACGTCAGCGCGACAAGACGTCAGCGCGACAAGACGTCAGCGCGACAAGACGTCAGCGCGACAAGACGTCAGTGCGTCAAGACGTCAGTGCGACAAGACGTCAGTGCGACAAGACGTCAGCGCGACAAGACGTCAGCGCGACAAGACGTCAGCGTGACAAGACGTCAAGCGACAAGACGTCAAGCGACAAGACGTCAAGCGACAAGACGTCAGCGTGACAAGACGTCAAGCGACAAGACGTCAAGCGACAAGACGTCAAGCGACAAGACGTCAAGCGACAAGACGTCAAGCGACAAGACGTCAAGCGACAAGACGTCAAGCGACAAGACGTCAAGCGACAAGACGTCGGCACCATAAAACGTCAGCGCGATAGTCAGCACATTAGTGACAAAATTTTTCTCCGATTTTAGTCCGGCGCGACAGGACCTCGGCTTGACAGGACGTCAGCGCGACAGGGCGTCAGCTCGACGACGTCAGCGTGGCAAAACATCACGACAAGACGTCAGCGTGTCAAGACGTCAGCACGACAAGACATTAGTGCGACAGGACGTCATCGCGACAGCACGACAAGATGTCAGCGCGACAAGACGTCAGCGCGACAAGACGTCAGCACCATAAAACGTCAGCGCGATAGTCAGCACATTAGTGACAAGATTTTACTCCGATTCACTATTAAACTTGACTACTTCATCGAGATACTGAACTGGCGTCTTTAGCACGCTTTGTTTTTCTCATCTTTTCCAGTTGAGCGGCATAGCAGCCATCATAGTAGGAATATGGAGCATCCTGGACCCCCTCAGTTTCCGCATAGTGGTCCTGACCAACTCGAACTGGTACATCATTGCGGCCTTCATCCTCATAGGGGCGGGCTCGTTGACCATTTTTGTGTCCATTGTGGGTTGCTGCGGGGCACGCTACGAAAATAGGTGCCTGCTCAGTATGGTAAGTAGTGCTCATTTGCCTGATTATGTTTAATTTCTTGGGTAAAGGTAGTATACACCATTTGCTTTTGCTGTTATCTACAAAAATAGATGGGTTTCGGTTATTCATATTTTATAGTAAATATTGTGACGCTGACCTGTTTGAAGTTTCGTGTTCGTAGAAGCTGGAAAAAAACAAGGAACAAAATGCTGTTCTTGTAGACGATTAGTCCAGCTCCCTAACTCACACAGTCGTCTTTGCAAACTTCCTTAAATGGGGCGGGATTTTTTTTAATGCAAATTCGACCATTTGAATAGACATAGTCAACTACCCATTCAGCGGTTGCGCTGGCCTGCGTTGCATATCTAATTAGTTCTGAGAATGCTGATTGGCTCCCTGGAAAAGCCTGTGAGAAAATAAGGAAACAGATAAACCGCTGAATGGAGTTTGCAAAGTCAACTGAGTGAGTTAGGGAGCTAGTCTATAATCGTGTCGTTAGATGAAGGCATGCACACTTCATGAAAAGAATACACTACGTGCACAATCAAAATCGATTACAGACGTCTTTGACAAAGACTACACTCTAGTAAGCAGGAGGTCATGTGAATGGCACCATTGACACCACCCCAATGTAAATTTACGGTAGACAGTAAAGAAGGCCATCTAGAATGACGTGTGTTAGCCTTAACTTGTAGGAATTCACATTGGCTTTGTATAGTTACACATACAAAGCCACTGGAAATTCTTACAAGGGCTTACGCATGTCATTCTAGATGGCTCCTTTAACGAATATCTTATGTGAATGTTGTTACCTACTTCATGCAGAACAAACCAGAAATAGATACCTTGGTTGTACCAAAAATAACTTTATAAATTGCAGCCTTCCAAACGTGAGAGGTGTATTTTCCATCCAACTTGTCAATGTTTATATTGATTTTGTTTTCCCAGTTTGCTGTGTCCCTGCTTCTGATATTTGTAGCCGAGTTCTCTGCGGGAGTTCTTTCCTTGGCGTTCTACACACAGGTCGGTAGAAAACATTTTTCTCCAAGTTTATTTAAAGTTTATTGAAGTCAAAGGCAGTATTGTAATCAAGTCACATTACAAGTTATCACAAGTCCATCACAAGTCAGTGCAAGTCCTTCGCGGGTCCTTTGTAGGTCCCTCGCAGGACCCTCAAAGGTCCCCCGTAGGTCCTGTGCAAGTCTCTCACAAGTCTCTCACAAGTCCCTCGCGGGTCCCTCGCGGGTCCCTCGCGGGTCCCTCGCGGGTCCCTCGCAGTTCCCTCGCGGGTCCCTCGCAGGTCCCTCGCAGGTCCCTCGCAGGTCCCTCGCAGGTCCCTCGCAGGTCCCTCGCAGGTCCCTCGCAGGTCCCTCGCAGGTCCCTCGCAGGTCCCTCGCAGGTCCCTCGCAGGTCCCTCCACAAGTCCACCCCACAAGTCCACCCCATGTCCACCCCACGTCCACCCCACGTCCACCCCAAGTCCAATCACAAGTCTGTTGCAAGCTCGTCGCAAGCCCGTCGCAGGTAAATCCCCTGTTTCTTGAGAGTTGACTTGTGATGAGAGTTGACCCAGGACTGGATATGATAGGCTTGTGATTTGACATGTGATTGATTGGTTATTGGCTTGCACTTGTGATTGACACGTGATTGGCATATAATTGACATGTGATTGACATGTGATTGACACGTGATTGACACGTGACTGACATACGATTGACACGTGACATGACTATTCATATTTATGATCGTCTCTGCCCAGGTTGAAAATTTTGCCGACGATGAGATGAGAGATGCAGTGATCGAGAAATACGGGCAGGGGAACCACCATGTATTGACGGAGGCCTACAACTACATGCAACAGATGGTATATAGGGCCAACTGATAACGCTTGCCCGATAAAACTTGCTGTTTTGAAATAGAGCCGTTTTCCCAACCCCAGCTTTGTCTCCATGCAGTTTGGCGATGGAGCCAGATTAGCCTAGATTAGACTAGCTGAATAATCTGCTTAGTATAAATAATGTCCTATACTGAAATTTAAGTCTTTAGCTCAATTAAACAGCCTTGTTTAGGCCACACAAAAAGAAGCTTCTGGTTCTGGTCTGCGCGCGCGTCGATTTAAACCATGCGCGTCAATCTTTTTTCTTTTTTTTTAATTAAATTTTTTTTTTTCGGTTGCTACAACCAATGACAACATGCTACAACACTGCTGAACTACATCAAAATAGGTCAAATGGCTCCAGTTCCAACTAACACAGGACGTTTTCCAAACCCAAGCTTGGGCTTCGTCTCTTCGCCCATTCCAACTGCCAAACTACACGAATGAAGCCTGAACGAAGACGAAGCCAGGGTTTGGAAACGGACAAAAAGGTCATACCAACCTCGTTCCAGTGTGATAAATCATGAGGACGCATGTGATGTTTACAAACGATAGTTAGACAATGGGACGAGGTTGTTTTCAGCTGATCGCAGTCAAACTATGCACACGCAGGGACGTACGTTAACCAGATGTGAGCGACTGTGTTTTGACATAAGTCATGACCGCGTCGTCGCATCGATTCTGAAACTTTGGTCCGACCAGAGACAAATTACTTATTTTTTTGGGGGGGCCTTATCTTTTATAGGATGGAATTTGTTAGAACCACCTTAGTGATTAGGACAACACCGAGTTGTAGTTTTTGTTTGTTTTTTTAGTTGGTGAAGGGCAAAAATTCCCAATATTGAACTTGTTTGAAGATTGAACGAAGAAATTGACTGGAGTTGGGCATGAATGTCCATCTACGAACGGAGTTATCTAGCCCTGTGTTGGCAGTTCCCTCCAAATAGATCTCTCTTAAAGACGGCCATCTTTGTAGGAAAACTGCAACTGCGTATTATATTCAAACAAGTACACGTTGCGCAGTGTGGAAACTGTCCCAAACACGTGTGCCTGTTGATCTGAAATTTGGTACCCTCTGGAGACCTGAACACAATGTGTATAATGGAGACAAAAGGACGCCGGAGGGTAAATTTCTGTAGATGAATAGGTCGCACAGGGAATTTCACGAATTAGATTTTTGGAGTGTACCTCAAATTACTCAAAAACTAGGTTTAGGATGTGGGTTAGGGTTAGTGTTTGGGTTAGGGTATGATATAGGGTATATTGGGTCGAAATTTCAACCCAGGAAATTAATTGTGGTTGAAATAGGAGCATTTTGAAAAAGGTGCCCGACTTTTTAAGCAGTTTGTACACGAGAACAAAGAGATGTCTCCACTAGGATACAAATTTGAGAGTCAATGCTCGAAATGTGTTTGGAATAAAGCACAGCTGATGCGCGTTATGCAAGTTGACGCTCAACATGCCGGTGCACGTGGCTGATCTGTAGGAAATGACGTCATTTCAGAGAGAGCTATTATTCAATTGTTCGGATGGCGCTAGTCAGAAAGTCACAAACACGTAAATCGCCATGTGATCATTGCCCAAAGTCACGACTCTAGCAACATTAGCAGTGTTGCATTGACCTGGGAAATATACCAAAACATCGGTGCCCAATTTCTTGGCTCTGCTTACCGTTAGCGAAAAATCCCTGCTTACTATAGCAGAAAATTCGGTGCTTACGGTAAATACATTTCACGCGTTATAGCGAGGAATTTTGGTCTCTGAGCATGCGTACATCCCGTTACTAAGGATTCTGTGCTTACAGGTTTGTACATGGTAAGCAAATAATTTTTCTGCTAGTGCGGTTAGCGGAAAATGGTGACCGTAAGCGCGGAATTCTGTGGTTAGCAGAGCCAAGAAATTGGGCCCTGATCTGTTTATCTCCCTCCTAGTTTGACTGCTGCGGATTTTCTGAAGACGGCCACGACGCGGCTCAGCTCTACCAGATCTCGCTGTGGTTCGAGTTCAACCTTCTGCAAGTCCCGGCGTCCTGCTGCACCCGTGACGAAAACGGCGAGCCCATCAACCTGCTTTGGTGTCAGAGTCGCGACAACACGCACATGTCTTACATCAACAACATTGTAAGGCACTTTCACCTTTCAGCCCTGGTATAAAAAAAAAAGCCCCTTGATCCAGAGACAGGTTCAGGCCAGCATCTGTGGGTAGCACACTCTGATATTTTCGGGCTCGCATTCACTGCGGGACGGTCGCTGACAGATATTTGAATGATCTCAAGATTTTAGAGAATCTGCAGCCGATTTGACTAAAAAGTGCGCAGCTTGTGCCAATTTAACAAAAGTGGCGTAAGGCTTACGCAACAAAAAAGCTGCGTAGCTGCGCCGTTTCCACAAGGACAATTTACAAAACTTTGCGTAGCTGCGCAAACGGCATTTACGACGACTGTTTGTGTATAATTGTGTGGGTTTTTTTCACGAAATCGTCATCGAAACACCGCTGCCCGCCATTTTGAAAATAGTTTTGTTTGACTTTCCACGAAATCGTGCGGCAACGTGCGGCAATGTGAAAAATTATGTCGCGGGTAAAATAGCAATTCCTGTACTTCAATCCAAAAGCTGTGAGTGTCTTTTATCAAACTTAATAAGTTGAGCAATGACGAGCTCCACGTCAATTGTGATTTGCTGGCAAAAAAGGTTATTTTTAATCGCTACGCCACATGTCTTACGCCACCTAAATTGACTGCGCGCCATAATTTGTTGAGTATAAGTCGAGGACTTACGCACTATAAAACCTTCGTGAAACTGTCGTAGGGGAAATGTTGCGAAGCAAAACAAAAGTGGCGCGCGCAGCTTATGCAATAAATTGTGGAGCAAGGAGCCTGCGCCATTGCATAAGGTTTCGTGAAATCGTTTTCTGGAGTTGTTGGATATCGTCGATAACCCCTTATTTTCTCATTCTGACAGGGCTGCATGGACGTTGTGGTTGAGCAAGGCATCAGATTTGCTACAATCATCTCGGGCGTCGGCATCAGCCTCTCAATACTACAGGTATAAGAAGAAAAAAAATGGCTGTGTCCAAATTAATAATGTAATGTAATGTCAGTTTTTTTATATAGCGCTTTAGACTCCCACAATGTGGGTGTCAAGATCAAAGCGCTTTACAATTATTATCCCTGTTCACCAGGAACGAGACCATTTCTGCAGCAGCTCAAGATCAGCTCATGTGGTCTCTACCTTCACAGGTACCCATTACTCCTGGGTGGAGAGGGGCAATTGTAGCAAAGTGTCTTGCCCAAGAACACAAGCACCATGTTCCCTGCCAGGGTTCGAACCTACGTACCATCGTACAGGAGTCAAACACCATAACCACTGGACCACAGCACCTTACAAATTACTTGGCTACGGCTAGACATAACACACGGGTCTATTGGAAATGGCTGCAGCCACTACCATAGAGTGGTGTGTGATTTGTAGCCAAATTCAGACATGGTCTTAGTGTCCAAAATTACTTGGCTATGGCTAGACATAACACGGGTCAATGGGAAATGGCTGTAGCCACTACCATAGAGTGGTGTGTGATTTGTAGCCATTGCCCTAGTAATTCAGACATGGTCTTTGTGTCCAAAATTACTTGGCTATGGCTAGACCCAACATAGGGGTCTATGGGAAGTGGCTGCAGCCACTACCATAGAGTGGTGTGTGATTTGTAGCCATTGTCCAAGTAATTCAGACATGGTCTTAGTGTCCAAAATGACTTGGCTATGGCTAGACATAACACGGGTCAATGGGAAATGGCTGTAGCCACTACCATAGAGTGGTGTGTGATTTGTAGCCATTGCCCAAGTAATTCAAACATGGTCTTAGTGTCCAAATTACTTGGACTATGGCATCACAGGTACCCATTTTAAGCTACTCCTGGGTGGAGCGAAGCAATGAGAGACAAAGTGCCTTGCCCAAGGGCACACGCACCATAGTCTCGGGCAGGACTCGAACGCACAACCTGCAGCTTCACCTACAGACGGCAAATTCAATGCTCCGGACCACGAGGTCACAGCAGTCCGCGCTACTTTATCGATAATGTAACAAACATTTACTGATAGTGTAGTAAAATAGTGGCAAAAATAAGTAGCTGTGCGTATCGTGATTTAATGGTTATGAATACATCATCTTTTTATTGCAGCTTATAGGGTTGGTGATCGCATTCTGTTTGTTTCGGAGCTTGTGATTGGCCGGAGAAATTGAGAAGAAGAACAAAACCTGCCGGCATCAAGCAACATGTTTTTAAGGACGCCAATTTTTTACTAAGAGGTTTGCACAAATCATTTTGACAGATCGAATTTACAAACAGAGTGCATCTGTATCGTTACGGTACGTTTAATATTAAAGCCATTTGCGAGTTAAATTAAAATAACATCTGGGGCCAATTTCATGGCACACGTTTTTCTGCTATTTCGCGGAGACGGTAAGCAGTAAGCAAGGCAAAAAGACACGCTTAACCTAGCAGGAAAATATGACCCGCTTCATCGAAATCAGGAATAAGACTCAAAATGACTTTTTGAGATATGCACATGATGAGAAATAGAATTTCATAAGCTTTCTAATGATACCCATCACAAGTGTGTATCTTCTTAGGTTAACCAGTTATGGTCCGATGAAGATGACAGGTGTATATTTATTTGCCGAATCCACAGCTTTGAAATAAACAAAATTAACCAAAATCATACGGACAGCGCACACATATCCTCTTCATTTCCAACTTTATTCATCGTTTTTACATACAAGACATTAATGACAATAATCTGTGATAACTACACTTCATAAAAATACAATGTTCAGAAAATCGACTTGGTCACGATTTTCACCCATGCGTTCACCCGTTTGCGTAAAACGGCCTCAGCGACTTATTCCGGATTACGATGGAGCGGGTCACAAATATGCTTAAGTCAGTGGGGTAACAATACAAATGTTCATGCGCGCGCAAACGCAAGCACAAAACAGCTTGCCCCGAATCACGTGATATAGTTACACCCTCTTTAGAATTCAAAGTTTAAATGTCTCAAGAATTTTGAGCCAGTGTACCAGATGTTATTCCAATTTAATTCGCAAATTGATTATTTGAAATATACATGTAGGTACATGTACTTAAAAGGGATCGCATACGTTTGGTAATTACTCCAAAAACTAATGGCAATAAAAACTTACTTGGTAAGAAGTACAGCAGCTTTGGATAGTGTAATGCATTTTTAGAAACTTTTCACTTCGAAGTACTGCAGTTATGGAAAAAGATATAACTTTTTATCCCCAAAAATTTGAATCTGAGAAGCGTTACTGCAATGACGTTTTTTCAGATTGTGTATTCCAATGCAGATTATTCTTCCTGCGTGGACATAACCGCTTCAGATTTTCGGCAATATCTCAAAATCGCTACGACCTTTTAAAATGAAATTTGTACAGGTTAGTTTTATGGTATATATCTATAACTATATAGGATTGAAACAAACAGTGGGTACCAATTGTGACCTGTTCTAACGAAACCCGGACAAAGTCGCACAATGTGTTTTGTCACAATGTACTCCTGAAGTCATTTCTGGATGGATTTTACCATTTTGAGGTTTTAGGTTTTCCCAAGTCACTCACTATTAATCTACAATCTCCTCAAATTTGAACAAAATCCGTCTACCAGAAGTGTGTTTTTTGTCAATTTTGTGAAACATTTGTGTATAGAAATAATACGCTTTTCTGAACTTCAAAGCTGTTTATCTCATAATTAGGTTGTCAGGGTTTTATCACTAAATCCAGACCCCAGGGAGAACCTAGAGAATTTGAAAAAAGCAAAATCTGAAAAACTAAAAAGTCGACTTTGTCCGGGTTTCGTTGGAACAGGTCACAATTACCAAACGTACATGTATACGATCCCTTTAATAATTCTGTACTCAAAATGTGAATATGAAATTTGCCAACTTTTCACAAATTTTTGTTAAGTTTTCAGAGCTAAGTTATTATTTGGGAATTGTTTGTTTATTTGTTTTAAAAGATTCCTAAAGTAAGACCCCTATACATGTATATAAGTTTCTATTTTATTCGTTTATTATTGTTTTTAAGACTTTCCACTTTTATGCTCCAGAATCGCGACAAGCTGCCATGTTAAAAACAAAAGAGCAGGATTTATTTGACGCGCCAGTTGCATTTTAAATTCATTTTAAATTATTTTTGGCTTGAATATTAATTTTTTTAAAAGAAGGAATGTAGTAAACACAGATGCCACTTCACCGTACACAGTCTGTCTAGAGAGTCGAGTGTATTTTTAAAAGTATTTTATAACAAAAATCGTAAATATTACTCGATTCCAAATTCATTTTTTTTAACCCTCTGTCAATGTTGTATAAAGTGCCTTTGAAACTTAAAGGTAGGATACACCATTGGAAGATTTTGTCTAGTAAATATCGTTGAAAGGTAGGATACACCATTGGTAATTACTTGAATTATCATGAATGGGTGGATTGGGGGGGTTGTATTTTATAGTAAATATCGTTTAACTGACCTGTCCAAAGTTTTACAATCGTGGATGCCGAGAAAAGGATGAAAAACAGCGTTCGTTTTCAACCGGCGTTGAGAAGTTATTCTTATGTTATCTTTGTTTTTTCGGGATCGCCGGAAAAAAAATGTCTTTATAAAATTATATTTTCCAGAATAATTACAGGATATCTTGCACAATCATTTTGCTGGATGCCTAGAATCATTATTTACTTTTAAATGAGTAAGATATTTCTTAATAATTCTGTAGTAAATATTTTCGATATCTGCAAATAGTGTATCTTACCTTTAAATGAATTATCTGAAGTTTTACAATCATGGATGCTGAGAAAAGCAACCGGCGTCGGGCAGTGGCTCTTATGTTGTTTCTTGTTGTGAATTTTTCTTTATAAAATTTAATTTTTCGGAACTATTACAGGATATCTACCGCAATCATTTTGCTAGATGCCTACAATTGTTAGTTACTTTCAAATAAGTAAGATATTTATGAATAATTCGGTAGTAAACAAATTTCGATATCTGCAAATGGTGTTTCCGAATGTCTTTAACCAGTTCGCGCCGGATGACGTATATAAATGCAATTGTTTTCCCAAATTCAAAACGGATGACGCATAAACACGCCAAGTTTAAGTTCGGAAATGTATGTCAGCAGCGAGCAGGGCCGGATATGCGTGGGTGTACTTCCCGGTACTATCTGCCTGAACCAGCTCCGGATCGAGTTTCGTTAAAAATTATCCCGCCCCTCGGCTCGGTGATGTTAAAATAATCCCGGCGCGAACTGGTTAAAATGTAATTTGGGGAACTGCCAACAAAAGGCTAGATAACTTGGTTGTTAGAGCCAGGGTTGTAGTCGAGTCCCTGCAAGTCCTTTCACAAGTCCTTTCGTGAAGCCAGTCACAAGTCCCTTCATAAAGGCAGTCGCAAGTAACTGGATGAACAATGACAAAGGAATGCATTTGTCAAAGCTCATTTGAATAGCTTGTGATTTAAATTGGAACTGAAAGACTTGTGATGGACTTGTGATGGACTTGCAGGGACTTGCAGGGACTTGTGATGGACTCGACTACATCCCTGGTTAGAGCACCAGAACGGCAATCTAGAGGTTGCTGGTTCAAACCCCACTCCAGTCGATTTATTTGGGTCAATTTTCAAAATAATATGAATATTCAGTTTCCCTTGTGCCTTGTTGTTTATTTGAAATGTAGGTACGTGTAGTTACAGGATTATCCCTCAATCAATGTGTCAATGCCATGTGACTAAATTTCACCAATCAAATGACAAGGATCTATTTATTTTGTGTTGTATAAAAGTGCCTTTTGAAACCTAACACTTCAACTAGTTTGAAGTTATGTATTTTATCAGATACATTTTAATAAATCACGGTAAATGCAGGGTTATTACCCCACTGATTTTTTTTTGTTTTTTTTAATATATTTTTGTAGTGAATTTATATTTGCAAGTGAATGCGGTTGGCTGTGTAATAAGAGGCTGGTACCCTATGGTGTAATGGCTGAACTCCATAGGGTTTGTTTGTCTGGCTGTCTGGGTATTCGACAAAGATGTCGCACATACTTTTAATATGACACTTTAGTGTTTAGTGCCACATCAATTATATTGTTACCTCAAAGAATTAGAAGGTTTTACAGCAAATTATTGAATGCAATTATTTAATTTCTTTCAGCTTTTTAATAACAAAATTGTATAAATAAATGTACATTGCTGGGTTGGATTGAACGCTGCTGATATTTTGAAGTATTAAATAACTGTAACAACACTTCAGAGAGTCAAATTGTTTTGTTTGTGTGTAATTTGTTTTAAATTATCCCTTATCAATTACTTTAAATGACAATAGAGATACGTTTGCATAATTATCATATTTTGACCTATTTTGACCTAATTTGCATACAAATGCAAGGCTAACCACTTAAAAGGACACAGGTGTGGAATCAATAGACGAACTCGCAACCCTCATGCAAGACCGAATTACTTGGAAAAGCCATACTCGAGCCCGCCTGTGGGCGACCGAGTAGAGTAGTAGTAGTATTAATTCTTTCTCATACAAATGTAGAGCTAACCCTTATCAATTAATTTAAATGACAATGGAGACATCTTTGCATATTTATCATATTTTGACCTAATTTTCATACAAATGCAAGGCTAACCCCTTATGTATTAATTTAAGTGACATTGGAGAACTTTGTTGACATATTTTTGGAATAATTATCATATTTTGACCTAATTTGCATACAAATACGAGGCTAACCCCTTATCAATTAATTTAAATGACAATGTAGACATTTTTGCATAATTGTCATATTTTGACCTAATTTGCATACAAATGGAAGGCTAACCCCTTATTAATTAATTTAAAAGACAATGGAGACATGTTTGCATAATTATCATATTTTGACCTAGTTTGCATACAAATGCAAGGCAACCCCTTATCAGTTAATTTACATGACAATTGAGACATTTTTGCATAATTATCATATTTTCACCTAATTTGCATACAAATGCAAGGCTAACCCCTTATCTATTGATTTAAGGGACATTACAGACATTTTTTGACATTTAATTGTTGGCATAATTATCATATTTTGACCCAATTTGCATACAGATGCAAGGCTAACCCCTTATCAATTAATTTAAAAGACTTTGGAGTCGTTTTTGCATAATTATCATATTTTGACCTAGTTTGCATACAAATGCAAGGCTAACCCCTTATCTATTGATTTAAGGGACATTACAGACATTTTTTGACATTTTATTTTTGGCATAATTATCATATTGTGACCTAATTTGCATACAGATGCAAGGCTTACCCCTTTTTAATTAATTTAAAGGACAATGGAGAAATTTTTGCATAATTATCATATTTTGACCTAATTTGCATTAAAATGCAAGGCTTACCCCTTATCTGTTAATTTAAGCGACATTTGAGACTTGTTAGCATAATTATCTTATTTTCACCTAATTTGCATACAAATGCAAGGCTAACCCCTTATCTATTGATTTAAGGGACATTACAGACATTTTTTGACATTTTATTTTTGGCATAATTATCATATTTTGACCTAATTTGCATACAGATGCAAGGCTAACCCCTTATCCATTGATTTAAGGTACATTTCAGACATTTGCATAATTATCATATTTTGACCTAATTTGCATACAAATGCAAGGCTAACCCCTTATCAATTAATTTAAATGACAATGGAGACATTTTTCCATAATTATCATATTTTGACCTAATTTGCATACAAATGCAAGGCTAATTTAAAGGACAATAGAGAAATGTTTGCATAATTATCATATTTTGACCTAATTTGCATTAAAATGCAAGGCTTACCCCTTATCCATTGATTTAACCAGTTCGCGCCGGATGACGTATATAAACGCAAATATTTCCCCAGATTCAAAACGGATGACGCATAAACACGCCAAGTTCAAGTTCGGAAATGTATGTCAGCAGCGGGCAAGGCCGGAAATGCGTGGGTGTGCTTCCCGGCACTATCAGCCTGAACACGCTTCGGATTGAGTTTCGTTAAAAATAATCCTGCCCGTGGGCTCGGCGATGTTAAAATAATCCCGGCGCGAACTGGTTAAGGGACATTTCATACATTTGCATAATTATCACATTTTGACCTAATTTGCATACAAATGCAAGGCTTACCCCTTAATAATTAATTTAAAGGACAATGGAGACATATGTTTGCATAATTATCATATTTTGACCTAATTTGCATACAAATGCAAGGCTTACCCCTTATCTGTTAATTTAAGCGACTTTTGGGACTTTTTTGCATAATTATCTTATTTTGACCTAGTTTGCATACAAATGCAAGGCTAACCCCTTATCTATTGATTTAAGAGACAATAAAGACTTTTTTGACCTTTAATTGTTGGCATAATTATCATATTTTGACCTAATTTGCATACAAAAGCAAGGCTAACCCCTTATCTATTAATTTAAGAGACATTTTTTTGACATTTTCATAATTATTATATTTTGACCTAATTTGCATACAAATGCAAGGGTTACCCCTTATTAATAAATTTAAAGGACAATGGAGACATGTTTGCATAATTATCATATTTTGACCTAATTTGCATACAAATGCAAGGCTTACCCCTTATTTGTTAATTTAGGGGACATTGGAGAAGTTTTTGCATAATTATTATATTTTGACCTAATTTGCATACAAATGCAAGGCTTACCCCTTATTTGTTAATTTAGGGGACATTGGAGAAGTTTTTGCATAATTATCATATTTTGACCTAATTTGCATACAAATGCAAGGCTAACCCCTTATCTATTGATTTAAGGGACATTACAGACATTTTTTGACCTTTAATTTTTGGCATAATTATCATATTTTGACCTAATTTGCATACAGATGCAAGGCTAACCCCTTATCAATTAATTTAAAAGACTTTGGAGATGTTTTTGCATAATTATCATATTTTGACCTAGTTTGCATAAAAATGCAAGGCTAACCCCTTATCAATTAATTTAAATGACAATGGGGACATTTTTGCATAATTATCATATTTTGACCTAATTTGCATACAAATGCAAGGCTAACCCCTTATATATTGATTTAAGGGACATTACAGACATTTGTTGACAACATTTTATTTTTGGCATAATTATCATATTGTGACCTAATTTGCATACAAATGCAAGGCTTACCCCTTATTAATTAATTTAAAGGACAATGGAGAAATATTTGCATAATTATCATATTTTGACCTAATTTGCATTAAAATGCAAGGCTTACCCCTTATCCATTGATTTAAGGGACATTTCAGACATTTGCATAATTATCATATTTTGACCTAATTTGCATACAAATGCAAGGCTTACCCCTTAATAATTAATTTAAAGGACAATGGAGACATATGTTTGCATAATTATCATATTTTGACCTAATTTGCATACAAATGCAAGGCTAACCCCTTGTTAATTAATTTAGGGGACATTGGAGAAGTTTTTGCATAATTATTATATTTTGACCTAATTTGCATACAAAAGCAAGGCTAACCCCTTATCTATTAATTTAAGAGACATTTTTTAGACATTTTCATAATTATTATATTTTGACCTAATTTGCATACAAATGCAAGGCTTACCCTTTATTAATAAATTTAAAGGACAATAGAGACATGTTTGCATAATTATCATATTTTGACCTAGTTTGCATACAAATGCAAGGCAACCCCTTATCAGTTAATTTACATGACAATTGAGACATTTTTGCATAATTATCATATTTTCACCTAATTTGCATACAAATGCAAGGCTAACCCCTTATCTATTGATTTAAGGGACATTACAGACATTTTTTGACATTTAATTGTTGGCATAATTATCATATTTTGACCTAATTTGCATACAGATGCAAGGCTAACCCCTTATCAATTAATTTAAAAGACTTTGGAGTCGTTTTTGCATAATTATCATATTTTGACCTAGTTTGCATACAAATGCAAGGCTAACCCCTTATCTATTGATTTAAGGGACATTACAGACATTTTTTGACATTTTATTTTTGGCATAATTATCATATTGTGACCTAATTTGCATACAGATGCAAGGCTTACCCCTTTTTAATTAATTTAAAGGACAATGGAGAAATTTTTGCATAATTATCATATTTTGACCTAATTTGCATTAAAATGCAAGGCTTACCCCTTATCTGTTAATTTAAGCGACATTTGAGACTTGTTAGCATAATTATCTTATTTTCACCTAATTTGCATACAAATGCAAGGCTAACCCCTTATCTATTGATTTAAGGGACATTACAGACATTTTTTGACATTTTATTTTTGGCATAATTATCATATTTTGACCTAATTTGCATACAGATGCAAGGCTAACCCCTTATCCATTGATTTAAGGTACATTTCAGACATTTGCATAATTATCATATTTTGACCTAATTTGCATACAAATGCAAGGCTAACCCCTTATCAATTAATTTAAATGACAATGGAGACATTTTTCCATAATTATCATATTTTGACCTAATTTGCATACAAATGCAAGGCTAATTTAAAGGACAATAGAGAAATGTTTGCATAATTATCATATTTTGACCTAATTTGCATTAAAATGCAAGGCTTACCCCTTATCCATTGATTTAACCAGTTCGCGCCGGATGACGTATATAAACGCAAATATTTCCCCAGATTCAAAACGGATGACGCATAAACACGCCAAGTTCAAGTTCGGAAATGTATGTCAGCAGCGGGCAAGGCCGGAAATGCGTGGGTGTGCTTCCCGGCACTATCAGCCTGAACACGCTTCGGATTGAGTTTCGTTAAAAATAATCCTGCCCGTGGGCTCGGCGATGTTAAAATAATCCCGGCGCGAACTGGTTAAGGGACATTTCATACATTTGCATAATTATCACATTTTGACCTAATTTGCATACAAATGCAAGGCTTACCCCTTAATAATTAATTTAAAGGACAATGGAGACATATGTTTGCATAATTATCATATTTTGACCTAATTTGCATACAAATGCAAGGCTTACCCCTTATCTGTTAATTTAAGCGACTTTTGGGACTTTTTTGCATAATTATCTTATTTTGACCTAGTTTGCATACAAATGCAAGGCTAACCCCTTATCTATTGATTTAAGAGACAATAAAGACTTTTTTGACCTTTAATTGTTGGCATAATTATCATATTTTGACCTAATTTGCATACAAAAGCAAGGCTAACCCCTTATCTATTAATTTAAGAGACATTTTTTTGACATTTTCATAATTATTATATTTTGACCTAATTTGCATACAAATGCAAGGGTTACCCCTTATTAATAAATTTAAAGGACAATGGAGACATGTTTGCATAATTATCATATTTTGACCTAATTTGCATACAAATGCAAGGCTTACCCCTTATTTGTTAATTTAGGGGACATTGGAGAAGTTTTTGCATAATTATTATATTTTGACCTAATTTGCATACAAATGCAAGGCTTACCCCTTATTTGTTAATTTAGGGGACATTGGAGAAGTTTTTGCATAATTATCATATTTTGACCTAATTTGCATACAAATGCAAGGCTAACCCCTTATCTATTGATTTAAGGGACATTACAGACATTTTTTGACCTTTAATTTTTGGCATAATTATCATATTTTGACCTAATTTGCATACAGATGCAAGGCTAACCCCTTATCAATTAATTTAAAAGACTTTGGAGATGTTTTTGCATAATTATCATATTTTGACCTAGTTTGCATAAAAATGCAAGGCTAACCCCTTATCAATTAATTTAAATGACAATGGGGACATTTTTGCATAATTATCATATTTTGACCTAATTTGCATACAAATGCAAGGCTAACCCCTTATATATTGATTTAAGGGACATTACAGACATTTGTTGACAACATTTTATTTTTGGCATAATTATCATATTGTGACCTAATTTGCATACAAATGCAAGGCTTACCCCTTATTAATTAATTTAAAGGACAATGGAGAAATATTTGCATAATTATCATATTTTGACCTAATTTGCATTAAAATGCAAGGCTTACCCCTTATCCATTGATTTAAGGGACATTTCAGACATTTGCATAATTATCATATTTTGACCTAATTTGCATACAAATGCAAGGCTTACCCCTTAATAATTAATTTAAAGGACAATGGAGACATATGTTTGCATAATTATCATATTTTGACCTAATTTGCATACAAATGCAAGGCTAACCCCTTGTTAATTAATTTAGGGGACATTGGAGAAGTTTTTGCATAATTATTATATTTTGACCTAATTTGCATACAAAAGCAAGGCTAACCCCTTATCTATTAATTTAAGAGACATTTTTTAGACATTTTCATAATTATTATATTTTGACCTAATTTGCATACAAATGCAAGGCTTACCCTTTATTAATAAATTTAAAGGACAATAGAGACATGTTTGCATAATTATCATATTTTGACCTAGTTTGCATACAAATGCAAGGCAACCCCTTATCAGTTAATTTACATGACAATTGAGACATTTTTGCATAATTATCATATTTTCACCTAATTTGCATACAAATGCAAGGCTAACCCCTTATCTATTGATTTAAGGGACATTACAGACATTTTTTGACATTTAATTGTTGGCATAATTATCATATTTTGACCTAATTTGCATACAGATGCAAGGCTAACCCCTTATCAATTAATTTAAAAGACTTTGGAGTCGTTTTTGCATAATTATCATATTTTGACCTAGTTTGCATACAAATGCAAGGCTAACCCCTTATCTATTGATTTAAGGGACATTACAGACATTTTTTGACATTTTATTTTTGGCATAATTATCATATTGTGACCTAATTTGCATACAGATGCAAGGCTTACCCCTTTTTAATTAATTTAAAGGACAATGGAGAAATTTTTGCATAATTATCATATTTTGACCTAATTTGCATTAAAATGCAAGGCTTACCCCTTATCTGTTAATTTAAGCGACATTTGAGACTTGTTAGCATAATTATCTTATTTTCACCTAATTTGCATACAAAAGCAAGGCTTACCCCTTATCTGTTAATTTAATCGACATTTGAGACTTGTTTGCATAATTATTTTTTGGGGCCTAATTTGCATACAAAATGCAAGGCTAACCCTTATCATTTTTTTAAAATGACAATGGAGACATTTTTTCATAATTATCATATTTTGACCTAATTTGCATAAGGCTTACCCATTATCTATTAATTTAAGGGACATTGGAGACATTTTTTGACAAAGTTATATTTTGGGCATATTTATCATATTTTGACCTAATTTGCATACAAATGCAATGCTTACCCCTTATTAATTAATTTAAAGGACAATGGAGACATGTTTGCATAATTTTGCATATTTTGACCTAATTTGCATACAAATGCACGGCTAACCCTTATCTATTAATTTAAAGGGCAATGGAGACATCTTTGCATAATTATCATATTTTGACCTAATTTGCATACAAATGCAAGGCTTACCCCTTATTTGTTAATTTAGGGGACATTTGAGAAGTTTGTGCATAATTATTATATTTTGACCTAATTTGCATACAAAAGCTAGGCATACCTCTTATTAATTAATTTAAAGGACAATGGAGACATTTTTGCATAATTTTGCATATTTTGACCTAATTTGCATACAAATGCAAGGCTAACCCCTTGTTAATTAATTTAGGGGACATTGGAGAAGTTTTTGCATAATTATTATATTTTGACCTAGTTTGCATACAAATGCAAGGCTAATCCCTTATCTATTGATTTAAGAGAAAATAAAGACTTTTTTGACCTTTAATTTTTGACATAATTATCATATTTTGACCTAATTTGCATACAAAAGCAAGGCTAACCCCTTATCTATTAATTTAAGAGACATTTTTTAGACATTTTCATAATTATTATATTTTGACCTAATTTGCATACAAATGCAAGGCTTACCCTTTATTAATAAATTTAAAGGACAATAGAGACATGTTTGCATAATTATCATATTTTGACCTAATTTGCATACAAATGCAAGGCTAACCCCTTATCTTTAATTTAAGAGACATTTCATACATTTGCATAATTTTGCATATTTTGACCTAATTTGCATACAAAAGCAAGGCTAACCCTGTATCTATTAATTTAAGATACATTTCAGACATTTGCATAATTATCATATTTTGACCTAATTTGCATACAAATGTAAGGCTTACCCCTTATCTGTTAATTTAATCGACATTTGAGACTTGTTTGCATAATTATTTTTTGGGGGCCTAATTTGCATACAAAATGCAAGGCTAACCCTTATCATTTTTTTAAAATGACAATGGAGACATTTTTTCATAATTATCATATTTTGACCTAATTTGCATAAGGCTTACCCATTATCTATTAATTTAAGGGAGACATTAGAGACATTTTTGACAAAGTTATATTTTGGGCATATTTATCATATTTTGACCTAATTTGCATACAAATACAATGCTTACCCCTTATTAATTAATTTAAAGGACAATGGAGACATGTTTGCATAATTTTGCATATTTTGACGTAATTTGCATACAAATGCAAGGCTTACCCCTTATCTGTTAATTTAAGCGACTTTTGGGACTTTTTTGCATAATTATCTTATTTTGACCTAGTTTGCATACAAATGCAAGGCTAACCCCTTATCTATTGATTTAAGAGACAATAAAGACTTTTTTGACCTTTAATTGTTGGCATAATTATCATATTTTGACCTAATTTGCATACAAAAGCAAGGCTAACCCCTTATCTATTAATTTAAGAGACATTTTTTTGACATTTTCATAATTATTATATTTTGACCTAATTTGCATACAAATGCAAGGCTTACCCCTTATTAATAAATTTAAAGGACAATGGAGACATGTTTGCATAATTATCATATTTTGACCTAATTTGCATACAAATGCAAGGCTTACCCCTTATTTGTTAATTTAGGGGACATTGGAGAAGTTTTTGCATAATTATTATATTTTGACCTAATTTGCATACAAATGCAAGGCTAACCCCTTATCTATTGATTTAAGGGACATTACAGACATTTTTAGAGCCTTTAATTTTTGGCATAATTATCATATTTTGACCTAATTTGCATACAGATGCAAGGCTAACCCCTTATCAATTAATTTAAAAGACTTTGGAGATGTTTTTGCATAATTATCATATTTTGACCTAGTTTGCATAAAAATGCAAGGCTAACCCCTTATCAATTAATTTAAATGACAATGGGGACATTTTTGCATAATTATCATATTTTGACCTAATTTGCATACAAATGCAAGGCTAACCCCTTATATATTGATTTAAGGGACATTACAGACATTTGTTGACAACATTTTATTTTTGGCATAATTATCATATTGTGACCTAATTTGCATACAAATGCAAGGCTTACCCCTTATTAATTAATTTAAAGGACAATGGAGAAATATTTGCATAATTATCATATTTTGACCTAATTTGCATTAAAATGCAAGGCTTACCCCTTATCCATTGATTTAAGGGACATTTCAGACATTTGCATAATTATCATATTTTGACCTAATTTGCATACAAATGCAAGGCTTACCCCTTAATAATTAATTTAAAGGACAATGGAGACATATGTTTGCATAATTATCATATTTTGACCTAATTTGCATACAAATGCAAGGCTAACCCCTTGTTAATTAATTTAGGGGACATTGGAGAAGTTTTTGCATAATTATTATATTTTGACCTAATTTGCATACAAAAGCTAGGCTAACCCCTTATCTATTAATTTAAGAGACATTTCAGACATTTGCATAATTTTGCATATTTTGACCTAATTTGCATACAAATGCAAGGCTAACCCTTATCTATTAATTTAAAGGGCAATGGAAACATGTTTGCATAATTATCATATGTTGACCTAATTTGCATACAAAAGCAAGGCTAACCCCTTATCTATTAATTTAAGATACATTTCAGACATTTGCATAATTATCATATTTTGACCTAATTTGCATACAAATGCAAGGCTTACCCCTTATCTGTTAATTTAATCGACATTTGAGACTTGTTTGCATAATTATTTTTTGGGGGCCTAATTTGCATACAAATGCAAGGCTAACCCTTATCATTTTTTTTAAATGACAATGGAGACATTTTTTCATAATTATCATATTTTGACCTAATTTGCATAAGGCTTACCCATTATCTATTAATTTAAGGGACATTGGAGACATTTTTTGACAAAGTTATATTTTGGGCATATTTATCATATTTTGACCTAATTTGCATACAAATGCAATGCTTACCCCTTATTAATTAATTTAAAGGACAATGGAGACATGTTTGCATAATTTTGCATATTTTGACCTAATTTGCATACAAATGCACGGCTAACCCTTATCTATTAATTTAAAGGGCAATGGAGACATCTTTGCATAATTATCATATTTTGACCTAATTTGCATACAAATGCAAGGCTTACCCCTCATTTGTTAATTTAGGGGACATTTGAGAAGTTTTTGCATAATTATTATATTTTGACCTAATTTGCATACAAAAGCTAGGCTAACCCCTTATCTTTAATTTAAGAGACATTTCATACATTTGCATAATTTTGCATATTTTGACCTAATTTGCATACAAAAGCAAGGCTTACCCCTTATCTGTTAATTTAATCGACATTTGAGACTTGTTTGCATAATTATTTTTTGGGGCCTAATTTGCATACAAAATGCAAGGCTAACCCTTATCATTTTTTTAAAATGACAATGGAGACATTTTTTCATAATTATCATATTTTGACCTAATTTGCATTCAAAAGCATGGCTAACCCCTTATCAATTAATTTAAATGACAATGGAGACATTTTTGCATAATTATCATATTTTGAACTAATTTGCATACAAATGCAAGGCTTACCCCTTATTAATTAATTTAAAGGACAATGGAGACATATGTTTGCATAATTATCATATTTTACCCTGTTTGCCTATTTTTGATAAAAATGCAAGGCTAACCGCTTACAATTGGTAATTGTTTTGAAAACTCAATTTTTGCCTATTTTTGATAAAAATGCAAGACTATAACCCCTTACAATTGTAAATTTTGAAGAAAAATGTAATTTGTTCTAATTTTACTTAAAATGCAAGGCTAACCCCTTCCGATGTTTAATTTGTCAGAAAACTCAATGTTTGCCCATTTTTGATAACAATGCAAGGCTATTGTTTTGACCCAAGTGCATGTATACATGTCCATGTAGGAAAATATTTGAGATAGATGTCCTACTCATCAAAAGCCTATCACTTAAATACAATGTTGATATTCTTATTGTGGACACCGCAAACAAAAACAAATCCTGTCATAAAATAGTGGTGTAACAGGGAAGAAACTCACATAAAACACAGCGAGGTAAACATTTTATTTGTTTTCATCACCAAGTAAATACTTCTTCAATATTTCTCCTTAAGTTTTAACATAACTATTTATTAGTTTCTTTTTCTAGTTGTAAACGTTAAGTGTCAACGTTAGGAACAACTTAAATGCATTATAACTTGCATTTATTGGTAATACAATATAAAAATATAACAGTTTTACAAGGCATTCCCAGTAAAGTCAAGACGAATTTGAGGGCTGGGGCAGCCATTTTTCTGCAGTACCCCTAGACTTAATTCGCACGTGGTGCTCAGGACTCAACGCACACACTCGGGCTCCGACCACCATTATGCATTCACATTATAGGGTTGGCAACATGGCCAAAATATTGCACGCGTCGTCTCTAAGAACGTGTACGGCGTGCGCGCGGCCGCGCCGGTGGCGGTACCAAAATGTTCTTCGAATTAGTCTACAGTCTGGGCGAAGTTTTATAAACCGGTGGGGAAAAAACCAACAAAACGAACGTTATGAATCCTGTACCACTACCACGTTGATATTCATTTGAGGTACAGTACACAGTATACGTTATATAAATACAGCATGGTTTGAGGGGAACATCATACATGTAGTGGGAATTATTGGTCCCGTTGTTGGTGCTGTTGGTCAGCTCGACTACGGCTATCTCTCTTCGCGTATAGGGCCAGGGAGGTAGCTGAGCTAGCCTACACCGAGGAGCCAGTAATTCCTATTTTCCAGAAATAAACCATGCTGTATTTGCTAATACTACACCTCATAAATATTCACTGCCTTGTCGACAACGGCCTTAGTGGATTTTGCATCTTTATTCAGCACAAGATATTCAAGTTCTTCGTCAGTCAATAACGTAAATCTAGTAACATTACTGAGACTGGTTCCGTAAAGATTACACGCCACAGATTACATGTCTACGAGGCGGGTTCCAGAGGAAATTATTTTTGGCGGTATCAGAAAAGAATACCGCACGCGGCATGCAGCGAGCTGAATACTGATGACGTCACATGGCAGCGTATTATTTTTTACGCGGCGGAATTGGCCAATGACGCGCTCCAATTTGCTCATGAATATTTATGAGGTGTGTACTTAATTCTCATAGGCCAGTGTAAGTAAAGTACATGCATAAGTTGGCACTATGTAAATTCCGAATAACTCTTGCGACAATACATTTTACAAAACCATACAGATATCAATAACATGTGTAAAAGTTAGATGTTAATATATAAAACGGGGGGGGGGGGGGGGGGTGTACATAAACACATTACAGTATCTCATAAATACCCTGTTTAGTTCGTTTTTATACACTTACAAGACAGATTACATGTATTATAAAACTAAAGCTTCAAAACTATATACAAAACATTTAATTTCAACGCTGAGAAAAATGTTCAAATTCGTGCATTGAATAACTTGATTTAAAGATATTAATGACTAAATTATTCCTTCCGTCATGCAGTCATTTTAAAGAAAAATGCTTCTCCGAGACGCATTTTTTGAAATTTCCATTGAGTAGTTGGTTTAAAAATCAAAATCTTGGAAAATTATTTGTCAGATTAGTTGTCTAGCACCCTTCTTTTAGATTTTGAGATATGTTCTGCTTTAAAGTTAGAATACATCATTAGTAATTGCTTGAATTTAGGAATAGGTGGATTTGCGAGCTTGTATTTTATAGTAAATATCGTTTAACCAGTTCGCGCCGGATGACGTATAGAAACGCAAAGTTTTCCCCAAATTCAAAACGGATGACGCATAAACACGCCAAGTTCAAGTTCGGGAATGTATGTCAGCAGCGAGCAAGGCCGGAAATGCGTGGGTGTGCTGTGCTTCCCGGCACTATCGGCCTAAACCCGATTCGGATCGAGTTTCGTTAAAAATAATCCCGCCCTCGGCTCGGTGATGTTAAAATAATCCAGGCGCGAACTGGTTAACTGACCATTCCGAAGTTTTACAATCATGGATACCGAAAAAAAAGCAAGAAAAACGGCGTTTGTTTTTAACAGGCGTCGGGCAGTACATGTACTTGTTTTTTTCGCGATCGCAGTCTGGCGATCATAATTGTAAATTATTTATAAAATTCAATTTTTTGGAACAATTACAGGATATCTAGCGCAATAATTTTGCTGGATGCCTAGAATCTTTATTTACTTTCAAATAAAGTAAGATAATTCTTAATAATTCAGTAGTATAAATATTCAATATTTGCAAATGGTGTATCCTACCTTTAAAGGTAGTATACACCATTTGCAGATATCGAAAATATTTACTACTGAATTATTAAGAAATACCTTACTCAATTGAAAGTAAATAATGATTCTAGGCATTCAGCAAAAGGATTGCGCTAGATATCCTGTAATTATTCCCAAAAAATGAATTTTATAAAGAAAAATTCGCTCTCGCCGGACGGCGAGAGCGAAAAAACAAAGATAACATAAGAATAACTGCTCGACCCCGGTTGAAAACAAACGCTGTTTTTCGTGCTTTACTCGGCATCCATGATTGTAAAACTTCGGAAAAGTCAGTTAAACGATATTTACTATGAAATACAACCCCCCAAATCTACCCATTCATGATAATTCAAGCAATTACCAATGGTGTATACTACCTTTAAACGATAAAAATGCACAACTGAATATTCAAGTAATTGGCCATAACACAGACACCTTATCACTGCATATAACTGCATATAACTGTACATAACTGGTGAGTAATGCAGTTCTACATGTACATGTACATGTACACAACCCTATGTAATTACAAAGGTAGGTAGCTCAATATACATGTACACTAGTATATTGTATTTCCTGTTTATACAATTCCTTTGCAACCATGCATGGGTGACTGGTTAAACCTAGTCATAAAATGCACTGTGGTTATACTGAACCAAAAAAACACATACATATGTGACCCAGCACATCAAAATCAGGAATAGGTAGGAAAACGACTTGTTGAGATACACTAAACAAAAATATAAACGCCCACAAAAATATAAACGCCCCAAAAATTGTTATTTGTGTTGTGATTTGTAAACAACATTTGTGTCCATCTCTGCCAGTGAGGAATTGCTCAGTGATGCAGTGATTCCACCCACATATGTGTTGTGGGTGGAATCACTGCATCACTGAGCAATTCCTCACTGGCAGAGATGGACACAAATGTGGTTTTAATACAAATCAAGACAAATAACCATTTTGGGGGCGTTTATATTTTTGTGGGCGTTTATATTTTTGTGGGCGTTTATATTTTTGTTCAGTGTATGTACATGGTAAGATTGGAAATTTCATAGGCTTTCTAACGATATTCACCACGAGCCTATAGCTCTTGGGTTATTGGCTATGAGATATAGGCTTGTGATGGGGTATTATTACAAAAGCTTATGAAATTTCCACTCTTATTATGTACACGTATGTATGTATCTCAAAAAGTCATTTCCAGACTTATTTCTGAATTTGATGTGCTGGGTCACATATGTACATGTACATGTACATGTACATGTCAGGAGTATGTGCACACTATAGAGTACATATATGTGACCCGCTCCATCGTAATCAGGAATAAGTCGCTGAGGCCATTTTACACAATCGGCCGTTGAAGTGAACGCATGGGTGAAAATCGTGACCAAGTGTAGTTATCACAAATTATTGTCATTAATGTCTTGTATGTAAAAACTATTAATAAAGATGAAAATGAAGAGGATTTGGGGGCGCTGTCCGTATGATTTTAGTCAATTTTGTTTATTTCAAAGCTGTTTTCTCGAAATGTGGATTCGGCAAATAAATATACACCCGTCATCTTCATCACACCATAACTCGTTAACCTAAGAAGATACACACTTGTGATGGGTATCATTAGAAAGCTTACGAAATTCCCTTTCTAACCATGTGCATATCTCCAAAAGTCATTTTGCGACTTATTCCTGATTTCGATGGAGCGGGTCACTTATATTGCATGAAATTGGCCCCTGATCCCAATGGCAAACATTCTGCAAAAGGGGCTTCTATATAACGATATTGTAAATATAAAATGAGGCAAAAGTTGGCAGAGCTCCAAACTAATTTCAACTTTGACAATTAAACCAAAAAAATGAAATTTGTGCCACTTAACACAAACAAATCTTACTTGTTACTCAGAAATACATGCATACAAGTGCTTATTATTATTAAGTACTGCATGGTGCAAAATAAAGTATACATACTTTACTATGTTTTTTTACCTTCGATGTAACAAATGTGCTAAATGTCCCAATAATATAATTATTATGTGCTTATTTTCCTGTACAGTTTATTAGTAAATGTAATACACAATCATTTACAGTGTACATAATATTATATGGCAAGGTTTTGAGCTAATAATGCATAGGTTAATTGTGCCTGTATCAACAGAGAAAAATCCATTTGCACCATCTACGCAAGAAAAAAACATGATGAAAGTTGCAATCTAAATCATTACGACTGCAGGGGCCGATTTCATGAAACTCATCTTGTCTAACGTACGACTCATCTTAGGACTTAGAACGAATCCCAGCTCTAAGATCGATCCTGGCCAAGATGTGTCCTAAGATCGATTTCACTAAACCCATCGTATGAAAGACGCATCGCAACTACCAATTTAATGGCCGTTTCACGTTTGTTTTTACCGCTAGAGGAAGCAGTAGAAAAGAAGTAGTTGAAAAGAAACACGAAAAACCAACTTTCCGTGCGTGCTTGCGTAGAACAAAAACTTTCACCAAAACTCTGCCCTGCACGTTCTATATACGATAGAGTCGACAAGTTGTTGGCGTATAAATAACAAATTTTTTTTTAACTATTCAAACATATCAAATATCTTTAAAAATCTGTTTCTTCCTCAAAACTATAACTCTAAGCCGACATTCGTCTTAAACGAGAAGAGAATGTAATGATTTCCAGACAATATACAAATTAATGCACGCATGAAAGTATTAAGACGAACCTCGGACCGATATTAAGTTAAGATGAGTTCAACCCTGTTGCTATGGAAGTTAGGACGGGTTGAACGCGTCTTAACTTCAGTGAAATCGATCCTAGGACGATTCGCGAGTTAGAACGAGTTACTCTTCCTAAGACGCGTCTTAGCGTTTCGTGAAATCGGCCCCACGTACTTTTCATAATCACGTTCTGGTAATGATGCATGAACTAAAAGATTACACGTTGGTTAATAGATACACAAGTCGTACCATAAATGTGAAACAAAAATGTTAGTCACATGTAATAAGTTACGTAAATTATAATTAAAGCTATTACGAGGGACGATTGATAAGTTTTGTGGCCTGAGGTAGGAGGAAATGAGCTATACAGTTTTTTACAGAATGTCTGTGCAGTTCAACTTGTTTAATAGTTACATAAAAAATGTTGACAAGGGTCACATACTATCACCGGGGCCTACTACGCTGATCTTCTAAAACAGCTACGGAAGAAAATCAAAAGGAATCGGAGGGGGAAAGCTTACGAGAGAGGTACTCTCCAACCAGGACAATGCTCCGGGCAACCTGACCACAGTGGCCATGCCATCCGAAACTGTGGATTCGAACTAGTCGAACACCCGCCCTATTCTCCTGATTTGGCACCCTGACTAGCTGAAAGAGCTTGGTGGTCGCTATTTTGCCTGTGGACCACTTCCTGATGAGGGCCCATGACGACGGCTTCTAGACAGAAGGGATCTGTATGCTCCACGACCGCTGGACTAAGCTGAAAAAACTTGGTGGTCCCTATTTTGCCTCGGATGATGACGTCAACGATGCTGTGGACCACTTCCTGAAGGCCCAGGACGATGGCTTCTACACAGAAGGGATCCGTATGCTCCATGACCACTGGATTAAGCTTCTCAATGTAGAAGGTGACTATAGCCGTGTTCCCACTGGACTTTTCGTGTTGTTGACATACCGCAACTTTTCTGTAGAAATCCAATGGAACGCGCGTTAAACTATTAAACGTTCCTGTCAACGTACCGCGATGGTGATGTAAAACTACCAGGCCGAAAGCGGTCGCGGAAAGTTTCCGCTCAGCATCGGATAGTTATCAGCATCAGCTATGTGTGACATTCTGCCATCTTCGCAAGGCCAATAAACATTCCGTCGCGGTAAAACAAAGTCCTAGTGGGAACACACGGTAGAGTTACGCTAGGGCATGTCGCGGTAAGTTTCCGCTAAGCCACGGAAAGAAAAAGTCTAATAGGATCGCGGCTTATGTTGACAAATAATGTTTGATTTTTTTTTAACTGACTACTCCTACATGTACCTTAGGCCACAAACGTCTCAATCGCACCTTGTAGATATACAGGGTCGCCCATAAAAAAACTGACAACCATATCTCAACCGACAAGCATATACTTCCACTACTCCAAGGCCAAAACTACCTATACCAATGAATGGAGAATCTTTCCACAAGAAAAATGATACCAAGATATCTTAAGTTGGGGTAATAGTTTTAGCGCCAGACCCTATTTTGTGAAGTGAAGTCAGGGCTCCTTTCGCACCAAGAAATAACTAAACGTGTCATGTTAAAGGTAGGATATACCATTGGTAATTGCTTGAATTATCATGAATGAGTGGATTTCGGGGATTGTATTTTATAGTAAATATAGTTTAACGGACCTGTTCGAAGTTTTACAATTATGGATGCCGAGAAAAGCACGAAAAACAGCGTTTGTTTTCAACCGGCGTCGAGCAGTTATTCTTATGTTATTTGTGTTTTTTCGCGATCGCCGTCAGAATAATTACAGGATAGCTAGCCCAATCATTTTGCTGGTTGCCTAGAATCATTATTTACTTTCAGATGAGTAAGATATTTCTTAATAATTCGGTAGTAAATATTTTCGATATCTGCAAATGGTGTATCCTACCTTTAAATTCGCGGGTGCTGTTTAGTTATTTCTCGATGCGAAAGGACCCCCGACTGTAATTTACAAAATAGAATGTGGAGCTAAAACTACTAGCCCAAATCGAGATATCTTGGTATTATTGGTCTTCTAAGAAGATTCTCCGTCCATTGGTGTAGGTAGTTCTGGCCTGGGGTCAGTGGAAGTATGCTTATCTGTTGTTTTTATGGACCACCTGGTATATAGCACCTTTGTTGACTGGTCTCCCGGTTGTTTTCTTCATACAAATACACCTTCTGGGTCATCGCCCGTGGGCTCCATGACGGTAAGGTGGCGAGCACTGACAAGACGCCGGAATGGAAACGTTGAATACACTGTGGGTAAAAAGACGGGAAAAATAAACACACGGACAAATGTGACCTGTCACCACAAAATGAGAGTAAAGTCGGAAATATTGAAAATTGAGATATTGGTATTTTCAAATTCTTGAGAAAGAGAGCTTTCCAATGGTACATAACACTTGGGGGTTTTGCTATAAATACTTTTTACAGCGCTCTAGAAAGTCCTGGATTTCACAAAACGTGTTTGTGAGAAAACTTACTTTAAACATCTCAAACAAAACATGCAAAAAATTACAAAACAGTACAAGTAAGGTTCGGTTGAGCATAGCAACAGCTATGTTCTAATCAGTATTTCTTCTTGAAATTTTCCACACATACAAACTATTGTATAATCAGCAAAATATCAAAATTTCGAAAACATGGGATACTTTCGAAAACCTTATTTGCATATTTAATTACCGTGTTAATTAGACCACTAATGGACTTTAATCCAAACACTAACTACGCAAACACTATGCAAAATCGCGTAATTTAAGAGGTTTACAATCATCTGATCTCTCCCAAAAAATGGGAATATGTAGAGGAGAACTTGGGCTTTCCAAATTATGCAAAATCTTAAAATTGACCACACCTTCATATTTTGACTTTGGATGGCCATATCTGTGAATCACATTGTGCGACTTTACTCTCATTTTGTGGTGACAGGTCACAAATAGACAAGGGTTAACATCTAGCAGTGATCTGGGCCATATTCATGAAACCTTACTAAGCATAGTAGGTTTACTAATTAGCCCCTAAACCTGCTAAAACCAACAAAATGCACAAATGTGACCCGCTCCAGGAAAAGGTGACATAAGTAGCAAAAAATTAAAATAGAGTTATGTACATGATTAAAAAGTCCAGGATATAAGCTTTCATTTGGTACATACATGTAGTACAGCTCAATATCCCCTCCCGTTTTGGTGTTATGACGTTTTTGCATATTATTAGGTTCCATGGAATTCAAAATACACAACTGAGAAAAAAGGGTTCGAAACACAACAAAACTAAGAAAATACATTGGAACCATGCACTCTTAACCAGTTCGCGCCGGGATTATTTTAACATCGTCGAGCCGACGGGCGGGATTATTTTTAACGAAACTCGATCCGAAGCGTGTTCAGGCCGATAGTGCTGGGTAGCACACCCACGCATTTCCGGCCTTGCGCGCTGCTGACATACATTTCCGAACTTGAACTTGGCGTATTTATTCGTCATCCGTTTTGAATTTGGGGAAATTTTTGCGTTTATATACGTCATCCGGCGCGAACTGGTTAAAAGCTTTTGTTTCACTTTATTTATCGAATTCCAGCTATTTGTTAAATAAATCTGAAACTTTTGATATTAAAGATGTCATTTAAGAGAAAAAATGAAAATCAAATTTTGACAGAAATATTTACCCTATTAACTTTAACTGGCCTTTACTCATAAATGCATAGCGCGACTTATGTCACCTTTTCCTGGAGCGGGTCACAAATGGTAAAAAGATTGTTGCATAATTAGCAGGCAACGCGTTTCTCCTGGTATTATGCGTTTTGTTGCACCTCGCAGGCTTGCTGGTCGGTATACCAGGTTAAACCATTGCTATGACGTCATGCTATTGTTAAAAGTGTGGATTCGTATCTACGAATCAACGCTTTGGACAATAACAGTGGATTCGTATCTACGAATCTTTAGTAAAGTGTGGGTTCTGAACGGTTTTTATCTTGCCTACATTTGTAACAATTACGAATCCACGGTTATTCAATTCCTCAACCCTAATCCAACCCTGATTACGTAAGAGCCTCGAGAACCTCCCTTTAGGCCAAATAATAATATAAAAACATGTTTGTCTTTTTTTTAGAAGGAAGGAGAAGGCCTTTTTTTCTTCTTTTTTTAATAGCCGCTCGACACATTTTAATATGGGTCATGTAGTGAACATGTCACGCCCTATCTTTCTATTTGAAATTAAAACATGTCTCACCCACGAATACAAATCAAAATTCATGTGGGTCGATCATGTATGCACCATACACGTCACACCCTAGCCTTCCCATTAGAAACAAATATATTTTCACAGCATTTACACAGTGATGCTAAAGTCCAAATTACGATCTTAAAATTGTATTATCTTTTTTAATTGGCTTTTTCACAATTTTGCGAAAAAGCCTTTGTTTTTGTTCTGATTTTTGTTTTACTTCTTTTTTCTTTTTTCTTTTTGGGACCAAAATGCAATAGACTTTGTACACGTTCTTTCGTACAAGCACTTTTCATAACAAGTCGTATCCAAACAAAACTTTACCCAAGTGAAGACCCTATAGTGAGCTCGTGTCTAGCAGACGGACATCACGGTGACGTCATCAGGGGGTAACGGTTTGTGGCAATTGATAGGATAATCCAGGATCTTCATTTTATCTCGTGTGTGAGAAATCACGTGACCCTTCTTTTCGGTCCCAACCAAAAGTGCCTTATAATTTGAAAATGAAAAATGATATGAACTCACTTTAAACGATGTTAGTGTTTGGCTAGATGTACTTTTTAAAAAAATTACCGGCGACGTCATAACATGTTATAGCACCCTCTGGCGGCAGGTTCAAAATTAATATTCAGTTGATGTGTGTGGCGAAGTTTGCTGAAATCACTTTATAATTGATGTATATAATAGCTTCATGTTAGAAACAATTTGACCGGGAGAAGAAAAATAATGACGTCACCAGACCGGAAGTTAGAATGAAAAGACTTGAAGCCATCATTTAATTGTATGTGATTTATTACGTTTTAAGACCTTGAAACCATATCTCAGCAACGGATCATGCTAAAATACAAATAATTGTGTATTGGGTTGGTTAGGTAGTTCACCAAAAGTTTACAAATGTGTGACGTTATCGTTTTAATCACTTTAAATTACCTTTAATCTGTTTAAATAACCTAAATTTGTTTTGATTACTTTTAATGTGTTTAAAATTCCTATTGAATGGTTTTTACAGGGGGAAACAATGCAAAAAGGCCCTATGTTCTGTTCCTCGAACAGACGTAGTTCTAGTTATTATTATTATTATTTTTTTAAAGATAACAAAATTTATTATCTAAAAAAGGAAGCGGGCGGTGACGCTAAACATATATTTTTTTTAGTTGGCCTTATGTAAATTACGTCTATGGCCACGATACATGCATGCCTTTTCATTAGTGCTGGGACAAATCGGAGGTTTTCAAAACCGAATAACCGAATTTGAAAATATCGAATAATCGATCCTCCGAATTTGTTAATCGGTTTACAAATTTTTTTTTTTTTTTTTTTTTTTTTTTTTTTTTATAAAAGTGATTTTAATGGATTAAGTGACATGGAAGTTGCGTTCTCCAATACGTGCTATCAGCTACTTCAAACAGAACGTCTTTCCGCGTACCAGCTGACTGTATTCATGAGTTTATCTAGTGGCTCGTGTTTATTCACGTAACTATTGAATCGATGACAATGGCGCACAGCCAGCCTTGCTCATTAACTTCGGCGCGCTTGAGCGATTGTCTACGGAACCAATTCAAATCAGAATTCCAAAATGAACAACTTTTTTTTCTTTTCTGCCCAGAAATCATAAAAAGAGCAGTCCCTCCTTTTTTTTTTTTTTTTTTTTTTTTTTTTCGAATATTTGGTTTCTAAATTCCAAACCGGTTTGTGGAAGCACATTCGAATAACCGAATATTCGGTTTTGAGTCCCAGCACTACTTTTCATCTCCACTCAACTGGGTAGTTAATAACAATACTTCTTTTGACGCAATGGTTTAAGTCAGAGGATACACTCGCAAGTGTGGATTCGTATTTAAGAATCCACTCGGCGCTTCGCGCCTCGTGAATTCATAATTACGAATCCACACTTTCTCGTGTATTTTCCTATACATAACCCTACACAATGCAACATAATCCACTGTTGCATGTTGTTGCATTTATCAGGGTTCTAATTCAGCTGTGTTGCATTCTGTTGCATTTGGCAGGGTGCTCACAGATTACCCTGTCGGGGTTAAGGTTAAAAAAGTCTGTAGTTGCTAACCCTAACCCTCCAGGGTATTTTGGCTAGAAACCCTGCCAGACACAAACAGATTACATACTTTGTCACATTGACTTGTGTGCAGAGTCCAGCAAGATCAAGCAGCCATACACACAGCATTTCTCTTCAGTTCTTCATTCTGAAACCAGTACTTATTCGGTGAGGTACTTACTTTCTGGGGACGTACTCTCAGCATGTTGACGCGGCAGTCTGTCTAGACTCTGGGTACTATGACCGCCGGATGAAGGCAATAACGGACCCTCCTCTCCTGCTGATGTTGGCGTCTCTTCCAAGCCCCTCATGTTCTTCCTGGCTTGATCCTCCACTAGCCTTGTCTCTTCGGCCCTCTTGTCTTCCAGACTTTGGTCTAGCCTCGCTAACTCCGACTCCGTCTTATTGAGGACATTAGAAAACAGACCAACACAAACATAATACTTAGAGGTGTGTGCATTTACGGAAAAACCGGGTACCCGATTAAAAACAAAACAGGTACTCAGGTACACGTTAAGCTCAAACATTCCAAATCCTCAATAACATAAAAAAGGGTCATTTCGTGTCAAATTATCCTTTGAATTAATTCATTTGAGGGTTATTTCGCATGAACAGCTGTTTTTGCGATACCGCACCTGCCGGCTAATTATGGGCGATTTTGGCCAAAATTGGTGTAGCAGCCAATATTGAAAGGATCATACCTCCCTAACCTGTTGACCAAATTTGCTGATTTTGATTTCATTATCAACAAATGTTGGGATTATTTTTTATGTCCCAGCAATTTGACCTACAATGACCATTTGACCTTTAATTTGAACTTGAATTTGACTTTGGGGATCACACGACCTTAAGTCAACTCTGGGTTTAAATTATAGGCAAACATTATTTTTACAATAATGTACACAAATTAGAGATACAATATTAGTATGCAACCAACTTTACAATTTAGTAACTTCTCGAACAATGTAGATACTGGTACATGTGTACATGAATCATGCACCTACAATTTATTATAGGTAACACTAAAAGCAATTTGTTTTTCTACCGCAGTGCACATGTAGATGTACCTCTTTTGTACTTGTTATGTAGTCTTCAAACTCCTGCTCTAGCAGTGCAATCTCTTCTTGCAACTCGGCCAGTCTCGTTTGAGCAGCCTCATCCTCTCTGCGGCGCAACCGCTCGCGCTGCTCCCCGATCTCCTGCTCCAAGTCCGCGATCTCCCGTTGCCGTAGCAACAGCTCCTCCTCGCATGCCCGGACACGGTCCCTGAGCCTGTCGAGTTTCTCCACGAGCGCCGAGTGCATCTGGCGCTCAATCTCCAGTTCACTCTCCCAGAATTCCAACTCTTTGAGCTCTGATTTGTTCCTCTTGGAGCGCTGCTCGAACTCCTCGATCCCGGAGTTCGATTCGTCCCGGTGGGTGATGTCCGGGGACGGTTCGAACCCAACCAGGGTCTGAATAATAGCCTCGATGTCTACGAGGTCTTGATGCTGGTGGGCTAACCGTTCCTGCTGTAAGTACACTAATTCGCTGAGTTCCTTCTGTGTTGCTTTCTCCGCTGCCGTGATTTTCAGCGACTGGGGAATCGGCAGCGTCGCGCCGCTGCCACCGCCGCGGTACCCGCTAAAAGTCTGCGATCGCCTCACGCTCGCGAGTCTTTGTTGAGCAATTTCTCTGATAGATTCCGTCGGACTGCCGGCCTGCTTGAACCGCTCTCCGATCTCCTTTGTCACGGAGGGCGGGCGGCTGTTGCCCGGCGTGGACCCCGTCTTTCGCAACAGGAAATAAGAGTTTCTGGAGTTTGTACCCCATTTGGCCATCACCCGCAAAGGGTTCTCGTTTGGGCGGAGGGAGCGCTCCGAATCCTGGCTTTTCTCGACCAGGTTGAAGCGGCCCACCTGGCCTGTTGCCTGTGCCAGCGCAAGGACGATGTCCTGACATCTGGTGGCTTCGCTGACACCGCACACGACTCGTTGCACGCCGTCGACGTTGACCTTTAGTTCCACCATGATGGACAGTCACAGCACAGGTTAGCCCCTATAACCTGCATGACCTGCAGGTCTTCATGTTCAGCTATTCATCCATTCTGCAAGAGAAGAATGTCAGAGGCATATGACAACTACGGCAGATATGTGATGGGGTATATCTGGCATTATAGATTCGGAATGTAACGATCATGATGGCTACCAGTGCAGATTAAGCATCAGGCGACAACGATCACATGCGCGCTTAAAGGTGGGATACACCATTTGTCATGTTTGTAGATATCAAAAAAAATTACTACCGAATTATATTACTATTAGGAGATATCTTACTTATTTGAAAGTAAATAATGATTGTACTTGTAGGCATCCAGCAAAATGATTGCGCTAGATATATCCTGTAATTATCCTGAAAAATATAATTTTATTAAAACAAATTGTTACTAAAATAACCTATAACTGCTCGACGCCGGTTGGAAACAATGTACTTTTCTCGGCATCTAGTATTATCATTGTAAAACTTTGGACAGTTAAGTAAAACGATATTTACTATGTTATAAAAATACAATCCCCCAAACCCACCCATTCATGATAATTCAAGCAATACCACGTACCATATTCGCGCCGGTTTATTTTCATTAAAAAAACCAACCGTTTTTTGTTTGTCTCGTCACTCGTGACTGACGTGTTAAATCAGATCAGTAGTCAGTACATTGTACTGTGCTCCACTGATGCAAGCTGTCCGTAGCAACAGGCTTTTGTACACTTAATTTTCCCCTTTGCGATAAAGTGCACAAACAATGGAAAGATAAACAAAGTTTGCGGTTGTCCCTGCTCTGCGAGAATGAAGCTGTCCGGAAACTGGGCGCAACTCCTCGAGACGAAATTCACGTTAATTTCGTGAATATTTCCTAATAATACTCTATAGTGGTGATAAGGGAAAAGGATCACATCATTTAAACTTGCTTTTACCAACATTTCCTTCCAGTAAGTGAATGAACATGTTTAGCCGCGGTAGACAACAGAATAAACAGATGATGAACTTCCGTGAACTTTTCGTCTTTGTTTGTAATTTAGTTCTTCCGCATTGATCGATTTTTTGATCCAGTTGCATAAATCGATTCCACATTTCGAATACGCGAGCATCGATTCGATGTTGGAAGGGCTAGCTCTTTTGCATCGCTAGCGGGCCCTCTTCATTTGCTGCATAATTTTTGTTTATATCGTGAACATTTATATAAATTCAACTATACAGCTAAAAATATAATGGAATAAGTACAAACTATTCCACGTAACTAAACTGGCTATTTTATTTGAGGGGTTATAGAATCTTGCAATTCATTTTCGGATTGTGAAATATGAGAAATCGTAAATGTTTGTTTCAGTTTGAGCATTTTTTTTAAATATTTTTATTTTATTATTACACTGTATTATTATTTTTATTTTTTTTATTTAGCTGTTTCGGTTTTTCACCGAAACAGCTATTGTTTTCGTTCTGGTTTTTTTTTTTTTTTTTTTTAGCTGTTTCGGTTTTTCACCGAAACAGCTATTGTTTTCGTTAAAGTTTTTTTAGCTGTTTCGGTTTTTCACCGAAACAGCTTTTGTTTTCGTTAAAGTTTTTTTTTTTCTTTTTTTTTTTCTTTTTTGTCACGTTTTTTCTGCCAATACACTTTGACACTTTGGTGAATCCGATCGACTTGAGACTTGGCATACATTTAGACAACCACCCAAGGACGGTCCTAGAAGAAATTCGTCGCGATTACGTCATTCAAGGTCACGTGACGTCATGTTAAAGGTAAAATTGTCCCCATAGGTTTTGTACACGTTTTTCTTCAGACTTTTGACTTTGACACATGGGTAAATCCGACCGACTTGAAACTTGACATACACTTAGAACACCACCCACAGTTGGCCATTGAAGAAATTCGGCACGATTGCGTCATTCAAGGTCACGTGACCTGACGTTAAACGTCTAATTGTTTTCCCCATAGGGTTTGTACACGTTTTTCTTCAAACTATTTATTTTGACACTTTCATAAATTTGATCGACTTGATACTTAGCACACACATCGACCACCATCTTCAGGAGGGCCAAGGAGAAAATCCTTCATAATGACGTCATCGGGGGTCATGTGACGTCACATTAAATGTTCAGTTTTTAAGACCCTCTATCTCTAGAAGTACATGTCCGATTGGGGTCAAACTTGGTATGCAAGTATTCCAGGATGTGTTACAGACGAAAATTAAGATGACATCATGATGACATCATCGGGTATCAAGTCACATTAAAGGTTCAATTTTCCCCATAGGATTTGTACACGTTTTTTTCAACTAATATATATTTGAAACTTGTGTAAATCCAATCGACTTCAGACTTGGCACACACATTGACCACCACACACACATATATTGAAAGTAACGTTAGACAATCGAAACAGCTCTGTGTTTGTCCACAAACACATGTCTAGTTTTTTTTTTTTTAGCTGTTTCGGTTTTTCACCGAAACAGCTATTGTTTTCGTTAAAGTTTTTTTTTTTTTTTTTTTTTTTTTTTTTTTTTGCCTTTTGTTCTCCATAGGATTTGTACACGTTTGTTCAGACAATACACTTTGACACTTTGGTAAATCCGATGGACTTGAGACTTGGCATACACTTAGACAACCACCCAAGGACGGTCCTAGAAGAAATTCGTCGCGATTACGTCATTCAAGGTCACGTGACTTCGCGTTAAAGGTGAAATTTTTCCCATAGGTTTTGTACACGTTTTTCTTCAGACTGTTGAATTTGACACTTTGGTAAATCCGACCGACTTGAAACTTGCCATACACTCAGAACACCACCACCAGATGTTTCTGAAAGAAATTCAGCACGATTGCGTCATTCAAGGTCATGTGACGTCAAGTTAAAGGTTTAATTCGTCCCCCATAGGTTTTGTACACGTTTTCTTTAGACTATTGACTTTGACACTAAGTAAATCCGATCGACTTGAGACTTGGCACACACATAGACCACCATCCACAGACGGTCGTAGGAGAAATTTGGCACGATTACGTCATTCAAGGTCACGGGGCGTCACGTTAAATGTTCAATTTTCCCCTATAGGTTTTGTACACGTTTTACTTAAGAATATTGACTTTGACACTTTATTAAATCTGATCGACTTGAGACTTGGCACACACAAAAGACCACCACACACATATTGAAAGTAATTTGAGACACTCGAAACAGCTCCGTGTTTGTCCACAAACACATGTCTATTTTTTTTTTTCTCCTTTTTCAGACTTTTTTTTATAGGATTTGCACACGTTTATTCAGACAATACACTTTGACACTTTGGTAAATCCGATGGACTTGAGACTTCGCATACACTTAGATAACTACCCAAGGACGGTCCTAGAAGAAATTCGTTGCGATTACGTCATTCAAGGTCACGTGACTTTGCGTTAAAGGTGAAATTTTTCCCATAGGTTTTGTACACGTTTTTCTTCAGACTATTGAATTTGACACTTCGGTAAATTCGACCGACTTGAAACTTGGCATGCCCTTAGAACAACACCCCCAGATGTTCCTGAAAGAAATTAGGCACGATTGCTTCATTGAACGTCACGTGGCGTCACGTTAAAGGTGCACATTTTTCTCCCATTGGTTTTGTACACGTTTTTCTTTAGACTATTGACTTTGACACTTTAGTAAATCCGATCGACTTAAGACTTGGCACACACTTAGACCACCATCCACAGACAGTCCTAGAAAAAAATCGGCACGATTACGTCATTCAAGGTCACGGTTTTGTACACGTTTTTCTTTAGACTATTGACTTTGACACTTTAGTAAATCCGATCGACTTAAGACTTGGTACACACTTAGACCACCATCCACAGACACTCCTAGAAAAAAATCGGCACGATTACGTCATTCAAGGTCACGGGTCGTCACGTTAAAGGTTTAATTTTTCCCCATAGGTTTTGTACACGTTTTTCTTTAGACTGTTGACTTTGACACTTTCGTAAATTTGATCGACTTGAGACTTGGCACACACATAGACCACCACACACACATATTGAAAGTAATGTAAGACACTCGAAACAGCTCTGTGTTTGTCCACAAACACATGTCTAGTTTTATTTTTTTTTTTTTTTGCCTTTTGTTCTCCATAGGATTTGTACACGTTTGTTCAGACAATACACTTTGACACTTTGGTAAATCCGATGGACTTGAGACTTGGCATACACTTAGACAACCACCCAAGGACGGTCCTAGAAGAAATTCGTCGCGATTACGTCATTCAAGGTCACGTGACTTCGCGTTAAAGGTGAAATTTTTCCCATAGGTTTTGTACACGTTTTTCTTCAGACTGTTGAATTTGACACTTTGGTAAATCCGACCGACTTGAAACTTGCCATACACTCAGAACACCACCACCAGATGTTTCTGAAAGAAATTCAGCACGATTGCGTCATTCAAGGTCACGTGACGTCAAGTTAAAGGTTTAATTCGTCCCCCATAGGTTTTGTACACGTTTTCTTTAGACTATTGACTTTGATACTAAGTAAATCCGATCGACTTGAGACTTGGCACACACATAGACCACCATCCACAGACGGTCGTAGGAGAAATTTGGCACGATTACGTCATTCAAGGTCACGGGGCGTCACGTTAAAGGTTAAATTTTCCCCTATAGGTTTTGTACACGTTTTACTTAAGAATATTGACTTTGACACTTTATTAAATCTGATCGACTTGAGACTTGGCACACACAAAAGACCACCACACACATATTGAAAGTAATTTTAGACACTCGAAACAGCTCTGTGTTTGTCCACAAACACATGTCTAGTTTTTTTTTAGCTGTTTCGGTTTTTCACCGAAACAGCTATTGTTTTCGTTCTGGTTTTTTTTTTTTTTTTTTTTTTTTTTTTTTTTTTTTTTTTTTTTGCCTTTTGTTCTCCATAGGATTTGTACACGTTTGTTCAGACAATACACTTTGACACTTTGGTAAATCCGATGGACTTGAGACTTGGCATACACTTAGACAACCACCCAAGGACGGTCCTAGAAGAAATTCGTCGCGATTACGTCATTCAAGGTCACGTGACTTAGCGTTAAAGGTGAAATTTTTCCCATAGGTTTTGTACACGTTTTTCTTCAGACTATTGAATTTGACACTTTGGTCAATCCGACCGACTTGAAACTTGCCATACACTCAGAACACCACCACCAGATGTTTCTGAAAGAAATTCAGCACGATTGCGTCATTCAAGGTCACGTGACGTCAAGTTAAAGGTTTAATTTGTCCCCCATAGGTTTTGTACACGTTTTTCTTTAGACTCTTGACTTTGACACTTAGTTAATCCGATCGACTTGAGACTTGGCACACACATAGACCACCATCCACAGACGGTCGTAGGAGAAATTTGGCACGATTACGTCACTCAAGGTTACGGGGTGTCACGTTAAAGGTTCAATTTTCCCCCATAGGTTTTGTACACGTTTTTCTTTAGACTATTGACTTTGACACTTTAGTAAATCTGATCGACTTGAGACTTGGCACACACAAAAGATTACCACATACATATTGAAAGTAATTTTAGACACTCGAAACAGCTCTGTGTTTGTCCACAAACACATGTCTAGTTTTTTTTTTTTTGCCTTTTGTTCTCCATAGGATTTGTACACGTTTGTTCAGACAATACACTTTGACACTTTGGTAAATCCGATGGACTTGAGACTTGGCATACACTTAGACAACCACCCAAGGACGGTCCTAGAAGAAATTTGTCGCGATTACGTCATTCAAGGTCACGTGACTTAGCGTTAAAGGTGAAATTTTTCCCATAGGTTTTGTACACGTTTTTCTTCAGACTATTGAATTTGACACTTTGGTCAATCCGACCGACTTGAAACTTGCCATACACTCAGAACACCACCACCAGATGTTTCTGAAAGAAATTCAGCACGATTGCGTCATTCAAGGTCACGTGACGTCAAGTTAAAGGTTTAATTTGTCCCCCATAGGTTTTGTACACGTTTTTCTTTAGACTCTTGACTTTGACACTTAGTTAATCCGATCGACTTGAGACTTGGCACACACATAGACCACCATCCACAGACGGTCGTAGGAGAAATTTGGCACGATTACGTCATTCAAGGTTACGGGGTGTCACGTTAAAGGTTCAATTTTCCCCCATAGGTTTTGTACACGTTTTTCTTTAGACTATTGACTTTGACACTTTAGTAAATCCAATCGACTTGAGACTTGGTATACACTTAGACCTCCACCCACAGATGGTCCTAGAAGAAATTCGGCACGATTACGTCATTCAAGGTCACGAGGCGTCACGTTATATTTTCATTTTTTTCCCATAGGTTTTGTACACGTTTTTCTTTAGACTATTGCCTTTGACACTTTATTAAATCTGATCGACTTGAGACTTGGCACACACAAAAGACCACCACACACACATTGAAAGTAATTTTAGACACTCGAAACAGCTCTGTGTTTGTCCACAAACACATGTCTAGTTTTTTTTTATTTTTTTTTTTTTTTTTTTTTTTTTGGGGGGTTACCCTTTAGTAGCCCTGTATTTACATTACCGAGTGTTTACCGCATGACATGGCAGTTGTTGTTGGTTTTTTTTTTTTGTTTTTTTTTTGGGGGGGGGGGGTGGGGGGGGGGGGGGGGGGGTTACCGCTTGACTGAATACAAAATGCTGACATACGATCGGTTTTCGACTAAAAGACAATAACAATAATGTGCAGTTTCAGGCATCAGTGCAAAACATGATCATAGAATGTACCGCGCAGGGGATGATTTTCCTCGGGAGCCAGCCCGATTCAAAAAATGAGCGGGGAAAGTTCGCTGATGAAAAGGTGTTTACATGTTTATAATTTGTTTTATATATAATAATGCATGTCACGTGGTTAGATATTTTAGAGTCCCCGGCCCCTAGCCCCCTTCTTGCAAAAATCAAGGATAGCTTTACGATCAATATACGCACGAAGTCAGTGCGCGTGTGTCGTTCACTTTTCAGTGCAAGCTCGGAGAAAATTAACTTTGTCTACGCCACGCATCAATGTCATTTCGAGCACTTTCGCTCGGTCCCACCCGCCCACTGGGCGCTGTGCCATGGGAGGCGCTGGTGATGCCCTTTGAGCTCTGATTGGATAGATTTTGTGCGACCCAGAATGCCGTGCGTTTCCTTCACAGCGCTTCAGCGCTTCCGCAGCACCCAGCATGCATACGCGGTGAGACCCCCCTTCCTTGCTCTATGGTGAGACCGAGCGAATTAATCACTGTGGATTAGGTTAAAAGTATATAGATCCTGGGAACGAGGAGTGGGAAATCAAGCTGAGCTTTGAGTGCAGCTCATTGGTGACGGTTGATACGAGCAAAAGATCGCAGGTCGTAACAAACAGCCGGAAAACCTCGGATGCTGAATCATTTAATTTATAAGTTGACCGACTGAGAGTCGAGTCCGAGACAGTGGTGTGCGAACATGACGGGGCTCGCGGCGCGTTCACCCCGGCCCTCCATCAGCGGAGTCACGGTCCGTGCTGCTGCCTACTCGTTATTTGTGGCCTCATCTCTTCTTTGCCTCCACACTGCATCAGTGAATTCTCCTCATCAGCGTCTGTTCTCTAATTCGTCGGTGATCAACGGTACGATTGAAGGTTAGTATGCATGGCGGAAATAATGTATAGTGTCCTGCCGCCATGTATTTCTTTTGTTGTGCATGTACGAAGTCTACACAGAGTCAAGTGCATTTTCAAAGTATTTTAGGTAACAACATTGAACAACATTTTTTTTCAGTCACAGAATTATTCCTTTTTAAAACATTGTTTTGGTAAAGATTGATCATCAGTGAGATGACAGGTGTGGCGTCATCCATAATGCAACGTAGTAAATTATTATTTCCTTATCACGCAACATATTTTGGCGAGAATTGTAATGCTGCTCTAAATCATCATTCAATTTCGTTTTTTCGAGTACGCAAAAAATATCCTTGCGTCATGCGATTTAAAGGTAGGATACACCATTTGCAAATATCAAAAAATATTTACTACCGAATTATTAAGAAATATCTTACTCATTTGAAAGTAAATGTCGATTCTATGCATCCAGCAAAATGATTGCGCTAGATATCCTGTAATTATTCCGAAAAATATAATTTTATAATAAAAAATTCGCGATCGCCGGACAAAGATAACATAAGAATAACTGCTCGACGCCGGTTGAAAAAAACCGCAGTTTTTTTGTGCTTTTCTCGGCATTCATGATTGGACAACTTTGGACAGCTCAGTTAAACAATATTTACTATTAAATACAACCCCCAAATCTACTCATTCATGGTAATTCAAGCAATGACCAATGGTGTATATACTACCTTTAAACACAAATAACCATCCAACTGATTATTCAAATCAACTTACAACATTCAATTTTGCAAACGAATTTGAATGTGGAACGAATTTGAACGAAAATGGACGCCCTAAAGGTAACAAAAAGCACAGAATTAGCACCATATACGTGCATAAAATAATGAAAGGTTTTCTTAAAATCTATACCAAGCCTCGCTTTTTGCTCAATCTTCACTCTCTGCTGTCGCGTGTAAGCGAGTCTCATAAAAAAAACACATGCACCAACGTTTTATAATGATAAAAAATATTGTCATAAGGAGCGGTAACCAATGGTTACCGCCTCTTATACACGGTGCTGTAATAATTATGCGTGGCGAACGGTTTGCTGTTACAACAGAAAGCTATAAGACGCGTTTGTGTAAAAAATGAAAAGACAAATATACCAACGCTCTGCGTTCACACGTTATGAACACATTCGTAATGGCAATGCAAACTTATCGAGTAGTTGTTTTTTTGCTCTTTAGATGTTTCGCGAACCCGTGCAAACATTTTCTCGAGCAAAAATGGGTCACATCGGCATCGGCAGAAAACAATTTATATTCCTATTTCCCATTGGGCGGGATGTTAATCTATAGCGCAGGTACGTCCCGGCTATACTCTGGGGCCAATTTCATATAGCTGATGTTGCTTAAGCACAAAAAACCTTGCTTGGTAAATCAGGTTAGGAGCAAAAATTCCATGTGATCGTTATGCTAAGCTAAACAACAGCTAAATACCAATCACAAACAATATACATCACATGGAGTTGTGGCTGGTAAGCTGGTTTTACTAAGCAAGAACGTTTTGTGCTTAAGCATTTGTTATGCTTAAGCAGCGCAATGAAATTGGGCCCAGGGTGGAGAAAGGCAAGAAATTGCTTGAAGAAATTGCTTGGTTAGAGTACCATAGCCTTTCTAATTGCATGCAGCGCAGCTGAACGGCGGAAGTTAATGGGCGGTGAGCACGAGCGAATGGGTCAATTGCAATAAACTATCGGGCATTTTGCCGAAGAAAACAATTCCAACACATTTTTAAAGGTGGTTATTTCGTTACAAAGCATGCAAGTACATGTAGGCCAACTGCATGTAGGTTGATATATAATGTCGGTAATTATAGGAATAATGGCTGTCTGCTTGTTTGCTTGCAAACTACTAATTTATTGTAACGTGAATTCGGTGAGTCAAAGCTTAGGCCAACTTTCCTTTAGACATCGATTCTTCGTACGATATTTTTGTATCATCCAAACCAAATACATGCTCGTGTGTGTGTGTGACAGGTCGAACAATAAATGTCTGTCGGTATCTTTAATGGTGGCCAACTCCAATATTTGCTCGGTGAAATAAAGGCATTACCACTCGTGACTGAGTCGTTGAAAAGGATCTATCATCAATCTCATGAACACAAAAAAAGCACCTTGTAAATTGAGATCTCGGGGAAACGTGACAAGCTTTCCCCCTCCCCCCAAACCCCCCCCTCCCAAAAAACCCCAAAAAAAAAAACCCCAAAAAACCAAAAAAACCAAAAAAAACCAAAAAAAACCAAAAAAAACATCAACCACCATGGAATAAGCCATTTGTGAGTTAAATTTGAATAACATCTGGCTTGCTCAAAATGCTTGGCATTTTAAATTTTTAATTTCGTGATATAGCTTTTATGAAGTTCACTCACTTTGCAGGAGAATTGATTGCTCGTTCCGTTTGCTGTAAGTATATGCAAATCCTATTGGCGCCAGGTCTCTCAAGAAATATGACATTATTTTTCCCTATGAGAGCATATAGATCGATGAGTCTGGCTGAATGCGCCAGCACGGACACTCTAAGGAATTTGATGTTTTGTTTTTAGGAGAGAAAAAATGGGGCAAGGGTATATGCCGTATGATCCCGAGAAGAATGTATCCATTTGAAACATTTTGCGTCAAACTCGATAAGGCACTTCTGGGCAAGAAGTAAATTTTGAGGTCTCGCATTGCTAGCCAAATTTAGACCTTGCTTTTTCACTGATGCCTCTTTTTGTTTTTGGAAATTGGAAATAAAAATAAGGTCAAATCACAGTGCTAGTGACGAAATCATGAGGACATTTGTGACCTACTCTGCAAAAATGAGTCTGATGTGTTAACCTTTTAAACTCAGGCCTCTTTTCGAAGATGTTGTACGTGTTGCTAGTTTGTATATACAAATATCATTTACAGTGTACAAATCCCATATAATTATGTATCATTGGAAAGCTTACAAATAGGGCTATATTTGGGGGGATATTTGGACCCCCAGGAGATTTTAAGGGACTTATAAGTCAGATGTAGCGCGGGGCTGAGTGCAAAGGGTTAAACAAGTTTTTCTTTCAATTTTACAGTTGGTCAGGAAAAGCAGGAAATAAGCTTTTATTTGATATATTGCACAACTCTGTAGTGTAATGCATTGGTCTTTTACAATTTTGGGAAATTTGCTTTTTCTCAGTTATATTCAAAATTTCTTTGAAAAAAAGATGAAGATTTACAATTGTAGTGCTTCATCAGATGCTTTGGTAAAAGAAGGACAAAACCTGTATTAAATTTAATTAAGAGATCAAAACAATCTTTGTCAATCGATCAGATCTGAAAAAAAAGGTGTCGGAGAAACCAAAATTCCTTAAAACCAAAACATTATTTGTTGAAAGAAAAATCACCTCCGAGACAATAAACAGCCCTTTACGTAAAAAAAGGAATTTTGCGACATCAGACTCATTTTTGCAGAGCGGGTCACATTTGCACTTTCTTCACCAAAACCAAATTGATTAGGCCTAATCCCGTTACGAGGAGCCATTATTCATGTTCAAACTCTAGGTAAGCCTTCGATCTGTATAATGCTAGCATTCAATCAATCGGCTCAGTCATTAGTCAAAACCCAACCGACAAAACGTGATGATCCACGTCACACGCAGCACTATATTGTATCTTGTCAGAAGAGAATTGTCTTTGCCATGCAACCTATGGAGGGCCAACGTCGAAAAAAGAAAGAAAGTTGTTATTGGTAATAAAGACAGGTAATTGGGTTTTTGAAAAAACAAACTATCCCGGGGGCACGGGGGGGGGGGGGGGGGGGGGGTCCTGTGTGTTTTGTATTCTCCGCGTTGTTGTTCCTAAAGTTTGTGAAAGAGGCTGGCCACCGCGTGATTTCATTGGTGGATTCGTGATTTCCTTTGGTGGATGACGCTTTGTAACCCCCCCCCCTCTATACTTCCAGATCATGAAACACTCATCAATTAAAAAAAATAATAATAACAAAAATGCTTGACTTTAGAAAAGTAACATGGGTTCTTAATTGCGTTTTTATATTTTAAACAATTAATATGTGTGGTGCAGTATCACGATTTGAAAATTGTTAGCGATCATCCTATAGGGTGCATGACTTTGTGACTAAATCTCTGAAAATCACTGCGCGCGAGCTCATTAATATTTTGTGATCCATATTTTGTAATTTTGAATAAGAGGTACCTGGGGCCTATACATTGGACTGATTGTAGAAATATTTGTGGAAATCAAGAATTGGTGACCCGTGGCTTCCAACTCGGGGGATTCCGTTCACCAAAAAGACCAATACGCGGGGGCTACATTGAGACCTGGGCCCAGAGCTGGGCCACCAGTTTAGGGGTGGTTTGTGTAGATCGGAGTATAAAAAAAAATTCATTCGGTCAACCCCCATAAATTTGAAAAGAAAATTATTCTAGGAGTCTTAATCTTTAATTTCCAGTCAAAAAAATATGGCCACTCTACTCATGAGCGTCACCAGGCGGCGATCTTTCTTTTAATTTTTGTGTTGGTTACAATGGGCGCCGTATTTAGTGTAGTGGAACCCTATGGTCTAATGGGAACAGGTTATGTGTAACTGGGATCAGACACCCACAAAAAAGTCACATATTTTGACACCTTATTTCATGGAATACCAGAAACCATTATACTTTTGCTTCGTAATAAAATAAAGGCATCTGACTTCAACCCTATGGAGCCCACGATCCCATCAACTTTATTATTTACAAATACAAATGTACATAGTTTCAGATTGTAACACAAATCGTTTTCCACGTTCATTTTCTCATAACTTTCCCACCGCGACAGTTCGCGTATAGTAGTGCACCGGTACAGTCCGCTTTTCTCATATGTCTTTCTGCACGTTTCAATTAATCTCGTTCTGGTATAGTATAGCTCCTAATAATACGTCCAAACACTGTGTAAGCATCAAAACAAACATTGCGTACGTGATTAACGCGAGTTCTCCCAAAGATTAATCTCGATTGGAAAAAAAGGAAGTAATTTTGTGTGTGTGTGTGACATGTGAAAGTGCAACAAAAATCAAGGTAAATAAAAGAAATAGGATTATTAACGAGTAATACAGACGAGAGTTCATTCGTTAAGGGGGATTTTATTTAATGGGAAAAAACGGTTGGTTATAAATAAAATCGAAAAGAGCACAGACGTGTGTATGGTACGTGTTTGACTAGACTTCACAGCAACACACCTCGCGTGAACGCAGTCTGCATGGTAGGTATATGGTTTTTAAATATAAATTGACCGTCGTTTTTTTTTTCGCTTCTTCAATTCGTCGTATATAAGGGGTCCCTGTGCACGTACAATTTCTAAAGTGATTTGTCGGTGGTAGACTACTAGAAATTATGCGTATATAGAAAAAAAACAAAAAAACTAGAAGGCACGGATTATAGCTAACATAACAGGTCTAATGGAAACACGGCTTTAGACAATTAATTATGAACTCCACTTTAAGGGGATCGTATACGTTTGGTAATTAAAACCCACTGTTTGTTTCAATCCTATAGTTATAGATAGCCTATATACCATACAACTAACCTGTAAAAAATTCATTTCAAAAGGTGGTAGCGATTTTTAGATATTGCCGAAAATCTGGAGCGGTTATGTCCACGCAGGAAGAATAATCTGCATTGGAATACACAATCTAAGAAACGTCACTGCAGTAACGCTTCTCAGATTCAAATTTTTGGCGATAAAAAGTGATAGGCCCCTATCTTTTTTCATAACCGCAGTACTTCGAAGTGAACAGTTTCTAAAAATGCATTATACTATCCAAAGCTGCTGTACTTCTTACCAAGTAAGTTTTTATTTCCATTAATTTTTGGAGTAATTACCAAACGTATACGATCCCTTTAACTACCGTATAACTTTCTATGCGGTTCTGTTTCCAATCCGATAGCAAAAGTTTACATTACGCAAGTTATAAACACTTAGTGTCTTCATGCTTTTAGTCTGTCTCTTTTCGTTAGCGAGAACATTCATAACAGTGATCAAAAGACGGATAATGTAGGCCATCAAAAGGAAGTAACTAGGAATTATGAGATTGAGAGAGAATGTTTTTTGTATGAAGCTGACATGTTTTCTGTTCTTAGCGCCAGAGGAGTTTTAATGAAATAAATAAAATTTTCCTTAAAAAAAAAAAAATTAAAAAAAAATAAGAAAAAGCAATTATGTACACGATAGGTACAATGCATGTTGCAACTAGAAAAAGGACACTCGGCAGAGCGGCAGACTTCAACTCCAACCGACAATGTTTTTACAAAAATCATTCAAAGTGAAATCCATCTGAACATAATACTAATGAACTAGTAAAATTTCACCCTTTTCGGAGTGGTTTTAAATTAAGAGATTCACTTGTTTTTGTTTAGAGTGAGCTTTCTGCCCTTTAACATTAGGCGGGGGGTTGTTTTCTTGAATCTGTATCGGAGCAGACTAAAAAAATACCCACAGCACTTTCTGGATTAGTTCCTCTTCACATAACCATTTTAGTGATTAATACGACAGCCCATTGCCGTTAATATGCATCTTGGAGAGGAGATCAAACAAAGTTCAAGATGTGGCAATCCACAACAGACTAATTGCGACCCTGAGACAGATCCGTATAGTAATACCTGGGGCCAATTTCATAGAGCTGCTAAGCACACAAAAAATGCTTAGCACAAATAAGGCTTGCTCATTAAAAACAGGTTACCAGCCAAAATTACAAGTGTTTTTCATGCTAAGCAAAAAACCCAGCTGATTATCAATCCAGAACAATAAAATCAGGTGAAATTTTGGTCTGTAACCTTGTTTTTGCCAAGGACAAATTGTCCTGCTAAGCAAATTTTTGTGCTTAGCAGCTCTATGAAATTGGCCACTGTTGGGCTGCCCGCCGTCGTGGTCATGTTTCCTGCCCCACTCATAATCTTCTATATAATTCGTGTTTTTTAAGGTAGAGTGTATACACTATTCAAAAATGAATAGGTTTAAGGATTTCCTATTTTATAGTAAATTATTGTGACGTTGACCTGTTTAGAGTTTTCTAGAGTATAGATGCATAAAAAACCAAGAAGCAATTCGGGCGATTCACAATGCAGTGCGCCACCAAGCGTTTGACTCAAAAGAGCCACTTTTAAACTTTACGGTCGACTTCTTCCGTATATCATATTGTAGTGAAATATCTATTCTTCATTGTTCACGCGAGGTACAACACAAACATAAATATATCCCGAAGCGTCGTTGGTTAAAACATTGTTATTTGCAGAAAAAAATTGGAATTGTAATCGTGCGCGTCCAAAAAGACGTAAAAACTGATGAGTTTATGCAAAATCAATACCGTTTTTCAAACTGATGCCGACTTTTTCCCATGATGCACTGCGGGTATAGCAGGATTTGCGCCTCCAACGGCAGCTTCTAGGTATTGTGAATCGCTCGAATTGTGTTCATATAATCTGGTCCCTTGTCTTCCTTAAATCGAAACATAAACAATAGTTATACACGTCGGGGGTTTTCAGATTAGGAAACTAGACTTGTCTAGTTGGCATGCACCCATTCACGGATGTGTAACCGTATTGCAAATATAATACTGACTAACTAAACTACAATGGAGGCAGTGTTTGAAAAGTCAGATTTCTTTCAACGATTGCCGGCCGGCAATGGTTGGAAATGATACAAAATTCCACTTTTCTTGAAAACCACAGCACACACCACACGAGGTGCTGTGATTTCATAGGATGCTTGAGACTGTTATTAACTTGCAGTCAAGTAAGGTATTTTAATAATAATTTATTAATGTTGTTTATGTTCGCAAAATAGTGTACATACTACCTTTAAGGCATGGCAGGGTCCGCCTTTGACCTGCCTACTATTACACCATTAATTCTCCGAGCGCCTCGTACGATCTCTGATGATCACGACGATGAATTTACGGCCATGAGTGGGCTTGAAATTGCTCTTATCTTGTGTATCCAATCGCTCACAAACTTAAACCCTACAAAGGCTAACAACCAGCTTTTCTATATCCAGACATGAAGTAAACACTTAAACGTCCGGAACACCTCATCTGTCGTGTTGATGTCGGCGAAAGTAAAAAAGGAACAGTAATTAAAACATCCCCCATAGTGCTTATACGCGAGGGCGACGCGCATTTCGATCAGGTTATTTATTTGGGCAGCCTGAATTTGATGAAATAAAACTTTTCTCTTTTGTTATTCTTATTTAGAAAAACGAAGTATTCGAAAGCTTTTAGAAGTACAGCTTTAATCAATCCCTAGATTTATAAAGTGCCCATCTTCAGTTCTACTTTAGTTGCGGTTTGCAATTCTAAAGGTCGGGCCATCAACGCGAAAGGAACTTTCTCCCCGGTTCAGGCAAGTACGCGATGTAAAAACGAACGTGCTCGAACAAGGAAATCTAGGAACAAATATTTAGGACAAAACTAACTGCTTTAAAATTGAATTATGCAGCAACTTAAATGGAATCCATTGGTAACGTGTTTTTTTAAAATGAAAAACAAGAAATTAAGAATTGAGGTCAACGATGTTCGAGGACAACATTAACGTGTGGGCCAAGTTACAACAAATTTGGGCCCGGGGATATAAGTATCAACAAAACTGAGAAAGCCTATATACAGTACAGTAAAGTTGTATCAAATATATATCCTCGCCTCAATATACCTCCATATATTCTCGCCTCAATATACCTAAATACCTCCATATATCCTCGCCTCAATATACCTCAATACCTCAATATATCCTCGCCTCAATATACCTCAATATATCCTCGCCTCAATATACCTCAATACCTCAATATATCCTCGCCTTAATATACCTCAAACTCAAAACATCCATATATCCTCGCCTCAATATACCTCAAAACCTCCATATATCCTCGCCTCAATATACCTCAATACCTCAATATATCCTCGCCTTAATATACCTCAATACCTCCATATATCCTCGCCTCAATATACCTCAATACCTCCATATATCTTCGCCTCAATATACCTCAAAACCTCCATATATCCTCGCCACAATATACCTCAATACCTCAATATATCCTCGCCTCAATATACCTCAATATATCCTCGCCTCAATATACCTCAATACCTCCATATATCCTCGCCTCAATATACCTTCATACCTCAATATATCCTCGCCTCAATATACCTTCATACCTCAATATATCCTCGCCTCAATATACCTTCATACCTCAATATATCCTCGCCTCAATATACCTCAATACCTCAATATATCCTCGCCTCAATACCTCCATATATTCTCGCCTCAATATACCTCAATACCATATATCCTCGCCTCAATATACCTCAATACCTCAATAAATCCCCGCCTCAATATACCTCAATATACCTCAATACCTCCATATATCTTCGCCTCAATATACCTCAATACCTCCATATATCCTCGCCTCAATATACCTCAATATATCCTCGCCTCAATACCTCCATATATTCTCGCCTCAATATACCTCAATACCATATATCCTCGCCTCAATATACCTCAATACCTCAATAAATCCCCGCCTCAATATACCTCAATATACCTCAATACCTCCATATATCCTCGCCTCAATATACCTCAATATATCCTCGCCTCAATATACCTCAATACCTCCATATATCCTCGCCTCCATATACCTCAATACCTCCATATATCCTCGCCTCAATATACCTCAATATATCCTCGCCTCAATATACCTCAATACCTCCATATATCCTCGCCTCCATATACCTCAATACCTCCATATATCCCCGCCTCAATATACCTCAATACCTCATTATACCCCCGCCTCAATATACCTCAATACCTCAATATATCCTCACCTCAATACCTCAATAATTATATCCTCGCCTCAATTACCTCAAAACCTCCATAATCCCCGCCTCAATATACCTCAATACCTCCATTATATTCTCGCCTCAAAGATTCAGAGAAAAGTTATATCCGCGCAAGTATTTAAAAAATGCCGAGCAACTTACAAGCATCTCTCGTCAAGTGCAATGCAAGCTGGAGTGTGCAGCCGTCCTGTTTTCCTTAGCATTTAGGGAATTAGATCGCAAGATCATCGTGAGTGTTTATAAATACTTCGTAGCCTTCAAAATGAAAGTACTGCGAATCCTGCTCTGCGCTTTTTTCCACTTGCTGACGCCAGAGAGCGAGAGAGGGGGAGAGAGGGGAAGGGGGATAAATGGCATTTGGGACGGTTGTAGCGATTTAACAGGGGGCCACTTAAACAGAGCAAATCTTAAGTGCACCCTTTCGTGGTGGATTAGACACGATCAGATTACGTGTCTCCTCGCCTTGGTTGCGACGATTGTGAACTATATAAACTTAACTCGGAATAATGTCACACAGCGACGCGATCGAGTCACGTTGTGGGATCGTGTTTCTTCTAAATTGGCTCGGGAATCATTTGTCCTACTTTAAAAAAAAAATACTAGTTAATACAGGGCAGTGTGCGGGCGTGTGGCCTAGTGGTTAGGGCTTGTGAATTATGATCACTGAGGGTCGGAGTTCAAATCCAGCTGCTGGCCATAATGTTGTGTCCTTGGGCAAGCCACTTTACCCCACTTGCCTCTCTCCACCCAGGAGTATAAAAGGATACCGGCATTGGTATGGGGAGTAACCTCCGATGGCATCCCATCCATCGGAAATATAAATATTCTCAGTCGTTTCATGCGAGAGATCAGCCTGATGAGCCACATTGGCTCATGGTAGGCTTAAAATGGCAGGGCATGGTTAGGTATCGACACGAGACGCCATATCCAATCCAATCCATCCAATCTGCATTATTTTGTAAAGCGCCAACCAATCTAGTTGCCTATTCCGAGGCGCTGTCAGAAAAACCGGGGCAAAACCCCTCCTCTTAGCGATGAGTGTTACTGGGTTCTTTTACGTGCATTATACACAACACAAGGGACCTCCAGCCTTACGTCCCATCCGAAGGACGAAGCAATAGTGGTTTAATTGCCTTGCTTAAGGACACACGTGTCGACACCGGGACTCGAACTCACGCTCTGCGGAACAGAAAACCGGGTTCTAATTAACCGCCCGGCCACGACACTCCACGCCATACCCATCTTTACAGAATAGAACGGGGCGCATTTTGGCATATATGTGTTGTCTCCACTCACTATAGTTTGACCTATTTCTGAAGCTTAAGCCATGTTCGCACTGGACTTAAAATGATAAAACATACCTAGACGATGATGGGTCCTTTTCCCATTTTAAGTCCAGTGCGGACAGCCTAGAACGTTTTCCTCTCAGGTACATCTCCCGAGTCCAGTGGGTACTTCTACCGGCCAACTGCTGCCCGGGAAAACGTCCCTGGTCCCTTTTCCCTAGACGATAAGTCCAGTGCGAACAGCGCGACTCGGTAAAAGCGTCCCAGGAAAACGTCCACCCGGCCCTCCAGTGCAAGGTCACGCTATACAAGGCATTGCGCATGCGCTCTTTGCATTGTTTACATGCGGGCACGCTGATACATGCAAATCGCATCGTGATCACATTCGCACGTGGTTCTGCAAAAAGATTACTTAGAGTTGGGGTTCCTTTGGTCAACATTATGGCAGATATTATTATTGATACAGTCGGAAGTTTGATTGGTGCTACCAGTGCATCATTTCCAAATGATAATAAAGAACGTCAACGTGTCTTACGACGAAAGAAAGCATGCAATACCGTACCTACGATGGCGTCAATGATTTAATCGGGGAAAAAAGCGCGCGCGCGCGATCGCGAATGGGTACACCGGGGTCAATGCAAAAAGGTCACGCAAAGCGCCCTCATGAGTCATTATAATGACAGCTTGGCTACTTCTCCCACGGTCTCGGTAAAATTTTCCCGTGTCGAAAGTCCAAGTGCGAACAGTGGTAACATTTGACCATTTTTTATTTTACCATCGTCTCAGTAAAACCTTCCCCCAAAAAAGTCCAGTGCGAACACGGCTTTAGACGAAACGGAGCCACGAACGTCGGATATGTTACAAGTACACAAGTCATGTGCATGTAAATTGTATGCAACTCCGCGCGCCAGTCAGTTACCGGAGCTGTTTGGTTGTGACGTCCTTTAGAGCAGAAGTTCGGCCCAAGCGGCTGATTGGTCATTTTGGTGCCAAGTTTTTCTCATACACCATCGGTTACCGACAACACGATTGGTCAGAATTTTATAGTCAAAACGCAATGTTGTTTTGCGTATAATCTGCACGCAGGGCTTGTATAATGTAGCATAAAACCGTCTGTTTCGTAGACTACAGGATAACATCTGGAGCTGAATGAGTTATATTGTTGCTTTTCTCGAACGAAGCAAGTTGGATCAGTCCGTGGCATATTTTATATAGTGCTTACCTGCGAATTATGTACATCGGAGTTTTATTCGAGTCCCTGCAAGTCCTTTCACAAGTTCAGTCACAAGTCCTTTCATAAAGCCAGTCACAAGTAATTGACGAGGACAATGAAATGTTTTTGTTAACAGTTCATATAAATAGCTAATGACTTGACGTAGGACTGAAGGACTTGTGATGGACTTACCTTACAGGGACTCGTGATGTACATGCGTGGTAAGCATGCAGATGGATCATGTCACATGGGCTTAAAAAGGAGCATAATAATATGCAAACTAGAAGGCCAATGTAGAAGCACCATAGATAGGCCTATTGGGTCAGGCACTTCCATGAACTAACGACGTTTTTAACGATTTCTTCGTCCATTTTGCTCTCCAGGTAGCTTGACTAATGCCACGCACGGGCACATCTTCCGCGGTCCGTGCACCACTGCGCATGCCCCGACGCCATCTTACTCATGCGACGACTCGGAGCGCCGACTTCCCGACTGTTGCTTTTACGACTGCGCCGAGTTCTGTGAAACGGCCAACGGAAGCGAGGTCGAAGAACTTCAACTTGTCGAAACAATCACTACGAAACTAAAGGTATATAAATATAGCAAGCGAACAGGGGCCAATTTCATAAAACATGTAAGCACAACAATTTGCTTAGCACAAAAAAGTCTTGCTCAGTAAAAACAGCTAATCGGCCAAAACTCCATAAGCTTTTCATTCAAAGCAAAACAACAGCTGAATACCAGTCACAAACAATAAACATCAACGGAAATGTTGGTTTGTAACCCTGTTTTTGCCAAGGAAGAATTTTCATGCTAAGCAAATTTGGGTGCTTACACGTTTTATGAAATTGGCCCCAGGCAGTGTTTCTTTCAACGATTAAGAATGCCGTAAAGATACTAGATCACTCCTTGTCCCCAGGGGCCAATTATATAGAGCTGCTAAGCACAACAAATTGCTTAGCATGAACATTTGTCCTTGGCAAAAACAAGGTTACATTAATGTTCACGTGATCTTTATTGTTTTCGATTGATAATCAGCTAATTTTTGCTTAGCATGAAAAACACGTAGAATTTTGGCTGGTAACTTGTTTTTATTAAGCAAGACTTTTTGTGCTAAGCAGATTTGTGTGCTTAGCAGCTCTAAGAAATTGGCCCCAGGCAATCCTTATAATCGAACGAGCAGGACAACAATCCTCATTTACTTCAATTTAGAGAGATAAAACACACCGTCGTAAACAAAATTACGCCTCCCCAAAATGACACTGCACACGGCGTCTCCAATTTCTCTTTAAGGTGCATGCTATCGATGTGTATTATTTCTTCATAACTACGTTTGAGCTCCAGTATTTTTTTTTATTAAAAAAAAGGGTAATTTTTTACTAAGACAAACATCAAGTTCAGGCTTAACAAAATGGCTAACCCTGAACAAAATGGCTGACCCTGAACAAAAATGGCTGACCCTGAACAAAATGGCTAACCGAACCCTGCCGAGGTGTTTGTATCAATCGTAGAAATGTGACGAAGTGAAGATTTGGGAATGAGTATAGGGGCAACTATCGCTGTCATTGATGAGTTGTGATTCGTATCAATGTCACTATTTTGTTTTAACCCAGAAAGAACAGTTCAGCTGTCACAAGGTCGAAGGTAAAACTCACGGTTACCTCCTCGTTAGCACTTGTAGTGAAGACTACAAAGATCCGTACGCCTTGAGAAAATGCCCTGGAAAGAAGAATGCCTCCCTTCTGTCCATCTCTCGCGTTACCGTAACGAGCCTGACAAGCGGCGTCTCGTACAGGAACATCTACTGCGCGGTTTGTAACAACGAGACGGTGGCAGATCTCCGGGCGTGGCCGGTGCGAGTGGTGTGTGACACGGAAGGGGATTATGAAGCTGCGTTGGTGGAGCTCCGTAATGCGAGCAGACTCAGCAGAGACTTTGCCAGTAGCGCTATAAAGAAGCTAAACTGCAGTGCCGCGGAGATGCGACTTCCAGATGACACGGAGAGAGTCGGTCAGGTGACTCGGATGCCGCGTGCGTGCACGGGGCGCGTTGTGACTCGTTGTCCGGTGAATCCTTCGAAGACACGTACTAGCGGAGACAAAAGACCAATTTGGTCAATTGAAAACCACATTCCTCCCATCTCGATCCTCATGGATTTCGGATCCAGCAGCCACGTGAGGATAGTCCGGATAAAAACAGTCGTCGCCGAAGAGCGCGTGACCTGCCCGGCAGGCCGCGTGTTTGACCCGTTCGCGTCGCGATGCCGACGGCTGTTTTGTGCGGAGGGATACGTCTTATCCAGCGGTCGTTGCGTTTCCGTGCCGATACAGCGGAGCGTCGAGGAACTGGACGTAAAGATACACGTCACCCGTAGTTTACACGCAAATAACACACCACCTGACTGCTTGCAACGCCGGGACGAAACCAGCTTCTGTCTTGCAGGTTTCCTCGGAATAGAGCCCGATGACGTCACGCTAGACTCAGAGAAACACTCGGAAACCGACATGAAGACAAATGATTGCTCAAATACCTTTCTCCTAGATTCCGGCACAGAAACCTTTCAGACACTATGGAGACACCTGCTCCTGTCTTGGAGTCCTACTGCAAACTTACAGATGTGTCAAAGCTCGGGAGTTTGGTTTGTTAGGGTCGAGAGACAGACAAACGACACCAATACCCCGTGTAAGCTAAGTTTGCTGAATGCTACCGAGTATTCGACAGAACGATACAATTCCACCGGTATTGACAACACATTTGGAGACCCGTACTCGTCGGAGCAAGTAGCAATACACGCGACCTTTAACACTGAAGGGGCGAACCTCAGCAGCACGATCGAACTGGAAATCTGCGAGGAATTCGCATTCACCTGCCCCCTAATTTATTTAAACAAGAGCTTGTTTCGGGAGACAGATGACATCAGCGGGTCGGTGGTATACATCCCGACCGGACGGGTGTACACGAATCTAGAGTACAGGGACACGGGAGACGGCAGGCTACAGCTCTGCTCCTTTCTGGAGAACAACGGGACTCGCAACGTCACTACCACTGTCAGATTCTTCCAGTACTCAGAGACGCAAGCCATGCTGAGCCTGGTGGGCAACGTGGTGTCGATGGTGGCGGGAGGAGTGACCTTCCTGACGTACTTTGTCTTTGATGTCCTTCGAAACCACGCCACTTGCTGCATCATGAACCTCGTGGCGTCCTTATTCATAGCCCAGCTCCTGCTCCTGCTGACGGGGACAGCCACTGCCAACCCGGCAGGCTGTAGTATGGTGGCAGCTCTGAGTCACTACTTATGGCTGGTCAACGTGTTCTGGACCGGCATCCTGGCCTACGATCTCAACAGGACCTTCGCCGGTAAATCGTGCGCCGTTAGCCGGGGCTGTAAGGGCGGTCACCACCACCGCCCGAGGCTTCGCACCTACGCGCTGCTGACCTGGGGAGGAAGCTTCCTAATCGTAGTGACATGCCTGGTGGTCTATCTGTGCGACTGCACGGAGCTTCCAATATGGTACGGCAACAGCGAGGTTTGCTGGGTCGGCGATGGCCAGTCCGCCTTGGTGGTGTTCGCTGCCCCTGTGGCTTGCACCTTACTGTCAAACATTCTCTTTTTCGGGAGGACTGTGTGGAGTATTCACAAAACGAAAAAGGAGACGCAGCACAACATTCAGAAAAACGTGACCAAAATGAGAATGGTGAGGGAGGAACTTATCATCTATGTTAAGGTAAAAACATTCGGTAACGAATACCCTTTCGGTAACCAGATGTCATTTTTTGTTCATTTAATTTGATATCCTGGACTCGAACCCAAAAGTGATGATACCCTTAAGACAGAATGCGTTAGCATTACTGCGACCTGAGTGGGGTTCAAATCCTATACCGAGGTCAACATGTGGATGTGGTTCTCAGTCCGATTCCATCCATTTTCAGTATTGTGAGGATACCTAGCTGCAACCTTTCAAATTGCAAACATCATCGTTGTTTTTACTGCCCAAGTTATTTCCGGCAGTACATTATTTCTAGAGGTACATGCGATGGGCCACAGGTCCATTACAAGTCAACAAGTCATTCGTTCCCAAGTTAGCTCACAAGCGAGTGCTTACCTCATGTCCCCCAATCCCTATGTTTCCCGGTCGCCATGTGTTCCGGTCCTATAGTATGTTCCCCAATCCCTATGTTCCCCGGTCCCTTCTCTTTTTCGATCACTATGTTTTCCGAACCCTAAGTTACCAAATCCTTATGTTCCTCTATGTTTGGCTTATAGTTTAGGACCGGGGATTATAGGGACGGGGTATAACATAGGTACGCATCAGTCCCTATGTTCCCCGGTCCCAAAACCTAACCCAAACTCTACAAGAATAATGGGGAACATAGAGATCGGGGAACACTAGAGGTACTAATTGACAATCACAATGTTCATAAAATGTTTTACGCTGACGACACTCAATTGTATATAGCATTTAAACAGTCGGATGTAGGAGATGTTATTTCACAAATGGTTGATTGTGTTCAAGCAATTAAAGAATGGTCACAAGTAAACGGTCTTAAGCTCAATAGCAACAAGACTGAATTTCTTCACATATCTTCACGTTTTCGTTCGACAGATCGTATATCATTCATTGACTTAGATGGCACGCAGGTTAATTCTGTAAGGAAGTGTAGAAATTTGGGTGCAATATTTGATGACCATTTCACTATGGACAATTTTGTTTCACAGAAATGCAGATCTGCATCTTTTGCACTTTACAAAATTGGAAAAATTCGCAATCTGATAGATAAACTTACTACTGAACGCTTAATTCACGCATTTGTGATGTGTCACCTCGATTTCTGTAATAGCCTCCTTTCTGGGATTCCGGCTCGTCAAGTGCAAAAGATGCAGGTTGTGCAGAACTCTGCAGCTCGTCTTATTTTTCGCATTAGGAAACATGAATCTGTGTCTCTTCTCCTAAGAGAATTACATTGGCTACCCATTCACTCTCGCATTTCATTCAAAATGTTGTTGTTGGCATACGAATGTTTTTATAATTTTGCGCCACCTTATTTGATAGAGCTGTTAACATTGTACACACCATCAAGAAATCTTCGTTCTAATAAGAAAAAATTGTTTGTTATTCCACCAGTTTCGACCAGGTCATATGGTGAACGCAGCTTCGCTCACACTGCTTCAACCCTATGGAACAATCTCCCGGAACATTTGAAAAATATTGATTCCATTGATAAGTTCAAGATTGCTTTAAAGACGCACCTATTTAACATTTAGGTCATGCATTTTTGTTTGAAACCTAGTACATCTTGTATTTGTATTTTGTTGTCTTTTTTCTTTCTCTACAGCGCATAGGGACATGTTTAATCACTATGTGTTATGCGCTATATAAAAATGGTTAATTATTATAATGATCGGGGAACATAATGATCGAAGAACATAGGAATCGGGGAACATAGGGATCCGGAAATATAGGGATCGAGGAACATAGGGACTGGAAAACATCGGGATGACCTTTTCATGAGCTATTTAAAATACTGTGACAAACCGTGAACAGACTGGTGATGTACCAACGTGCCATCATACATACCTCGATCAGAGCTCTAATTTCTCAGAACTTTTGAGCTACAGTTCCAGTGCTCTTTTGACCATTTCGGTTCCTTGGTTTCAATCTCTTTCACAGATATCCACACTGACGGGTTTCACCTGGATCTTCGGCTTTGCTGCCGCCCTGAGCGACCTGGGCGGCATGTGGTATGTCTTCATTGCCCTCAACTCCTTCCAAGGCATGCTGATCTTCTTCTCCTTCACCTGTAACCAGAGAGTCCGGATCTTGTGGTTGGAGGCCTTCTGTGGTGACTCCTTACGCAAGAGGAGCTACAGTCTCGGCATAGCTTCGTCCAGTGCCTCGGCGACGCGCGCCACCAGGGTGTAACCCTGCTTATAGGACTTCGTTTGTAACAAGCTGCTCCTTCGAGCGTTGCAAAGATAAAGATGATACATTGATCCAAAATTTGAAATGACAGTGACGGTTCTGGCTGTTATTACTAAGACGCTTCACAGTGGCTACAGACCAGGGTTGTATTCGAGTCCCTGCAAGTCCGTTCACAAGTCTTTTCGTGAAGCCAGTCACAAGTCCTTTCCTAAAGGCAGTCACAAGTAACTGGATGAACAATGACAAAGGAATGCTTTTGTCAAAGCTGATTTGAATAGCTTGTGATTTGAATTGGAACTGAAGGACTTGTGATGGACTTGATGGACTCGACTACATCCCTGCTACAGACTGATAACAGTTATTCATGGAACATAAAATAAGAATGTTGGCAAATAAGTCTTGGTGCAGTGGTTTGTTTCCTTGCCTTTCACCGTCGTGGCCAGGTTTCGATTCCTGCCTTTGTCCTCGTGTGGATCGAATTTGTTTCAATTCCTAGAGTAGATTCCTTTGGTTTCCCCTAGAATATTCTTCTGGGGTTTTCCTCCCTCGGAGTCCCACCTCTGAAAAAAGGGGTATTTGTTAGTATTGTCTTCTTTTTAATTCTTACAGGTTTCTTCAGGCTTTTGAGGTTCAGTGCCTATAGGGCACCTTTGAGAAACATTGGATTCATTAAACAGAAAGATATAAACAAATCAAAATAAGTAAAAAAACCTGTATCAAAATTGCAGTGTTCACTGTCCGAGTTTATAATTACTGGTTATACATGTATCTCACAATGTTGGTGTTAAGAAATTACCTTGCCATTAAAATACTGTTAGGCATATTGAAACGTTTCTTATTTTCCTGTACACTGTCTTTTCTGTTAGTTTATGAACAGCCTGTACTACAAAAAAGCAATGGGAGAGAATATTTGTATACTCGCCATAGGCTATACCGACTAACCGTACGTACAGTTGATTCACGAATCGCGTATACCTCGGGATATAAATAGAGATGGTAACAAAATGGGCGACCTTTGTACATTTCGCACAATTACAGGGCTTCAGGGCAGAAAGTTCGTGACCTGCAAAGAGTTAGTAGTTCAAACGGCTTTGCGCACGTACACCTCGATTGAAAAAACCACCAATGCACACTCTATTGCAGACCTATTGAACAAGTTCGAGCAAGGGTCATTTGTCAATTGGTGGTTGATTCGTAACGTACCCTTGCACTTGCGCAATACAATTGCGAAGTGGGAAGACCGCCCTATTAAGGTCCAATGTCATCACGAACCTCCCTTTTGTACAAACGCGTCGCCTAGCGTGCGTTCGATAGTTAGACCATAGGTTAGACAAACTATAGGATAACTCGTAGTTCTGTATTTGTCAAACGTGAGTCAGTCTGCACTACGGACGGCTACTGACGATCGAGTGACACAATGGCCCCTGAAGGCGCGCCTCGAGATCCTAGCCTGAAGCAGCCCCGGAGAGTTGATGATGAAGGTTGGTACGTCTTGGAGTTTGACAACGGCTACACGGGTAGGTACCCGTACGTCTGGCTGCGGGACAACTGCCGCTGCTCCGCCTGCTACCACCCGACCTCCTGGCAGCGGACCTCGCATGTGGCCAATCTGGATCCCGAGATGCGACCAAGCCGCGAGGAGCTCCTCACCGACGGAGCTGTTCTGGCGGTCGACTGGCCCGACCACCACCGCAGCGAGTTCCAGGCCGAGTGGCTGAACCGCCAGCGGTTCGCGGAGTCCGTCTCGGACCACGTGGAGGGTCAGGAGCTGCAGACGTGGGGAGCCGAGATGAGCAGCGAGGTGGCCCGCTTCGACTTCCAGCGTCTCCTGGATGACGAGGTGGAGCGGTACAAGTGGCTGGGCCAGCTCTTCACCAAGGGGATCGCTTTGGTCCAAGGGGCACCCTGCAAAACGGGTACCATTGGGCAACTGGCCAAATCGGTCGCCTACCTGCGAACCACTTGCTATGGGTAGGTCCACCAATTAATTTCACGGCGCTGCTAAGCACACGATTTTCTGCTAACAGAGCATGTAATTGTATGCCCCCTTTGATATGCTTGTTTCAGGTGCACAGCTGTTTTGCCTCTAAAGAAAGCCTTGTTAAGATCAAAATATTATATAGGCCCTCTTAACTTATTTGATTTGTATATTTCAGGTCATTCCAACTAGTAACAGTCTTGCAGCAGTTTTACTCTTATTCAATAATTTAGTTACATAATTACTTTTTGGATAGTGCTGCAAAAGGTTTACTGTCCCTACAAACAAGAAACCTATTTCAACTGTTTATTGTTATTTATGTTGACAGGGACACTTTCCAAGTGTTCAGTAAACCAAGTGCTAGCAGTATTGCCTTTACGCCCAAGTCGCTTGGACTCCACATAGATCTGCTGTTTTATGAATACTGTCCAGGCGTAAGTACCTCCTCTATGGGTTTTTAACGGCGAATAATAAAAGGGAATTAAAAGCAATTATTATAATGCAGGGCCCACTCACAACTCTCGACTTTATTTACCCTAGGACATATAATGGACTGGCCCTAACCCTCACCCTATATACCCCAATAACCATAGAATACAGGGCCACTCCATTCATACGCCATAGGGTAAATAAAGTTGTGAGTGGGCCGTGCTGGGCCCGGCATTCTATAGTTAAGCCGGGGATAACGTCCTAAAATCCCGAAAATGTTAAGTTTTGGATTGTTTATTTATCCTATCTCGAATATTTGGTTAAAAGGAAACTAGCCTTTGTCTTACCGTTCCCGAGGAAAGACGAGCAAAAAACGGTTGTTTACATCGGACACATAGCGTGTATGCCGTTTTTTTTCTGTCGTTTTTATTCAATGTACGGTACGGTATACACGTTGTGTGTGTCACGTAAATTACACACAGCACCAATGCACAAATGTGGTTTCTTACACGTCCGCAAAAAGGCGAACGCGTTACGGATGGAATCACATTAATGATGCAAGGGGAAACAATACCAAGAATAGCATTTTGCGTTTTCAAAAGGCGTAAAAGTAGGTCAAGTGAGCTTTTTTAAGTCGGAAAACAGTGACGATGTTACACGCTGCACTGAACAAGTAACAATGGATTTAGTGCCAAGGAACAAAGGATTGTTATTGTTAGTGCACCGTTTCTTTTGTTGAATGTCCATACAATGATTTGTTATCAAGTTTAATTGTATGACCTTGTTACCGGTATTAGGTGCAGATGCTGCACTGCATCCAGCAAGCGGGGCGTGGCGGCGACAGTCAGTTTGTAGACGGCCTGAACATTGCCGAACAGCTGCGCCGAGACCACCCGGCCGAGTACCAGCTACTCCGCACGCTGCAGATCGACTTCCGTGACGCCGGCGACGATTTCATCAACTACCATCTCAAGACCCGACGCCCCATGATACAGTAAGCTTGTGTGCTGGGTGCGAGGATAAATGAAACTGCGGCAGTGGTGATTCTACATGGTATGAAAATGGTACCATGTGTGGACACACACTGTTTGCAATTTAAACCCAAAACTGTGCTGTGTTAGATTAACACGTGCAAATTGAAACTAATGAATAAGCTAGCTCGATATTCTAACTGCGCATGTCGACTGCTAAAACGTCCATTGCAAAAGCGCTGGAAATGGCTTTTAAAAAACCCTGAGGTCCGTGTCCCGTTTCATCACCAAACTGCATAAACGAAGCCGACTACAGAGACGAAACTGGGGTTTAGAAAACGGCCGAGGCATGTTTTCCAAACCCCAGCTTAGGTTCCGTCTTTAGCTCCATCACTATTTGCCAATTTGCATGAACAAAGCCGAAATGGAGACGCAGCTGGGGTTTGGAAAACGGCCTTTATTGTTCTGTCTTAATACTTTTTTTCAGGTACGATCGTCACGGGAGGTTTCAGTGCATTAATTACAGCGATCACTGCCGCTCGACCGAGCTCAACATCCCGGTGGAGCAGGTCAGAGACCTCTACAGGGCTATCAAGGTCTTCAACGAGGTCTTGTACCGCGAAGAGAACGTCTTCAGACATCGCCTGGCCGCGGGTAATACTGTAGCCATAAAATAATGATTATTTTATAACCCTGATTTAGTTATTAGACCTCGATATTTCTTTACATTTCACACATGTAGTTTGGGAAAAACTAACCCACTTTTAAAACAAATAAGTTAAGAGGGCCTAATATTTCGATCTTAACAAGGTCTTCTTCAGAGACTAAATGACTGTGTACAAGAAACAAACATATAGGAAAACATACAGCATGATGCACATCATGGATTGCGAAAGAAACACAAAAGAAAAAGCACAGAGTCCAAAGGAACAATCAACAAAAGGAGGATTAGGCTGAGGGATTAAAGGGTGATTAAAACGTTATGTTTGAAAATCCGAACATGAAACTTCAGTTTTGTGGGAGAACAAGTGACTTTTTAAAAAATTTACACATTTTTGTTTTTTAATTTTCGCATTGTTTTTTCTTAAACCTGCGCGTGCGGGCGGTATTCATTTTCAGACACTCTCTTCAAAGCTTGGTAGACTGACACATGAGGGCGCTCAAATACTAGTGCTCACTGCTCCCTATCTCGATCTCATCAATGGCCAAGTTCGATCAAGGACTATAGTTAACTATAGTTTGACTAACTCTGATCGAACTCAGGCTAGTCGACGATGGTTGGACTAGTCTAGTCGACTATTCACGACCAGCCTACCGCGGTTGGTCGCATCGATGGTAACCAATAGCCGCTTTAATAGCACAGTACAGAGAGGACCAGTTTGGCAGTTAATGGTCAATAGTTTGACTAGTCGTTCGCACTTCAACTTCAGTGCGCATGTCCTAATGACGTCACGAACTAACCACTAGTTAACTGTAGTTCCTTGATCGAACTTGTCCAATGCTAACCGGTAGCTTTTGCCTCACGAGACAATCTCTTCAATTGGGAAATTAATTCGCATCGTAAATGAAACCACCAATTCTGCTAATTTGTGGTAAAATAAACATTAAAGATACGTATAAAATGTTCTTACTTTAATAAAGGGACAGTAGACTCGGCTAAAGCTTCGTCACAGTAGTTTGTCAAGCATCCTTTTTAGATTTTGAGAACTCGTGCGGCTTTAAACAAGAACAATCAGCACAACTGAAAAATGGTGTACTGTAACTCACTCGCGTGTATATTAATTCGTGTCCGTTTGCATAGGAAAACTTTGAAGTCAATTAATAATTGTCCCCCTTTTTTTTTAACACTGACTACTTGCAGGGGAGATTATAACTTTCACCAATGGCCGCGTGATGCACGGCCGCAGCTCCTTCGAGCTCGAGGGCTCCGAAGCGCGCCACCTAGAGGGAGGCTACTTCGATTTGGACGAGGGGAAGTCGGCCTTGAGAATACTGCGAGAGAAGCTCCACGGGGACAAGCGGCTTTAGAGGACCGTCTTCGCGAGTCCATTGGGATTCTAAGAAGTCCTCGCAAGCCGACAAGTGCTCCATAATTTCTCCACAATTCTTACAAAGTCCTCACACGTCCCTAAAGATTACCACAAGTCCTCGCTTGATGCTCACACACCAGCTTCCAAGCAGACACAAACGTAGGACAAAAGTAGAATGAACATTATAAAAAAAAAAAGAACAAAGGTAGAATTTGGGAGGAAGAAATCAGGATAAAAGTAGGTATTTCGCAGGAATCTGATAAACTAACTGAAACCAATGTTTTGATATAGTATTACAATCTTCCTTTTAATAAGCGTAAATCCGCATTGCATTAAATACATACAGAATGATTAAACTGCGAATAGTTACCGTCACAAATATCAAAAATAACGTACGTATAAAAAAGACCAATATAAAAAGTATTAAATTCACTGTAAGTTATACAATTTAAAGGTAGGATACACCATTTGCAGTTATCAAACATTTTTACTACCGAAATATTAAGAAATATCTTAATTAATTTTTAAGTAAATAATGATATCCTGTAGGCCTAATTGTTTTGAAAAATTGAATTGTACAAAAATAATTTACGCCAGTTTGAAAACGAACGCCGTTTTCCTTGCTCTTTTTTCTCGGCATCCATGATTGTAAAACTTCGGACAGGTCAGTTAAACGATATTTACTATAAAATACACCCCCCCCCCCCAGATCAACCTGTTTCCGATAATTCAAGCAATTACCAATGTATTACCTTTAACGATTTGCAGCTTTACAAACTTTAATATTGCAGAATATTATCACAACTATTATTTTGCACATAAAAACAAAAATCGATAAATCGGCAAAAGTATAATCATAATAAACAAATTATTACCACACTCAAATTGGGGGAAACGTGTCTATTTTTGTCGAGTCTCGCAATCTGTCGATGCCGAACAGGTTTTCCCTCAACACGCGCATGCGCGAGCGAGCGTCGTCCCAATCGATGTAACCGCCTTCCAGCAGGCGACTACTTCCGGCCTGTACTTCGAAAGAGCTACGTCCATGCAACAGCCGTCGGTTGTCGAATGTGACTATCTCACCTTGACAAAAATAATTCCAATGGATACAAATACATCGTGAATTAACGGAAGTCTGCTAAAAAGTACGGAAGACGGATAGTGCCACTGGATACCGATGAATATATTTTTTGCAAACGCGCAAGAATATATTTGTTGTACCATTTATCTGGCGGCCGCCACTTTAATATCTGGTGGCTGCCACATAACACATGAGGACTATTACTTAAAGAAGTCGTATACGTTTGGTGATTTGAGCCCACTGTTTGTTTCAATCCTATATAGTTATAGATATATACCATAAAACTAACCTGTAAAATTTCATTTCAAAAGGTGGAGCGATTTTGAGATATTGCCGAAATTCTGGAGCGGTTTTGTCCACGCAGGAAGAATAATCTACATTGGAATACACACTCTGAGAAACGTCACTGCAGTAACGCTTCTCAGATTCAAATTTTTGGGGATAAAAAGTGATATTTTTTTTCATAACCGCAGTACTTCGAAGTGAAAAGTTTCTAAACATGCATTATACTATCCAAAGCTGCTCTACTTCTTACCAAGTAAGTTTTTATTGCAATAAATGTTTGGAGTAATCACCAAACGTATACGATACCTTTAAATCTTGCGACAATACTCGAATAGTATCGCCAGATAAATGGTACAAAAAAATATTCACGCGCGTTTTCAAAAAACATATTCATCAGTATCCAGTGGCACTATCCGTCTTCCGTAGAAAAGCGTGTCAACGTAATTTGTCAATGTATCAGTAAAACTCAAACAAAAGGACCTTTATAAATTCGAGCGATTCACAATACCTAGAAGCTGCCGTTGGAGGCGCAAATCCTGCTATACCTGCAGTGCATCATGGGGAAAAGTCGGCATCAGTTTGAAAAACGGTATTAATTTTGCATGAACTCATCAGTTTTTACGTCTTTTTGGACGCGCACGATTAAAGTTCCAATTTTGTTCTGCAAATAACATTGTTTTAATCAACGACGCTTCCGGATACATTTATGTTTGTGTTGTACCTCGCGTGAACAATGAAGAATAGATATTTCACTACAGTATGATATACGGAAGAAGTCTACCGTAAAGTTTAAAAGTGGCTCTTTTGAGTCAAGCGCTTGGTGGCGCACTGCATTGTGAATCGCCCGAATTCTTCTCATTTTTGATACAGTAATCAAAGCAAGTGTGAGAGCGCCTTATGTATCATCTTGGTAGATACGTGCGCTAAAAACTGCCTGCCCCATTAATAATTGTATTTGTTTTACTTCGCATTTTTAAATGTTATTGTTATATAATAATTGGTGTCCTTTTAATATAAACATTAATAATTATGATGAAGGTATTTCTTAATTATCTGGAGTGTGCGCTGGTTTAATTATACAGCGTGTCCCTAATATTAATAACATTGGTGCAAGTGGAATTTTTTAGTCATAAAGTTACCCCTAAACAAACTTTAAAAAGCGACACACTCGACTCGCAAAGACGGTTTTCGTCCGATTTGGTTTTGTCAGTCCATAGATATACCCAGTGAACTTAAGCTACACGTATTATGGCTAATTCGCAGGCAAACACATCTTGCACCTGTACGATTGGACTTCAAAGGAGATCAGACAGGCGTGAAAACGTATTATGTAATACACTGTAGCTCAATAATCCATTTGCGCGTGACCTCGAGTTAAATTTGAATAACATCTGGTAGACTGACTTGCTCACACAGCTTGGCACAGTTTAACTTTAAATTCTCCAGACCAAAGACGCTGTTGTTATATCACGTGATTCGGGGCAAGCCTTACGCGTCATACGCTAGCAACCCCAAGCTCTGGAATGGTCTGGTGTATTTTTGCCATTCTCACCCATTGTAAACAATGTATTGGTGCTGAGCGTCTCTTACGTAACTATGCAAAAGCTTGCCCGAATCACGTGATATAGCAACAGTGTCTTTGGTCTGGAGAATTTAAAGTTAAACTGTGCCAAGCTGTGTGAACAAGTCAGTGTACCAGATATTATTTAAATTTAACTCGGGGTCACGCGCAAATGGCTTATTGCAGTTGATCTAACCGTTTTAACCAGAATATAACTGCAAAGTACTATGTGTAGGCCTACATGTATTGTGTGAAAAAAGAAAACGGGGTAAAGTTTTCCCCAAATTCAAAACGGATGATGCATAAACACGCCACGAGCAAGGCCGGAAATGTATGTCAGCAGCGAGCAAGGCCGAAAATGCGTGGGTGTACTATTGGCCTGAACCCACCTCGGATCAAGTTTCGTTAAAACTAATCCCGCGCGTCAGCTCGGTGATGTTAAAATAATCCCGGCGCGAACTGGTTAAAGCTCATACAAACATTAATAGCAAATGCTGAATTATTAATGAGAAAAATGACGCGTTCCACTTGCACCATTTTATTAGGGACACGCTGTAGTTACACCATAGAGAAAGGAACAGTTCCTTTCTCTATGGTTACACACAGAACGACAACTGTATCAAATAAACCAAGCAAATGGTTGTAGTTTGGAATCCAATCCGTACCTTCCGTCAAGCGATGGTGAATCAAATTCTTGGGGTGGTAGATCACTTGATTGAACAGTTTAATTGCCTTGTACATCTCTGCTACTTTTCCCACTGGCATCAGCATAAATGAAGCGCGAACGATGTCACTATAGCGCAAGCAAAGTTCCCCTTGAGCATCGTAGCTGCAAACGTTAAAAAAACACCGTATTATGGGTATAATCGAAAATGGCTCATCTTTGCCAATTCGTCTAGTGTGCAAAATCGCGACTCCATCACTAAATTAAAATGTGCCGGTCTATGTCCATAATCAATACAGACAAAAAAATAGGTATATATAAATGTCACTCTTATCTTAACAAAATAGTTTAACCTGTAATTACATAACCCAAAATAGCACAGGTCCTTGGGAATTATAAGCGAATAAATAATGTCCACACATTTAAATTATCCTTTATCCTATTTGGGGGAAAGGTAATTTGAAAATAAAATTAAAATAAGTTTTTACTTGATGATCGGGCACCTTAATGATACAAAAAATGATTACAGGCTTGAATCAAGACTGCAAGATGCACCGACTCACTCGATGATTGGTAGGCTGAGCTTGAGGTGGAACGGGTATGGGTCAGTGGCGGCGTGCTTGTAGTCTACCGGCACGCTACTCAGCAGTTTGTAGGTATCTGGGTGTTCGGCCTTTAACTGTCTGACAATTTTCAAGCCGTCTACGAACTGGTTTTCGCCACCTTTCCCCTTGGTTTGCTCGATGCAATGAAGAAGCTGAACCTAAAAAGGTAAAATCGCCAAACGAGCTTGAATTAACTTTTCAGCCCGGTGTTATATGAAAATCAAACTCCTTTGAATATCAGACCCTTTTTTCCTATTATTGGTTAAACCCTCTCACGTGACAGGTCACGCTACTAATTATATCCACTTAAACACGTGCAATACTATCAATGATTAGACCCGGGAGTCGGGTTGGCTCTGCGGAAGTCGGGTTGGCTCTGCGGAAGTCGGGTTGGCTCTGCGGAAGTCGGGTTGGCTCTGCGGGAGTCGGGTTGGCTCCGCGGGAGTCGGGTTGGCTCTCTGGGAGTTGGGTTGGCTCTCTGGGAGTTGGGTTGGCTCTGCGGTAGTCGGGTTGGCTCTGTGGGAGTCGGGTCGGCTCTGCGGGAGTCGAGTCGGCTCTGCGGGAGTCGGGTTGGCTCTCTGGGAGTCGGGTTGGCTCTGCGGTAGTCGGGTTGGCATAAAGGGAGTCGGGTTGGCTCTGCGGGAGTCGGTTGTCGAAGCGGGAGTCGGGTTGGCGTAGCGGGATTCGGGTTGTTGTAGCGGGATTCGGGTTGTCGTGGCGGGATTCGGGTTGGCTCTGCTGGATTCGGGTTGGCGATGCGGTAGTCGGGTTGGCTCTGTGGGAGTCGGGTTGGCTCTGCGGAAGTCGGGTTGGCTCTGCGGAAGTCGGGTTGGCTCTGCGGAAGTGGGGTTGGCTCTGCGGAAGTCGGGTTGGCTCTGCGGTAGTCGGGTCGGCTCTGCGGGAGTCGGGTCGGCTCTGCGGGAGTCGGGTTGGCTCTGCGGTAGTCGGGTTGGCTCTGCGGGAGTCGGGTTGGCATAAAGGGAGTCGGGTTGGCTCTGCGGGAGTCGGTTGTCGAAGCGGGAGTCGGGTTGGCGTAGCGGGATTCAGGTTGTTGTAGCGGGATTCGGGTTGTCGTGGCTGGATTTGGGTTGGCGATGCGGGAGTCGGGTTGGCGATGCGGGAGTCGGGTTGGCAGTCTGCGGGAGTCGGGTTGGCGTAGCGGGAGTCGGGTTGACTCTGCGGGAGTCGGGTTGGCGTAGCGGGATTCAGGTTGGCGATGCGGGAGTCGGGTTGGCGATGCGGGATTCAGGTTGGCGTAGAGTCAGCAGAGTCAGGTTGGCGTAGCGGTTCTTTCCTCGCCTTCCACCGGTGTGACCCGGGTTCAAATCCAGCCTGGACTAATATATGAATTTGGTTTTCTGCCTGATTCGGTAGGTTTTCCCCAGGATATTCTTGTGGGGTTTCCTCCCACCTCAAAAACTGTACCGTCTTCTCATTGTCTTATCTGCAGGTTTCTTCAGGCTTACGAGCTACAGTGCCTAGGGCGCTTTTGAGAGATCCTTGGTTTCATTACCAGACAACAATTAATAATAATATAATAATAATAATTTACGCTACACCGTGTTTAGTGGGAGGTGTTCAATGGGAGGTGTTAAAATGTATATTTTTGAAATCGGCATCTATCACAATCCAAAGAGCTTGATACATCTCTATAGAGCTACAATAATATGAAATACGTTCAGGATACGAGAAGAATCGTACAATGGGCTAACCTCCACAACATTCAAGGCGAGGCTAGCGAACCACAAGCAGTCGATCAGATGCGAAAACAAGAGAGCACAGACCGAACTGAGCAAACACGTATGGGCCCTGATGAAGGACAAAGAAAAGAACTTTGAAATCAAATGGGACGTTGTTTAAAGAGCGCTACCATAGTCTGATGTAAACAAGAGATTCAACTTGCGTATAGCAGAGAAATACATAATCATAATGCAAGCCCGAACTATAGGTACACTAAATAAGCGGGACGAAATCGTCTTTAAGTGTAGGCACCGAGATAGGTGTGTGCTAAGTTTAGTGACGTAGCGCGCACTATTGTTCAATGACGTAAAGCGGAGCGCGATCATGGTTCGGTACATAACGCGCAACGCAACCTGATTCGATGTACATGTACATGTACACGAAGATACTACATCATGATATTCTGTCATTCTCCTGATGAGTGCCACACGGTGCGAAACATTAAGCCAGGAAGTTAATTTAACTCGTATCATGAATTTATTTCATATATATATTTTGTAATATAAATAATAAAAACAATAAAATAAAAAATGCACAACACAGTGAGTTGAGTTGCCCACTTTGCACACCGCGCGCCTTGTTTGTCTTTGTGCCTTTTCGAATCCCTGGCTTCTTATCTTTGGCTTAAGGCGATTTTTGACTCCCAACTGCAAGATCTCCAGCCACATTCTGACGCCTGTTGTGCTTCAGAAACATTCACTCGATTGATGTGAACCCAAAAGTTAGACTATTTCAATTTTCTTCCATTTCTATTTGCTTCTCAGTATTTCGGAATTCGGAGGCGAAGCCAAAGCCAAAGACGAAGCAACGGTTTCGAAAAGGCCCATGGTTGTCGGGCTGCACAATAGCATGGTGCCTACTATACCTGCACAGCAAAGTGGGCCGGCGCTGTTGCGCGCGGTTTGCGTTGATTTCCTTGATCTAAGACGGAAAATAAACTTGAATTTTTTTTCCAATTTTCATTTCCTCCCGCTGAGATGAGACAGGACGTGTGCATTTATTTCTGCTAAAAGTATAGGGGGTGCTCCAGCATATTCCAGCACAACCCATCCAATTTTGTTTTTACTGAACGTGTTCCTGATCTATTGTTTCTATTCCATTTGTTGTCTTTCCCTAACGAGCTAACATGGGCTTGCCTTTCGAGGGATTGCTAAAGGCTTAAGGCCGGTTCATACTCGGCGCGAAAGCAAACGCGAACACGAATTTGTGACGTCACAGCAAGTTTTTGCGCTGCGAAATCGCGTGAAGTTGAAAACATTTTAACTTGTTTTAGACTAGGAGCAAAGTTGTGAAAGCCCTGTAAATAAGAATTTTGCTCAACACCTACTACATTCAAGGTTTGACTTCACAATATGGAAGAACATACCCTACTGAAAACTGCTAGGTAGTATGTGGCTTCAAATTGTGGTATCACTTTTGAGAAAAACTTGGTTTTTGAGGGTAAAAAGTTGGCATTGTTCTTAATTTGGCACCAATTGTTAGTAAACAGTCTAGTCATATATTCATATAAAAAAAAAAAAAATGAAGCATTTTATTTTTTATATATCTTAATATCTTATATAAATTATCACAACTATCATTTAAATATTTTTTACATTTCATTTTTATAAAGTACATACTAAAATGTGAAATAATTTTGAAATAAGAAAAAAGAAAACTTGTACGAGGCTACTTCCCAAGATTTTTTTGTAATATTTTTTGATAGCAGCGCTAAATTTATACCACAATTTGAGTCCACATACTACCTAGAGATGTTCTACTAGGTCTATTCCACCAGATAAAGCAATCGAACCTTAGATGTAGTGAGAGTTGAGCACCCACTTTTTTTTTTGGTCCGTGCTCCTAGTCTATTTGGGTAACTTGGGCGAATGTTCGCAGCGAATGCTTTGTGACGTCAAATTCGTATCGCATTCGCTTTCGTGTGAAGTATGAACTGGCCTTTACCCTGCAAACCAACGAGGCTTTCGCTACAGTTTTCCCAAGGAAGTTCATCAAAAGACAATAAAGACATAGGCCTAATTTTAGGCAAACATATACAGGAAGATATTACATTTTTTAAGCCTTCTTTATTTAACTGCATCCAACCAAGTCCTATCTCTCATGGAGTAATCTCCTCAATTGTCACTGGAACCACCATTCCTAAATAGCTTGCCCTTTGTCATTCCTCAACAGCTATGTTGGAGTAAAAATTTACCCCAAGTAGGCCTGAAGTTACCCAAGCGTATAACCTAAGCTTAGAGTTAAATTGACCCAAAGTTTGAAGTAATTACAACCCAAGTGTAGCTTCATAACCCAAGATTTAGAGTTAAATTGACCCAAAGTTTGAAGTAATTACAACCCAAGTGTAGCTTCATAACCCAAGATTTAGCGTTAAATTGACCCAAAGTTAGAAGTAATAACAACCTAAGTGTAGCTTCATAACCCAAGATTTAGAGTTAAATTGACCCAAAGTTTGAAGTAATTACAACCCAAGTGTAGCTTCATAACCCAAGATTTAGCGTTAAATTGACCCAAAGTTTGAAGTAATAACAACCTAAGTGTAGCTTCATAACCCAAGATTTAGAGTTAAATTGACCCAAAGTTTGAAGTAATTACAACCCAAGTGTAGCTTCATAACCCAAGATTTAGCGTTAAATTGACCCAAAGTTTGAAGTAATTACAACCCAAGTGTAGCTTCATAACCCAAGATTTAGCGTTAAATTGACCCAAAGTTTGAAGTAATTACAACCCAAGTGTAGCTTCATAACCCAAGATTTAGAGTTAAATTGACCCAAAGTTTGAAGTAATTACAACCCAAGTGTAGCTTCATAACCCAAGATTTAGCGTTAAATTGACCCAAAGTTTGAAGTAATAACAACCTAAGTGTAGCTTCATAACCCAAGATTTAGAGTTAAATTGACCCAAAGTTTGAAGTAATTACAACCCAAGTGTAGCTTCATAACCCAAGATTTAGCGTTAAATTGACCCAAAGTTTGAAGTAATTACAACCCAAGTGTAGCTTCATAACCCAAGATTTAGCGTTAAATTGACCCAAAGTTTGAAGTAATTACAACCCAAGTGTAGCTTCATAACCCAAGATTTAGAGTTAAATTGACCCAAAGTTTGAAGTAATTACAACCCAAGTGTAGCTTCATAACCCAAGATTTAGAGTTAAATTGACCCAAAGTTTGAAGTAATTACAACCTAAGTGTAGCTTCATAACCCAAGATTTAGAGTTAAATTGACCCAAAGTTTGAAGTAATTACAACCCAAGTGTAGCTTCATAACCCAAGATTTAGAGTTAAATTGACCCAAAGTTTGAAGTAATTACAACCCAAGTGTAGCTTCATAACCCAAGATTTAGAGTTAAATTGACCCAAAGTTAGAAGTAATAACAACCTAAGTATAGCTTCATAACCCAAGATTTAGAGTTAAATTGACCCAAAGTTAGAAGTAATTACAACCCAAGTGTAGATTCAGGACCCAAGATTTAGCGTTAAATTGACCCAAAGTTAGAAGTACATGTAATTACAACCCAAGTGTAGCTTCATAACCCAAGATTGAGGGTTATATTAACCTTACGTTCTAAGTAAATATAACCCGAAACGGCTTCATACCACAAGCTTTGGGGTAAATATAACCCAATTCATTAGTTGTTATATCTAAATTTAGTCTTGTATTAACCCAAGTTTTGGGTAAAGTTAACCAGAAATTATAGGTACTGCAGTTTTCACCTTGTTCTTGGGTAAAATTTTAACCCATTTGGGTAAAAAAAATTACCAAAGTATTTTTGTATGGTTTTGGGTGAGTTTATTCATTTAATTTCATTGCTTTAATTAACCCTAACCCTACCTAATGCTACTTTTTACTACTAGTAGTAAAAAGTAGTATGCAGTACTCTCACTGACTTGTGTGCAATGCCTGTAGTAATTTTTAGTATTTGGTACTTCACCCCTTATTGCACTCGAGTACTTTTTAGCATTGGGTCCCTCTGCTTGCTGAGTGTGCATGGCCAATGTATGCTGTGTAAGGTGTTCTAAACTCTACAGCAAAAATTGTCACTTGGGACACAGCAATGGGTCAAGGCTGGACTACTGCATTTTTTGCCAGGTAAGTATTACTGACCTGTATTGCCACTATTAGTATTTTGTAGCTGGCAGTATCTGTACTCTGTCAGTACACACCCAATCATCTGTCACGGAGAGACCCAATGCTACAAAATACTAAGTAGTATTCTGTAGTACGCAGTTCTTTAGCCCAAAGTAAGGCCTAGGGGGTTAGGGTTAATATTTTTACTTTTTTATTGTATAATTTTTTTATTTTTTTTTTTAAATTTTTTTAAATTTGTTTCATTATTATTATTATAATTATATAACCCAATTCATTAGTTGTTATTATATTATTTTTGGGGGGGAGGGGAGGAGAGGGGCGTAGTCAAGTTCTTACCTCAGGGGGGTTGACGTAGTACGGCATGTCTGTGTGGAGGGCAAGGTACTTAGAGGTATAACCCAAACTACTGACATTAGGTTTGCTTTTCACCTGCCATTCATCTCTGTAAAATAAAGATAACTGATAATAAAAAAATGGTGTTAATTACATTGGATTAATAAATACCTAGGAGAGTTTCTTGCTTCTGATTGGTCGAGACTCGATCACGTGGAGTGGATTATTATGTAGTAATAACCCGGCTTTCAAGAAGAAGCGAATAAATGTTCCCTGAACCAACATTAATCAAGCATCATGCAAGCCTTCGGCTCGATCCATTACCAGCGGTCATCCCCCAACCCGGTCATTAGGGACTTTTCGATTTGCACGTTTACTATAGTAGACTGCGACGTATGCGGTCATTTGTGAAGCAGTGCGCATGCGCATCGACGAACTCGTCCTTCGTAGCAGAATTCTCGAACGCGTTCAACCTTGTTTTGCCGTCGTTGGAAAACTGTGACGACATAGTGTGCATATCACTGGGACTTTTCGATTTGCACGTTTACTAGTAGACTGCGACGTATGCGGTCATTTGTGAAGCAGTGCGCATGCGCATCGACGAACTCGTCGTTCGTAGCAGAATTCTCGAACGCGTTCAACCTTGTTTTGCCGTCGTTGGAAAACTGTGACGACATAGTGTGCATATCACTATTTTGTAGAAACGAAACACCACATCAGGAAAGAAACACCACATTTGAAGTTACAAAATGGACCCGATTGACTTGATTCTTCAAGCAGAGAGTGGTGGAAGCGTAAGTTCGCTAAAATTAACACATTTTCTTGTCTGTAATTTCCCTTAAATAAAAATTCTTGTAGAATAATCCATAAAATGAACGCATTTTATTTATGCATCGCCAATTTGTTGCAGCATAATTATCGAGTACAGTCCTATGCACCGAAATTGGATCATCCTTCCTGAACCTTCACATACAAAATAAAGAAAATAATTGTGAAAAATAATTTGACTATGAGTTGCTGTACAAGCATTTCTACAACTTCAAGTAGTGTGAAATCGAAAAGGCAATAACAACATTCAGCGTGCCCGCATACGTCGCAGTCTACTTGGGACCGCATACGTCGCAGTCCACGTGTGAACGTGCAAATCGAAAAGTCCCTATTATCACGCAGTAATAACCGGGTCCTCGCACTGATTTATTACCTAATTAACGTGGTCCTTATGTTAAAACTAACCTAATCCGCAGGGACAATTTTAATGGTACGAACACTGTAAAAAAATTCCCGTAAAATTGACAGTCGAAAGTCATGCAGTGAGGTTCACCACCCTTCCACCATTTGTATTTTTTTTATGTTCGGGCTGTAGTTGTAGTCACTGATAAACTGTATTCTTTACACTAAAAAGTCTGTAAAGTGGCAGAATTTACACACTTAAAAAATACAGTTTATCAGTAAATACAACTATTTACGGTCCCACCGTAAACAAATACAGTACATGTGTATAAAGGGTGGCACCTCGCTGCACAACTTTGGACCATACATTTTTACAGTGTATGCAGTCTATAGGTTCTGATAATTGCCCTTTTTAATAGTTTGACACGGTGTTATGGCCAGGGGCCAACTTCATGAAGCTGCTAAGCACAAAAACTTGCTTAGCACAACAAATTCTTGCTCAGTAAAAACAGGTATACGAGCCGAAACCATATACATGTACAGTGTACATCATAACACATGTCCATCATCTGAAAATTTAGTTTGTAACCCTGTATTTTCCAAGAAAGAATTTTCAAGCTAAGCAATTTGTGTGTGCTTATAGCAGCCCCATGAAATTGGCCCTTAGTGTAGACTGTAGAGTCGATCCTATAGTTAAAAAAATGGGAGATTTACCCGTAAACTGTCCTCCTGAAGAACGCTACCCTCTCTGCCAATTCCCTGGAGATGCCTTTCTTCACCGGAGCACCTCGTACCAAGGCTATCCCCGTCGACTGGATGGTCCTCAGCCACTTGTACAAGACTTCATCGGTGCTCAGAATGGAGGCGTAGTCGAAGGCGGGGATGCAGCCGTTCATCTCCGCTCCCCAGACCCGGTACTCTGGATGGCTGAGAACATAATATGAAGCAAGATAAAAGGGTAGAGGAAACCCCTCCTTCTTTTGTGTTGATCATCCCTGCGGAACCTCAGGAATTCTTTTCAGATTTCTAGGAATACAGTAAATCTGCTAAAAACAGTTAATAAACAGATATAAATATAATGTACTGGTAAAAACAGTAACTTCTGTATATTGACAATATAATGTATTGTTAATTAACATATATTTCTAGGGACAAAAAGGGGGTTCGCTTTAATAATAATAATACAAATATTTTGTTTATAGCGCATTTCTGAACTTGGAGAACACCCAAATGCGCTTTACAGTCAGGTTTCTTATGTATTTTCGTACAATTTTGGTGTAGATTTGCTAAACTATACATTTTTAGAAACGTTAGGATATATACTTCACATGAAAACCAATTTTTACATTTGCTCTTACTTAGGTTCTTTATGGCGGCCATCTTGGATTTTTTGAATAGCATTTTGATGACGTCATGATGATGTCACACATTTTTCACAATTGTGTGCATATGTCTATGACCCAATAAACATATTACAAAAAGAATTTTGAATTTATTATGTTCTGTTGATGAGATATGGCTTAAACGTCCAAAAATGAAACAAAATCATAACAAATTACACGATGACGTCATCATAAGAACCATTTTTTTTTCAAAAGAACCTAAAAACAAAAGTTAAACACAGGGGAGAGAGTTATACACAGTGGGTCCACTGTTCGTTCTCAGAAAATCTTGGGTGGACGATCTGAGCGTTCTACTCGGTAGAGTAGGTTATAGTATTTTTACTGAAAAGTCTGTAACAAACTTCAAAGTGGCAGAATTTACAGACTTTTCACCAGAATTAAATAGGCCTACAGTTTCCTCCATCACCATGGCATGGTTAATACAAATCCGACCGTAACAAAATACGGTGGAAGGGTGATATCTTGCTGCACGACAAGAATTTCGACCGTAAAATGTTTACGGTATTTGTTGACACTGTACATTTTTACCTGATGGGGTCAACCTCGGACTCCGAGAAACGCTGGCCGTCTAGCCAGTCAGCGCGGTAGCTGCTGCGGTGCTGGTCGGGCCAGACGACCTCCAGCGCCCGCCCATCGACCACGACGGACTCGCTGGCTGGCACGACATCAGGGTCCATGTCTGCCGTACAAGTCTCCCGCTGTTGACATTCTTTGTTGTAGCATTGGTTGCACTGGCAGTTATCCCTCAGCCAAATGTATGGATACCTCCCTGAGTAATCGTTACTCAAGTCTGCGACGTACCATTTAGATTGGTCGTCTCTCGTCAAGTTAAGGACGCGAACCTCTTCATCCATCTTGTTTTTTGTTTTTTTGCTGCATTTTGACAATGATGCTACACCATGCTGCGCATGCGTAGTGCGTACACAGTTTTCTAGCAGACGATCGACGCGTGCATATTATTTAGCAGACGACGCCAATTAATTTTACGGCGCGCATACGATTTTCTGCTACACTAACAGAGCATCATGTAATTGTATGCCCCCTTTGATATGCTTGTTCCAGGTGCACAGCTGTTTTGCCTCTAAAGAAGACCTTGTTAAGATCAAAATATTATTTGATTTGTATATTTCAGGTCATTCCAACTAGTAACAGTTTTGCAGCAGTTTTACTCTTATTCAATAAATTAGTTACATAATTACTCTTTGGATAGTGCTGCAAAAGGTTTACTGTCCCTACAAACAAGAAACCTATTTCAACTGTTTCAAACCTATTTCACCGGTCGAGTACCAGCTGTGCATGTGATATACTGTGGCGGAACCGGCGGAGGACCTGGATGGGGACTGGTCTTATTATCCCAGGACTCCAACCAACTCTTATTATCCAACAAATATATTTATTAGCCTCACGCAAGGATGAGCGGCTATCCAGACGCAAGGGGGGGGGGGACAATTAACGAACGGCGGACTTAACCTAGGGGCAGTTCGTTTGGTGGAAATATACCACCGTTTTATGACTGCATGATTAACTTGGTATAATAGCAGAGCACTAAATAATTATAATAAACCTCACAGTGATCCAAATAATCCTCACAGCGACAAGAATATCCAAGGAAAGTTATGATTCTTATTATTCTTCTCTTGTCAATGAATCAGTGTTAATTAACAATCAGTTAGTTTATACAGAAATAAAGTGGTCAACTGCACCACCTAATAATCCTTACGAAGCTCAGTAAGCCTCACAAGGCTCGGTAAGCCTCACGTGGTCAACTGCACCACGTTAACTATAATTTATACAATATAACCTTATACAATATAACCTGTTCACAGTAAGCTCTTTCTATACGGCGTAAGCCTCACACAGCTTATACAATTATAATATCTTTACAACAAGTTATCTTTATACAGTGTAAGCCTCACACAGCTTATACAATTATAATCCTTATATGTGTTATAGTAATATAAAGAAACACAAGGTAAAGCAGGGTAATGAAACACTTAACAGGCAACCTCATTAAATATTCACAGAGTAAGCCTCACGAGGTACCACGCACCTGGTAAAGCAGGGTAATGAAACACTTAACAGGCAACCTCATTAAATATTCACAGAGTAAGCCTCACGAGGTACCACGCACCTTGACCAGGTTCAGCTCACTGGCAGCGAGCACAGGTAAACCTCGCAGGTTCCACCGTACACCTAAATAACTACAGTGATCAACGAATCGCTCAAGGAAATCTGACTAGACCACACGGGACACTTAAACTGCTAACTCAGTAAACCTCTACGGGAATAACTAGCTCAACAACCAGGACTGCTCAGCCGACGCCACGCCAACAGGCATGAAACATACACCCAGCGTGCAAGCCCTCCGATCCCTCTAAGCTTCGCTAAATCCCCAAACAAAGCGGTCTACCTCGCACGTTTAACCCTGGTCCCCAGTATTAATCTAACAACCAACTTTTACGCTGACTCACCGGTCGATCCCGTTCGCCAGCAATCCGCTAACGGCAACACTCCGTTATAATTCTTCGGGTAATTCAGGTACTTGTTCTAGCATTGACGCCTTCTATGGAACTGACTGGAAACCGCGCGAAAGGCCCCAGAAGTCGCGACAATGCGCTACGGCGATTGGTCACCACGCGCTAATTATATGTGCATTACCCGGGCAGAAGCTACGCGCGCCGGTAATTGGTTGCCTAACCCTGATCATGCAGCCGCGCGTTGATGATTGGCCACTGCGCCAAGTATCACGCAGCATGAGCGCGTGATCCTGCATGAACAATATATTTTAGATTAACTATAGACTCGAACACGAGTCGGCATATACCCTGTTCCGTTACACAGGCCCCAGCTAAGCTTGGTTCGTCTCGGACCAAATAGCTTAAATAAAATTTGAGGAACAGGGCGAACATTAAGTTTATACAATTTTAAATATACAAGTTATAAATAGTGCGAGGCTTACTCACACGACTATTTCCGTGTGAGGCTCATAGTTAACCTCACAATGGTGAGGTTTACTCCTTAAGTACAATTATATCACTCTCGCGTAGTCGAATTGGCCTCGACTAAACTTACTACTATTTATCCAATCTAGATGTCCTTGGTTTTCTAAACAAACTTGATACTTATACAACTATATAAAACCTTTATAAAACTTTACGGTAGCAACAATATAAGAAACATGTACACACGGAGGTGTAGTATCCTTGCATGAAAGCTGTGTATATTATAGGCACCTAGTGATATATGAAACCACACACCCAAACCTAGACATTACCTCATCCACATTGGAATGCATGAACCCCAACTTGCACCCTAGAACAATGTAGCCCTTTGATAAGCATAGAACCCCATGTGATGTACAAAGATGTATTGAGCACAATAAACCAAGCAAGCATCGAAGCAACAACTACTATCCGTGTGCTAGTGACAAGCTCACAACATTACATTGGCGACGAGGTCGGGATAACAAAATTTGGAGGATATATCAACATATCAAGATGGCACAATTCACCATACCTGCACCACCACCTCTAGACATGGCAGATCAGCAGCCCGTTTACGCTGTCAACCAGTCACGCCAACGCTCAACAATGCGACCTGCATCAGCAATAGCACCCATATGTCAACTACCTATAACTGTGGAGGGACATACCCGCATGCCGGCGAGTGCCCTGCATATGGCGAGACATATTTGCTCATTCTGCCACAAACGAAACCACTTTGCAAAATTCTGCAGGAGTAGGAAGGCGGAACAGCAGACGGGCGCCACACATGTCCATCAGGCCAACGCCATCGTCAGCAACGACCCACCAAGCCCTCCGGATAGCGACTCCGAAGATGACTACGTGTTCTAATCGAACAATATCAGCCAACCACCAAGCGTGTTATCAACAACACCAAAGAACAAACAAGCGTGTTATCAACAACACCAAAGAACAAACAAGCGTGTTAGCAACGACACCAAAGAACAAACGAGCGTGTTAAGCAACGACACCAAAGAACAAACGAGTGTGTAAATCACAACACCAACAAACTAACAAACGTCAACTCTGACCATGATGCAGCCATGGACTAACGAACGTCAACTCTGGCCTGGCCAAGTGGGTCATCAATAATATCTGCAGACCACAATGGAAAGAAAGTGCAGCACAACTAGAACACCAATAAATCACTGGAAACGACTGAACTTTAACTTTGTACACTGATCATCGGAAACAACTGAACTGAACTAAACTATATACATGTACCGCGATGAATCTCTTTAAGTCTACCCAGTACAATGATCATACTTTCGTTTAAACTTCACACCAGTTTAACCTTATCCACTGCCTTATCATGTTCATGAACTCTAAACATCGAACAATGAACATTTCTCTACTAATCAACTGTATTAAAAAAATTAGATTTAGATTTAAATCACCATTATATTATTCATTGCATTCTTCCTGTATATTAGCCAGTTCCATTCTAAGGTGAGGAGGGATGTAGTATCCTTGCATGAAAGCTGTGTATATTATAGGCACCTAGTGATATATGAAACCACACACCCAAACCTAGACATTACCTCATCCACATTGGAATGCATGAACCCCAACTTGCACCCTAGAACAATGTAGCCCTTTGATAAGCATAGAACCCCATGTGATGTACAAAGATGTATTGAGCACAATAAACCAAGCAAGCATCGAAGCAACAACTACTATCCGTGTGCTAGTGACAAGCTCACAACATTACAGGAGGGTATGAACTTTGGATAATAGAGCTTAATAACTTTTTAGAAAATATACACAATATACACAATAATATTTGATTGGCAATCATATTTACGTAGTCGATGGCCCGTTGATTCGGCTGCCTCTATCTGTGGCTTAGGTGTGGAGGTTGTACAGGTTCGCACCGACGGCCTTCTGGAACTTGGTGTGGGTTGCTTCGTCCCGCACAAGCTCAATGTCCAGATAGATGTTCCTCGACGATGACCAACCTAATCCCTATACCTGGCGGGAAGCCTATGTGTCCTCCTGGGATACCGTCTTCTAATTTCCCTAGGACTATTTACAACTTCTACTGTCTCATTTCTACTTGGACCGACGACTTGAGCCTCAGGATGGTCTTCATCGACTCCTGGCTCTACACCAAACTCTGCCATCGGGCTACTAGGTGTGGTCTCAGGAACTTTATCTAGTTCTTCGACCAAGGGTTACTGCACCATTTTAGGCTGGTACTCCCACGCCTTCAACGTCTCGCCGGTGTATGGCTTCAGTCGGTCGCCGTGAACTACACAAGCCTTCCTTCCAGGCTTTAACTGAATTCGGTAGGTCACATCGGAGAGTCGCTTGACCACCAAGTACGGTCCTACCCATCGAAGTTCTAGCTTCTGACATCTCCCCTTCTTCTTCGTCTTGTTATACAGCCAGGCGAACTGGCCTTCCTTCAGGCCTTCGCCATGTACCCTGCGGTCATAATTCCGCCTCTGGTTTCTGGCACTCTGCCTCAAGCACTCTCTGGCCCGGCCATGAGCCTCTTGCAGATTCTGCCGCAACCGCTGAGCGAAATCCGTCGCTGGGGTGTCCTCCACTGTTGGACACTCAACCAGCAAATCAACGGGAAGTCTCGTCTCCCGCCCGAGCATCATTATGTTTGGAGACTCGCCAGTTGACTCTTGGGGGGTGCACCGATAAGCAAAACATGCATACGGCAGGCACTCATCCCAGTCACGCTGTCTCCTCCTCGGCTCAATCATCACAGCAACCATATTCACCCATGTCTTGTTGAAACGTTCAACTATTCCGTCAGACTTTGGATTGTACGCTGTGGTCCTTGTCTTGGAAATTCCCAGGACTTTACACATCTCGCCAAACACCGCCGACTCAAAGTTTGTCCCCTGATCGGAATGCAATTCCAAAGGAATGCCAAACCGACAGACAAACTCACTGACAAACTTGTTCGCCACCGTCTCTGCCTTGGCATCAGGCAGAGCGTATGCCTCCATCCATTTGGAGCAGTAGTCACCAACTACCATGATCCAGACATTGCCATTGTCACTCCGAGGGAGTGGCCCCAGCAAGTCCACAGCCACTCTCTCCATAGGCTCGCCCACTAAATACTGTTTGAGCGGGGAAACTCTCCTCTTCGCAGGAGATTTCCTCCTCCCACACAGCTCACAACATCGGATGAATGACCTCACATCCGCGGTCATTCCCGGCCAATAATATCGCAACTTGACCTTGGCCAAAGTCTTATTGACCCCTAAATGGCCACTCGTCCGGCCACCGTGCAGCTCCTGAAGTACGACCTCTCTAAATTCCTCAGGAAGTACTAGTCGCAGCCTCACGGACTTCCCATCGTCGGACTCCCAATTCCTATGAAGGACACCGTCCTGCACCTCCATCTGATCCCAAGAGGACCAGAGGGTCTTGTGTGCCGAGGAGGCGGCTGACACAGTCTCCCAACTGGGACGACTGCCCGACTCCTTTGCCCTAATCATCCAACCAATACTTCCGTCACCAAGTTTACCCTCTCTGACTGCATCCTTAGGCAAGTGTGGTTGAGCAAAGATGCCCCTCACCCTTGCCTCTGGGATCTGCACGTCAGAGTCAACCTCATGGCGACCATTATCAACCTCACTAGTCGTTGCCACCTGGGCCCCCTTCGATGCCTCAACGGTCTGTGGCGCTTCATCAGCGTCAGCACGACCACACTGTTTGCAGGCCTTTCGGGACAACCCATCAGCATTGCCATGCTTCCGCCCAGGTCTGTGTTGAATCGTCAAATCATACTCGCTGATCACTTCCAGCCACCTGGCAAGCTGACCCTCGGGGTCCTTGAAATTAAGCAACCACCTGAGAGCAGCATGGTCGGTTCGGAGTAGCACCTTTTGACCATACAGGTACTGTCTAAACTTTCTGAGGTAGACAACTCCCGCCAGAAGTTCTCTCCGAGTAACACAGTAGTTCCTCTCTGCCTTGCTGAGTTTACGGCTCGCAAAGGCCAGGACCTTCTCTTCCCCATCATGGATCTGAGACAAAACCGCCCCAATTCCATCCCCACTAGCATCTGTATCTAAGATGTATAGTCACTGTCTGGAACGGGGTATGCCAACACCGGTGCTGTTTGCAGCCTCTGTTTCAACTCAACAAATGCCTGTTGGCAGGCATCCGTCCACTTGAACTCACGCGACTTTTCAGTCAGCGCATGCAACGGTGAAGCAACCTCAGCAAATCCCCGGACAAACTTCCGATAATAGGAAGCGAGGCCTAAAAAGCTTCGAACTTCCTTGACACACTTAGGGGTTGGCCAATCGGCCACGGCCCGAACCTTCTCAGGGTCGGTAGCCACACCCTCGGACGACACAATATGTCCCAAATAGCCCACTGACCTCTGAAACAGGAAGCACTTACTAGGCTTCAACTTCAAACCAGCTCGCCTCAACCTTGAGAAGACGACTCGCAGTCGTTCAATCTCCTCCTTCACAGTCTTGCCAAACACAATGACATCGTCCAGGTATATCAGCAGGACGTCCCACTGAAGACCGGCCATCACCTTCTCCATCAACCTTTCAAATGTCGCAGGAGCGTTGCAAAGACCAAAGGGCATGCAGCGCCACCTGTATAAACCGTTCCGCACCACAAAGGTTGACTTCTGGCTGGCGTCCTCGTCGAGGTCGACCTGCCAATACCCGGACGCTAAATCGAGAGTGGAAAACCACTCTGCACCCTCCAACGCATCTAGTGTCTCGTCGATACAAGGGAAAGGATAAGCATCTTTGATGGTTACCTTATTCAGACCCCGATAGTCGACACAAAATCGCTTAGTTCCGTCTTTCTTTCGAACTAACACAACATTTGCAGCCCAGGGACTATCAGATGGCTCGATAACCCCTCGCTTTTGCAAATCTCCAACCTGCCTCATTATTTCTTCCTGATTACACAGGGGATGGCGCCGAGGCCTCTGCTTGACAGGCCTCGCATCGCCCGTAGTGATGTGGTGCTTCACCACACCAGTCCGCCCTATGTCACCCTCACCAGACGAAAATACATCCTGAAATTCTACCAGGCATGCCTTCACCTCTTCATGATATTCCTCAGCGAGGTTGACCTTACTACGGTCGTATATATCATGCAGGTAACTTGGCAAGCCTCCATAAACCTCACACCCACGACTCTCACCCGGCACCACTACCGAGTCAACCTCAACTGTCGCAATTGTCCCCACCGTTGTTCCCTTTCGAACAACCCGTCTCTCCCCATTCGGATTAAGTATCCGCAGCGGGATATCCTCAGCTTGTGGCTCAACCAGTGACCGGGCTAGCAGTAAGCCTCGCTGTGCCAACTCGCCTCCACCTTCCACAGGCTCGATGATTGCCGGCTGTCCAAATGCCTCACTGATACCGCTTACTGTACCATGCACAACAGCCTCATGGCCTGCTGGAATCTCGGTGGTTTCAGCCACTATCACTCTTCCGATAAACGGCTCACCGGCACCACTCATACACCTCATTCGTTCCCCGTTTAACCTCAACTCGAGGGTACGGAAATCTAAGCTACCTTCAGTAGGTAACAAGAAATCCATGCCTAATATACCGTCATACTTGACATCAGCAAAAATCACTCGAAGTGGGTAAGCTGCCTTACCCATCTGTACGTCCACCCAGGCAACTCCCATCACAGCCAAAGGACTTCCGTCTACCTGCTGAATGTTGGATTCTTCTGCCTCAAGCACCGGCCTCTGTTCTTTGGCCATTCGGTGGTAGACTTTACTACTGATTAAAGTGTCTGTTGACCCAGAATCAACCAAAAACCTGCATTTCGCTCCTCTTACCACACCATTAACAAACAACCCGTACCTAGGACGAGGACCACTCATTGGCCGAGTGCCTACTGGCTTCCCGGCTTTTGAGTCTCGTCTCTTCCCGGTTGTGTCTGTCCCTGACTCTGGTTTGGACCCTAGGAAACGTCCAGCCTGCCCGCGGGCCCACCGGTCGGCTGGCTGGCGTTTCCCTGCTGCCATCTCTCTCTACGAGGTTTAGCACATTCCCGAGCGAAATGGCCAACCTCACCACACTTGAAACAGGTCAACCCACCAGGCGCTTTCCTCGCAGGCTTTGGCGATGGTCTCTCAGGAAACCTCGCCTGCCTCTCAGGAAACCTCGCCTGGTCAACCGAACTCAAACCTTGCTTGGTGAGCCCTTCCAGCAGCTCAACTACTTTGTCTATTTTCTGTGACTGCTGACCGGCACTTTCTTCTAATTTTAGAAGCCGCCTCTCGGTGTCAGAGTCAACTGCTCTCGCAAACTTCACAGGTTTCCCCTCAGCTCTTCGTTCGCACTGAACCTTCTCAAAATTGTCCGTCTCAAGGGCAGCACGTATTGCTTCGTCCAATGTCTTTGGGCGATCGCGATATACGCCTTCCCTTACAACCTGACTTGCCACCGCATCAATGAAATGGTTCTTCCCTAGGCGCTCTCGCGCCTCTTCGGGAATTTCAGGGTAGGCCTTCAACGTCAAATCACGTATGGCTTGGCCTAACTCCTGCAGAGTTTCCTTAGGACCCTGACGTCGATGCCTCAACTCAACTAAATAATTTTCGGCCTGCCGACCAGGACCGAACCTCTTCGCCAACACCTTTACAAGTTCACTATAAGTGAACCTTTTTGACCCATCACCGAGAATTCGGAGTGCCTCGTCTTGGAGGCTAGCAGCCAAAAACTCGGTTGCTTGCTCCTCACTCCACTGATTCACCTGCTTACACGCCTCGAAGTGGCGATAATAGTCGTTCCAAAGAACTTTACCATTGTACCGGTCGGGGGTAATTGTAGGCCTGTGAGGCTTACTACCGTGAGGCTTACCGCACACCTCGTTACCGTCTAATCTCGACTCCCTCTTAAGTGGTCATGGGCCACCTCCAGGCGAGTCAACCTCACTACAAACCTCGTTGGATTTCCCCACAGCGGGACAAGTTGCAAAACCCAACAACTCACTGTGTACGCCTCGCTGATCCCTGCCAGCACAGTCATCCTCATGGTCCTTAAAGGGATTGGCACAAGGAGTACGCGTGTGAATATACCTCACAGGTGTACTCTCCGCGTGCCTTGCTCCCTCTGAAACCAAATTAGGTGACGTGCCAACACTGGAACGCTCTCTTGCCTTCAATGAGGCATACCCTGTGGTATCCTCAGGCAACTTCCAACTCAGGCAACTTCCAACTAATATCAGAATCCACCTTAACCAGAGGTGTATCCCTTCTTTCAGGGGTACCCTCATCGACCATTTTTGGCTGTTCCCCCTTTTTGACAGCCTCTAACTCCGAAGAAAGACGAGCTTTCTCCCACCTTAACCACTGAATCTCCATTCTAGAGCGGCTCAGTTCATCCAGGACAGAACCCGTGCCAGCCTAAGCCGAGGTGACACCCCCGTCCTTACTCGAACTCATACCGAGGTTTCCTCTTGCCTAGGAAACTTGGTCTCAACCCAACTCTCTACACTGGGCAAGTGACCAACTCGTCACTAATAATCCTCGCAGTGTACCTCAGCGAGGTTCACTGCCGACAATCAAAACAACTTTATTTCTAAACAAGTAACGACCCAGATTAGCATTACCTGCCAACCTCGTTACCAATTCAACCTCGCTGTGTACCTCACAGAGGTGCACCACCAACAACAATCAAATGCAATTTTTATTTTCTTTATTACACGTTCTCAAATTACACTATACAATCATAAAACATCCCACTTCTGACACCATTTGTGGCGGAACCGGCGGAGGACCTGGATGGGGACTGGTCTTATTATCCAAGGACTCCAACCAACTCTTATTATCCAACAAATATATTTATTAGCCTCACGCAAGGATGAGCGGCTATCCAGACGCAAGGGGGGACAATTAACGAACGGCGGACTTAACCTAGGGGCAGTTAAATAAAATAAATAAATAATTATAATAAACCTCACAGTGATCCAAATAATCCTCACAGCGACAAGAATATCCAAGGAAAGTTATGATTCTTATTATTCTTCTCTTGTCAATGAATCAGTGTTAATTAACAATCAGTTAGTTTATACAGAAATAAAGTGGTCAACTGCACCACCTAATAATCCTTACGAAGCTCAGTAAGCCTCACAAGGCTCGGTAAGCCTCACGTGGTCAACTGCACCACGTTAACTATAATTTATACAATATAACCTTATACAATATAACCTGTTCACAGTAAGCTCTTTCTATACGGCGTAAGCCTCACACAGCTTATACAATTATAATATTGTAACGTCTCACTTGGGTAGAGCCGTTATCAAAATAAGAGTCAAGATACAGCATCTTACACACACTATACTACTGGTTTATTCAGAAGTATTTACATCACAATAGAGGGCGCACTATATACAAGATCTAGTTTGGGCCTTACATGTTATCTGAGTATTGAGAGAGTGAAGCTCTGTGGCTAGAGCATACAGCTCATGCTGGGAACGAAGCTCTGTGTATGAGCTCAGCTCGGATAATAATCTGCTCCGCCATTTCCACGCCCTTTATATAGGCTTTTGGGTGCGCGTCTTAGCCAATGAGAGCATTGGATTCTGGTAGTTATGAATAATGCATACGTGTACAAAGTCAATGGGGATGTTCCTATGGAGGATTTGTACACGTTCTGACTTAGACATTCTTGCAGGGGAAAGTCCGAGAGTTGTGGTGAGCGGGTGATGTAGGATTACTCGTGGGTGCGTTACGGGGAGTAATCCTCGAGGAAAGGGAAAGGGGTAACTTTTTCGGTACATAGGGTTATGCACAAGACTCAGTCTCTAGACTAGATGAGAACCTACACACAGTTCTATGGAGTAAACTCTTGCGTGGGGAGGGTAACTTGACCTCTGGTGTACCGTGACAGTACAGTGTGGTTTAGCGGCTCCCAGTCGCTATGTATAGGGTCAGATACACGGGAAGGTTTAGCGGTCCACACTCGCTAATGTGAAGGGTCAGTTTGGGTCGAATACAGGGGTAAGGTATATGAGGGGAATTCACATCGACTCCGGGGAAAGTATGAGGGAAAACGACTAAGTCATAACTCGCTGTGAACGAGGTCATAGCACACAGTACATACTGGATGCATTGCGCGCTATACAATAGCGTACCGTACCATGTGCTGTACACGCGTACCAGTATTGGTGCGTGATAACTTCGCGCTGTGTGAGGGCACACATATCGCTGCAAGAACGCTGCGCGTTGGTTGGGAAAGAAATAAAGACCGCTCGCTGTATGCGTGAACGCAACAATACTATAAATGTTGAGAAGAGGTTTAAAGTTCATTTTTAGGTTGCGAACAATTCTAAATCGTAAATCTTTAGGTGAATAGGCTTATTATGTTCTTGTAAAATAGCATTTTACAAGCAACAACAGCAACATACTGAAATAGAAGGCAATCAAGGCAATTCTGTAAATGGCATGTCTTGCAACCAATGGCTATAGAAAGAAACTGAAAAACATCTTCCAAAGAACGGTTATATTTGATACGTTTATCAACAATATCGTCAACAGCCATGATCACCCTAAAAAGCACGACTTTTGCAATAATCAAATATAAAACCAAATATAAACAAGATTTACTCAGTCTTAATGTTAGTTTTAAAGTAAATGATTTAAACGGGGTTTCAAATGTGAAATTAGAACGTAATGTGCAAATAATAAATCGAGAATTTAAGGAAAAAAAATCACCAAACTGTTTGTTAAAGCAAGGAAGGGGTATGTTACACTAGCACTAGTGCCTAATGGGGTTACCAGAACGTTGTGAACAGTGTGATTAAACCAAGTCTAAGCTTGAAAATGAAATAATGTGCCAGTGTGGGCTGGACGAAATGGAAATCGAACAACTAGAATGATGTTACAAGTGACAAATGTTAAGACAAGTAAGTACTAAAAGGTGTTAAAAATGTGAAAAATCAAACGGGAATGTGCAGTGAATAAATCGTAAATTAAAAAAAAGTCACCACACCAACGTTAATACGATTACGAGTATGCGTACGTGCGGTGTCAGGTCAACTCGCCCCCTGACCGACTCGCCCCTTACCTACTCGCCCCTTACCAACTTGCCCCCTGACCGACTCGCCCCCTGACCGACTCGCCTCTTACTAACTCGCCCCCTGACCGACTCGCCCCCTGGCCGACTCGCCTCCTGACCGACTCGCCCCCTGACCGACTCGCCCCCTCGTTTGATTTACATGTATTTTTAATTCTATAATTTGTATCATTTGCCCTCGTAGAACTTAACAACTGAAAAGACGATGTGGGTAAACTTTTTCCTTGATTATTCTCTTGCATAGGCCCTAATCTCGATTATTTTTATCTAAGTTTTAGAAAATACCTTTTGATGTTCGTTTCGGTGGTGGAAATTAAAGACAAAGCAGTAGGCCTAAATCCTCGAAGCCAAAAAAGTTAACAATTTATTTATACATTTATTTATTTAAAGAAAATTGGGGGGGGGGGGGGGGGAATAAATAATCATGTTTGGTTCTTGTTTTTATGAGGTTTTTTTCGGAGCGCGGGGGGACAAGTTGATCGCATAATTTGATGCAATTTTGTTTACTGCTTTCCAACCCAATAGGGCTTTTCAAGGAAGCTATAGGGAATATGTCAATCACTCCACCATTCTTCGAAAACCAACGCTCTTAATGATGGATTGAACTGGGTGTTACGACGCTCATCTACAAAACTGTCGGCTCCCTCTGATCAGTCCGCCAAACGTGGTGAAAGATGGTGAAAAACCCAGATCAAAGAGCTGACAGTGAATACAATAAAGTCGCTAATTTGTTAAGTTGCTACTTTTGGAGAAGGGGGGACTGTTTTTGGTATTTTGTATGTCCGATGGTGTCAAATGTGATTTTCACATTTTATAAGACGTTTGGTATGTCGTGTTAGACCTGAGAATATTCAGAACATAAAAAGAACGAACTTTTAAAAGACACATCCATAAACCGTTTTTATGCATGCTTTAGGGTGGGTTTTTGCGGGGCACGCGAACGTTTTGCGAAGGATGCGAATGCCAAAAAAATGGCAAAGTCAACATTCGTATTTTGTGTTAAGTTTCCAAAAGTTCTCCAAACATGCACGGGGGTTCAAAAACGAGGGGGCGAGTCGGTCAGGGGGCGAGTCGGTCAGGAGGCGAGTCGGCCAGGGGGCGAGTCGGTCAGGGGGCGAGTTAGTAAGGGGCGAGTTGGTCGGGGGGCGAGTCGGTCAGGGGGCGAGTTGGTAAGGGGCGAGTAGGTAAGGGGCGAGTCGGTCAGGGGGCGAGTTGACCTACAATCGTACGTGCACGTGTTTTGAAACAGAACAGTCCCACGAAAAACACACACAAGTTCTTGGACAAAAAAACGTTATAAAATGAACTATTAATAAGTTAGTTAGGCCTAGACAAATACACAAATCCTTAGCAATCACAGATAAAAAGGAAAGCTTTTAAATATATGGCAAAAGGAAATTCAGGATAAAACGCGATCTTATCTGTAACACGTCTTCTCAGCTCAACAGCAAGCACGCAATAGGATGCACACTTAGCGCGGACAGTATTTGGCAAGCTTCCGTAAACAATGTGACGTCATAGGCGCTCGACCAATCACATGGCGGACCGGACACTATTTCGCACCGGACACCTTTTGGCACGACACCTGTCCCGATTTTGGACCCGACACAATATATACAAACACTCACAAATTTGACTATAGATTAGAACTTTGAGCCGCATGGTTCTGGTCTCAACCAGTTGGACCCTACTCATGAGATTGGGCTGCCGATCAAAGTTGCCATGCATGCTTGACGTACATGTACATGTACACAGTTTGGGATACGGTTCCGATCGGTATTCATAGGCAAATGTGGTTCGTGCAAGTTATATGCGGCAGGGACTGATGACTATCATGGCGTTTGTTGCAAAGCTTCGTGCCTTGGCAATTGGACACGGTCGACTCGCCAGAGCCTCATCAGGCCATATCCATCCGGGCCTAATTATGAGGCAGGGCGGGGCAACTGTGTTTGAGCATGGAGGTAGGAAATGTTTCCTACCTCCATGGTTTGAGAGAGAGCTTGTGCCTACTCGGGGTACACAATTTATTGAACATGTACACCGCGGCAGAACGGCGGCAAGTTTGTCTTCGATTCTTGGGAGGTGCAGCAGGATCAAAGTGGATGAGTCGACAGCGGGCTGTTTTAAGCCTGCTGGCATAGGCATGATGACAAAGGCATATTCAACACAGGCTGCACCAGAGGCAGAGGAAGGTCCGAGGTTTGTGAGCATGAGCAGAGACGACTCGGCCGGGTGTTACCGGGCAGAATTCAGCAGCGGCCCGGTTGGTGTCTATCCCTACGTCTGGCTTAGGGACAACTGCCGGTGTCCCGACTGCTACCACCCTTCCTCGGGGCAGAGAGCCTCCAGCATTGCCGACCTGGATCCAGACGTGGTGCCTTCCTCCGAGGAACTCGCGAACGAGGGAAGCGTCTTGCGGGTGGTCTGGCCGGATCAGCACCGCAGCGACTTCCAGGCCGCCTGGTTGAATCGGCAGCGATTCTCGGAGTCTGAGAAAGATGAGGTGGGCAGTCCGGAGCTGCGCACGTGGGGAGCCGAGCTGAACGGCCAGATCCCAACTTTCGAATTCCAGAGACTCTTGGAAGAAGACAAGGAGCTGTACAACTGGCTGGATGTCTTGAACACCAAGGGACTGGCCTTGGTGAAAGGGGCTCCGACTCGGCAGGGAGTCAACCAGGAACTAGCTAAGAAAGTTGCCTATACGAAAACGACAATTTATGGGTATTTGTAAAAAAATAGGCTTACATGCTGTACTTGGCTATTCGAATTATCACATTATTTATCCATCTTTTTGGAGAGGATTACGCATCAAGAAAAAAATTATTTGAAGATTTTCGGTCTATTCGTCTATTTTCGGTCTAGCATAGTACTTGCTTCTCAAGGTAGCCCCGACCCAACCTTAAAGAAATGACGAAAATACTGCAAATCTAAGGGATTTACTTATTTTTATTTTGTATACCAAATGGAGCAAATACTAATATTCCAGCAAATATTGGAAAGTAAAAAGTAAATACTGTTGCATAGTCTTTAGCAAATGTGACCTGTCATCACAAAATGAGCGTAAAGTCGGCAAAATCAAAAATTGAGATATGGGTATTTCTAAATTCTGTGGAAACAGAGCTTTCCAGTAGTATATAACACTTGGCGGTTTGATACTCAATATTTTTTTTTATTTTTTTTTAGTCTGCACTCTTAATACAGAGATTATGAGAAAACGGGCATTTCTTGCGAGAAATTGTGTAAACGCGCAATGAAAGGCATAGTCAAAATTGTCTCAAAAACTTTTTTTTTTATCTGATCGTCCTGAAAAATTGGGAATTGATTGTTGGGGATTTAGTCTTTAAAAAAACCATATAATCTCAAAATCGACCACCCCTTCAAACTTTGACTTTGACAGGCCGTACTGGGATTGGAAATCACTCAGTGCGACTTTACGCTCATTTTGTGATGACAGGTCACAAATACTTTACCAAAAAACATTTATTCATACAAATAAAGCTTAACAATTTGTAGTAAATGCAAATGCTAGTTTGTATTCATACAGCCAGGGGCCAATTTCATAGAGCTGCTAAGCACAAAAATTTGCTTAGCATGAAATGTTGTCCTTGGCAAAAGCAAGGTTACAGACCAAATTTTCACATGATCTTTAGTGTTTTTGATTGATAATCAACTGTTTTTTTGCTTAGCATGAAAAACACGTATAATTTTGGCTGGTAACCTGTTTTTAATGAGCAAGACTTTTTTGTGCTAAGCAAGTTTTTGTGCTTAGCAGCTCTATGAAATTGGCCCCGGGTCATATGTGTACTAGATCAGATTTTAGACCTTTTTCAAAAGTTTGTCAAACGAGAGTGGCTTAGTAAAAATCAGCCCTGTACCGCACCCTCTCAAAATGTGTTGGTACCTGGCGTGACAATTAAACTTGTCATGACTCTTCTTACAGATTTGTTTTGTTTTGGGGTCAACTTTTTTCAGGGAAGTCTTTCAAGTGTTCAGCAAACACGAAGCCAGCAATCTTGCGTACACGCCAAAGGCTTTGTTGCTTCACATAGACCTACCGTTTTATAACTACACACCGGGCGTAAGTATAATTATATCTTTAATTTGGTAATTTCAGTTTATGCTCTTCACCTATGCGAATTTTTTTATAAACACTACACTTGGTGTTGTTCTGTGAGATTCTAAGGAGAAAATCACCCGGTTGGGACTTGAACCGGAGTAACTATAGAATGCAGGGCCACTCAACCCCTCCCGACTTTATTTACCCTAGGATATAATGAACTGACCCTAACCCTAACCCTAACCCTGTATACCCCAATACCCGCGGCCCCAATACAGGGCCACTCCATTTTATGTGATAGGGTAAATAAAGTCGAGAGGGGTTGAGTGGCCCTGCATTCTATAGTTGTACCCTTGAACCTACGACTAACCAATAATTTCAAATACATTGACTGATACTGTATAACTAAACTGATATAAAATGTAATAAAAAAAAATAGTGTTTTAAAATGCGACCGTCCACGACGAAAGGGCTGTAGTAAAGTAGGCATCTTGACGTTTTGAGATATTTAGAGAAATGAAATCTACCCAAAAAATAAGCTTTAAAATGATGTATTACCCGGTACAAGACATAGTTGGTATTTAGGGTATAGCTACAACAAGTAACACTGAATATGAAAATTCTTTATTTTTTTATTTTTTTAAACATATTTTAATGGTCCTTTTTTCAAAATAAGCTTTGGTGACTTTGCAGCCCTTTCGTCGTGGATGGTCACAAATGTACTACACTATTGGTCAATTGTTTTTACATTATCGGTCTAACGATATTGTAACAGAAATTGAGCGAGAATAGAGTAAAAGTAACTACACTATTAGTCAAATTTGTTGTTACATTATTGGTTATTTATACAATATCGGTCAATTAATGCGACATTTTATCGGTTAGCGATAAATTATCTGTTGGTTACTACATTTAGGCATGTATCAGTTGTAACAAACAGTACCGGTAGTATAGGGTTCTCAAGATTTTGATTTACTTCTTGGTATTTATTTATTTATTTTATTTACAACCATCTTTATTGAGGGTAACCCATCCAGCAGAAGCGTGTACGTGTAGTTGTTTTTGTTTTTTTGTCTGCTTGTTTGTTCGTTTGAGTTTGGTGTTGAGGTGTTTGTTTGTTTGTTTGTTGAAGTGTACGTGTAGTTTTTTTTTGTGTCTGCTTGTTTGTTCGTTTGAGACTGTTTGTCCTTTTTGGGGATGTGTGTTTGTTTGTTTTATGTTGTTCTGAGTAATTTAGTGCAATAGGGTTATTTTTATATATGTATTCTTTTATGATAATGTACATTTGTTGTTTAAAATTTGTATTATATATTGTTTTATAGAATTAGAAGTCGCGCTTTGGGAGAGCCACTCGATAGTAATTTAGTTTGCTTACTTGGCAATCCTGCAGGGGTGTGCATTATTGTTGTTTTTCTTGTTATAAGGGTGTTTTCTTTTGTAATCTTCCTTGCTTTGTCCCGTTTTTATTATTTTATTTCAATTCTTGTAATTGTCCTCATATTTTTATGTAATCCTGCAAAATAATAAATGAAATGAAATGAAAAAGAAGCTGATCATTTGGGGCCCTCAGTAGAGAGAAGACAATGAGAAGAAGGTACAGTTTTAGAGGTGGCAGGAAAACCCAAGAAGAATATCCTGGGGAAAACCCCACGGAGTCAGGCAGGGACTAAAGACCCAATCCACATATTGGCCCAGGCGGGGCTCGAACCCGGGTCATAGTGGTGGCAGGTGAGGAAAGAACCGCTACGCCAACCTGACTCCCTTATTGACTGCATGTTGTTGTTGTTGTTTATTACCGAAACAACCCCACCAGATTCAAATGCTGCATTGCATCGAGCAGACCAGCGACACCTCGGGGGGAGAAAACCAGTTCGTGGACGGCCTGCAGGTAGCGGAGCAGATACGCCAGGAGTTTCCGGAGACGTACCAGACGCTCCGGACGCTGGAAGTTGACTTCCGAGACGTGGGCAGCGATTACCGCGTGTACCACCTGAAAAAGAAGCGGCCCGTTATCCAGTAAGACAATGCATATACTGTAGTACCACGCACCAATAAATTGGCTTTTATATTGAGTGAGCCATTCGATCTGCACTGCCCGGCTTTCTTATTATGAAATATCGGGCCGTATAAATAACAAGGATGATTCTTGAACCAAGATTCTCGCTACTTGCCCTTACAACTTGACCTCAAATGACCTTTGCCTACATATGACTGTTTGACCTCAAATGACTGTTTGACCTCAAATGACATTTGACCTCAAACGACATTTGACCTCGGTACTTGACCTTTGACAAGACCATAAAGGTTACAATATTGCATGCACGCATGACCTAAAGTGCAAGTAGACTTTGCATATTATAACTTAGACCAATTGTGACCTGTCATCACAAAATGAGCGTAAAGTTGGCAAAATCAAAAATTGAGATATGGGTATTTCTAAATTCTGTGGAAACAGAGCTTTCCAATGGTATATAACACTTTGAGGTTTGATACTCAATATTTTTTTATTTTTATTTTTTAGTCTGGAGTCTTAATAAAGAGATTATGAGAAAACGGACATTTCTTGCGAGAAATTGTGTGAAAGGCATAGAAAGGCATAGTCAAAATTGTCTCAAAAATCACTCCGTGCGACTTTACGCTTATTTTGTGATGACAGGTCACAATTAGTTTTTAAAACATTAACCTTATTGACACATAGGCCACGCCAAGTACAGACTTCGTACAGAAAGCGAATGCATATTACAAAACTAATTAAAGGTAGTATACACCATTAAATAAGATAAATCTTCTCTTTCCACTTATAGGTATAACAAATATGGCAAGTTCATGTGTGTTAACTACAATGACCACACAAGGGCGCCCAACCTATCACTCCCGGTGGAGCAGGTCAAGGAGCTGTACAAGGCCATGAAGCTGTTTCAGGAGGTGATGTATCGCCCCGGCAACCTGGTGAAACACCGTCTGGACTCGGGTACGTTTCTTGCCCGAATTAGAGTGAAAGATAGAGAGAAGAATTGACTGCATTCGAGTCCCTGACGCCCATTCTAAGGAAGCTAAAGGGCCGATTTCATGGCGACGCTCGGCACGGGTGGCTTGTATGTAAAGCACTTGTATAACAGTTTACCAGCCAAAACTTCATGTAAAGGAAAGAATGTTGTAACCTGACTCTGTTTTTTTTTTTCGTATATCATCGATCAATGACGATTAATGAGTGCACAAATTTTGAAAAGACGCGATTCTGGGAGTACTAAGAAACAAAACCAAATTGTCCGTGCGGTCAGTGCTTAACATATAACTGATTCAACTTCTTAAAACTCTCACAACCATTTTTTGTTTTCATTTTTGCGCACTCGATCAGGCGAGATCGCAACTTTCAACAACGGCCGTGTGCTCCATGGTCGCAGCAGTTTCACCGTGACGAAGGCGGGGGGACGTCACCTGGAGGGCGCCTACATGGACTGGGACGAGGCTCACTCACGCATGCGCATTCTCCGGGAGACGCTTTTTGGTGACAAACGGCTGTGAATGCGATTGAGAAATTTGACAAAATAAAAGGTGCAATCGGGAAATGTAATTAAAACCGAGATTTTTAACTAAGTGCTCTTCTTTGCAATTAATCAGCCCTACGATAAAGTTAGTTTACCGCCGCGCATAAGAAAAAATTCCATATACATTATGAAAATGTACACATTTGACCAGTAATAATCTTTTCAAGTCTTTCGAAACGTTGTCTTCCACGACCGCCAGGGTTTAAACCCATTTCACCGTCTTTTCATTAAAAAAACCCGACCGTATGTCGGTATTTTACCGTATAGAACGATCGTCGGGCGGCGACCTCGCTAAAAACTGCAATGTCAGGCGGTAAACATGAGGTGACGTCATTAACACATACATAATGAGGTTATTGGCACTGAAGCAGAGGGCCTAATTGTAAGGATAAAAAAAAATTAAAATATTTTTATAATATAAACTTGTACTACAGCTGATAAAATATGTACATGTACTCCATTTATGTATATTTTACAATATTCCGTGGGTCAAAAATCATACGGTATATAATTGTGTTGTCGGTTATTGGGGTTATTGGCACTGAAGCAGAGGGCCTAATTAATTGTAAGGATAATTTTTCTTTTTTGAAATATTTTTATAATATAAACTTGTACTACAGCTGATAAGATATGTACATATGTATGTACTCCATTTATGTATATTTACAATATTTCGTGGGTCAAAAATCATACGGTATATAATTGTGTTGTCGGTATTAGTTAATATTACTGGATGTGTAAATATTCCTTTGAGCCCGCCCTGGTTGATTATTATATGCAAGATTATATTCAAATTAAACGTGTTCAGAATTATGTACATTTCAACTGAAATAAATTTTGTACTTTGAAATTGGACTTTGCAATGAAATGCATAGATTTGTAAACAATTATAGTATATGCAGTTCCGCTTCATTTTGTATACTAGTATCAGATCAAGAATACCTGGGGATTTGTGTAGACTCGTACCCCGTTTGTACAAAAATGTGACCCACTCTGCAAAAATTAGTCTGATGTGTTAAAAATGTGTTTTTTTCAATTTTACAGTTCAGAAAAAGCAGGAAATAAGCTTTCATTTGATATAATATGGCACAACTCTGTAGTGTAATGCATCGGTCTTTTACAATTTTGGGAAATTTGCTTTTTCTCAGTTATATTCAAAATGTCTTTGAAAAGAAATGAAGATTTACAATTGTAGTGCTTCATCAGATGCTATGGTATTAAGAGAATGACAAAACCTGTATTAAATTAAATTTAGGGATCAAAACAATCTTTTCAATCGATCAGATCTGAAAATATAGGTGTCGGAGAAACTAAAATTATGTTGAATACGGTAACTTCAATCGATGGAGCAAAACTTAGCTAAATACTCCAAATTTGTATGTGGCACAATTAGTTTGGCACAATGCACTTCTAATCCACTAGTAACTACACATTAAATTCCGGTGGCCATCTTCTGAAACAGGACATACAATACCCATGGCCCAGTATTGCTGTTGTTATGGCAACATGCCTGGCACTAGCCTCTAAACAATACAAGTAAAATGCAAGGTCTACATTATACAGTTGGTAATAAAGACATTAACCCAGGCTAGGTCATAAAAGGACCACTGGCCAGACCCCCAGGCCCTGCTAATGGATTGCGGAGCTTATTCCTCCATGGCTCTATCTAGTCGCATAGCACACATGCACAGTGTACATGTATATTATATTGTGGGTTTGTAAACTAGGTCAACAAAACTATCTCTTACATTACAATAAAATATCGGTAAGACAAAAGCAGAAAATATACTCATACATTTCCTATTGCCTGAATCTAATGCAATCAAAGTTCCGATTCCAAGTTAAAATGTAACTAAATTACATGTACATGTACTTCGCTTACCACTGACCTTATACTAGATTTAAATTATCATGGGATATAAGAAATCCTTTGACTATTACATTTAAATATCAATCCATAATGTATAAAACGTTCCTTGTTTAAAACTAAACAATTCATCTTGTGGTTACAACAACCAGTGTCTATGTCTAGAACTTATTTGACAGCTAGAGATCGCCTATACTTCTAGATTTAATATACACATAGTTATTTAAATCAAGGAATTTAGTAGTACATACCTGGGAAAAGATGGCAGAGGGAAAGCAATATTGGTCTGTTCCTCAAGTTTCTCTATGGTTGTACTGTTCACTAAGTGGGAACACTGCCATGAGTGACCAAGTGACCAGCAGCCCAGAGCATTTTGATCAAACGAACGAGGTACCAACATCTGAACATAGGAGCATTCATGGTGTAACCTAACATATGCAGATATGGATGTCTGCCGGGGACCCCCTGCTGCGTGTGGCCCCTGGGGACCTCAGAGAGACCCCCCAAAATGCACTCGATCAAACATTGGAGGTACCATCTCAAACCAGTTTAAAATGAACAGGTACATCACACAGAGTACAGAATGGCCCCTGCCAGACAAATTGTCTGCTGCAAAGGGCCCGCCAGACGCCCCTAAAGCGCCCCAAAATTGCCCCAAAATTTGACCTAGATCAAACATTGGAGGTACCACATGAAACCATTTTCAATGGAAGAGGTACATCCCACATAGCACAGAATGGCCCGTGCAAGACAAATTATCTGCTGCATATGGCCTGCCAGACGCGCCCAAATGTGCCCGATATGCCCCATTATCTCAGAATTGACCTAGAGTAAATAACAAAAGTACCACTTGAAACTAATTTTTAACAATCGGGTACATCCTACAGAGTACAGAAATCGCCACACCAGACAAATTTTCTGCTGCTTAAGGCCCACCAGACACCCCCCCAACACCCCCCCCCCCCCCCAAAAAAAAAGGACCCCAGAGTTTGGCCGGGATCAAACATTGGAGGTACCTATTATTATTACTTATTACTTATTGCCATTTGTTTTATCGATATTAAATGGACTTCAGGGTAGAAACGACTGAAATGACCTGCCAAATGCAGCTAGCAACATGCAACACTAATGACCAGTCCACCCAGTGTAGCAAGATCCAATTCTCAAGACTAAAATGACTCAGCACTGAATGCAGCAGAATACAACTGTGGCATTGTTCAATTGGATTAAAGCTCTCATTGTTTCAGCACTGGCCGGTAATGCACTGGTGTTGATAACTAAATGCATGAAAGTGCATCAGATTTTTCCACCTGATGCATATGGTCTGGCAGGGTTAGGGTTAAGGAAATCTTTTCACATAGTCATGAAAGGTGAAGAATCTGTTTGATGTGCCTGCATGAAATGAATGAAATATATTTGGCCCAACTGGATCACCGCAGTAAAAGACAGATTGATCCTATATTCGCCACAAGTTTCAACCGACAAAGCCATTGTTGAAAAGAGAGATTTTGAAAACTACTTATTTCATGGTAAGTCTGCATTTTATTTCATATCAATATTGCTAGGTTACTGTAGGGACGTAGTTGTTGTTGTTATAATTATTTCAATTTCAATTATTTCAACATAATGTTGACATGAATATTGTAAAAACTACGGGAAACTGCATAGGTCATCATTTGCAAATTTAAAAAAGAAAGTGAGTGTTTAAATACTTTTAAGATCCTTTTTGATAAATTGAGTTATTTCAATGAGATTGAAATCCTCCCCTCAAAAACGATGGGGTTGGCTTGCATGTGGGTAAACTAAGTGGTTTCATTCATTTCAGACAAGAGATTGACCGGAAATGGATGTTGACATCCCCCCTGACATTCCCGATCCTGAAGCATCTCACCAGGTATGCATCGATCATTGTGCAATAGGCTTTAGTTTATTCCCTTCATTAAAGTTCAACCACAAAGACTACTGCTAGATAGTTGTAGCTTGCTATACTCAAGATCAGGTAACAGTATGCATGCACTTGGGTATCCAGGGTATAATAATAAAGGCATTGTTAAAAATTAAATTTCACCAAACGAACTTGGTTTACAATTATCGGCGGCAGGACTGTTGGGGGGGGGGGGGGGGGGGGGGGGGGGGGGTTGCAATAACCACTATCGAAAGTGGGGGCTTGGCCCAGTTTTGGAACAAAATCCAGTCAAAGTGGGCCAATTTTCGAAATAATCCCACTACCACTGGGCACCAATAACAGTCCCCCAACTTGTAAAAATGTTCTACCGCTGCTGAATACGCTTTGGGCTTTTTACTTAAGGTGTAGACCTAATACTAAGAAATGCTGACATTCATTTTCAGGTTACAGACACACCCACAATGGATGGCGAAAACCCCACTGACAACATTCGTAACCCTGAGGCTAATCAGGTATGCCGCCATCCTAATTAGTGACTATAATAATCACTCTGATGCCTCTAATCGCGTTTCCACCATATTGTTAAAGGAGTGGGCGTCTTTCATCTTAATTAAAATTCATCAACAACATTTGTTTTGTATGCCTAAACCCTACTACTAAGACACAATACTAATGCTATTCGATTACAGGCTACAGACCCGCCGGCAGTGGATGTTGACAATCCCACTGGCGACATAGATAAACCGGAGGTATCTAATCAGGTATGCAGTGATAATTTTTCGAATTGACTTTATTTATTTCAATTAAATCCTCATTTAGAAAACATGTATATATGTTACTTTGCTACACAGAGGAGCAACTAATACCCATGCAGTTGATGCTGTTGGCTTTCTTACAATGATAATCATGAAATCGGGTATCCATCATTAATTTAGACTAAGGAACCTTCGAACTAGAGAGTGCCCCCTTACCCATGTTACATAATAGTTTTGTATTATTTCAGGCCAAAAACACTTCTGAAGCAGCTGATCAGGTGTGCATCATTTGCAAGTCAAGGGAAGGTGACCCGCTGAAAATATTTGTGGACAAAACTTGGGGTACGTTCAAGAGGGCAGCACAATTTAGACTTTTACTAAAGTCGGATCGCCACAGAGATATAACTACAGAAGTCAATCTGAAGCAAGAAATGGGCAATGCAATGTACCATTCCCAATGCTACAGAAATTTTACCGCTGTGAAAAGGGCATCAACAGATTCACAAAGCGACCATCCCTCAAAAAAAACAGAGACTCGGCGCAGAAGTTCATTGCCACCAACAGATGCAAAGGGTTTATTGAGGGGCTCCTGTATCTTTTGTCCTGTACAGCGGAAAACCATCAACAGGAAGGTGGAGCCATTGTCAGATTGTCTTACCAAAGATGGATGTGCTGCCATAATTGCAGCTGCCCCAAGGAGCAGCAATGAACGGGTAAAGACTTTAGTTACCAGTGGAGTTGACCTTATAGCAAAGGAGGCCCAATACCACAAATCTTGCCGTCGTGAATTCTTCAAAGAAGTTGAGGCTGTACCAAAGACTGCAGACATGTCAAATAGACGTCTACATGCAACCACCTTTGAAACAATATCAGATGTAATCAAGAGGGAGGTCGTTGGAAATGGTAGGGCAATGCTTTCCACGTCGATTCTTGAATTATACAGGACTGAATTTCTGAGTGTAGGAGGCACAATAGAAAATATCGAAAGTTATACGGTGCAGGCTTTAATGAAAAAGATCAAGGACAGATTTGGAGAGAAAATCTCAATATCTACTTATGACCATCGGAAGGGTAACTTTGTGCATAGATCTGGTATGTCCGAAGGTGATGCTAGAGCAAGCCTACATAATGATGCCGAGAAACACCTCCATGTGATACGAACGACAGCACTTTATCTTCGAGCCGTGATACAGGCAATGCCTAAATGGGAAACGCCGACTCCAACATCTGTAGCAGCACTGAAGGCATGTTCACCTGAACTACCAGAAGAGTTGTTGTTGTTTTACAAAACACTCCTCTGTGGCCTTCGTGAACCTTCTGGCCATGATAACAGAGATGCAGTGGACAGAAAAGTGACCGTCATGTCATCAGATGCTGTTTACAACACATCAAGAGGTGCGGTGCGGCCTTGGAAACACACCGTACTTGGATTGGGGGTTGGGACTTTGGTTCAAAATTGATCTTACGTATGCTGAATCGTCTGGGAAACTCCTTGAGTTATGATGAGGTCAAGGCGTTAGAGACTGAATTTGCATACTCAGTGGAAGAAAATGATCGAGATACTCCTGATGGTGTGGAACTGAATCCCGACCTAGGCACAGGACTCGCATGGGATAACTATGACGTCAATATGGATACTATTGACGGAAAGGACACCCTGCATGCTACAGTTGGGATCTGCTACCAGAATATGATAGATGCCACAAGCACAAACGAACTTGATGAGCCTATTACTGGTGTCCGCGGTGGGAGGAACAGACGACAGTTTGATGGGAAAGAACGTGAAATTGTACCGTACTACAAGCAGCTTAAGAAAGCCAGCTTTGATCTATCAGCAGTAAATGAAAATCAGCAAGCAGAGAAAGCACCAACTCTACGTGTCATTGATTTTTACTGGTTGCTCCAGTCAGAGGTTGCAAAACCATTGCCCCTATTTCCTGGATTCTACTCCAAATTCACCACAGATCATCTGCCGCAACAACGAATCTGGTATATGGATCCAATATCAGCGCCGCCAACCAGAAATGATGTTGTTCGTGAAACCATGAAAAGGGCAATGAATGTGGCTGTTGAGACTCATCAAGAGTATGGCGTTGTCACATATGACCTAGCTGTTGCTCTCAAAGCGTACTCTATCCAAGCACTATATGCACCTCTATTTGACAAGCTCCTCATCATGCTTGGAAACTTCCACTTGGAGTTGGCATTCTATGGTGCCATTGGCACATTCATCAATGAGGGGTGCACAACACCTGCTGACGGAATGTGGGATACTGGCTGAAGGGTCACTGATGGGTTTCATCCGTGGTAAATACTACAATCGGTGTGTCCGGATCCATGACATCCTTGCCCTTGCCATGGAGAGAAAGATGTATGACAGCTTCAAGTCAACTCTTACCCAGGAAAGGCAAGATGCCATCAAGGAGCTGCTTGCGGATGTTCCTGAGGATGTCAAGGCCCAGGAACAGTTCCTCAATACACATCCACTTTTCCAAGATCATATGGACCAATATGAGCGCTTCTTCAAGGACGTGATGAATGGAAAACTTGGCCCAACTGCCCAATACTGGAGCATGTATGTCTTCATGATTAATCGAGTTCACAGAGACCTCATGCGTGCACTTCGCACGAATGACGTTGATGACTACATCACCATACTGCAAGCTGTAGTTGACATCTTCTTTGGGTTAAATCGACCCAACTACGCCCGTTGGGGTGTGCTCTTCATCAACCAGCTCATGAAGGCGGTGCCACATAGTCGAATGATTCTAAAGTCAGGGGCCTTCTCTATTAGACGCACTAGCAAAAACTTCGCCAGATCAGCCATTGACTTGACCCTAGAGCAGACCGTGAATAGAGATGCGGCATCACCGATGAGAGGAATTGTAGGGTTCCACAATTCACGCAATGCAATAAGACGATGGTGCATAACATCAACTCAGCGGGGCATGTCCGTGACGGAACTGCGGAGCATGGCAGGACTAGAGGCAGAGGAGCAGTCTGCAACACAGCTACGGGCCAGCAGAATTGAGAAGGATAGTCGCCAAAGGGACGTCTTGATCAAAGGAATCACAGAATCGTGTGACCCCTTCTCTTCAATGGCAACAACATCTGCTTGCCTCCTGAACATATCTACAGGCAAAGCAGCATCCCAGAAAACACAAGAGTATCTGACCGGAAGCCTTGACGCTGGCCACGAACTTCGTGTGAAGTTCCAAGAGGAATGCGCAGCAGATGATAAAAGATTCTTGAAGCCAATCAAAAGAAGAAAAGTGTGCAATTTCGCACAGGAAAACTTAAAGAAGAAGCATCCAATTGCCAAGGGAAAATCTGCAGCTGAGAGTCTGAGGGATGTTTTCATTCGCATACTTGTCATCATTTCAGAGAAGAGTACCTTCAACCTCAGACATGTCATGACCTTCCCAATTACAGATTACCCACTGTCTATCACACACTCGGATGGGTCAGGCCTCAAGACAGACAAGAGCAAGCTGCTGAGGAGACTAGAAGAGCTACAGGACGGTTTCACAGAAACACCACTACCACCGATCGATGCGACTTTGATCGATGGTGGACTCTTGATCCACTCCTTCTTATCTGCCATTGGAAACATCACAACATATGGACACCTCGCCAGGAAACTTCTAGCATATGTCTGTGCCAGCCAAGGGAATGAGATCCACGTGTTGTTTGATACGTATCAACCCATGTCCCTGAAAGAGAGTGAGAGGAAACTTCGTGGAGCAGATGATCGTCCATTCGTCATTACCGGTCCAGAGCAAGCACCAAGACAGAGCTGTCAGAAATTGTTGCAAAACGGGAGTTTCAAAGATCAATTGGCGATGTTTTTTCTCAAAGAATGGCAAGAAGACCAGTACGGACCAATCCTAGCCAAGAAGATACTAGTCGTCTCTCATGGTGGCAACTGTGCCCGTCTTGCCTTCAATGAGCTTGATTTCAAGATGAGGGTTGAACATCCAGCCCATCTCCAGGGTAGCCACGAGGAAGCCGACACTCTCCTTGCATTTCATGCAGCCAACGCTACTGGAAATGTAGTGGTCAGAGCCTCCGATACTGACGTCATTGTTATACTTCTTGGAATGCTAGGAAGGCACATGGAAAGTCACAGGGAAACGTCATACAGTCGCATTATTATGGAATGCGGCTCAGGAAATAACCGTCGACATATTGATGTCAGTAGCATTGCCACCGCCATGGAGTCAACGCAGAGGGGACTAGCTGCAGCAATGCCAGGTCTCCATGCATTAACAGGCGGTGACTTCACCACAGCATTCTACAAAAAGGGTAAAGTGAAGCCACTGGAAGTTCTTCAGAAAGACACTACAGGGACAATCATCCAGTTCTTCAGCAGATTGTCTTCTGAAGATGAACCAGACCAAAGCAAGGCAGAAGAGTTCATATGTTCCTTGTATGGCATAAAGGGAGATGTCAAGGACGTCAATGAGGCGAGATACACAAAACTGCATCAGATGACTGGAAAATTGAATCAGGTATTAATTGGTATCCTTTGGGTAGGGGCTAATTCTATTGTTTGGGCGTTGAATCAACCACACTTGTTTAGAGTAATGGCTTATGACAATTCTTGCAGGTGCCACTCAATAGGGGCCAATATATGGTACATGTAGTTAGTGCACCTGAAATAAATGGCCACCACGAAACCTGGTTGCAGCATACCACAGGCAATTATCCAAAAGTGTTCATCAAGAACAATCTAGCAAATTTTTCAGTGTGTGTGTTTCCGGGTGGGATTTGTTAATTGCAGCACATTGGGATGGTAAACTAATTAATCTTTTATATAAATTATGCTGTAGTGCATATCTATAGCTAAGTAATGATAGACATTAAACCCCCATCTACAAATATCTTCTTCTTTTCAGGAAAACCTGATGACCAATGTAAAGAAGGTTGACTGCGCTCTACTTCCACCGTGTGCAAAGACTCTGCACAACAAATTACGACGGGCCCACTTCATTAGCATCCTATGGGGAAATGCTGACTCGCCACATCCAGGACATGGTTTAGATCCTCTGAACTATGGGTGGAAGGACAAGAATGGATACTATGCCCCAGACTGGTTCTTGGGACCTGCTCTCCCAGATGATCTTTTCCAGGAAAAGGAACTAGAGGATGACAGTATGGAGCATCTTCAGAGCAACCAACCAGATGTAGCTACCGAGTTCGACGATGTTGATAATTCAAGTTCCGAACTACCTTGGAGTGATGACTCCGAAAGTGAAACAGAGATCTGAACATCCATGCAACTTAAGGCCTATAAGGATGTCACTCATAGCCCTGCAGTTAAAATATTTTGTGTACTAACCAAAGTAGTTATAGGGCAGAATGTGTAGCTTTTTCACTCGCATTGTAATGTTATGCGATGGCCACTATTTTGATTGTCACCCATGGAGGGGACTTACATGTAGCATACAATGTACCTCCGGATTAGTTCGGTAATTATGTGTGAATACTGCTTATCACCATGTAACCGCATCCAAGAGAAATTGCAGCAGATAATTAATTTGTCTTGCAGTGGCCATTCTGGGCTCTGTGGGATGTACATCTTCATTTGAACTGTGGTACAATGTACCTCCAATGTTTAATCCCGGCCAAATTTGGGGGCCCTTAATAAGGCTTAAGGCCCACAAGACACCCCCCCCCCCTCAAAGCTTTGAGGGGGGGGGGGGGGGTGTCTGGTGGGCCTCAAGCAGCAGAAAATTTGTCTGGTGTGGCGATTTCTGTACTCTGTAGGATGTACCCGATTGTTAAAAATTAGTTTCAAGTGGTACTTTTGTTATTTACTCTATGTCAATTCTGAGATAATGGGGCATATCGGGCACATTTGGGCGCGTCTGGCAGGCCATATGCAGCAGATAATTTGTCTTGCACGGGCCATTCTGTGCTATGTGGGATGTACCTCTTCCATTGAAAATGGTTTCATGTGGTACCTCCAATGTTTGATCTAGGTCAAATTTTGGGGCAATTTTGGGGCGCTTTAGGGGCGTCTGGCGGGCCCTTTAATTGCAGCAGACAATTTGTCTGGCAGGGGCCATTCTGTACTCTGTGTGATGTACCTGTTCATTTTAAACTGGTTTGAGATGGTACCTCCAATGTTTGATCGAGTGCATTTTGGGGGGTCTCTCTGAGGTCCCCAGGGGCCACACGCAGCAGGGGTCCCCGGCAGACATCCATATCTGCATATGTTAGGTTACACCATGAATGCTCCTATGTTCAGATGTTGGTACCTCGTTCGTTTGATCAAAATGCTCTGGGCTGCTGGTCATGACCAGCACAACTAGCCCTCTGCCTATCTGGACTGTTTCATTCAAGGCATGAAGGGGTTTTCTGCCTGAATGCGTGCTTAAAGGTAGGATACACCATTTGCAGATATCGAAAATATTTACTACCGAATTATTAAGAAATTTCTTACTCATCTGAAAGTAAATGTTGATTCTGGGCATCCAGCAAAATGATTGCGCTAGATATCCTGTAATTCTTCAAAAAAATAGAATTTTATAATGAAAAATTCGCGATCGCCGGACGGCGAGCGCGAAAAAAAAAAAGATAACATAAGAATATTACTACTCGATGCCGGTTGAAAAAAACCCGCTGTTTTTCGTGCTTTTCTCGGCATCCATGATTCTAAAACTTCGGACAGCTCAGTTAAACGATATTTACTATAAATACAACCCCCCAAATCTACTCATTCATGATAATTCAAGCAATGACCAATGGTGTAGGCCTATACTATATACACGCAAAGTTTTCCCCAGATTTAAAACGGATGACGCATAATAAACACATCACGAGCAAGGCCGGAAATGTCTGTCAGCAGCGAGCAAGGCTGGAAATGCGTGGGTGTGCTTTCTGGTACCATCGGCCTGAACCCGCCTCGGATCGAGTTTCGTTACAAATAATCCCGCTCCTCGGCTCGGTGATGTTAAAATAATCCCGGCGCGAACTGGTTAACAACAAATAAGGGGGGGGGGGGGAGCATCAAGCCAAGGACAGGCCTCTACACTTGTATTATAGTTACCACTGAAATGCAGAAATTGTTCAAACATTGCTGATTAAAAGATGGGAATCGCAAACAAAAATGATATACATGTATCAAGACAGGTAAACAAAAATCCCCTACTCCTATAGACCATGTGCCCTCTGTTTACATCTATATTCATCAGTTTTACATAATTTTGGTTAAGCGGCGACATCAGAGGTCACATAATTCAAAGGTGGTCTGACCTGTGGCGTCGCTCCTCAACCAAATTTTATGCAAAACACGATGTGTGCCCATATTGACGGGCACATTCGAATACAGATGTAAACACGTGACGTCAGAGGGCACATCGTCTATAAAACGCCGACAAACGAAGCTTTGTATTGTTTTAATTTATGTCTAGCTTCTTCGTGTACTATGCTCCTAAAATGGAAGGGTCGATTTAAAAAAAAAAAATTATTGTTAACCGAACTGGAAAAATGTAACCATGTAACCGTTTGAACGGTCGGTTAACTATTTAACCGCGTCAAGAATTGTGTACTTTGCAATTTGAAGGACTTTGTAAACAACTACCAGTTGCGCTTCATATTGTATTATATCAAAAATACCTTCTACCTGGAGATTTGTGTACAGTCGACTCCCATTTATATGGACATAACAAAAGTCTTACAAATAAGCATGCAGCGGTTAAACGGTTAACCGGTTAACCGACCGTTCAAATGGTTAGTTACATTTTCCTTTTTAAAAATATTTTTTATAAATGTTTTTTTTGTTTAATAAAAGAAACGCCACCAATTGTCAACTTTGTCTGGGTTTTGTTGGAGCAGGTCACAAATAGTTCAATTGATTAAATTTGTTATGGACATTTCTTATTTAACATATAGCCAGTCGGCCTATAAAATTTGATGCAGACAATTAGCAATCGCAGAACTGCGATTATCAACACGTACTACGCGCACACACTAAATTTCTTGATGAAGCAGCACTAATTAGATATGCAATGCAGGCCCAGGCATTTTTTTTTTTTAATGTTGGCTACGGTTAACCAGTAACCATAAAGCAACAGTTACACGGTTAATTTGATAACCGCAAACTTGCAGGCTTAATTACAAAGTATGGCGATTAATTTTGGTTGAAGGACAATCACAGCACAGTATTTTGGGTAAATAGCATTCGAGAACATCAAAAACTCCCCTCCCCAAAAAAAGAAAAGAATCAAAGCTTTACACGTCCACATAACATCAAGTCATTTTATTTTCTTTAAAAACAAAATCAAACGCGTCACAAACGTAACATCTGGGTACATGTACTTTTTGTTTAGGATACTTTAACCAAGTCAACAAAAATTGCGAGACGCACATACATTTAATTATAAAGAGATGAATTTACTACAAGTTTTCCACCAAAGTTTTGAGAGCAGTAAAATAAAGTGAAGCCTATTTGAATGAAAATAAAGATTAATACACCTGGCGTAAAATGGACTCGACAGAAATATCAACGTTTTAACAACAGAAACAAAATGCATAATTTGTACATGTAATGGTGTAGGTGGGTTCAAGATTTAATTTTAGTTTTACAAAAATCACTAGCGACTAAAGTATGGCGTAACAAGAGGTTTGCTTTTAAAATCATTTATTTCCGATGGAAATTTCTTATTTCTTATTTTTTTAATCTCTAGCATATCATTAAATTTATTCCATACAATAATTCTAAAATCGTTCAGCAATAATGAGATCGAATACATGGTTGCTGCTGTGGGCGGTGTCACTGTTTGATTTTGCTTAGCAGCCAAGTTTGTTAAGCAATATTTGCCAAGCACAATCTCCATGAAATTGAACCCACCTGTGTATATTGTGTTTACAATACGTGTACATTTGTACTTCACATCATGCAGGTTTGTGTAATCTTAGTTTTTTTTTTAAAACACTTACGTCATTGACACAAATATGTGACCTGTCACCACGAAACCCGAACAAAGTTGCAACCATGCATTCCATATAAACAGCGTGTGAAGTCATTTTTGCATGGGATCATCGATTTTTAAGTTTCCATGTTTTTGTTATCTTAAAATATTCACGGAGCATTTCCCAAAAAACAAATACAGTCTGATCACAAAAAAGACGTATTTTAATCCTTTTTCCGAACGGTGGTTGTATATAATTACAAAAGCACTTCCTGCACAAAAACCTAATTTTCTCTGTTTGGCTTATGATTGATCCTGGGTCTTAATCTCCTCGCAGGGGATTACAGGGAAGGGCTACCCACATAAGTTATATATCATTCAAAAGCTAATGAACAGGAGAATTTGAAAATATCATAAACCCGAAATTTATTTCGTCAACTTTGTCCGGGTTTCGTGGTGACAGGTCACATATTATTGTTAACACCACAAACAAATTGAGGTCTTCGAAAAATACAGAGAAAACTACACATTAAAAAACAGTAAAATGGATTATCTTCCCCTGTGCGGTCCCTCAGGCAGCCCTACACTAGCATACTCTATTTTTAACAGACTCGCCGTGTTGCAGTCTTGTGCACCAGCAAGTTAGTTGCGGTTGTAGGGGCTGCAGTAGGATCAAGCAAAACAAACAACGAAATAAATATTTACAGTGTTAAAAACAAACAAGAATACGGCATTGATGCACATATGTGACCCGTCATCACAAAATGAGCGTAAAGTCGCACGGGGTGATTTCCCAGTACGGCCAGTCAAAGTCAACATTTGAAGGGGTGGTCGATTTTGAGATTATATGGTTTTTTTAAAGACTAAATTCCCAACAATCAATTCCCAATTTTTCAGGACGATCAGATAAAAACAAAATTAGTTTGAGACAATTTTGACTATGCCTTTCATTGCCTTTCACACAATTTCTCGCAAGAAATGCCCGTTTTCTCATAATCTCTGTAAAGACTCCAGACTAAAAAATAAAAATAAAAACGATATTGAGTATCAAACCTCCAAGTGTTATATACCATTGGAAAGCTCCGTTTCCACAGAATTTAGAAATACCCATATCTCAATTTTTGATTTTGCCGACTTTACGCTCATTTTGTGATGACAGGTCACATATGACCTGTAGAGGGGCCAAGCCACATACCAAGTTTGAAGTTGATATGTCAAGTCCTCAAGTTATGGCACCCCAACCTGTTTTAACCATAATGACCTTAACCTTCGGGACGTAGAGGACACAAAATGTTGAAATTTGAAATTGATTGTACATGTATCTAAAGTCGTAGATACATGTACATGTATGTCAAGTCGTTTTTAAGTTAAAGGTAGGATACATCATTTGCAGATATCGAACAAATTTACTACTGAATTATTAAGAAATAGTTTACTTAATTTGCAAGTAAATAATGATTGTAGGCATCTATCAAAATGATTGCGCTAGACATCCTGTAATTGTTTAAACAAAATAGAATTAAAAAAAAAATTAACGATCGTGAAAAAAACCCACCAAAACACAACTACTGCTTGGCGCTGGTTGATAAAAAAAAGCGGTTTGTTACTTTTCTTAAAAACGATATTTACTATAAAATACAACCCCCCAAATCCACCTAGTCATGATAATTCAAGCAATTACCAATGGTGTATCCTACCTTTAAGGTGTTCCGACCATCTCTATTGTTCAACCATAATGACCTTTGATCCATAGGGTCCAAAATCAATAGAGATATTTTCTTACCTACGGCTGCGGCTGCGGCTGCGACTGTGCGAATAGCGTTTGTGAGAGGAGTTGTAGCGATCGTTTGACCTGGACCCATGTGAAAAAAAAAAAAATGCAAAATAAAATTATTGGTTAATAAAACAAACCGAGTACAACTGATAATAAAAACATGTATTAAAACAATTACGGTTTACCAATCAAAGATTCGAATGTAAACTGATGTCCATTGGAAATATTATTTACCTAAACCCTCCCAGATTCTTCAAAATCCACACGAGGTTTCAATATTTTGAGTTATTAATGCACAACATTTGCAAACAGTAGAAAACACAACCACCAAATGCAACCTGTGAACTTCATGGCAACCAGGGCCGAGATTCATAAAAAAACTGCTAACTTAGCAGCCTACTATATGCCTTTAGCAGCCAGCTAAATCCGTAGTTTGCTGCTTCGTGGTTACCAACTAATTTTGTATTCATAAAACCTTGCTAAGAATGTTACCAGCTGGTTGACAGCTAGATATTTTAAACACGCAGCTGGGACATCAGGCAAGTTGCCAGCTAGTGACTTAGAGACACCCCAGATCAACTCTAATGTTAGCAGTTAGCTTAGCAACCAAATAAGCTTAGCAAAGTTTTATGAATATCACTTAGCTTCCAACTAGGCTTAGCTGTCAACTAGAGGCCATTTTAGCAGCCAACTAGGCTTAGCAGGCTTTTATGAATATCAGCCCGGGTGTCCTGCCATTTTAAAGAAATGTTTGCATCAATTTCCGATAATCGGCCAACCGCCTTTGGGAAAAACTAACTTTTTTTGACAAATGGCCCCAAATTTGCCAAATTTAGTTAACCCACATAATATTTGCTATCAGTTGGATTTTGTCAGATTCGGGTAAGTTCCTAGGAAAAAACAATATTACCTAGTAAGGAGAGTTTAGTATGACCACCAACATGTTAAGGATACCACATTATCCATGCATGATCATGTACGTGTAGATCACGCCAAGTCAAGAAGAGTATGATTTTCAATGGAAGCATCGATCACCCGTGAGAAGGTGACGTGCGAGGAGTTCAGAGTACATGGAGTTGGGAGAAATGGGTAGTGGAGACCGAAGGAATCAACACGTAACATGTAGAACTATGTTATGTAACATTTCCTGGCTGACTAAAAGTGATTGTCGGGAAGTGTAGTTGAAGTCTAGAGATATCTTAGATCGATAAGCCCATTGGCTCACAAAATATCTAGACGATCAGAGTGGGACTTGCAGGAAGTGTATAATGGAGTGTTTCGCAATTGCTTTTGCAGGTTTAAAAACGGAGCTACGGTTGGAAGTCGAGTTGAAAGTAGTTAACTTGGTGGCGATTGGTTCAAGCATCTGTAGGCTTAGGTTGTGAACTAGGAATCTTACAAAAGGAGGTTGAAATGGAGGTTAACGTTTTGCAGACTATTAACAAATGCTCCCGGGTTTAATTTGAAGGTATTGTAAGGAAGTGAAGTTGAAGTTTATTGCTGGCCTGGTGTGCCTGTTGGCTAGATACAAACAGGTAGGACTTTGGACTGGGGCAACATGCGGAGGTGGGAAGAAGAATGGCAAGTTCCTAACTTCGGGCTTCACAAATTTCGCAGCAGCAGCAGCAGCAGCAGCAGCAGAGTGTTTGTAGGTACATAATGAAGGTATTGTTGGAAGTGTAGTTTTTCTTTAGCTTGACGATGGTTAGTTTTGACCGCTCAAAGTATGTTTAGCCGGCACATATCTAGACATTTGGAGTAGCAGGGCATAATGTAGGTTGGAACTGTCAGGTTGTTGTGTAGAGGTGTAATACTAGCAGGACATAATGAAGGTGATGGAGTAGTGGTTGAGGTGTTGTTGCGCGACTTATCTAGGAGGTAGGGTTACATGTAGAAGGGTGGTAAAAACTGGTAATGTCGTAACTTGTAAAGATTTCACGGATTTCGCCGCAGGAGCAAACGCATATGCAGGTGAACCGAAGCCTTTGTTGGAAGTGGAGTTGTAGTGTCATGCATCTTAAGCTTGACGTGGTAGGGTTGTGAAGGGTATGAAGCGCATGCGTCGAAGGTTTTGGTTAGGAGAGCTTTACGCAGGCTTGAGGTTTGGAGTATTTTGCAGTGGCGGGCAAAACGCTCGCAGGTAGAATGAAGTGTAGCTGAAGTATTTGAAGGCCTGTGGAGAAGGGGGAGGGTTAAATCGCTTGCAGACACCAGTTGGCCTTCGCTGGCCAATCGAAACGACTAGCAGTTGTGACTAGGTCGGAAGGACGGACTTGTCGTTCACGACTTGCGGATATGATTCGGGACTAGTGGACACACGTAATTCGGCCGCAATGAGTTAGCTCGCAGAGACCAAAACGCCCAAGCAACACGAGTATGGCCTAGGAGTTTAGAGGTCCTGCAATCAACAAGTATAAATAAAACTTGTTTAAATATTGAATTTCTCTTTAAAAAAATTGACATTTTTAGCAATTCATTCTCAAATTTAGCTACACTAATCTTGCCGGATTACTCAAACTGTTTGCAAGAAATGGACTACCTATATTTGGAAGACCCCCAACGCAAGGTTAAGATACTCGGTTAGCAGTGCCCCAGGATGTAGCAGATTCAGATCCTACTTATTACAATGTAGTTCTTAAACCCTTGCTCTTCTACGTAACCAACTCGAATGAATTCCCTACCAACATTGCCCTCTATCTGCCAGTGTACCAAGACTACCCCACTGGGCTACCGATAGTCTTGGTCAACCCCCAATAGTCTTGGTCAACCCCCAATAGTCTTGGTCAACCCCCAATAGTCTTGGTCAACCCCCAATAGTCTTGGTCAACCCCCAATAGTCTTGGTCAACCCCCAATAGTCTTGGTCAACCCCCAATAGTCTCGGTCAACCCCCAATAGTCTCGGTCAACCCCCAATAGTCTCGGTCAACCCCCAATAGTCTCGGTCAACCCCCAATAGTCTCGGTCAACCCCCAATAGTCTCGGTCAACCCCCAATAGTCTCGGTCAACCCCCAATAGTCTCGGTCAACCCCCAATAGTCTCGGTCAACCCCCAATAGTCTCGGTCAACCCCCAATAGTCTCGGTCAACCCCCAATAGTCTCGGTCAACCCCCAATAGTCTCGGTCAACCCCCAATAGTCTCGGTCAACCCCCAATAGTCTCGGTCAACCCCCAATAGTCTCGGTCAACCCCCAATTGTCTCGGTCAACCCCCAATTGTCTCGGTCCACCCCCAATAGTCTCGGTCAACCCCCAACAGTCTCGGTCAACCCCCAACAGTCTCGGTCAACCCCCAACAGTCTCGGTCAACCCCCAACAGTCTCGGTCAACCCCCAACAGTCTCGGTCAACCCCCAACAGTCTCGGTCAACCCCCAACAGTCTCGGTCAACCCCCAACAGTCTCGGTCAACCCCCAACAGTCTCGGTCAACCCCCAACAGTCTCGGTCAACCCCCAACAGTCTCGGTCAACCCCCAACAGTCTCGGTCAACCCCCAACAGTCTCGGTCAACCCCCAACAGTCTCGGTCAACCCCCAACAGTCTCGGTCAACCCCCAACAGTCTCGGTCAACCCCCAACAGTCTCGGTCAACCCCCAACAGTCTCGGTCAACCCCCAACAGTCTCGGTCAACCCCCAACAGTCTCGGTCAACCCCCAACAGTCTCGGTCAACCCCCAACAGTCTCGGTCAACCCCCAACAGTCTCGGTCAACCCCCAACAGTCTCGGTCAACCCCCAACAGTCTCGGTCAACCCCCAACAGTCTCGGTCAACCCCCAACAGTCTCGGTCAACCCTCAAAAGTCTTGGTCAATTCAATAGTTTTGGTCAAAGAACTTGGGTTTCTAAACTGCCTATTTAAACAAAAATATGTCTGCATTTTGTCTGTTGTGCCAAACGACAGCCAAAAGAGAAAGTGTCAACAGTGAACCTAACGAGTTTCCAGGTATGATTTGTTTAATATCTTCATTTGAAAATGGCACACACACGGACGGACATTACCTGGACCGGGACTGTTTCCTCCGCGAGTTATAGGGACACTCGCGGGCAAAGTGGCCAGGCTTGCCGCACTCGTAGCATTTTTCGTCGTTGTAGGAGCGGCGCTGTTGGTAGCGGCCACCACCACCGCCGTAACCGCCACCACCACCGCCGCCGCCACCATAACCACCCCCACCACCACCGCTGTAACCGCCGCCACCGCCACCGCCACCGCCCCCGCGGCGGTCGCCGCTGCTTCGGCGTCGTTTCTCCCCAGTGGCTAGTTCCACTTCCACACGGCGTCCACAAATTGTACTGTACAGAAAAAACAATCGAGGTGATACCATAGAGCTTTATTAAATTACTAGAGCGCTAACTCTTCATTCTTAGCAAGTAGAACAGACGCAAACAACTTACGCCAGTTAAAAAAAGTCGAATATATGCAAACACGCATATTCCCTCTGATTGGGTTTACTTATGTATTTATCCAAATGAGGATTTTGGGGAATTGAGGTTATTTATTACCTTGTACTTTCACACTGCTCATGCTCTATGCACATTCTCCATAGAGTTTGTCAAGGTGCAAGTTATGTGTCAAGGATAGGAAACGTTTGCATACCAAGGGTCATGTGTGCAGACCCTTGTAATAGGGCACTTAGCAGCTCTTCCGTGTTTAGCTGCTTTACAGCTCAATGGTACGTGATGTACGTTCAGGATACCTCTATAATTGAATACTGGTGGAATCCGATAGATTAAGGATTTTAAGCCGAGCGGTGACTGCATGATTTTGATGGGTTTCGAATACCTCCAACAAATATCTGTAAAGTTTTATTTCTAGAAGTAGGATTTTACTCACGTGTCGTTCAGCTCCTTGACGGAATCTGACGCATCCCGCGAATCCTCAAACTCCACGAAAGCAAAGCCTGGGGGCTGCTTGGCCACCCAGACGTGCTTCAGAGGGCCGAAGACGCCGAAGGCTGCCTCCAGATCCTTCACCGACCCGTAGTCGCTGAGGTTGCCCACGTACACCTTGCAGTTGCTGGCCGAGTAGCGCGACATCTTGACAAATTAGCTCTCTTCTGCAAGGATAGAAAACCATTTATTAACCAGTTCGCGCTGGGATTATTTTAACATCACTGAGCCGAGGGATTATTTTTTAACGAAACTCGATTGGAGGCGGGTTCAGGTTGATGGTACCAGGAAGCACACATGCATTTCCGGCCTTGCTTGCTGCTGACAGACATTTCCAGCCTTGCTTTGTGACGTGTTTATGCGTCATCCGTTTTGAATCTTGAAAAAAACTTTGCGTGTATACAAATCCTCTTGCGCGAACTAGTTAACTAACCCTGGCTCTTGTTTATACAAGTACTCCAACGCGCTTGAATCGTTTTTTTACATGGCTCTCCAAAGCACTACAAGAAATGCCATACATGTAGGTCGACAAGGTCATGCTGAGCCCAGTGTTTTACACTGAATGCCAAAAGTCAAATGCCCATTTATTTATATCGCCAATCGCTGCTTAACCCTACTCAATCTTCCAAAATCCTCTTTGCAGTTTGAGGATTTTGAAAGTATCGAGGATGAATGGCAAATTGCCATTTGATATTGGAGGATGGAATTCTTCATGTTCAGACATGCATAAATGCATCGGGCTAGATAGATACGCTCGATATTATCTGCACTGCTCCTGAATAAGAGAATGTCATCAGTACTGACTCGACCCATAATTTTTTCAGGATGGAACCTAGTTGCGATAATCGTAACCCTCCATCGACAGTCGAAGACCGGAGGGTTACGAGACAACTCGTGTAAAAAAACGAGAAGTTGCAATTTCGACCATTTTTGCCAGACTAGTCACCAGATTTGCCGGATTTTAACCACTTTTAAAGATCATGACACACATTTCAAGAACACAGATTTGATCTGCAATGTGTAATGACTCCGCTCATAACACTCTAAACATCATTGAGAAAATATTTTGGGGATAAAATGACAAAAACTTACCAGAGACTGAGCGAAATTCTCACCAAACGATGTTTACATGTTGTTTACATTTCGTTTACAATCTCGACCAATCAGCGTAAACCAAGGAAAGACAGACTGGGTGTACACCGCTAACCGGCTATTCCCGCTTGCGAACTCACTGCACGGATGTGCTTAGACTTGGTGCCAAGTCGGTAATAGCGGTCCACTCGGTATATACGGGGGAGGTTGCGGTTGCCTCGTTCCCAATTTGCAGAGTTCGAAGTTAGATCTGTCGCAACTTAACTCGGCACGTTACTAGTCTAGTCTGAACCAGCCGTGCCGATGAATTTCGTCCGAAATACACGGATGAAATCCGATTATCTAACGACTTGTCATCAAGTCTAGGATGTGCTTGGAATTGTCTCGGCGCTCATTCCAATCGTGCCTTGTTTATCGTGTTCACCGTGAATTTTATCGCTACACACCACGACGCACGCGCACAGTCGAGTTTAGCCGTTCGGTAAGGACATTGTTTATCGCACAAGAACTCATACGTGAACCAACACGCATGCGCGAGTATTTAATTCGTTTATAAAGTCGTGAACATGGAGAACATACAACATTTCACCTCGAGTTCACCACTGGTGCAGTGAATACGAGTTAATACCAGGCGATTAGAACGCCATATACGACTCGTGAACACGATAAACACGCGTGTGCAGTGAGTTCGCAAGCGGGAATAGCCGGTTAGCGGTGTACACCCAGTCTGTCTTTCCTTGGTTTACGCTGATTGGTCGAGATTGTAAACGAAATGTAAACAACATGTAAACATCGTTTGGTGAGAATTTCGCTCAGTCTCTGGTAAGTTTGTCATTTTATCCCCAAAATATTTTCTCAATGATGTTTAGAGTGTTATGAGCGGAGTCATTACATTACATTACATTACATTACATTACATTAATATTTATAATGCGCTTTTCCCAAAAGGCTCAAAGCGCGTACAATTATAAAATGTTACTTAGATATACTTACAATAAAATAGTTACATTAAAACTAACAATTGAAACAATGATTGCAGAATAATACAAAGGTAGGAAAATTATACAAAAAGATGCGTTTTCAAAGATTTTTTGAAGTTATTTACAGAGGTAGAAGATCTAACTGAGATCGGGAGATTGTTCCATGCACGGGAGGCACATACAGTGAAAGTTCTATCACCGGCTTGTACTCTTGTTCTAGGATATTCAAGTCGTAGGATATCATCTCCAGATCTCAGATTATTTCTTCTTGGAACATATTTTAACAAGCAGTCTGATAAATAGACTGGAGCAAGGTTATGAAAGGATTTGTAGACAAATAATAAATGCTTGAACATTATTCTTTGTTGTATTGGTAACCAGTGTAGCGAATGCATCAAGGGTATGGGATCATGCTTGCGGTTGACAGCAAAAACTAAACGTGCGGCCCAGTTTTGTAACCGCTGCAGTCGTTGTATGTGTACATTGGGTACAGAAGATAACAAACCATTACAATAATCAAGCCGTGAAAGTACCAATGAACGAACAGCGTGGTGACATGTAGATTCATCCATGAACTTGCGGGCACGTGATATATTGCGAAGATAGTAATTGACAGTTCGTGATATATATGATATATGGGAAGACATGGACATAGCCGAGTCAAAGAATACACCTAGGTTCCTAACAGATTCAGATGGGTGAATAGAAGAGTTCCCAATAACAATGGAAATATCGGGGATAAGTTTAAGATTATGGGAGGAAGCAGCGACAAAGAATTCTGTTTTATCATCGTTTAATTTAAGCTTATTAACTGTCATCCAGGTTTTAATGTCTGAGATGCATTTTTCAAGTTTAGAGACTGCACGATTCATCTCACCAGGTACATTAGGGTTGAATGATATATATAATTGTGTATCATCAGCATATATATGATAAGAAATTTGGTGGTGCCGTGCTATATCACCAACAGGAAGGGTGTAAACAGTGTAGCCTAGTGGACCAAAGACAGAGCCCTGTGGTAAGCCATAATCAGCAATAGATGGAGCTGACAATTCACCAGCAATGTCAACCTGACTGGTCCAACCCTTAAGATATGAATGGAACCAGTCAAGTGCAACCCCTCTTATGCCAATTCTGGATGACAAACGCGAAAGTAATATACTATGATCAATTGTATCAAATGCAGCTGAAAGATCTAATAATACTAGGAGGGTAACTTGATTTGAATTAAGGGAAAACATGATATCATTTTTTACTTTTATTAGGGCAGATTCAGTACTATGTTTGGGTTTATAAGCTGACTGGTAGGGGTCCATTAGATTATGTTGATTCATATGTTCAGATAGTCGTGCACAAGCAATTTTTTCTATTATCTTACCAACGAAACTGATATTCGAAACGGGTCTATAATTTTTAAGAATATTTCTATCAAGTGACGCCTTTTTTAGTAATGGCTTAATGATGGCACGGTGGGCTTCAGTAGGAAAGATTCCGGACGACAAAGAAGAGTTGATAATATCAGTAATAATTGGCACAATTTGAGTAAGGTTTTCCTTAAGCATCCATGTGGGCAAGGGATCCAGGCGACATGATTTTGATGGTGAATTGCAGATAATTTTTGATATTTCAGTTTGTGTAGTTAGCCGCAAGGTCGATAGTGATTGAAAAGAAATATCTATTGGATCAGCAAAATCGCTTGAACCCGTCTGAAGGTCAAGTTCACGACGAATAATGATAATTTTCCTTTTGAAAAATGTAGAAAATTGGTTACTAAGGAGGTCATGTGATTCACAATTTGAAAGGTGATGTGTGTTATTATTAAGTAGGGTATTAATGATGCAATGCACTTGTTTGGTGTCAGCAGTTGATAGTTTGTCAAGGAAAAATGCTTTCTTGGATTCAATGGAAAGATCAGTAACAACTTTCCTTGACTCCATGTAAAGTTGGCGGTGATATGAGGAACGTGACTTCCTCCATTTACGTTCTGCTTGTCGTCTGTTTTGACGTGCTTCATGAATACGTTCATTATACCAGGGCATTCTATGTTTTACAGTGCGATTTTTTGTTGTAGATGGAGCACAACGATCAAGTATGTTTGTGATTTCAGTATTGTACCAGCTAAAATATGTATCGACGTCGGTCTCAGCAGGTCGACTGTCTCTTAAATGGTTTAGTGAAAGTACAAGTTTAGAATTATCTATTTGGCGGTAATTTCGCAATGTAGAGGTAATGCGCATCGGGGGCAGCTTTGCTTCATCTAATAGCAAGCAAATAACATAATGATCGGACATTACATTTTCATGAATCGTGCAATCTCTTATGATAGAATCTTCAATTACACATTGCAGATCAAATCTGTGTTCTTGAAATGTGTGTCATGATCTTTAAAAGTGGTTAAAATCCGGCAAATCTGGTGACTAGTCTGGCAAAAATGGTCGAAATTGCAACTTCCCGTTTTTTTACACGAGTTGTCTCGTAACCCTCCGGTCTTCGACCGTCGATGGAGGGTTACGATTATCGCAACTAGATGGAACCATACTAGACATATATTGATCTATAGCTAGAGACATGTGTATACTTTACCATTGTAGTCATTGTTCTGAAAATAGGCCGTGCCACAAAACACGCCTATTGCCAACGACAACGTGCACCCTCCCCACGCACGCCACGCCCGCGATTAGCGTTTCACGTCATGTACTCGCACATTCCTAATATTAGGGGTTGCATTGACGCCACCTGCGCTCCGCGTACGCGCTAATTGCACTAGCAACCGGGCCAAGCGGCCATTATCGAGGTCAAAGTGCGACGTGCATTAGACGTGCATGTGACGTCATATGCATGAACTTTATTTCAATACGCGGATCGATTTTCAGAACAGTTTTAAAAACGCATGTCATGTCTAGGTTTTATTTTGAAGTCTATGGCTAAAACCCAAAGTGATAAAAAACGCTCTCTTTTTTTTTGCGCACAGGTTTTTATCGTACTGCCTCGGTTCCGACTCCCGATACGGTCGCAAGGCCAGGGCGCGTGTCCTGAAAACAGTACAGTAAAATTTGCAGGACAAAAGACGCCAGAAAAGCAAACAGACAAATAAGAAAACTTCACAGAAATACTGTGTATGAAATAGAGTCCTGCTTTACCACATAACAAGGATAAAATATTGTCAAAAATAGCGACATTGTTCTTCCACAAAGAGTCAACACTCACGCTAGTCCGAGCTCTTTTCGCAAAATGGTGGTTCGACTTCGACGTTAATTCTGTGCGCTGCAGTTAAATTTAATTGTCTTTATACCTTTGCCGGTTACTGGGCACCAGCGAAGCTAAAAACACGCGGTTTGCATCAACCGTTGAGGGCGCTCTAAGGCGTAGCGCCGGGGGCGGGCGAGCTTGATTTTTTCCCAGCATGATAATTCTTCAATTAGTACATCTAGTACATTTAACGCTATCCTTGTTGGTCAGGAAATACCCAATATGTTTACAATAAGTTGAAGTACAATATTACAGGTTAAATAGTATTATTACTAATAATCATTACACAACATAAAGGTAGGATACCCCATTTTCAGATATCGAAAACAATATTATTACTAGGCCTACCGGTACGTACTACCGAATTATTAAGAAATATCTTAATTACTTATCTGAAAGTAAATAATGATTCTAGGCATCCAGCAAAATGATTGCGCTAGATATCCTCTAATTATTCTGAAAAATTGAATTTTATGAAGACAAATTTGCGATCGCCGGACGGCGATCGCGAAAAAACACAAATAACATAAGAATAACTGCTCGACGCCGGTTGAAAACAAACGCTATTTTTCGTGCTTTTCTCGGCATTAATGACTGAAAACATTCGGCGGGCCTATTTAATATAAAATACAACCCCCTATTAATTACCAATGGTGTATCCTACCTTTAAGGATAACATTAACCTAGGGAAAGACAAGGGACAGACAGGACAAAAGGACTTTAAAGGTATAGGATATACAACTTAGTAATTATCAGGAACGGGTATAGTTAATTAGTTAAAGGTCTTTAAATCGTATTAAATGTAGGTTTAAATTTGCAAACAAAATGGCAGTATGAGCACAGTGACCAGCAACAGCTCGCTTTTGTAACAACACAATTATTTACTGAGGAACTCCTCCACTGAGTTTAGAACTGAATAATTTAAATATGGGAGGACTTAAGAATAACTAAAATGTTTGCTTGAAATGAAAGTTTTTAAGCGATTTATTGTACCAGTAGTCTTTGATGTCTTGTTTGAGATATCACAAATGTGTTTGTTTGTTCGTTGGTTTGTTTATATTTGACAGTCTCCACGGATGTCTTTAAGAATAAACAAACTAAGAAAACCACAACTAACAAAAAGCCAAATTATAGACATGTATATCTGAGGTGTTGTCAAGGATAACACAAACTAAGCTATAGAAACAGCTTATTTCAATTGTGGTCCTCATAAAATATGAAATAATAAAATAACTGCTTTTGGGCGTAATTAGACTAGACCCACGCTGCATGCAATTTACATGTTATTTTATTAATTTTATTTAATATTAATTTTTTATTATAAATTCGGCCAAATTGCAAACACACAATCAATCCACAAAATGTACAATGTATAAACTTAGGTTCACAGAACCTTGCCTTTTTATATTACAATTAATCAATATTATGATAATACAATTGTAGTTCAAAATTCAAAAATAGTCAATGAAAAAGCAGCCCCATCCGAACTCGAAGTTTGCTGTGACTGAACGAAAGCTGTTAATGTTTGACAGAGCAATAATCCGTCGACGCGTGGTGGCGCTACAGAAACAGGCGAGTTTACGTTAGAGAGGCAAGTCATATATATGACGGTGTGGCATTTTTACGACGATATGGACTAAAGTTTTTCAAAGAAAATACATCTGTGGGTATATTTTCCAAAAGGTGGTATTTGCTGACAATAGCCGTATTCTATGGCCCACGCACTGGAGTAAATTCCGTGCTCTAGACCTTACTCAAATGAGCACACAAAGTCGGGGGGAAAAGTGGCATTTTTTTTGTGGAAACTGTCTGGCCTGACAATGATCTGTAAAGCATGTTGTTTCCACTTTACCTACAGAGGGCGCTCTACTGGGCATGCGCAATTAGAATATAAAACAGGCTTTTTTTTGTTTTATGCCGCAAAGTTGGATTACTGCCGTAATAATAATATAACCACATTAAAATGGCTATTTTGCCAGTGGCGGTGCCATTTTGTATAGATCTAGCCCCTATGTTTAATAATAAAATATGCCGATTGCGGCCTAAATTTTATTTGCACTGCCGGCTGCCCTCTTAATTATACGTCATTCAAACAATTACGTTTTGGGGGGGTTGCAGGAAATCAGCTGACAACATGGGGAAGTACAGCAGCGACGAAGAAAACAGTGACGACGAAGATGAGCGTACCCGCGTCTACATCGGCGACATCAACTACGAGACCTCCCGGTCGGACCTAGAGAAAGCCTTCAAGAGTTTTGGCCCGCTGTTTGAGGTGTGGCTTGCCCGGTACCCACCGCTGTTTGCCTTTGTGGTCTTCCAGAACCGAAAGGATGCAGAGGAAGCCGTCAAGGGGATGAATGGAGAGTGAGTATACTTCTAAAAAAAATAGAACTTGGAAAAAATAGAAGGCACCCTTGTGCTTTATTTAACCCCCTCGCTGTTTTTTCTAGAAAGTATCCTGATTCCGCTACAATCCACCAAGTTTGGTTTGCAAAAACTGCTGGTGTCCTGAGTCCATCAGACTCCACCAGTATGCATACTGGAGATATCCTGAGTCCATCAATAATCCACCAGCAAAATTTGATGGACTCTGGCGGATTCAGGATACCATGGTGGCATACAAAAAAATTGCAGTGCGTTTCTCCATAGAGTCCATCACAGTCCATCACCTAAATTTCTGAATCCTGAATCCATCAAACTCCTGCAGTAACGCTAGGCTTAAAATCCTCAATCCATCACACTCCTCCAGTTTGTTCAATATGGAGGTATCCTGAATCCGCTAAAATCCTTCAAAACAGGAAATGGATTTTGATGGACTCAGGGTGGTTAGGGTTAACCAGTTCGCGCTGGAGGACGTATATATATCCGCAAAGTTTTCCCCAGATTCAAAATGGATAATGCATTTATAAACGCGTCACAAGCAAGCCGGAAATGTCTGTCGGCAGCGAGCAAGGCCGGAAATGCACGGGTTTGCTTCCCGGTACCATCGGCCTAAACCCGCCTCGGATCGAGTTTCGTTAAAAATAATCCCACACCTCGGCTCGGGGATGTTAAAATAATCCCGACGCGAACTGGTTAATTATTTATACTGAATAGCCAGGGTATATACTGGGTAGTCAGGGAAAATAACAAAACGACACTCGCAATCCGAGGATCATTTGCCTTTATTTGAATCCCTTCCAGGACAATTCGCGGCTCTCGGGTGCAGGTCAACATCGCCCGGCCGCGCAACCGCGGCCGGATGGGCTTCAGCCAGTCAACCTTCCGCGACTCGGACATCCGTTGTTTCCACTGTCGGGAGCGGGGCCACATCGCCCGGTACTGCACGCGTTTCACGTCGGGGTATCGCCGCTATTTTAGCAGGTTGGTATCCCGCCATACACGCGTCGTGCCGTCCCTAACGGTTAACGGCGTGTACAAGTACATGTATATTATATGACTCCCTGACAAACTCACTCGTACGTTTTATTCGCATTATGATGGATGTTTATTTACAGGTGCCAATTTCATAAAACATGCAAGCACACAAATTTGCTTAGCACAAAAAAAGTCTTGCTCAGTAAAAAATTGGTTATCGGCCAAAACTCCACATGCTTTTCATTCAAAGCAAAACACAGCTTTTGGTTTGTAACCCTGTTTTTTCCAAGGAAGAATTTTCATGCTATTGCTAAGCAAATGTTGGTGCTTAGACGTTTTATGAAATTGGCCCCAGGTCTACATGATAACAAAAGAAGTTGAATCTCATGCCACTTTAAGATTTACATACATATCTTGGTCCTCCTTTTAAAATTGTCTGTTGTAAAATTATATTGTTAATATTGAAATTTTGGGCAATTTTTATTTCGACATTTGGGTCTGTCCATAAATTAGGGGTCAAATTGTTCATGTCCGTATTACATCTGACATTAAACAAAAAATGATTTTAATTTCTTTATTCAAAACACATTTTATTTCTTTATCCGAGAGTGTTTACATCAAGCAAAGTACCAGAAAAACCTCAAATACAAACGTTTGAAGACAATTTCAATCATGACACGTGCATGCATAAGAAATCAAACAAGTCAGGGCCATTTTCCAAACCCCGAGCTCAGTCTCCGGCTCCATCACCATTGCCGAACTGCATGAACGAAGCCAAAGACCGAGACGAAGCTTGGATTTGGACAACGCCCCAGGTGTAACAGGGACACCTACAAAAAAAGTCACATTTTTCGACCCCCTATTTATGGACGGAGGACCCACATTTTCAAATCTCCCAAGTTTGAAAGACCGCCGAAACATCTTGTGATAGTGGGCATCATTTCAAATTTGTAATAATAACCGACAGTTTTGATTATTAACCCTAACGTCCCAGGCATTCATTTAGGGTAAAGAACACAGTACTACAAAATACTACTCCATTCTCATAGGCCAGTGTAGTAAGAGTACAGTGGAATGCCGCTATACCGAACACCGCTATACCGAGCACCGCTATACCGAGCATTCGGCTATACCGAACACCATCCTTGGCTTCTGATTTTGGTGTTAACCAGTTCGCGCCAGAGAACGTATATGTGACCTGTCATCACAAAATGAGCGTAAAGTCGGCAAAATAAAAAATTGAGATATGGGTATTTCTAAATTCTGTGGAAACAGAGCTTTCCAATGGTATATAACACTTGGAGGTTTGATACTCAATATTTTTTTTTATTTTTATTTTTTAGTCTAGAGTCTTAATAAAGAGATTATGAGAAAACGGGCATTTCTTGCGAGAAATTGTGTGAAAGGCATAGAAAGGAATAGTAAAACTTGTCTCAAAAACTAATTTTGTTTTTATCTGATCGTCCGGAAAAATTGGGAATTGATTTCTGGGGATTTAGTCTTTAGGAAAAACATATAATCTCAAAATCGACCACCCCTTCAAATTTTGACTTTGACTGGCCGTACTGGGAAATCACTCCGTGCGACTTTACGCTCATTTTGTGATGACAGGTCACATACTTTTTATACACGCAAAGTTTTTCCGAAATTAAAAACAGATGACGCATTAACACGTCACAAGCAAGGCCGAAAACGCCTGTCATCAGCGAGCAGGGCCGGAAATGTGCTTCCCGGTACCATCGGCCTGAACCCGCCTCGGATGGAGTTTCGTTAAAAATAATCTCGCACCTCGGCTCGGTAAATGTTACAATAATCCCGGCACGAACTGGTTTAAAAATACCAAACATGGTTGTTGAAAATGTGTCAACAGGTTTCTAAATCCACTTGATATATCAAACGGGTTTCTAGCCAAAATACCTTGGAGGGTTAGTGTTAAGGCGTTTTGAATGCGAACGTCAAATGGCCGGTGCTTTATGTAAAAAAGTGACATAATTTTTAAAACGTGCACCTGATGAACCAGCGGCTAAAAATTGCTATTATGCTGAACGATCGATATACCAAACAGAATCTGTGGATCCTGTGATCTTCGTTCGTTATATAGCGGCTTTCCACTATACTGTGACACGTAGTATTTTGTAGTATCGTGCGACGTTAGGGTTAATTTCTGGGAAGAAATCATTGAAATCTGACTGTTTTTTATTTGCTGGTGTTTTGTTACATAATCTCTAGGCTGGTGTGTGGGTTGTTGGTTGCCATTGGCTACGATCGATGGTGTGGAAAAAAAATGAGGGGAAAAATAGTGTGGTGGTGAGGATGTCGATAAAAAAAAAAAAGTTGCCGTAAACAAACAAAAAAACGAGTCTCTTCTCGGCGGCGCAAAGCAGTCGATGGTTGTGGTTTGGTCCAATGCCCTCCCTCCACACTCACGATGTTGGTTCTCTGGACTGTGATTGGTTGGAAAGGAAACACCTGAGGACTTGTGATTGGTTGGTTGTGTGTTGGCGGCTGGTTGGTCATTTGGCAAAAGAGTATGGTTTTTAAAAAAATCAATTGGTAAGTGCGAGTGCATTCGTTTTTTGTTTTTTTTGCTGTTTTTGTTGTCTGTTTTGTTTTCTTGTTAACTATGATGATTTTAGTTTTTACATGTACTTCAGTACATTTAACACAGAATTTTATCTCAAACCATTTTATTATATCTGCACTACGCACTTTTATTCTACATCTACACTCTTATTATTATCTACGCACCAGATGAAACAATTGATAATTTGTGACCTGTTCCAACGAAACCCGGACAAAGTCGCACAATGTGTTTTGTCACAATGTACTCCAGAAGTCATTTCTGGATGGATTTTACTATTTTAAGGTTTTAGGTTTTCCTAAGTCACTCACTATTAATCTACAATCTCCTCAAATTTGAACAAAATCCGTCTACCAGAAGTGTGTTTTTTGTCAATTTTGTGAAACATTTGTGTATAGAAATAATACGCTTTTCTGAACTTTAATGCTGTTTATCTCATAATTAGGTTGTCAGGGTTTTATCACTAAATCCAGACCCCAGGGAAGATAGGGTGGGGTACATATGTAAATGATACATCATTTTAAAGCTGAGAACCTAGAGAATTTGAAAAAAGCAAAATCTAAAAAACTAAAAAGTCGACTTTGTCCGGGTTTCGTTGGAACAGGTCACATTTAACAGACGATTTGTTTTGTTAGTCGCATTTCTGTACGTATCCCGTGCGCGTATCAAATCTAATGGTCTGTCATAGTTACCTTGCTTGCGTGTGCATCGTTTAATGTTTGTGTGCTCCAATTGCGCATAAGAAACCAACCACAAAACAAAAATTTCCAAAAATGCATCTCTGCGACGCATCATTGGAAATAACATCTTTAATTTTGTTCTTTCAGCATGCTAGAAGGAATAATTTCACTGGGAGTTTAGAGTACATACATTGTGACACCTAGGTTGAAATTTAAATTACTTTGCAAACTTGTACCAGTTTTTGTGGTTGATGTTACTTTTAAATCCCTCCGATAGTTTATCAAGCATTTTTTTATTTCATATTTGTCTATTCAGTCAAACTTATAGTTATAATCTAATTATACCAATTTTGTGGATACAGCCTGCAACCCCAAAAATTGACAGTTGAGGTTTGTCTGATGTGGCACTCCATAGCTGCTGCTTACCAACCAACTATTGTGTACGCATGTAAATTGTAATTAATCTTGTTTTTGTTGTTGTTTTTTTAAGGTCTCGCTCTCGATCTCGCTCGCCACATACGAGTCGCCGTAGCAACAGTCGTGAAAAAAGGTAAGTTTTAAGACAGATTTAGGTTTGAAAAAGGTTAAAGGTACATGTAAGTAGTGTACGCCATTTACAAATATCATGAAATACCTTACTCGACTGAAAGTGAATAACGGTCTCAAGCATCCTGTGAAATCACGGCATCTGATGTTTTGTGGTTTTCAAGAAAAGTTGAATTTGTATCAATTTCCAACGATTGCCGGCCGGCAATCGTTGGATAAACCTGACTATTTTCAAAACTTTGCCCCCAATTTATCTAATTTCTCAAGGGCATGATGTGATTTTGCATTCAAAGCTGGACACAGTCCTTAGCAGGATGTGATTTCAACGAAAGATTTCCAAAATCACATCCAAATGCTTTAAATTCACATCCTCTGTCTAAATTTACATCCTCCGTCCAAATTTGCATCCTGGGTTACTTGTAAGTCGTTAAGATTCAAATTCACATTCACAATTTCATTTTGGAGTTTGGATGTGAATTTGGAGTTTGGATGTGAATTTGGATGTGAATTTTGAGTTTGGATGTAAATTTGGAGTTTGGATGTGAATTTTGAGTTTGGATGTAAATTTGGAGTTTGGATGTGAATTTGGAGTTTGGATGTGAATTTGGAGTTTGGATGTGAGTTTGGAGTTTAGATTTGAGTTTGGATGTGAATTTGGAGTTTGGATGTGAATTTGGAGTTTGGATGTGAATCTGGAGTTTGGATGTGAATCTGGAGTTTGGATGTGAATCTGGAGTTTGGATGTGAATCTGGAGTTTGGATGTGAATCTGGAGTTTGGATGTGAATCTGGAGTTTGGATGTGAATCTGGAGTTTGGATGTGAATCTGGAGTTTGGATGCGAATCTGGAGTTTAGATGTGAATTTGGAGTTTAGATGTGAATTTGGAGTTTGGATGCGAATCTGGAGTTTGGATGCGAATCTGGAGTTTGGATGCGAATCTGGAGTTTGGATGCGAATCTGGAGTTTGGATGCGAATCTGGAGTTTGGATGTGAATCTCGAGCATTTGGATGTGAATTTGGAGCATTTGGATGTAAATTTAGAGCATTTGTCTGCTTTTAATGCCAAATCACATCATGTCTATTCCTAGTGTCAGGAATCAAAAAAATGATTTTACAAATTCCTATTTTATTTAATGTCAACTGTTTGAATTATCTTGGTGGTTTTTCATTAGTTTTTGTGTGTGTACCTCTATTCCCTATTTTCTTACTGTTTTTTTGTTTGTTCTTCTAGAAGGCGGAGCGCTTCTCGTTCCCATAGTCGAACCCGCGATAGAGAGCGCCGTAGGTAAGATAATATTTATCCCATACCAGGCTTTACCTTGTAACTGAGTATCTGTAGACTAGTAGACTAGCGGTTCTTTCCTCGCATTCCACCGCTATGACCCTGGTTCAAATCCCGTCTGGGCCAATTTGTTCAGGTACGCAACGTTTAGGGAACACTCGGCCAATTTGTGTGCCTAATTCCCAGACGCCACCATTAATTCAAGCAATTACCAATGGTGTATCCTACCTTCACATCCACCCATTCCTGATAATTCTAGCAAAATACCAATGGTGTATCCTACCTTTACATCCACCCATTCCTGATAATTCTAGCAAAATACCAATGGTGTATCCTACCTTTACACCCAACCATTCCTGATAATTCAAGCAATTACCAATGGTGTATCCTACCTTTATATCCACCCATTCCTGATAACTCGAGCAATTACCAATGGTGTATCCTACCTTTACATCCCCCCCCCCCCATTCCTGATAATTCAAGCAATTACCAATGATGTATCCTACCTTTACATCCACCCATTCCTGATAATTCAAGCAATTACCAATGGTGTATCCTACCTTTACATCCACCCATTCCTGATAACTCAAGCAATCACCAATGATGCATCCTACCTTTACATGTACATCCACCCATTCCTGATAATTCAAGCAAAATACTAATGGTGTATCCTACCTTTAACGTTGGAAACGGCGCACACAAGTTTTGCTACAAAAAAATAAAAACCATTTAAATTAAACGCCGCATCCTTGTATTAAAACCAATCGTACTTTTATCCCATTGTCTGAGTTGGACTTTTAAACACTTTTACGGCAACACTTTTTATTCAATTCAAACCCCCCCCCCCAATAAAAAAGAACACTATCTTCATATCACATCACATTACTTTCATTTCAAGGCTTGACCGAGGATAATTTCATTGATCAAATCATCCTGTCTAATGGCTTTTCTCTTTAAAAAAACTCAAAAGCTCCCAAATAAAAAAAAAATAAAAAAAAAAAAAAAAAAAAAATCAGCATCTCTTTATCTGATTACTGTTTTAAAAGTCAGTTTTTTCTAGCCTCCCTGAGTAAATTTCACTCATTAGAATCTTTGGGAATTGTTCTCTACTAGCAAAGATCAGAATAATTTGATTAAGTCCAGAAAGTCTCTTGAAATGTTTCTGTCTAAAGAGGCTCTCTTTTGTGTGCGCTTCTGTTGCTCAAGTGACAAAAATCAAGGTTGAGATATCAAATAATTTGACAGCCAAGGTCGGTAGACCGGAAAGGCTTTTTAAATTATTTGTTTGCAATGTTCGATGCACTTAGAGGGTGCTGATCCTCGAAAGTAAAAAGTAATTTGAGAAGCACTTTCAATTTTGATTTGTTGTCCTTCACAGAATCTTTTTTTTTTTCAACCATCTGGTAAAATAGACTTTAAGATAGATCTGTCTAAAGCTTTGCTGCTGAAAAACTGATTTTTTATTTTGTCGAACAAAAATGCATCACTTGGTCCCTCGCCACCTTGACGCGCCCGTACAAAATTGAATTACAAGTACATTTGTGCCGGGTGTACTGTCAATTGTGACCCGCTCCATCGAAATCAGGAATAAGTCTCGAAATGACTTTTTAAGATATGCACACGATGAGAAAGGGAATTTCATAAGCTTTCTAATGATACCCATCACAAGTGTGTATCTTCTTAGGTTAACAAGTTATGGTCTGATGAAGATGACAGGTGTATATTTATTTGCCGAATCCACATTCCGAGAAAAACAGCTTTGAATTAAACATGATTGACCAAAATCATTCGGACAGCGCACACAAATCCTCTTCATTTTCATCTTTATTGATCGTTTTTACATACATGTACAAGACATTAATGACAATAATCTGTGATAACTACACTTCCTAAAAACACAATGTTCAGAAAAACGACTTGGTCACGATTTTCACCCATGCGTTCACTTCAACGACCGATTGCGTAAAACGGCCCCAGCGACTTATTCCTGATTACGATGGAGCGGTTCACAATTTTTCAGACAGCAATAAGAATCGCGCATGCTCGATTGCTTTTAGGGACACTGCAAATATGACCATTAACATTGCTTCACTCATTTTGAAGAGGTACTGTACACGTACACACTCTCTGTGTAAACAATAGGTGTCGCTTTGCGAACCTTTTTGAGAGCTCAGTGTTTGAGAACAAGACATTTTCTTTCCTCTTTGTCCCCTATTATTATATGTGACCGGCTCTACAAAAAGGTGTATTAAGTCGCGCTGTGCACTATCATGTAATGGTTCGCTTAACGTCGAGAGGGTAAACATTTCATCAAAATGTGATTTTAATGTGATCTTCAAATGTGATCTTCAATACCTACAGTTTCAGGTTTCATTCAAAGAAATGTTGATTTTGATGAATAAAATGGAAAAAATACCATTTTGTGTGCATCGTTCTGTTGTAGTACAACAGAGCCGGCTTTTTCAAAGCCTGTTTTCTCAGTTGTTTAGTTTGAACTCCAAGGAAGTAATCAATATATAAACACGTCATATCTTCAAAATGAGAGGGGCTATGGAGCTCTATTATATACCAAATGAAAGCTTACGTTGTGGACTTTTCAACCACGTATATAACTCCATTTATTGCGAAATAATACACCTTTTTGTAGAGCCGGTCACATATTACCTTCTCTTATAGACTACCCTAACCCCCTATGCTTTTTAAGCTAGGAACCATCCTCAATCCTCCAAATTCCTCATATTACTTGTATGTACAAATTTGATTCATCCTCAATCCTCCAAAATCATCGGTTATTTCTTGCATTTGTTCAGTGGAGGGGTGACCACTGCCTCAATCCTCCAAAATCCTTATTTTATCAACGCTATGGTTTGAGTCAGTGCCAATGACATTTAGAAGCAGTGCGGGTGGTATTGACCATAATGAATGGTTGCATTATGCATGGCTGAACATAAAGAATGCTGGGTACGACCTACACCCATTGCATCCTCCAAAACCAACTGTCACTTTTTGCCATTCATCCTCAATCCTCCAAAATCCTCCAAAACTGCAAGGAGGATTTTGAAGGATTGATGAGGGTTAGGGTTAAGTACATTATGTACCCTTTGCAGTTTTGCAGTTATTCTAAAAAGTAACCAACCAAAATGCTGTTGAAAAGCTTACAATAATGCACTTGGTTTTGGCAATAATGATGTCTAAACCCGACCAGAAACCAAAACCTACTTGTAATAATGGGGCTTATCATCCTATTACTGGCAGCTGTGAAGCTGATTTGCAAAGGATGTCACATTATCACCCCGATCATTGGGCCTTCGAAACATTCCAAATACCATCTCAGCTCTCTGGGGAGTATACAGCTCAATGCTGTCATTTCGGCGCAAAGCAGCTAAGTCAACCACAATAACCATCTCTACCCTCACAGGTACCCATTTACTCCTGGGTGGAGAGAAGCAATGAGTGACAAAGTGCCTTGCCCAAGGGTAAAAGTACAGTAGTCCCAGGCTGGACTCGAACCCACATAACCTGCAGCTTTACCTACAGATTACAAATTCAATGCTTCAGAACACGATACCACGGCACTCCACCATATCCCCCAAAGCGGAGTGGCCTAAATGTGTAACCCTGTATCTGTGTCTGGCACCCAGCCTCAGCCTCTTTTTCACCATTGTTTTTTATCTTTTACCAACAGGAGTCGGACTGAGCAGGCACCGTCTTAGTAAAAGACAGCAATGTGAAGGGTAGGTATATCGATTTATTTTGTTTTCATAGTGGTTGAACTTGGGTTTGAAATGCCGGATAAGGTTTCATAAACGCACTCATTGCATTAGCCCTAACCCCTTGAGTGATTTTACCAGAAAGTGTCCTGAATCCGCCGAAATCCATCAAGTTTGTCATGCAAAAACTGCTTGTGCCCCCTAGTCCATCAGAATCAACCAGTATACATTCCTGAGAAATCCTGAATCCATCAACAATCCACCAGCAAAAGTATAATGGCAAAAACATAATTTGCCTGTGTTTCTCCATTACCACAAAATCCTTTTTTTTCAAGTGCAGTACTGCACAATTCTGCAGTATACGTACTGCAAGGCTTACAATCCTGAATCCATCATATTGCAGCAGTTGGGAACCTATAAAATTGCCTTAACCAGTTCGCGCCGGGATTATTTTAACATCCCCGAGCCGAGGTGCGGAATTATTTTTAACCAGTTCGCGCCGGGATTATTTTTAACCAGTTCGCGCCGGGATTATTTTAACATCACTGAGCCGAGGGGTGGAATTATTTTTAACGAAACTCGATCCGAGGCAGGTTCAGGCCGATAGTGCCGGGAAGCACACCCATGCATTTCCGGCCTTGCTCGCTGCTGACGGACATTTCCGAACTTGAACTTGGCGTGTTTATGCGTCATCCGTTTTGAATTTAGGGAAAACTTTGCGTTTATATACGTCATCCGGCGCGAACTGGTTAACGAAACGCGCTCCGAGGCGGGTTCAAGCCGATGGTACCGGGAAGCACACCCACACATTTCTGGCCTTGCTCGCTGCTGACAGACATTTCCAGCCTTGCTCGTCACGTGTTTATTTGCATCCGTTTTGAATCGGGGGAAAATTGTGCGTGTATATACGTCCTCCGGCGCGAACTGGTTAAGCCCAAAATGAAGATGAAGCCAGGGATCTTCAAAAAGGCCCCCATTTTTGTGTACTTTGTACCATCAAAACCTACCGGTATTATTGGCAGTAGTAAATTTTGTTGTACTTTTTCTTATTTTTATTCCACATGTAGGACGCGTCTGCAGCTGGACAAGTTAATTTGAAAGGATTACGGCCATTTAGCCATGCTACCTTGACAATATGGATCAACGATTGTACACCGACTTGTAAATAGTTTAACCGTGATATTAGCCATATGCGTCCCGCTCCATCGAAATCAGGAATAAGTCGCAAAAAGAGATATGCACATGGTGAGAAAGGGAATTTCATAAGCTTTCTAATGATACCCATCACAAGTGTGTATCTGTTTAGGTTAACGAGTTATGGTCTGATGAAGATGACAGTTGTATATTTATTTGCCGAATCCACATTCCGAGAAAAACGGCTTTGAAATAAACAAAATTGACAACAAATCATACGGACAGCGCACACATGTCCTCTTCATTTTCATCTTTATTGATCGTTTTTACATACAATACATTAATGACAATAATCTGTGATAACTATACAATATTCAGAAAATCGACTTGGTCACGATTTTCACCCATGCGTTCACTTCAACGGCCAATTGCGTAAAACGGCCTGCGACTTATTCCTGATTACGATGGAGCGGGTCACATAATGCGTAATTCTACCAAGATAGAATCTGTTGAGGCAATTTCAGTACCTCTACAGTCAGTACACATCACTAAATAGTTTTGCTATGAATGTTAAACCAGTTTGCGCTGGGATTATTTTAACATCACCGAGCCGAGGCGCGAGATTATTTTTAACGGAACTCTATCCGAAGCGGGTTCAGGCAGATAGTCCCGGGAAGCACAACAACGCATTTTCCAGCCTTGCTCGCCGCTGACAGACGTTTCTGGCCTTGGTAGGATACACCATTGGTAATTGCTTGAATTATCAGGAATGGGTGGATTTGGGGGCTTGTTTTTTTAAGGTAAATATTGTTTAACTGACCTGTCTAAAGTTTTACAATCATGAATGCCGAGAAGAAAAAAAAAGCAGGAAAAACATCATTAGTTTTCAACTGGCGTTGGGCAGTTGTTGTTTTTCTTTTTTTTCTCACTTTCAAATAAGTAAGATATTTCTTAATTATTCGGTAGTAAATATAGTTGTTATCTGCAAATGGTGTATCGTACCTTTTAAATAAAACACACAGAATGGACCCCATACAACCTTTGAAATTAGTTAGTCTTACTTGAAATACTAGTTAATCAGTAGCTATAAACAATATAATAATTATGGTGTACCCTAGTGTGACAATTGTTATGTCGAAACATATTTTTCAACACATCTCTTGATCGTATCTACGATAACCTTAACCAGTTCGCGCCGGGATTATTTTAACATCACAGAGCCGAGGCGCGGGAATATTTTTAACGAAACACGATCAGAGGCGGGTTCGAGCCGATGGTACCGGGAAGCACACCCACGCATTTCCGGCCTTGCTCGCTGCTGACAGACATTTCCGGCCTTGCTCGCTGCTGACAGACATTTCCGGCCTTGCTCGCTGCTGACAGACATTTCTAGCTTTGCTCGTGACGTGTTTATGCGTCATCCGTTTTGAATCTGGGGAAAACTTTGTATGTATTTTTGTCCTCCGGCGCGAACTGGTTAAACAAATATGCGTGGTTCCATTGTGTGGTCCGGTAGTACGCAGAGAAGGTTTGGACAATAAATCTTGCAACACATCGAAAAGATGTAAAAGAGGCATTGTGTCCCCTTGTTGCATCAGATTCCTAAATTTGTTGACGAAATATAAAATTTCTTAGGAAAGTCATGTTCGAAAGGTACAAAAACTGGCCCAATTCTGCCCAACATGCAAGACAGATGCTTGTATCAGTAATAAATATTCATGTAATTTAGTGATTGATGGGATGTAACCAGACATTACAGAACCGAGCTTAATCTAATGCATTTTTTCTGGAACCTCAGCTTTTGAGGGGAGGGGGTCCACCTAAAGGGATCGTATACGTTTGGTAATTGGAACCCACTGTTTGTTTCAATCCAATATAGTTATAGATATATACCATAAAACTAACCTGTACAAATTTCATTTTAAAAGGTGGTAGCGATTTTGAGATATTGCCGAAAATCTGAAGCAAGAAGAATAATCTGCATTGGAATACACACTCTGAGAAACATCACTGCAGTAACGCTTCTCAGATTCAAATTTTTGGAGATAAAAAGTGATAACTTTTTCCATAACCGCAGTACTTCGAAGTGAAATTTTTTTTTAAAAATGCATTATACTATCCAAAGCTGCTGTACTTCTTACCAAGTTTTTATTGCCATTAATTTTTGGAGTAATTACCAAACGTATACGATCATTTAAACTCCAATGCATTACGTAACTGTAGCTTCTCATCAGGACACAATGCTTTCTTGGTATATAAACAATAGATGTGGTGAAGTGACTGCACTTGGGGTAAGGCCATAAGTGTAATGATGCCAGGGGCCAATTTCATAGAGCTGCTAAGCACAAATATTTTCTTAGCACCAAAAAGTCTCACTTATTAAAAAAACAGGTTACCAGTACAAATTCTACGCATTTTTCATTCTAAGCCAAAAACCAGCTGATAATCAATCGAAAACAATAAAGATCACGTGAAAATTTGGTCTGTAACCTTGTTTTTGCCAAGGACAAATTTTCATGCTAAGCAAATTTGTGTTCTTTTAGCAGCTATGAAATTGGCCCCTGGTGTTAAACAAACACAGGTGCTTATAACCAACAAAAATGCATTTAGATTGGGCTCAGTTTTGTAATGGAAATGTAGCAAATTGTTGCACTTTGTGTCTTAACCTCATGGAATGACCGATATGCAATGTACTACCAGTGACCTACACGTTTAATTGTACATGTATTCAATTAAATGTTATAGAACTAAATCATCATAAAAAGTGATTTTTAACATTTGTGTAAAGGTGATATAAGTCGCAATCAATTAAAATAGAGTTATGTACATGTACATGGTTTGGAAGTCCAGGATATAAGCTTTCATTTTGGTACATTGTACAGCTCCATAGCCTCTCCTGTGCCAGTGATGATATGACGTTTGTATTGTGCATATTAATAGCTTCCATGGAATTCAAATTACACAACTGAGAAAACAGGCTTCGAAACACAACAAAACTATTAAAAGGTATTTTGTTCACTTTATTTATCAAAATCCTTATTTTTGTTAATACAATCTGAAACTTTTGATATTTAAAGATGTCATTTAAGACACAAAATGAAAATCACATTTCGACCAACAGGCCATTACATGTAAATGCATATAGCGCGACTTGTATGTATCGCGTTTTCCTGGTTCGGGTCACAATTCGGTTAAAATAAAGATAGTTGTATGGTTTTATATTAATAAGGAGAACATTTCTATTAAAAAGATGTGAACTGATACATGTAACAATATGCAATTTTGCTGTTAAAAACCATGGCTTATAATGTGCTCTGCCCAACTGATACTCGTTGCCCGTGTTTGAATCAGAATGGTGTACGTTTTTCTTTTTGAAGGTTGGTCTGTTTGATAACTTTGAGGGGAGTTATATGCTTGATTTTTACATGTTATTTGGTAAAATGTTGCTTTTCATTTTTGTAAATCGTGTGATTTAGTTTTTAATTTTGAGGCATTTTTATTGCTCTTTTAAGTAAATACATTATCGTGTACATTTTCTACAAATCCTTCACAGAAGAAGCCATGGTAAATACCAGTTTCATAAATTGATTAGTTTGAATCAAAATCACAATTTGTTTGTATTAAGAATTCGTCGTTTGCCAAGGAAAGGGACATTACTGTCATCCCAGGCACACAAATATCACTTTTCGAGATAATCGGTTTTGTTTTGTGCTGCCATTTCTAAATTAAAGATTACATAAACTGAAATGTTACTTTCTAACTCTATAGCACCAAAACAATTCCTCCGGAACCCGCCTCGTAGACATGTAGTGTGTGGCGTGTAATCTTTACGGAACCAGTCTCATTAAAGGGATCGTATACGTTTGGTAATTACTCCAAAAATTAAATGGCAATAAAAACTCACTTGGTAAGAAGTACAGCAGCTTTGGATAGTATAATGCATTTTTTGAAACTGTTCACGTCGAAGTACTGCGGTTATGGAAAAATATATCACTTTTTAGCCCCCAAAATTTGAATCTGAGAAGCGTTACTGCAGTGACGTTTCTCAGATCGTGTATTCCAATGCAGATTATTCTCCCTGCGTGGACATAACCGCTCCAGATTTTCGGCAATATCTCAAAATCGCTACCACCTTTTGAAATGGAATTTTTAAAGGAAGTTAGTTTTATGGTATACATGTATATACAGAAGTACAGCAGCTTTGGATAGTATAATGCATTTTTATAAACTTTTCACGTCGGAAGTACTGCGGCCAGTTATGGAAAAATATATCACTTTTTAGCCCCCAAAATAACTATATAGGATTAAAACAAACAGTGGGTTCAAATTACCAAACGTGTACGATCCCTTTAGCGTTACTAGATTTCCGTTATTGACTGACGAAGAACTTGAATATCTTGTGCTGAATAAAGATGCAAAATCTACAGTACAAAGGCCGTTGTCGACAAGGCAGTGAATATTTCATAAGGTGTAGTAAAACAAATACAGCATGGTTTATTTCTGGAAAATAGTAGGAAGTACTGGTCCCTCAGTGTAGGTCAGCTTCACGTCGGGAGGCAGTCGAGCTGACCTCTACACCTACCAGTAGTTCCCACTATCTACTACCAGTCAATTTGTTGTATAAACTAACTGATAATAATGTAACATAAATTGACAGACAGTGTAGTAAAAGTTACTACAATATCGGTCATTTGTTGTTATATTATCGGTTATTGATACAGTATCGGTCAATAATTTGTTTGCCATTACGTAAAGGAGATGAGAATGGGCGAGGAACTGTAGATTCGTATTGTTGCACGAATCTACAGTTACGAGTCTGTTCGCCGACTTTATCTATGTTTTTGTTAACAACAAAGGTTTGTTCAAATATGATTCCTGGCTTGCCGCAATCCCCACGTTTGTGAATAAGTGTGGATTCGTAAAGTTACCCATGCGTATATTTAGTCGATGTACACATCTCCCGTAATCTGGAAAAACCTAGTAAGTCAATTTTTTTTTGAAAATTGAGTTAGACCCATATTTGGACTTACTAGGTTGTTCCCCTTCAGTTAAAAATGTTAAAGTGTGTAAAACTCTTCCCTGTTGGCAGTTTTTTAATCTGGAAGAACCTAGTATGTCATGTAAGTATATACTGATGTAATGTATACTGATCTTGAAAAAACCTAGTAATTCAACTTGCTAGGTTTGTCCAGATCAGTACACATGACATACATGACATACTAGGTATTAAGGGATGAGATGGGATCCAATCTCGTTTGCTGATTCTGGGGACACACTTTTATGCGTGCAGACAGCGTCCATGGTAACATCGGAACAAAACAGTTTTCCTTCGTTTTCTCAAATTTGCATTCAACAGACTTACTAGGTTTTTCCAGATTACAGGAGACATGTACATGTACATTGTACAACGAATAGAAGGCACGGTAGTTCGGTTTGTGTCTCCTCGAAGTGGTGGCACCTCACTTACAACTAAAACTGTCGATTCGTGACGAACTACAGTTAGCTGTTCACGAATCTACAGTTTGCTGTAGATTCGTGAAAATAATCTACACTTTCAACAATTAGTGTGACGTTACAGAAATAGATTAATAAAAGTTAATACACTATCGGTCATTTGTTGTTATAATATTATCGGTTAGTGATACAGTATCGGTCATTTGGTGGGTCGGTGATATATTTTCGTTTGTTACTCCATTTAAACACCGAACCTAACTGCATTGATTGGCATAGTTTCATAGGAAAACGACCCTGACCCAAAACGTCACAGCCAGTAGTCGTATTCGATCTTCGTTGTGAGATGTATTATCATCAATGCATTTTTGACTTGAAATGATCAGTGGCATTCGTTGTGCTGATTTCTGACAAGCTTGGAATCTAGACTAGTATGTCAGTACCACACCTATAAGTACCCAAACCTCATTTGCGTATGTCACCAGCGATACCAGATAGGCAGATACCCTAACGAGCGTTACATCATGATCGTGGCGTCTTACAAGCCGCCTAGACCCGGTTCCCACCGGGATAGTTAACTGCAATCCAACGAGTGCATTCCGGCGTTTGGTTAATGGCACCAGCATGGCACAAGTATTTTGTGGGACTGAATAACATCTAATAGTCAACGGCTTTTACAGTTAAATTATTTAAAAAACAAAAAATAGTCTTCAATCTCGATGGGGCATCCTGCCGCCATGGTTAAGTGGCGAAGACAGTGAGAGAACATTCAGAGTTCCCATCCCTTTGCGACCAGCCTGCCAAGATTAATATTTTAGTAGGTATATGACTTCAATACACATGTACAAACTGTCAATGATAACATGGCGCTTAGCGGTCAAGCTCTATTGTACATCTCGGAGCTTTTCTAACTAATGTTTCCCGCCGTTTCGGTCTTCGCTCTAACAACACCCAAAGGCTGTTAGTATAATAGACCAGACCGAGACGGTTGCCGCACCACGAGTTTTGAACACTCTCTTGGGAGACATCCAGACATCTTCATCCCCACAGTGTTTTAAAGGTAGGATACACCATTGCAATTGCTTGAATTATCATGAATGGGTGGATGTATTCTATATTCATAAATACCTGGGACATGCAGTTTAGGCATTCCTATATTGGTCGAGAGCCCGTCACATGGCCGGTATTAAACGGACGATAAAGACATGGCTAGAAGTGTTTAAAACCAGCTGGAAACAAAACCCTGTCGCGCGATGTCGCATTATACCCGTCCCCAGGGCTCACTTTATTTCCAACCGTACCTCGTCTCAAATAGTAAGAGCGAGTAGTGTTGGGCGCGTACAGCTCGACACCCAGTGAACGAGGTTGCCAATGGCAGTAATAGTCTGGTTCATAGTAAATACGCTTGATTGCATGGGTAATTATCAGCACCCAGACTCCAAGCGGTATTGAACAGAGTGATTAAAACCTCTCGAACACACATTTATTCCCTTAGTAAATATCATTTAACTGACCTGTCCGAAGTTTTACAATCATGGATGCCGAAAAAAGCAAGAAAAACGGCGCTCGTTTTCAACCGGCGTCTCGTCGGGTGCCCGGCAGAAGGGCATAATGAGCGTTCTGACGCGAAAATCACTTTCATAAAAATTGCGTTAAAAGGCTCTAATGTTCCCACACACGTACTATGAATCCAATGGTCTCTCACACCTGTCACAAACCGTAAACGTTATATATTTGTCACACTATTATTCTGTATCACATTTTTTGAGAGCAATTTGTGTTAAGTTTAAAGGAAAATGTTTAAATTTCATTAAAATACAGGCAGTTGTTTTGCATATGCCCTTTTGCTGGGAACGTTTTGGTGATTACGCGTTTGCGCATAAGGGCATACGCGCATATGCCCTTCTGCCGGGCACACAACGGTCTGACAGTGGTTTTTATGTTGTTCTTGTTTTTGTTCGCGATCGCCGGACGGCAATCGCAAATTTCTTGTTATAAAATTCAATTTTTTGGAACAGTTACAGGATATCTAGTGCAATCTTTCGGCTGGATGTCTACAATCATTATATATTTACTTTCAAATAAGTAAGATATTTCCTAATAATTCGGTACCGTAGTAACATTTTTCGATATCTGCACGACAATGTCATAATAGTTAGAGTCGAACAGTGCCTCCCAGTGGGGCAGATATGGGGGCAAATAATTGGGGGAATTGTGCCGTCGATGAAATTAGGGGCACAGTCGGAGTATATGTCATGGGAAAGATATGTGACACGACCAAGCGGAATGAGTCGGATGTCGGGGAATCACAACAGTTATTCAGAACTGTGTTCTTCGTTGGTATTTAAACAAATTTACATAACTCGACAACAAAACATCGTATCAACATGGGGTTTTCAGTTTTTAAAACGTACAGATGCCCTCTTTAAAATTGACCGGGGCCGACATCCGACTTATTCCGCTTGATTGTGTCACATACATCATAGTTTTTCAAAACACAAATCTGCGATGGTCCTAATATATCCACCAGATATCTTTCTTATACTCTGACCACTGTGTGCCAAATTTCATGCTTGTATCATCAACAACAAATCCCATTATCTATCTGCCGTACTATTCTTTTTGACGATTTCACTACGAAGTCTTCGTTTCGATAGGGACTCCACTTGTAAATGACCATAGGGATGTTTGGTATGGATCTCGTAAAGGCGGCTGATTATATCTGAGTATACAATTTGGCCAAAAACACCAGTTGCATTCTAGCGTTCGAGGGACTCGCCGCATCACCAAATTATTCCAAAATCGAATCATGTCCCCTGGTGAAAAAAATCATTACAAAACCTGGACGGGAGGTCTATGTCGACTGTTACAGTCGTTTGAAATGACTTTACATACAGAGTCTAGTCAATTGAAAACTACAGATCAGAAATTTTGCCTTTGAACAAGTTAGATTTGTTTAAAAGCTATAATATATTTTTTCTGATTTGAGCTTCACAGTCGCGCCGACGACGCGTCCCTATTCAAGTTGGAGTTGGTGCAACTTCGTTCCACTTTCAATTCAGCCAAGCAAATGTATTGATTTCTTTGCAAGTGATTATTTGACCTACATTACAGGTTTTTGTCCAAAAATACCTTTGTTGTTAGAAAGGGGGCCAAGAACGCATTGTTGATCAACTACTGCGTATGCCTACAACCTGGGCCCAATTTCATAGAGCTGCTAAGCAACAAAAATTGCTTAGCTCAAAAAGTCTTGCTCATTAAAAACAGGTTACCAGCCAAAATGAAACCGGTTTTTCATGCTAAGCAAAAAAAAACCAGCTGATTATCAATCCATAACAATAAAGATCTGGTGAAAATTTGGTCTGTAACCTTGTTTTTGCCAAGGACAAATTGTCATGCTAAGCAAATTGTTGTGCTTAGCAGCTCTATGAAATTTGCCCCGGGTATTTGCACCTGTTGAACTCAACGTAGTACATGTACAATCGTTGCCTCAGCATGTCTGAGCGCTGGAATTTTCTATTGACAGTTGGAGAAGTTGCATTAACCAACTTGGAATTCTTCTATTGTTTGAATTATCCAAAGACTTCTTTCAAAGAAGAACTACGTCTGCCAATCTAGTTAGGAATTTGCCCGATCTCTTTTCCTTGAATATACCAAAGAGTGTGTAGAACTGCCTTTCGGTTTTCGCAACGCAGCCTTCATTTTTAAAGTGAGTACATTGTACATGTAATTGGGTTTGTCACTACATGTAGTAATATCAGAACTAAAGTAAATTTAAATTCCACGCCTGATATTGAACGTAATTGTAATTTGGGTTGAAAGCTGAAAGCACACATATTTCGCTATTACTTTGTAAAGGGAAGGGGAAGTAAATGTATTTTTGTTTGGGGGGGGGGGGGGGGGGGTATTTTATAACCACGATAAAATTTGAAATTAGCCTACATCAAAAATATAAATTAGCAGCTCACGTGTCCGCCAACGTGTACTATACAGGCGGTATAAAGAAAAAGCACTTTCACATAATAAGGTAATACCGCCCCATACAGATTTAATCCTCACCTAAATGTGGGTTTGTAGGATGATCCACCCCTCCTTGAAAAAAGCCTTGGTCCAACTTCAGTGAGCTTCTTTAAAAATTAATTACGGAATTGAAGTGCAACAAGCAAAATACTACATTATTGATCGACTACGCCAGATCGACTGTATGGATATAGGCCTAGACCTGATTCTACACTTGATCGGGACTGGCGATTAATTATTTTCGTAGTCGATTTTTCCCTCCGCGATATCCGTCGCCGATATGGCGATAAAATTGGCAAACAATTAAGGCATGAAAAAACATTTCGCCAAAAGTACGCTCGAACAGCTTTCGAACACCCCAAGCTTTCTGTAAGTACCGACATGATCGTCCATCAAACACGTTGCGGTGTACGTACCCCCCCCCCCCCAACCCCCTCGCGATATGGCGATAAAATCGGAAACAAAATTAAGGCATGACAAATTTCGCAAAAGGTACGCTCAAACAGCTTTCGAACACCGCCAAAGTTAAACCGCCATGATCGTTAATCAAATACGTTGCAGCGTACATGTACGTTCCTTTTTTCCCTCGATATCGCCGATATGGCGATAAAATTTGCAAAAAAAGGCCCTGGCTTAAATTTACTAAACTGTTTTTGCCGTATAGGCCTTCAGTCTCCCAGATTTATCTTTTGTTAAACGGAGTGAGTAGCCCTTTATACGGGAGTACGAACGTGTTCTGCAAAATACCCACACCCAGACACAATGTTACTGCAGGGGCCGGTGTTGTACGAATTCGGGTCTTCTAATAAATCCGGTCTCTTTGTCATGATGTGGCGCTCAGTCTCGCACGTGTTTGCGAGGATTGGTTACACTGATACATGCGCGACGGAAGTCTGTTCATTGAGTACAAATTGCACACCACACCGGTAACCGGGTCATCAGGCCACGCGCAGTCAGCTCAATGTAGCATGGGATCAACTCCCTGGTTTTTGAGCTTCAATCTGAGGGCAGACTTACGGTAAAAAAATGGGTTCTAATTGCCCTAGAACGTGGAGGGATGCCATTTGTAAAATGGCTGCTTGCATGCTCGGGAAGTATCACTTTTCGGGAGGTGAGTTTCTTTTGGTGTGAATATTAAAAAATGTAATTGGCTAAACTACAAAAAATTGAAAAGAAATAGAAAGATAAAGGCCAAGACAATAATCTGATTGTTGTTTGAGAAACCCCAGTGATGTCGGTGTGCATGAAACTTGGTCCTGAACATTGTTGATTTTACACTGTTTTTAATGGGACCTGAATTAGGCTAGGGCACCCCTCAGGATGCGCGCGTCATTGTGTTGGTAAATGCCATGCCACACCACGCATGGCCGGCTAGGTTTATTATTCATCAAGGCCAAAGGCGCATTGGGCACAAAGATGCCGGTTCCCTGCTTTTAGACCTGTACTTTTAGAAATACGATTTTTTGAAATGTATTAAACAATATTGTATGCGATTTCGATTTTTTGGGGGCAAATATCGTATCGTCACGATAAAATAACCATATCCTCCAGACCCCAAATCAGGGTTCGATTTTGCCTGACGCTTTTCTAGTTCAAAATGTCGTCATGTTGACCCAAACAAAATAGTAAGATTATTACTCGGAAAAGTCTCATTTTGGCCGGGAAAAGGTGAAATTTTCGACCCGAAAAAAATGTTATCTTGACCCGGTATAGCGTCATTTTGTAACCGGCATTACCCGGAAACTAGTTTGGCCCGGAAAAGTGCTAGTTTGACCCGGAAAAGTGTCTTTTTAACCCGAAAAAGTGTCAGTTTGACCCTGAAAAGTGTCAGTTTGACCCGGGAAAAGTTTCAGTTTGAGTACTCAGAAAAGTGTCCTGTACCCCTGAAAAGTGTATGTTTGACCCTGAAAAGTGTCAGTTTGATCCAGGAAAAGTGTCAGTTTGAGTACCCGGATTTCGGATCGACACTGACCCTACAGTTTTACATCAAGCGTTTTGTGCACCCATAACAAGTCTTTTTTTCCGGAGCAGTCATGTATTTGGCCTCTGATCTAGTTTTTAGAACACCAAATTTGGAACGATAATGTTACTTGTGAACATTTACTTAACATGCTGGTCGGAGTCACATGGAGTCTTAATGGCGTAGACAAAACTCAGGTGTAACCAATGTTGTTGGGACACGTGGGGTATAAAGTTGATATCAAGACGAACTTGAAGTAAACAATGAACGTTGTAGGAGGTGGCGGGCACAGAGGGGGGTTTCTTAACAAAAGTCGTATAGAATCTCAGACTCGAAGCAAGGCCACGAGGCTTTCCTCTCCTTGTTGCCATGATCATAACCTTTGCGAAATCATCTTGGTGTGAACATTTCATGGAGGTACTGTTTTTTTTGGGTCAAATCGTCAATTATTTTTATTTCATTTGATATTGAGAGAAATAACTAACTGCATAAATACGTCGGGGTTATGAAAGATCATTTTGCGACGGAAAAACATTTTTGAGTTAAACTTCAAGAATCTATTTCGTGAAACCCCGGAACTTCTATTCATCTATATAAATATACCCAGTTGGCGCTCCTTTTCACTCCAAGTGTCCTCATTGTGTTCAGGTCTCCACACCGGATTTAGAATCTTCGTTATTTGCAACACGATCAGTCATTCAGTTATGATCTACAAAGATGTAAGACATCTATCGTTTGACTCTTCCGTGTTTTGATGTATTATTTTCTATTGCTCAAAATATTTTAGGCCTCTAAATGTCTGTTCTCTATGACTTAGGGGTGCATAAACCGTGTAAGCAAACATGAGACATGGGCCGACAGAAAAGGAGAATGTGAGACGATTCAGCAAGGATCTAATTTCTGTCATTGTTGTTTCATTTATATTTACAATGAGCACCTTCGGGAGACATTTTAGCGTAATTTTTTAGGTAGTTGGGAGACATTGGAATTAGGGGGACATTTTAGTGTCTCCCTAATTCCCCAGCTACCTTAAAAAACGATATTTTTGTTTTTTTTATATTTTTGATTGATAGAGTAGGGTCCAAAATGCATAAATATGAAATTTAGTGGAAAAAGCTCTAGGTAAAAACGGGTTAGGTTACAATAAAGTATGAAAAATGTTGTGCACGTCTCTATGGAGATGTCTCCCAAATGCCTCATTTTCGGTTATTAGTATTACGGCCATCTTGCACACCACGCGCGAAGCACAAACAAAATGATGCCTCCACTGTCGCCGGCCGGCACGGAACAGCCGTAGTATACTTCTTTTTCATTGCCTGTTGACTTTGCGCGGGTATCGTTCGCAGGCGGCCACCGCAATGCGTGCATCATCCGCTCTTACTCCCCTCGGCAAATTGTGCTGTCACTGACTGGCTGTAATTAGGCACGACGAGTCACTGTTACTTACGCGGTGCACGCAGCGTGCGCGTGAGCATAAAATACAACAGCCACTCTGCCGAAACCAAAACGCACTTTTGGTCCAGTGTCACATGTTGATCGACTGACTTGTTGACTCGGATCTGAGCTCGGAGGATGTAGATTCCAGCGTATTTTTTTCTGCACCAAGAAGGACTAATTGCAAGCTCATTTTAGTGCACCTCGGCAGAGTGTAATTAAAGGAGACTTTGATGTCATTTGCTGGAGTTTATACCCGTGTTTAGTGCAAGTTTCCCACCCGTACATTGTGGGCATGCATTGGCTGCAACGTCGCGGCGCGCTGTCCGCTGTATGAGCTTACGGTGATTTTGGCGGGCGAGGATTGTTACTGAATGTACCACCAGCTCGGCGTACTTACGCACGTACTTCTGACTTCTGGCAAGTGGCATGCTTGTTGCAAGTGAACACCGGCATCCTATTTTCAGTGAGTTGTTATAAGATATCGGACTTGGTGTGTAATTCCTAGCTCTTGTTTGGACAGATTTAAGCCATTAAAGAGCTTGAGAGAAGAACAATTAAATTGAACCAAATATTAATCTAAACTAGTTTTAGCCAGCTAGATTATCTAAATTAAACTGTTCCTTGCTCTATGATTAAACAGCGTACGTGTTATATTGCACACTGCGTCTTCCTTCGAGATTTCTGTGCCGGCACTTCGGCCTAATTGTGATTCTCTACCGAAGGGAAGAAAAGGGACAATTTAATTACATTTTCCAGACGGATACCGGGATTGTAAATAAACGTCTTCCTCGGGCTAGCTCTACGACTTGTGTTGTCTTTCTCCAACCCTCTTCGTTTATTGGATTGCATTTGTTCTCGACTGCAGTTCGTATCTACTGTGATTTATTTTGCTGGCATCGACTCTGACTATAGTCAATCAGCTTGATTGCCAGCTGGATCGCCACCTCGAATATATTATAACAGTTCACATATCTACCTTTTCCTTATCATTGGTCATCACTGCCGGAGGTCTGCACGCAGCGCCGATATACAACAGTTGTATGATTTCCTACCGGCAACGCAGTCAGTTTATCGGCACCGTCTGGGGTCTTGACTCAGTGTGAGCCGCACGCCATCTCTATATAGTATATGCAAACTGTTAGTGAACTCCTTTGCAGCGACATTACCAGTATCACAGAGAGTCTCGCCAAGTAATCTGTGCTGGTCATCGATCTATTGAGTCAGGTCGTCATTGATCTTCAGACCGGGCCACTGAAAAAAGGCACCACCCGCTCGGCATCCTAGCCCTCCAGGTCACCCGTTACTAGTTGTCAGGCCAACTATTATTCTACAGTATCCGGCTCCGGACATAAGTTATTATTACTACATCCTGTCAGAAGGCATTTCCTCGATCAGTCTTTCATTTTGATGATCGCAACAACAGATCGCCCAGCCAGTTGCGTAGAAACCCCCGAGGGATACCCCACCGGTGAGTCTAAACACTCGGGAATGTAATTACAATTTCCCGTGTTTACCATTACAATATATGCCCAACATGAAGCAAGATAAACAAACAATAATTTATATTGAATCGTGCTGGGTATATTTTCATGTCTAACCTTATGTTTAACTTTACACCCATAGTGTTATGGGACAACTTAAAGGTAGGATACACCATTGGTAATTGCTTGAATTATCATGAATGTGTAGATTTGTAGGGTAATTGTATTTTATAGTAAATATCATTTAACTGACCTGCCCGAAGTTTTACAATCATGGATGCCGAGAAAAGCACGAAAAACGGCGTTCGTTTTTAACCGGCGTCGAGCAGTTATTCTTATGTTTTTCGCGATCGCCGGCCGGCGATTGCCAATTTGTCTTTATAAAACTCTATTGTTTGGAATAATTACAGGATATCTAGCGCAATCATTTTGCTGAATGCCTAGAATCATTATTTACTTTTAAATGAGTAAGATATCTCTTAATAACTCGGTAGTAAATATATATTTTCGATATCTGCAAATGGTGTATCCTACCTTTAAGGCAAAGCGGACCCCCTCTTTTTGTTTTTGTCCCTACATCCTATACTAGACTGTTGTTATCCAACATACCCCCAAATAACTGAAAATAATTCCTGAGATTCCGGGAACACAATGACCAACACAAAAGAGTTGAGCCAGGGACCTCTGCCTTAATTATCTTGCCTCATAATGGTTTACCTGTTAGTTGAATTCTTCCAAATAGGCACATGGGGAGACAAATTAGCATAAGCTTTTAGGTAACATTGAGACAGTGGCACTTAGGGAGACATTTCAGTGTCTTCCTAAAGGTCTAGCTACCCTAACAAAACGACATTTGGGAGTTATTTTTGTCCTAGAACGACAGATTTTGGTCTAAATAGCATAAATCTCGAAGATCTTAGAGAAAAGGGTTAGGGTAAACAAGTTAGGACTGTTTTAAGTCTGTGTACATCTCTATGGGATTGTCTCCCCAAGTGCCTATTTGGAGGTATATTAACATTTCCTAGGCTAATCATTTTGTGTATTGTAACTAGTGGTGGGAGAAATCGGAGATTTCGAAATCCGGTTATCCTAAACAAAATTCAAACCGAATACCGATTATTTGATTTCACCGGAAGTTCTCATCCAGCTCACAATCATACCAGCAAAAAAGGAATGAGTGAGGTGCCACAAGAAACGCCCTCTCAATGACTGGTTATAGTGGGGAGGATTCAGTGACCACTGGGTCTTTACAAAAACACACCAAGAGCTGTGATGTGGGGACAAATGAATGGGAACTCACAAATAAGTCAAATGGGCAGGCTAATAGTGAAACCACTAGTACAATCGGAGACCATGGAGCAAATTGGAAGATGTTACAATTGTCTTCTTCAGCCTGTGTCACACAAAAATGTAAGACTGCAACAGAACAAAACCTTGTTAAGGAACAACTGGAAGGTTTCACTTTCCTAAACAGTGTTCTCCAACTTCCAAAATTTAAGTGTCAGATCCTTTGTTGTAAAGCTTAAACCTCAGCATGACAAAATCTGATGTCCAGATATAGAATTATTTTCTAAATAATTTGACATGTAAGATATATATATCTCCTGACTCGGTGTTTGTGGAACATGCACATTGCTACAGCTGGGCCGATATTCATCATAGAAACCTGCTAACTTATTAGCAGCCACTAGCAGCCCGCTAAATCCGTAATTTGCTGCTCCGCGGTTACCAACTAATTTTGTATTCATAAAACCTTGCCTAAGAATGTTACCAGCTGGTCGACAGCTAGATATTTTAAGCACGCAGCTGAGACATCAGGCAAGTTGTCAGCTAGTGACTTAGAGACACCCCAGATCAACTCTAATGTTAGCAGTTAACTTAGCAACCAACTAAGCTCAGCAAAGTTTTATGAATATCACTTAGCTTCCAACTATAGGTTTAGCTGTCAACTAGGGGCCATTTTAGCAGCCAAGGCTCGGCTTAGCAGGCTTTTATGAATATTGGCCGTGGTAACCAGACTTCGCACAGCAAATTTATACAAATACAAGAAAATTATTTGTTCTGTTTTTCTTTTGTTAGCATTTAGGTGCACTAAGCGTATTGAATGGCTACTGAACACGCCCCAATATCCGTCCATTTTAGATAATAACAACAAATAAAAATGTTATATGTTATCTTTAAAGGTAGTATACACCATACAACGTATACAAACCTCTGACCTCAACACCTGGACGGATCATTGTCCATATTCTGCTGTGCTAACACTTGAAGTCGGCGCGAACTGGAAGTGCAACATGGCGTCACTGCTGTGAGCCAATAAAATGTCCAGTTGTAGAGGTCAGTGGATTTACCAACCAACTGAACTCTACACCTGGACATTTCATTGGCTCACAGAGTGACTTCGTGGGTCCGCCATGTTGCCCTTCTCTGCATGCCGACTTCAAAATAAAAACAATGGATGATCTGTCTATGTATAGAGGTCAGTGATACAAACGCTGGCAATCGTTGTAAGGAAGAACCTGACTATTTTTAAACTCATGCCCCCAATTTATTGAATTCGTCTGAAGGAAGTCAAGAAATCAGACTGCAAGAACAGCACTCTTTTCAGATTTTTTCAAGCTTCTATATGAACACAAAACTTTAAATAGGTCAGCGTTACAATATTTACTATACGATATGAATCACCCCATCTATTTTCGAAAATTACAGCAAAAACAAACGGTGTGTACTACGTACTTTAATCTTGACATGGGGGAAAATTGATGAAATTAGACATTTTGAAATGCAGCGCAGACATTTCTGTGCCGGGGGACCATCTTTATAACGAATGTTATTTACAACAGGCGTCAGAAATGCGTAATGAAAAAGGCGGCGTTATCCGACTACAATGATTGGTGGGCGTTTAATATCATTGGTGATCAGGACTTCACCCAAGAGTGATCGACCAGTCTAAGTTATAATGTCTGCAGTTATTTCAACGGCGTACTACATGTATTTGTCAGTTGTGCATTTGGTGCGAAATACGGTACCCTCTGGAGACTTAAACACAACGGGGACAATGGGAGTGAAAAGGTCTCTAAAGGGAAATTTCTATAGATGAATAGGTCTCCATTAGGAATTTCACGAATTAGATTTTTGGATTGTACTTAAATTACTCAAAAACTAGGGTTAGAATGTGGGTTAAGGTTAGTGTTTGGGTTAGGGTATAAAATAGGGTATATTGGGTCGAAATTTCAAGCCAGGAAAATAATTGAGGTTAGAGTGGGAGCATTTTGAAAAACGTGCTCGACTTTCTAACCATTTTGTACACGAGAAAAAAAGCCATGTCTCCACAGTGATACAAAAACGCGAATACATGTATCAGTCGAATCAGTGAAAGCTGCTCAAAGTATAAAGAGTGATGCTTGACGACTGACCTGACTGTTTGTGGATGTTTTTGGTTTTCAAGAAAACAATATTCTAAGATTTAGATTTCGAGAAAACCCCCGCCGTTCTAAAACGTTTATAAATTAAACTGCACAGTATATAGATACTAGAATGTCTCTGCAGTATACATCTTTCGGATTCCAATTTACTTTACATTTCTAAGAAATTTCACACATATGTTGTTTGTTTAACTTAATTTGTGTACATTTGTTTCGTATTTAGCCTATTATGCTACATCCCTATGACATTTCTGAATCCCCCAAATTTCATGTGATTCTTTGCACACCCGAGAATTAAAACAAAATTATACGTGTGGGAGCCGAAACAAAATGACTAACATCTACGCGAGTGGAGTACAGGTCTCGACATGCACGAAGGAAGTTTATTTTTCTTAAAAATAGCAAGTTGCATTTTGCGCATTCTCGGGCATATACCTTGGAACATAGAGAAGGGACCTCGACTGAACTCTTGTATTTACTAATGTTCAATGTACGTCACTTGATAGTTTGCTTACAACGGATACTTGTACTTAAAGGTGAAATACACCATTTTATTGCTTAAATTATCAGGAATGGGTGGATGTGAAGGTAGGATACATCATTGGGAATTGCTTGAATTACCAGGAATGGGTGGATGTAAAGGTAGGATACACCATTGGAAATTGCTTGAATTATCAGGAATGGGTGGATGTAAAGGTAGGATAAACCATTGGTGATTGCTTGAATTATCAGGAATGGGTGGATGTGAAGGTAGGATACACCATTGGTAATTGCTTGAATGATCAGGAATGGGTGGGTGTAAAGGTAGGATACACCATTGGTGATTGCTTGAATTATCAGGAATGGGTTGGTGTAAAGGTAGGATACATCATTGGGAATTGCTTGAATTACCAGGAATGGGTGGATGTAAAGGTAGGATACACCATTGGAAATTGCTTGAATTATCAGGAATGGGTGGATGTAAAGGTAGGATAAACCATTGGTGATTGCTTGAATTATCAGGAATGGGTGGATGTGAAGGTAGGATACACCATTGGTAATTGCTTGAATGATCAGGAATGGGTGGGTGTAAAGGTAGGATACACCATTGGTGATTGCTTGAATTATCAGGAATGGGTGGGTGTGAAGGTAGAATACACAATTGGTAATTGCTTGAATTATCAGGAATGGGTGGATGTAAAGGTAGGATACACCATTGGTAATTGCTTGAATTATCAGAAATGGGTGGATGTGAAGGTAGGATACACCATTGGTAATTGCTTGAATTACCAGGAATGGGTGGAAGTGAAGGTGGGATAACGATATTGGCCATTGCTTGAATTATCAGGAATGAGTGAATGTAAAGGTAGTACACACCATTGGTGGTTGCTTGAATGATCAGGAATGGGTAGGTGTAAAGGTAGGATTATGCCATTGGTCATTGCTTGAATTATCAGGAATGGGTCGATGTAAAGGTAGGATACACCATTGGTAATTGCTTAAATTATCAGGAATAGGTGGATGTAAAGGTAGGAGACACCATTGGTAATTGCTTAAATTATCAGGAATGAGTGAATGTAAAGGTAGGATACACCATTGGTAATTGCTTGAATTATCAGGAATGAGTGAATGTAAAGTTAGGATACACCATTGATAATTGCTTTAATTATCAGGAATAAGTGAATGTAAAGGTAGGATACACCATTGGTGATTGCTAGAATTATCAGGAATGGTTGGATGTGAAGGTAGGATACACCATTGGTAATTGCTTGAATTATCAGGAATGGGTGGATGTGAAGGTAGGATACACCATTGGTAATCGTTTGAATTATCAGGAATGAGTGGATGTGAAGGTAGGATACACCATTGATAATTGCTTGAATTATCAGGAATGGGTGGATGTAAAGGTATAGAATACGCCATTGGTAATCGCTTGAATTATCAGGAATGGGTGGATGTGAAGGTAGGATACATCATTGGGAATTGCTTGAATTACCAGGAATGGGTGGATGTAAAGGTAGGATACATCATTGGGAATTGCTTGAATTATCAGGAATGGGTTGGTGTAAAGGTAGGATACATCATTGGGAATTGCTTGAATTACCAGGAATGGGTGGATGTAAAGGTAGGATACACCATTGGAAATTGCTTGAATTATCAGGAATGGGTGGATGTAAAGGTAGGATAAACCATTGGTGATTGCTTGAATTATCAGGAATGGGTGGATGTGAAGGTAGGATACACCATTGGTAATTGCTTGAATGATCAGGAATGGGTGGGTGTAAAGGTAGGATACACCATTGGTGATTGCTTGAATTATCAGGAATGGGTGGGTGTGAAGGTAGAATACACAATTGGTAATTGCTTGAATTATCAGGAATGGGTGGATGTAAAGGTAGGATACACCATTGGTAATTGCTTGAATTATCAGAAATGGGTGGATGTGAAGGTAGGATACACCATTGGTAATTGCTTGAATTACCAGGAATGGGTGGAAGTGAAGGTGGGATAACGATATTGGCCATTGCTTGAATTATCAGGAATGAGTGAATGTAAAGGTAGTACACACCATTGGTGGTTGCTTGAATGATCAGGAATGGGTAGGTGTAAAGGTAGGATTATGCCATTGGTCATTGCTTGAATTATCAGGAATGGGTCGATGTAAAGGTAGGATACACCATTGGTAATTGCTTAAATTATCAGGAATAGGTGGATGTAAAGGTAGGAGACACCATTGGTAATTGCTTAAATTATCAGGAATGAGTGAATGTAAAGGTAGGATACACCATTGGTAATTGCTTGAATTATCAGGAATGAGTGAATGTAAAGTTAGGATACACCATTGATAATTGCTTTAATTATCAGGAATAAGTGAATGTAAAGGTAGGATACACCATTGGTGATTGCTAGAATTATCAGGAATGGTTGGATGTGAAGGTAGGATACACCATTGGTAATTGCTTGAATTATCAGGAATGGGTGGATGTGAAGGTAGGATACACCATTGGTAATCGTTTGAATTATCAGGAATGAGTGGATGTGAAGGTAGGATACACCATTGATAATTGCTTGAATTATCAGGAATGGGTGGATGTAAAGGTATAGAATACGCCATTGGTAATCGCTTGAATTATCAGGAATGGGTGGATGTGAAGGTAGGATACATCATTGGGAATTGCTTGAATTACCAGGAATGGGTGGATGTAAAGGTAGGATACATCATTGGGAATTGCTTGAATTACCAGGAATGGGTGGATGTAAAGGTAGGATACACCTTTAGTATAGTTGCTTGAATTATCAGGAATGGGTGGGTGTAAAGGTAGGATGCTCCATTCGTAATTGCTTGAATTATCAGGAATGGGTAGATTGAAAGGTAGGATACACCATTGGTAATTGCTTGAATTATCAGGAATGGGTGGATGTGAAGGTAGGATACACCATTGGTAATTGCTTGAACTATCAGGAATGGGTGGATGTAAAGGTATAGAATACGCCATTGGTAATCGCTTGAATTATCAGGAATGGGTGGATGTGGAGGTAGGATACACCATTGGTAATTGCTTGAATTATAAGGAAAGGGTGAATGTAAAGGTAGGATACACCATTGGTAATTGCTTAAATTATCAGGAAAGGGTGAATGTAAAGGTAGGATACACCATTGGTCATTGCTTGAATTATCAGGAATGAGTGAATGTAAAGGTAGGATACACCATTGGTAGTTGCTTTAATTATCAGGAATAAGTGAATGTAAAGGTAGGATACACCATTGGTAATCGCTTAAATTATCAGGAATGAGTGGATGTAAAGGTAGGATACACCATTGGTAATTGCTTGAATTATCAGGAATTGGTAGATGTAAAGGTAGGATACACCATTGGTAATTGCTTGAATTATCAGGAATGAGTGGGTATTTTTTATGTTTGCAAATGGTGTATACATGTACTTGCCTTTAATTGTTGCCATTGCAACTTGTACTTTGATTGAACTTCATGTTCATGCAGAGTTCATCAGTTTGCTATATGAAGTGATGTATTGTTTTCCCATACATCTCTGTTGTTATATGCCTTTGCAAAAATAAATCTGCGGCAAGGACGTTCGGTTGTATATTAATGTCAAGCGAACGAATGCGATTCTGTAGGGCAGTGTGGCTTTCTATTAGCTAAATGGCATCCACGGCCCGCATCCTCGTCCATCATTGCTGCACTATAGTCGCCGGTGTATATCGTAATCTTGTCATATCTTATCCATCAATTATTATCGTGGGTGTTTAATATTGGGACGCAGGCGAGACGACTATGGGCCTTTTCGAAACCGTTGCTTCGTCTTTGGCTTTGGCTTCGCCTCCGAATTCCGAATTACTAAGAAGCAAATAGAAATGGAAGAAAATTGAAATAGTCTAACTTTGGGGTTTACATCAATCGAGTGAATGTGTCTGAAGCACAACAGGCGTCAGAATGTGGCTGGAGATCTTGCAGTTGGGAGTCAAAAATTGCCTTAAGCCAAAGACGACGACGAAGCCAGAGATTCGAAAAGACCCAGTAGCGGCATCACAGCACCAGACTGTATTTGCAACAACAAAAAACCGCGTATACGGCGTCGGATACTATCGTGATCGGGGAACCCAACGCTCCGTGTTCGTTTATGTCATTAGTGTTAGCACTAATGGTGGTACAGTACATGTATATAGTTTACACCATCTCTATGGGTGTTTTCGAATTCCTGGTTTTGGCTTAAGGCGATTTTAGATTCTCAACTGCGAGACCCCATGCAATGTTTTAAAGCCTGTGGTACTTCCGCAACATTCAATCGATTGATATGAATCCAAAAGTCAGACTACATTTTTCTATTTGCTTTATTTTCTATTTGCTTCTCAGTGATTCGGAATCCGGAGGCGAAGCCGAAGCCGTAGCAAGGCAAAGGTTTCGAAAGGGCCCTATGTCTCTGAATAAAGGTGAACATGACCCAGAGCTGATGCAGTTTGGGGAACCGATGCAATATTTGAATTGGCCATTTAACATTAACAGTCGAACTCATGTTGCACTGGCTCACTATGAGAGATAATATAATAAAGTGTATTTTTAAGCCCGTCATCGAACGACTGTGAACGGCACGCATGGCACAAGACAATTACGTGTATAGCGCCCGGCGCGATCGCGCATTGTTTGAGTCTCAAAGTACCCAGGTTGCACAAAAGGCCTTCCGTTTTTGCAGCTGTCGCTAGCCCGGTTGTTGTGGACGGGCCGAGGGGCGCAGTGGCCCCGCCTGAAGTGCTCACTGGGGCACGGTGACTCAAAAAGAGTCCGGCAAACATGTACTTCGTTTTACTAAAGTGCATTGAGCGGTGATATGCACCCTCAAATTATAATGCACTGATGGTACGATAACATAATAGACAGGCAACTGAATCTAAAATATTGCTAGTTACTGTAACAAATAGGATAACATTGATTAAATATTGTCCATTTTGTTGACCTACTTTTTCACAAATAATTAAGTGACATGATATTGTGACAGCCGAACGTATGATTTGTGGCTTATTGAGTAAAGTGTGTACTACTTATTATAGTGCGAGACATTATACTCCCGTTTGGAGAGCGTGGCACATAACACAGTGTTTCAATCAGCATTTGATTTTCGAAGGTATAGACAGATTCGAATCCTTGTTAAAGGGATCGTGTACGTTTGGTAATTGGAACCCACTGCTTGTTTCAATCCTATATAGTTATAGATGTATACCATAAAACTAAAGTGTAAAAATGTCATTTCAAAAGGTGATAGCGATTTTGAGATATTGCTGAAAATCTAGAGCGGTTATGTCCACGCAGGAAGAATAATAATCTGCATTGGAATACACAATCTGAGAAACGTCACTGCAGTAACGCTTCTCAGATGGAAAATTTTTGGGATGAAAAGTGACATCTTTTCCCATAACCGCAGTACTTCGAAGTGAACAGTTTCTAAACATGCATTATACTATATCCAAAGCTGCTGTACTTCTTACCAAGTTAGTTTTTATTGCCATTAATTTTTGGAGTAATTACCAAACGTATACGATCCCTTTAAATGACCACTAACTAGGTTCTCAGAAGAGCATTTGTGAGGCTTGGTCCAGAGATGTTACTGACCAAGTTTAAAAACAATCCGACTAATACTTCCGGGGACTAATACTTCCGGGGACTTAGGGCCGGGAAAAAACTATCCTTTAATCCTTTAATCATCCTATCATGACGAAAGTTTCGAGGACCATCTGTTGAAAATGATCTAATAACTGTATGCCAAGTCTGAACTCGATCTGATTTATCAAAATGCCATAGTTCCCTGGAGGAACGAAAACATGTTCTATAGAAGAGTCTGAAGAAGAAAAAAAAAGGGAAACTAAATCTTAACGAAAACAAGAGCTGTTCTCCATCGATATCGTGAACAGCTAACAATATTGCCCGACGCCGGTTGAAAACGAACGCCGTTTTTTTTGCTTTTTCCTCCGAAATTCATGATTTTTAACACTTCAGACAGGTCAGTTAAACGATAAATACAACCCCCCCCCCCCATATCCACCAATTATGTAGGTGTTTAATGTCATTGATGCGCTTGGATGAAAAGGCATGGCTTTATGGGTAATTATTATTATTGTTTTTCACGAAGAGGCGTCAGGGGGCCGCCAGGGAACCAGACTGTTCCCCTTCGCCGGTCTCTTCCTACATCGACGTGTAACAAAACCGTTATTTCCTGCACCAATTACTTCTTAGGTGTCAATTCAGAAGAAAAAAATAAGCTTAACTCTTAACTCGTTTTGCGCTCACACTCTCATCCCCGTGTAAACCTATACTGCACTTTGAGGATCCAATTCGACGCCCAGAATAAAATATTCACTACCGGATAACTTCCGGCCACAACTGAAGATTAATGTTGCTCCGCTTCTTAAATCTGTGGTCATTTTTAAATGCATAACGGGAGAGAAACTCCAGGCATTTTGCAGGATGTTTGGCCTGATTGTTATTCTATCGTTGTAACCACATCTGTTCGCGCGCAGTGGGACGCGATTTGGCCGTAGGCTGACTTTAGCTATTGCAATGGTCGGTGCGCAAATGCAAAAAGTCAGGCTGGCGCATTTCCCCCCTCGCTTTGTCGGCCTGCCCTGGCCCGAGTTCGATTCCCGCCCTGGTCCACATGTAGATTGGAGTTCTGCTTACGTGGGTTTTCCCCATAATCTTCTGTGTAATTGTCTCTTGTTGTCTTCTTCTTGTCGCTATAGCAGCTATACCTACAATTTAGACGTCCGGGCATTGTCAGGTCAGGGAACCAGACTATATTGTTTGTGGACACGCCGCCAACTATAAAACCACAATATCAAGAACCGAACGCCGACGCCACTTGCGTCGTAGTATAAAGCGATTGTGAGCAACGAACAAAACGAGAAAATTGATCATTTGGGAAACCGAAAAATGGTTTGCGAAGGTAATCACGTTTATACTCGTAATGAGATTGTTTTTCGTAATTCTGTCGAAGTTATGACCGACCAGCTCCAAATAGGCACTTGGGGAGACAATCCCTCAGAGATGTACACAAACTTAAAACAGTCCTAACTTGTTTACACTAACCCTTTTCTCTAAGATCTTCGAGATTTATGCTCTTTAGACCAAAATCTGTCGTTCTAGGACAAAAATAACTCCCAAATATCTTTTTTTTTAGGGTAACTAGACACTTCAACCGGAGACACTGAAATGTCTCCCTAAGTGCCACTGTCTACTTATTACCTAAAAAATTAGGCTAATTTGTCTCCCCAAGTGCCTATTTGGAAGAATTGATGTGACTATCAGGCCGAATGGGAACCAATATATAACTTTATAGGGTTTTCTTTAAAAAAAAACCACCTGGGCAGCCGATACTAAACGCCACTTTTAGGTTGTAAAAATCCAGGTCATCCCCTATACAATTATTCTTCAATGTTTTACATGTTCGATATACGAAGACAGAATCGGAATCAACACCTGCGCTGATATCCACCAGAGTCAAGGAAACTCTTTTAATGTTTAATTCCAGTATCATGTTGTGGATATGCATAGGTTTAAATTTAATTAAGATCAACTAGATTTGAGGTTTAGGCTAATTGGGACACTTCTTGTCGGAAGATTGAGCGACTAAGTCAAACCCGCCGCGTCGTAATATAATAGAGCATTCTGCCGCTCGATTTCGACTCTCGACCGACATAACCCAATCACAGCCATCACGGTTTGATTGGAGTAGGCAATACGCTCGCAACTCAATCAGTCGAGGATCCGTGTCGAATTGGCTTTTGCCGAGTGAGCGTAGACATGCGAATATGTGACCCGCTCCAGGAAAAAGGTGACATAAGTCGCGAAAACTAAAAATAGAGTTATATACATGATTACAAATTCCAGGATATTAGCTTTCATTTGGTACATAGTACAGTTTCATAGCCCCTCCCGTTCCGATGATATGACGTTTTTGCATATTATTGGCTCCATGGAATTTAAAATACACAACTGAGAAAACAGGCTTCGAAACGCAACAAAACTAAGACAATACATTGAAACCATGCACTCTTAAAAAGTTTTTTTTCACTTTATTTATCGAATTCCAGCTTTTTGTTAATTCAATCTGAAACTTTGGACATTAAAGATGTCATTTAAAACAAAAAATGAAAATCAAATGTTGACAAAAATATTTACCCTATTAACTTTAACAGGCCATTACTCATAAATGCGTAGCGCGACTTATGTCACCTTTTCCTGGAGCAGGTCACATATAAAGGCTTTCATCACAAAGTCCGAGGAAGCAATGCGATCGGAAATTGCTTCTGTGACTGTGATACAGTGCGCGGGAGAATTCGTCGAAATGCGAGAGATTAATTTGCTTTGTTGTAATTATACCCCTGCCTTTTCGCCCTTGCCATTTAGACCACGTTTGGTGCGTGCTAATTATAAAGTGCCCTTTGGAAAATTGATTCACGAGGTGCATGGCGTATGTTTATTACGACTCTGTTTAATTGAAGTCTTCAAGGGCGTTCGCGGGGCTAAGTTGAAGCGTCGTGTCAGGCGTCAAGGCGACGAAGTCGTAAAAACAAAAATATTTGCACCCCGAATTTTTCAAATCATTGCTTATTATACATATCACTGTAGTGATGATTTAAACGTTTGGAATATGTTGCGATTCCCTTTAAAATTTGAAAAAATTCGAATTTGAAATTTCTTTTTTTGCTATAAAGTGTATTTCATTACATTCCAAACGGCCCCAGTTTGCCCCAGTTCAGAAATACACTCTAAAAACAGAATGGTTGAAAATAACCAATTGATTGGTATAGATATAAGTCCAACCAATATATTGGTTAATTTTAACCAAAATATTGGGTATTTTAACCGAGATTTTTGTTGAAAAGACAAATATCATTGGTTATTTTGACCACTATTTTGTAAAAATTTACCAATTTCATTGGTTGGACAAATAATCTGTTTTAGGGTGTAATTATACAATGACCCCCGCGATGTGTTTTAGCTGCTTAGTTTAAACTAATAGCCAATGTTACTTTTTGAATTTTGAAACTGATATAAAGTATCCTAAGTTAACTGTTGCGAGTCCAAGAAAAACAATTGGCTGGGTAATACATAGCTTCTTGCTTGATATAAATACTTTAGGCGAATAAGCATGTTTTTGTCTTTCAACGATCAATTGTTTATTGGAATGATTCATTGGGCCAATGGGCAGGGTAATAATGATTAGTATCCCCTTGAACACGAATCGTGATGGATATTACGTGCGCTCGTACGCATTCTTATTTCTACATGGTAAGTGCGAACAAAGTATGTGCGAATGAAATGGTAAACCTCCGATGCACTTATTAAGTAAGGCCGTGTCCGAAACGGGTGTCTAGAGCTACAGCTACGGCTAACGTCTGCGTCGGCCATTTTGTAGCGCTGTCCGAAATGCCGTCTAGAGCTACAGCTACGGCTACAACGTCACAAAAATCTAGCCGTAAAAGAAGTTGTCTAGCTCAGGCAAAACAAAATGGCGGCAGCACTAACGTTAATTTTGGAGCCAATTTTTTTGGGATTTTATTTTTCAATGATAGTGCATTAAATTGAAACTAACAGATCGACAAATACGTAAATAAATATCATAGGTATTTCGACTGGCTGTAAACAAACATTGCGTAACATCTAGCAGACGCTAATTGTTGTAAATTCTTACATCGTAATTTTGCATCGCCTGGGGGCGCAATAACTAGCCGTAGGCTCTACCGTATAGCCACGTCCGAATTCCATTTACCTTAGCGCCAACGTAGACCTAGCTGTAGCTGTAGACGTAGACCGTAGCTCTAGACACTCGTTTCGGACACGGCCTTAGTATATAATAGAGTAAATGTGACCGAGTTTCAATCTGACACGTGCGCGTTTTAAAAATAGACTCGAGTTTTAATCAAGATCAGAAATCCCTTTGAGTGATGGATAAGGCGTGTACTGGTATATTGCTGTACATCAGAGATTAATTATTGAGCTTTAACGCCCCGCGCGATGACTACTGCGTGCTTGAAAGAGAATTGCGATTCCGGATATCAGCATGGCTGATAAAACTGGGGCCTTCTTATACTTATAGCTAGCATTGGGGAAACTCGCATGTAGTTTTGGCGAATTGGTGTTGACTATAAAGATATACTTGCAGTTCGATGGTTTGGTTTTCACCGTTCGGCGCAATCGAGAGCGTAATTAGGGAGCGTCACGTAGGCCACTCCAGACTGGAGGTACTTTAGATCGGTCATCACTGTACTTTGTATTATTTGTATCGCCCGTGTTTAGATTTATTTACCCTTGATTTTAACATGCACGGATGGGAATAATTACGGCTCTAATCATAATGGCTCTAATCCTAACTGCCTGCAGTGTTTAGCCAGTCCTGAGTGATCTATAACGCGTTGCTGGCTAATTTCTGGCGGCACAAATCACTCGCGCGCAAGCGATACTTGAGCAAATAGGCCACGCATTGCGAGCACTGCTGCACAGTATATGTACATGCTTATGACGAACGTGATAAAATTGCGGTTCCAAAACGCCGTCGTCACTTATCTCCCGTCCCGATATGTCCCCATGAAGGGAAACACCTTTAGGAATCTGACGATTTACCGGCGCAGACCTCAGTCATCAATCCCCCCAAACCTGATTCTGTCTTGCCGCCAAATGTCATCATCTAAATACCTCATGCCAGCCGGAGACAAAAATTGCCTCGCATAATAATTATAGGAATCTTTTTAAAGGTAAGAGATACACAATTTGCAGATATCGGAAAATACCTCCGAATATAGGCACTTGGGGAGACAATCCCATGGAGATGTACACAAACTTAAAACAGTCCTAACTAGTTTACCCTAACCCTTTTCTCTAAGATCTTCGAGATTTATGCTATTTAGACCAAAATCTGTCGTTCTAGGACAAACATAACTCCAAAATATCGCTTTTTAGGGTAGCTAGACACTTAAAAGGGAGACACTGAAATGTCTCCTTAAGTGCCACTGTCTCCTTATTACCTAAAAACTTACGCTAATTTGTCTCCCAAGTGCCTATTTGGAAGAATTCAACTAATTTAAAAGTTAACAATGATTAACTTTTATCAGCTAGTGCGAGTGATTTGTGCCGCCAGAAATTAGCCAGCAACGCGTTATAGATCACTCAGGACTGGCTAAACACTACAGGCAGTTAGGATCAGAGCCATTACGATTAGAGCCATAATTATTCCCATCCGTGCATATTAAAATCAAGGGTATATAAATCAAAACAGGGGCGATACAAATAATACAAAGTACAGTGATGACCGATCTAAAGTACCTCCAGTCTGGAGCGGCCTATGGTGGTAATTACGCTCTCGATTGCGTCGAACGGTAAAAACCAAATCATCGAACTGCAAGTATATCTTTATAGTCAGCTTAATTATTGATCTGGATATCCTGTAATTACGATCGACGGACGGCGATCGCGAAAAAACCAAGAACAACATAAGAATCACTGCCCGACGCCGGTTGAAAAATAACGCCCTTTTTCTTACTTTTCTCAGCATCCATGATTGTAAAACTTCGGAAAGGTCAGTTAAACGATATTTACTATAAAATACATCCACCCATTCATGATAATTCAAGCAATTACCAATGGTGTATCCTACCTTTACATCCACCCATTCCTGATAATTCAAGCAATTACCAAAGGTGTATCCTACTTTTACATCCACCCATTCCTGATAATTCAAGCAATTACCAGTTGTGCATCATATACCTTTACATCCACCCATTCCTGATAATTCAAGCAATTACCAAAGGTGTATCCTACCTTTACATCCACCAATTCCTGATAATTCAAGCAATTACCAATGGCGCATCCTACCTTTACATCCACCCATTCATGATAAAATACACCCCTCCCCTCCCCGCCCCTCTAAAACAAATATTAATTCATTCCTGATAATTACCATGTATATACCTTTAAAGGTAGTATACACCATTGGTCATTGCTTGAATTATCATGAATGAGTAGATTTGGGGGGGTTGTATTTATAGTAAATATCGTTTAACTGAGCTGTCCGAAGTTTTAGAATCATGGATGCCGAGAAAAGCACGAAAAACAGCGTTTTTTTTCAACCGGCGTCGAGCAGTTATTCTTATGTTATCTTTGTTTTTTTTGTGATCGCCGTCAGGCGATCGCGAATTTTTCATTATCAAATTATATTTTTCGGAATAATTACAGGATATCTAGCGCAATCATTTTGCTGGATGCCCAGAATCAACATTTACTTTCAGATGAGTAGGATATTTCTTAATAATTCGGTAGTAAATATTTTCGATATCTGCAAATGGTGTATACTACCTTTAAAGCATGCGCCCAGTACAAAGATACACGTATACGGGATACATTATGCGGCTCGAAAAAATATCTCATATTACCATTTTGTGTTGTTATTTCATCTGGTATCGGCAATTTGAATCTCATCTCAAAATGTTATAATGTATAATGTAAAACTGATGAAATGATTACACAAAATGGCGACCATTTCCCGAGCCGCATACGTATTCCGTATGCGTATCAAATCTAACGGAACCTATTGGCACTACACAAGGTAGTTGCCATTTTGTGTCCTGAAGGCTTTTTTTTCACTCTCTTTATACCTGTACTGCTCCTCAAAATACTATAATTCCAGGAATCTCTGTGTGTCATTGTGTGCTTCCGTCCGTAATTCGTTTATCTCCAGAACCGGGCACTATGTGAAGTTGAAAATCAGTAGGTGTGTATTGTTCAGGACCTAGGAGTGAGGTGCGAAATACGGTACCCTCTTGAGACGTGAACACAATGGGGACAATGGGAGTGAAAAGGTCTCCAAAAGGTCTCCAATTTATATAGATGAATAAGTCTCCACTGGGAATTTCACGCATTAAATTTTTGGATTTTACTTAAATCACTAAAAAAAATAGGGTTAGGATGTGGGTTAGGGTTAGTGTTTAGGTTACGGTATAATATAGGGTATATTGGGTCAAAATTTTTAACCCAGGAAAATAATTGTGGTTAAAATGAGAGCATTTTGAAAAACGTGCTCGACTTTCTAACCATTTTGTACACGAGAACAAAGCCATGTCTCCACAGTGATACACGCGGTGTCAAGTGTAAAGCTGTATGCATGAGCAGCATAAAAAGGAAGCTGCCGCAATTATGAATATCAGACTCCTGTGAAAAGCGGACTTCTTTCCACCTATTATTGGTTAAACCCTCTCACGTTACCGGTCTCTCTTCGAATTATCTTCACTTGCGCATTTGTACCAATGAATGCTGATTTTCCAGAGAGTCCGATATTTATGCTACATCGGCACTCCGTATCACTAGTGCTCTGTTTTCGAGACTGTTCTGGTGTTAGGTTAGAGTAAGGTTTCGCTAGTGACTGGAGGCTGCGTGACGACAGGGTCGACAGTGTCTGTGGCTTAAGAAGACTACACACTAGACGCGCGGTTAGGCGGATGCCCATTAATTGAAATCACTGGAAAGAAGAAGGGGTGAAAAGGTCTCTCACTCGCTTACCCCCCGGGGCCTCCGAAAGATTCGAGAAGCTTTTTACGTCTCCTGATGGATCAAGGTTGCAAATGTAAATTTCTTTTTTTTCTTCAAGATCTAGTATAATGGGTTTAGGGGGAGAAGCGGCGTTCGTTGCCTGAAGTCATTATGGTGGATGGTAATGAATACACAATGACTCCTAAAAAAAAAAAAAAAAAAAAAAAAAAGCACGGAGTTCTACGCTCGAGTGTTGCGCATTTCAAAGTGATGCGAGAGTCGAGTTGAGTGGATTGGATGGATATTGGCGACTGTGACTGGGGTCGGTGGCCAGAGTCTGTGGAAATCGTTAGCATGACTTTCGGGACTGTCGACTCTACCTAAAAACTCCCCAGTGACATTCAAGACTTATCAGTTACCTCCCGCTACACTGTTTCAGGCGCCGTATAGGTCGGCGAAATCCGATTCTCTGCATAAATAATTGACGAGTGTGTTTTGAATTGCAACTAAAATTAAGGGGGCGTGGCTAAAAATAAAAAAAATCCACTCGCATATGTCCATCTTTTGTATATTTTGTTTATTTTTATATTGTATGTTTTATATTTTTATATGTTTATTTTGTTTATTATTAGCATTCAAAACAATTGATAACTTGGCATCACCATTGATACGGACAAATTCAGTGGCGTGTGTAATTTGTACTTTAAACAATTAAAAAACAACGATTTTGTAGGAAATACCTTATTTAACTGTAAAGTGAATAATAGTATCAAGCATCCTGGCTTTTTCTTTAAATTCCCCGAATTTTTCTAAATTTAGTAATTTTGTATTTTGTTTGCAATATAGGTTACACATCCGTGAACAAATGCAATTCGTCTGGTTCTCCAACCTGAAAAAATAAATAAAAAAATCACTTGCATCTACATTGCTCCGTCTGGGAGCCAACCTGCAATAACAGCAATTATCTCTATGTATTTTAACTTCCCTGCAACCCAACAGGCGGCTTTGAAATCCTAATTAAACTAGCGATATTAATAATATGGTTTATTCTTCAAACATTTTACAATAATATTATTTATTATTTTCCTTTTAAAAATGTTTTCATTTCTTTTAAATCGCCAGACTTTGGTATCGATTTAAACAGAAAACAAATCATATTCCCGCAAGAAAATATTTCGGCAATTATGCAAGGTCACCAGCTGTTTCCTTGCTAATTCGCTTACGAAGTTGGTCACTATAGTTGTTTCCCCTTTGGCAATTTCCGTTGCAAATTGATACCCCTACCCGACACCGAAATTATAATAATGTGACGATATAGTGCACATGTCCATTCTTGCTGAAAATCACATTATGCCCTTTTATATAGTGTCGTTTACAGCGAACCGTCTTCTAGTTTGATGGGCATCTATAATGTGCTACTGACGGAAAAGTACATCTTCGGGCTATTTGATGTGGATGACGAGATATTATTAACTGCGTTAAGGTCGATGAACGCTGCGCTTGTATGAAAAGAAAGGCGAAGATACTGATGATTATCGAATTCCGTGAGCGATTTGCGATCGATACCATAATGCTTACCGCAGTGCATTTTTTTTTTTTTTTGAAAGTGCTGCGACTTCCCGTAATGCCAAATCAATTAGTACCCTATATATGTACGTACTCGCAGATAGGTTATCGCACTTTGCGATAGCTGATAGAATACGTTGGAGCAAATTTCAACACTCGGCATTTGCATCAGATGTATCGCACGGCAAGTGTATTACCGACTAAAGTTGTGCCTACATGAATACAATTGATCTTAGGCGTATCTATACAGAGTATATGGTTTATTGCAATCCCACTTCTGACACCAATTTTTCGCACAGCGTACGTTTGTGCGCAGTAAACGTACGTTAACGTCTTGTGAGGGAAAATATGGTTCATCGAGACATTATCTTGGCTTCAGTTCTGTTTTTGCTGTGGTAAGTCCTGCTGCATTATACCCCATGACAGGCTTCCTGTAAATACAGTTTTTGATAAGAAATACGAGCTTTGTGTATGGGCGATGTAAATATTATGTTACTTCACGCTTAAAACTAAAGTGTTGAATCAACATTATAAGTGTGCGGTCAGTGAGTACTCTTTAAAAATTGGAATTTAAACCATTAAACTGATGAGTTCAACACATTGAGTGTTGAATTCATCAGTTTAATGTATGGATTCCCAACTTTTAAAGAGTAGTCACTGACCGCACACTTATAATGTTGATTCAACACTTTAGTTTTAAGCGTGTTGGCTTAATGTGTACTTGTGTAATTTGTGTTTTGAGTGATGTCGAGACTTGACGAGAACAGAAAACCGCACCTTACTCGGTTTGGACTTGTGCATCATTAAGCAGGAGGTCGTGGATTCAAGTCTGTTTAAAAATCTTGTCATTTGTTTTACAGGCTTCCTGTATACATCATCAACTGAGCGCGTCTGAAACACAGTCCATGTTGCTACACCCTAATAGGGTTGTAGTCGAGTCCCTGCAAGTCCTTTCACAAGTCCTTTCGTGAAGCCAGTCACAAGTCCCTTCATAAAGGCAGTCACAAGTAACTGGACGAACAATGACAAAGGAATGTTTTTGTCAAAGCTGATTTGAATAGCTTGCGATTTGAATTAGAACTGGTGGACTTGTGATGGACTTGCAGGGACTTGCAGGGACTTGTGATGGACTCGACTACATCCCTGCACCCTGTAGCTCAGCGCACAACACCAATTCATTTCCGGTTGTCGCTGAGTTTATTCTTTGGCAACAAAACCCGGGGCTATCCACTTTAATCCATATCAAGTACACCCTTGTCATTTGATTAGAGGAATGTAAGTCACGCGGTATTTATTAGTCAAACCATGGCATGGCTACGTCATGACCGTGCATTTTTGGTTCCATTCACCGTGCAATTTTGGTTTTATTCACTGTGCATTTGTGGTTCCATTCACCGTGCATTTCCGTCCCATCCTTTTCATCTATTGCACGCTAGACCGGAGTTCACGCGTTTTTGTACACAGCAGTACAAAATGACCTCCGTATTACTATTTGGTTTATTCCTATAGTTTTACGCTCCAAACAAAATGACAAAGATCTACTTGGGTGTTATAATTATATTTGTTAGAATATGTTTATGAGTTTCATTCAACTCGGCTTCGCCTCGTTGAATGGAACATTTTCATCTTTAAACTCATGAAAATATTCTCACCATTGCACCCATAAGCATTCATTATTTGTATACACTAACGTACCTGTGCACGACTCGCGGGTTTGTTTTCCCGGCCACCTCCCGATAGCCTAATTGAATTAACTAAATATAGTGCGGCCACGGTGCACTTCATTGGTCGCACGCAGTCGGGAAGTAAACGCACGGTATGTAAACATAATGAGCGATCAAAATCTGTGATTGAATTGCAGAACGCGGCGGCTAGCCTGCGATGAGAGATAGGAGAGGACGCGAATCAAAGGGGTGAGAACAGACACAGACGAATTGGCCAAATAAGAAGGTAATTCTGAGTGATGGTGTAAGATTATTGCGATGCTTGTATGATCACATTAGCGACTCGAATGACCATGTAGACATTTTGTCATCAGAAAACAAAGGGCAAAAACACATCTATACAGGTATGTATATCACAAAAGGACAACGTTTTAAAGGTAGTAGGCCTTTACACCATTTGCAGATATCGAAAATATTTACTACCGAATTATTAAGAAATATCTTACTCATTTTATAAAGAAAAATTCGCGATCGCCGGACGGCGATCGCGAAAAACCCAAAGATAACTGCCCAATGCCGGTTGAAAACAAACGCTGTTTTTCGTGCTTTTCTCGGCATCCATGATTGTAAAACTTCGGACAGGTCAGTTAAATGATATTTACTATGAAATACAACCCCCCAAATCTACCCATTAATTATATCTCAAGGAATTACCACTGGTGTATCCTACCTTTAAAGACAGCATTTGAAAGCATTATGATATCAAAAGCTAAAAGCTGTACAGTTAAAGCTATACAGCCTGGAGGAAAGAAGGTTGAGAAAAGGGAGACCTTATTGAGGTCTTTAAGATCCTGAATGAGCTGAAAGGAATAGAAGAAGAAAAGCTCTTCCAAAGAAATCACAACCTGGTAAACAATTAGGAGGTCGCGCTGACAAGCTTTAAACCAGCCTTAAAGAAGGAACTAAACATTAGAAAGATGTTTTTTGTCTTAATCGGGATTATCAATGAGTGGAACAGTCTCCCTGATCGAGTTGTGAATGCTAAATCGACGAATATATCTATTCAAGAGTAAGCTAGATTCCTAACTGGCGTGAACAAGGATATGGGGTCAAAAAGGCTTAAGCTTACCATAAACCCACCAACCTATAGTGTATATAAGCCAATTTGGTATTCCAACTGCACATGCGCACATTTTCCCTTGACGATTTTTCTTTCGATATAAACATTTCATCGATTGCGTGCAAAAGCATAGCGGGGTACCAGCAAATTTCAAGAGATCGTCGTGTTTTAAAGTTACTAAGTAACATATTTTTGTTTACGTTTTGGTGTTTTCAGCCGCTTTGTGTGGCCAAACTTTTGTTCGAACAAATATTATTTATTTTTTTCGATTTCACAAGAAAATGTAAAAAATGCGGATTTGGTTACCACGTCCCCCATAGCCTTGTGTGCATTTGTCTGCCGTGTTTGTATCACTTGACCTCCTTGAGAAAAATTGTAGAATCTTGTTGTGCACATGCGCAGTCGGAACTCCAAAGTGGCTTATTGAAGTGGAACGTTATGGTGCAGTCATCCTGTGCCACACAGCGCTTTTACGCGCTTTCTACTATATAGCGCTCAAACCCCTGCGGACATTCGACCAGATCTGTGGTTATTACTAGCGCAAAGAATCATGCGCCCAATCTGAGCCACCGTTACAAACAGACCAAGGCCGTTTTCCAAACCCTGGCTTTGGCTCCGTTTTGGTTGCAGTCTATTGCTAAACTGTATGAATGAAGCCTAAAAGACAAAGCGGGGGTTTAGAAAACAGCCCAAGGCATGCGAACCAACGCGCATTTCTATTGGTCCATTCGCTTTGACATGAGGTGTTCTCACAATGTTCATCCTCCCACGTAAACATTAAAATTAATCGGATTAAATTCGATTAAAAACATTAAAATTAAATTGTAGAAATTAACGTACCGAATGTGAAATAAAGCTTTGCTATTATATATTATACAGAATAAGAAACATACACGACTTCAAAAGCTACGTAAACGTAAACTAAATTAAGTATAGTGGTAGAAATTGTCCTTTTACCAGGGGTGGACGTTCATATAATGTATTGGCCAACTTGTTTAATATTTATAAAATTTATAAAATACAACCCCCAAACCCCCAAATCCACCTATTCATGATTATTCAAACAATTACCAATGGTGTATCCTACCTTTAAGTAATACTGTGCATTTAATATATTAAGAGTTCTCTTGTAAAAATTATATTCAGAAGATAGTCGTCATTTTATAATGTTGTCAATTGTTTTATTGCATATTTTGTTGAATGCTCGTCCGCTTTAATTAGAGGACCGTTGTTGCTCCTCCCCCCTTATTATTGACGTGGGTGTGGTCGTCTACAATACAAACAATGCTCAGTTTCTGGGTTTGAGAGTGATTTATACTGCAGTCAAAACTGAAAACCAGATGTAGGCCTATTTGGTTTACGATGTACCCTGCTCACTCGATTGCTCATACAATGTAATTAAACCTCCGCTTCACGGTCGTGTGGTTTTGCTACTGTACACAATCCTCATTTCGTCGAATCTACGAACTTAAACAAGCGCGCGATGTGTTTTCAGGACGAGCGGCGATTCAAGGCCGTCATCACGGTACACATTGGACTTGTGACCGTACATCCTATATATAGCTCGAGCATACTGGAGAATGCAGGTGTAAAGTTATGGCTGATGAACGGCAAAAATTGTCTATTCAGTCTATTTCCTCTTTATGATTGCATACCGTGGAAACTGACACTCTGAATATCATTTGTGAGTTAACTTGAATAACATCTGGTAAACTGACTTGCTAAAAAAAACCGCTTAGCACATTTTAATTTTAAATTCTCCAGACCAAAGAGACCGTTTTACTCTGTCACTTTATTCGGGGTAAGCTATCTTGCATAGTTAGGTAAGAGACGCTAAGCACCAATACATTGTTAACAATGGATGATCATTTGGTAATCTGTGGTAGTTCCATGGATGATATGCTCCTTAAGCCGTGTTCGCACTGGATAAACATTTTGGGTAATTTGACCATGACGCCGGGTAACATTCCGATGGGTTAATCTTCCCACCGTCCGCACTTGGATTTAATTGACGCGGGTAGAATTGACGAGACGCGACGATGGGTAAACTAACCGAGCTGGCTCCAAAACAATAAAGAGGGCGCCCTGCGTGACCTATGACCGCGACTTGACGACCGGGTTGTCTGTTCCCGACGCTATAGTTCTCAACATTATTTTCTTATTATAATGGGTGATGGAAGATTTAACCGAGACGTCGCGTCCGCACTGGATTTTCTGGCTCGGTTAAATCTTCCTGGTCAATCTTCCTGGGCACCTTTTGCTCGGTTAAACTACCCACGCGGCGTGGGTTAGTTACCTGTGAGGAAAGTTACCCAGGCTGTCCGCACTGGACTTGAAATGGGCAAGTTACCCATTGGCTCGGTTAGTTTGCCCAAATTAAGTCCAGTGCGGACAGGGCTTTAGTTACCCGGTTTGTCGGACTAAAATCACACTTTTGAGTATGCTGCACCCAAATTATGGAATGCTCTACCATTCAATATTCGGAAGTCGACTAATCTTGCTGTTTTTAAAAAATCACTTAAAACACATCTTTTGAGTATGGCATTTTATTGATACTGTGCTTTATGATGAGTTAGACTAAAATCATGGTGGGTGTTGTGGCATCTTAGTTTGCTGCAAATTATGGAGCAAAATGATGTGATGTAATGTTTGTTGGTCATGTTAATGTGTAATTTTTTAATTTGCATTTGAACATATTTTTATGGAATTTGCGCAATATAAGTTAATAATATATATATATATATAAAATCTGATTTGTATTCCGACTCCCACATTGGACGGTCAAAAACAGTCAGAAAGTTTATTTAACCAATTCCTGAATACTCTTTAAATCCCATATGGCATTTGTGACGTATATATCACTGTAAAAATTGTGTTTAGCAAGGGTAGTGTTTAGAAGCTAAACGCACGTTTCCAATCCCTAAAAACATCAATGAACGCACGTGTCCAATCCCTAAAAAACATAAATGTTCAATGGCTAAACACTATCCGTCCTCATGCTAAACAAGTTTAGCATATAAACATGTTCACAAACTGATAGCAAGAAATGTTTATAGTAAAGTCTTGACTCGCTAAACACCGTTTTTGCAGTATATGTTCCACCAACACAATCACGTTTGTTTATGGTGTAAATCGAGGAGTTTCTTTTGTTCCTCTCGATAATTTCCTTTGTTTGTACTTTTTCGAACGGCTCTCATTGGTTTTGTACACGAATTTCCATCGAGGACGTCCGAGATTCTAACCCTAACCGCAATTCACCTTTGTGTCGCCAGGCATGTGTCCTATAGTTCGTGCCATTACGACCGAGGATCCCCTATTGTGTTTTCCTTTATTCCTTTACTGTAACCTAACCCCATTGCTTAGCGCTTACCGGAGCGATCGAGGACAAAGAAACCGTTCTTCGAGGATCTTTTGTTCCCTTTGTTTTCTTTTGTGTTTCGATCCTCGATCGCAAAAGGAAATAAGAGCTCCATAAACAAACGCAGTATTGCCGGTCTTTACACACTCATGTACATCAACCCTGTATAGGCACATTTAAGTCGCCGTATTAGCTATTTTCGTCCCAGGCCGTTTTCCAAACCCTTGCTTCGTCTCCGTCTTTAGATTTGTTCATGCAGTTTGCTAATCGCGAGGGAGCCAGAGTCGGAGCCTAAAGCTGCATACAGTTTGGAAAACGGCTCATGATGAGCGCATGTCCCTCAATCGCAGTTGTGGGGGATCAAGCAGTGTATAACAAAAACCAGGGGAGTTATAAGTGCCCCTATTGGATTTTGAATCGGGTGTTTTTTCCTGTTTTCTTAATTCCCACGGTATCGACTGCTACTTAGAATCGATGATACGACGGCGAGGGAAAGGTATATTATTAGATAAGAACAGGAAGTCCGTGGGACCGCATCGCGCTAGGCCTCGCAGGTGCGCCCGGGCGCCATGGCGGAGTTTAAGGCGCTATAATCGGGCAGAGTGCAAAGACCAATTTCATGAAGCTGCTGGCATAAAACAGTCTTTCTCAGTAAAACAGATTACCAGCAAAAAAACCCAAACCAGTTAAATACCATTCACAAACAATATTCATCACCTGGAAATTTGATTTGTATTCCTTTGTAAGATCGCCAAAATGATTGTTAATACACTGTAAAAAATAACCGTAAAATAACGGGGTTTTCCACCTAAAAAAACCCCAAATAAATCGCCGTATTGTTTTTACGGATTTCGGACGTGATATTATGATTTATTGTGATTATTTATCAAGGCACACTACCTTTATTTTACGTCCAAAATCCGGTGGAAAAAACCCCGTTATTTTACGGTTATTTTTTACAGTGATATAGTAATATATATAAATAATCCGGTATCAAACATATTGGCGGCCATTTTGGAAAAAAAAGCAACTTGACCAAAAAATTTATATATATATATATATAGGCCTATATACGTGTTTGTAAACCGATTCAACTTCGGAGAGTGCTCTACTTTATAAAAGGAGCGATATAAAATCAATCACAAAAACTAGGATAGGTTTTTGTTCACCATTATTTTATTCCGACAAATTTGTTTCGTGGATATACCTCCACTCGTCAGGAAATAATATTCCCTGACGAGTGGAGATATATCCACGATAATATTCCCTGACGAGTGGAGGTATATCCACGAAACAAATTTGTTGGAATAAAATAATGGTGAACAAAAACCTATCCTAGTTTTTGTGATTGATTTTATATATATATATATATATATATACGTGTTTGTAAACCGATTCAACTTCGGAGAGTGCTCTACTTTACAAAAGATGCGATATAAAATCAATCCAAAAAAAAAAATGCCATCGCATTTTCCAACTAGAAAACTACAGATGCACCCTAAAAACAGATCGGTTGGAAATAACCAATAATATTTGTTATTTTGACCAATATTTGTGTTAAAATGACCAATATCATTGGTTGGACACACATATCTACCAATCAGTTGGTCAATTCAACCAATCTGTTTTAACCAGTTTGCGCCGGGATTATTTTAACATCGCCGAGCCGAGGGGCGGGATTATTTTTAACGAAACTCGATCCGAAGCGGGTTCAGGCTGATAGTACCGGGAAGCACACCCACGCATTTTCGGCCGTGCTCGCTGCTGACATACATTCCCGAACTTGAACTTGGCGTGTTTATGCGTCATCCGTTTTGAATTTTGGGAAATGTTTGCGTTTATATACGTCATCCGGCGCGAACTGGTTAAGAGGGTGTGCATACCTTGCCAAAAATCGCTATTTACTTCTAATTACTTCTCTCGATCATTTGATACCGGCGCACTACTCCCGCCAAGTTGAACATTAACAATAACAGTGCCCTCTATTGATCACGCCAAGGGTCCACAAGACACAAGTCGATAGATTAACCTTTTTTGGTTTAGAACCACTCGCAACGAATTAATTAACCTCCACTTTACTGCGCGTGGTGATTAATCCGTGGGCACTTTATCCGACGGGATATACGCCAAAGTTTGGAACTAATTTACCTCGCAGCTCTGCGTTTCGCGTTTACGGGTAAGTAAACGGTTTATTGTGATTTGCACTTTGTATAATTTGATCGCTTCATGAACGCATCACAGGAGCCAAAGATACACAAATAATATTCTTGCTGGTCAAAACAGGTCGTGCGGGTCAAACATGTTTTATCAGTTTAGCTGCGCGCACTTTCTGTGGTCAACGGAACTCTAGTATATAAGCCGTGTTCTCATTGGGCTTTTTCTTTCGCGGCCTCGCGGTAACTTACTGCGACGCACTGTAATTCTACCGTGCGTTCCCACATGGGCTTTTGTACCGCGACGTAAACGTTTCATTCTCCGTGCAAGACTGGCACTTTGTGGGCGCTGTGCACATAATTCGACTTAGAGACAAAGCAATTACTCCAAAAATTAATGGCAATACAAACTTACTTAGTAAAAAGTACAGCAGCTTTGGATAGTATATAATGCATTTTTAGAAACTTTTCACTTCGAAGTACTGAGGTTATGGAAAAAGATATCACTTTTTATACCCACAAATTTGAATCTGAGAAGCGTTACTGCAGTGACGTTTCTCAGAGTGTGTATTCCAATGAAGTTCTTCCTGCGTGGACAAAACCGCTCCAGAATTTCGGCAATATCTCAAAATCGCTATACCACCTTTTGAAATTAAATTTTTACAGGTTAGTTTTATGGTATATATCTATAACTATATAGGATTGAAACAAACAGTGGGTTCCAATTACCAAACGTATACGATCCCTTTAAGTGTGATCGCGGTACTTCTACAGGGCGAGGCTGTTTCCATTAGACGTTCCAGCATACCTGATAACTGACTGCGGCTGGGCGGAAACCTTTCGCAACTACTTTCAACCTGGTAGTTTTACATTAACGCCGCGTTAGTCTACCGCGCGTTCCTATTGGATTTAATGTCATTCTACAGAACATTCGTGGTACCTTAACCAGACCAAGTCCAATGGAAACACGGCTTATATAGAGCAAACTGGTGTGCACAATTCAATGTCATATCTTTTTTTTAGTTGTAGACCGTGAATAATGGTCAGTAATGCAGGTAGATATAATATTCCGTCGCTCGGAGCGGTTGTCAATTATTTACACCGTTGTAAAAACACAAAATGCCAGCGTGGTTTATTTTTCTATACTCCGTGCCATGCTTCATTAAATTATGCAACCCGTTAAAAACACACCTAAATCCTTTTAGGGAATTGGCAGCGTTTTGAAAACTGTGTTAACTCGACCAGAATTGTAATTCTTTTGAACGGAGACCACGGTATAGATATAGTGCCCTGCAGTTTATTTCGCAACACCGAATCAGCGAATTACTTAGATTTTTTGTATGCGTTGTAAGCGCAGTTGGCAATGGACTTTATGGCATCTGGAAATTCATCCGGCCATAAAGGATAATTATCTCAATTATTTCAAGCTTTTTTTAATTAATCTTTGAGAGGTTCACGTATACAGTAAGATGTAATCATAGCTACATTTTGTAATCGATATGTGGTATTTATTAACAATTGCTATTTCACAACTATTGGAATTTGTTTAATTTATGCGTCCCGTATTATCTGCAGTCTTATATGACCTGTGCATGTACGTTTGTTTATGGTGTAAATCGAGGAGTTTCTTTTGTTCCTCTCGATGATTTCCTTTGTTTGTACTCTAACTTTTTCCGACGGCTCTCATAGGTTTTGTACACGAATCTCAATCGAGGACATCCTCGATTCTAACCCTAACCCCAATTCACCTTCGTGTCGCCAGGCATGTGTCCTCCATTTACACCATAAACAAACGCGTGAGATACATGGAAATACATTATTAGTTCAAAAAATGATCATCATCCCCAATTATGGCCGATCCATTCGTAAATCACTAATTAACGATTGTGTACAAACATATTGACGATTCTAAAGAATCTGTTTGTTGAGAGTGACTTTAAACAAGTCAAGATGGTCAAAGGTATGTTTTTTTTTTAAGTTTGGAAATTTGCTACCTTGTGGAGACCGATAAACAATAGAGAACAAACAAACGAACATTTCCCCACAAGGAAATTCTAAAGAGAATGATGTCCCCTCTTATTTGGTTCGCCGAATTACCCATAGTTGTCTTGATAAAGGTGGCTTGGTGTCGATATAAGGTAACCCCATCCTAGTCCGTTTACGGACTTGCCATCCGCAAATGTGTATCCCTGTGGAGACATATTTGTGTTCTCGTGTACCAAATGTGTGGACTGTCAAAAAAACTCTCTTCAAAAGGCTCCTATTTCAATCACGGGTGATTTCCTGGATACAAACTTGGACCAAATATATACCCTATGTTTCACGACAACACTATTTTTTTTTAAATAAAAATCCATGAATATTTTTTTCCTAAAAACCTTGTGGAGACCTATTCATCTATATGGAAAAAATATACCCCATTGTGTTCAGGCAGGGATGTTGTCGAGTCCACCACAAGTCCCTGCAAGTCCCTGTAAGTCCATCACAAGTCCTTTAGTTCCAATTCAAATCACAAGCTATTCAAATCAGCTTTGACAAAAGCATTTCTTTGTCAATTGTTCATCAAGTTACTTGTGACTGCCTTTATGAAGGGACTTGTGACTGCCTTTATGAAAGAACTTGTGACTGGCTTCACGAAAGGACTTGTGAACGGACTTGCAGAGACTCGACTACAACCCTGTGTTCAGGGGCCAATTTCATAGAGCTGCTAAGCAAACAAATTTGCTTAGCACCACAAATCTTGCTCATTAAAAACAGGTTACCAGCCAAAATTCTACGTGTTTTTCATGCTAAGCAAAAAAACAGCTGATTATCAATCCAGAACAATAAAGATCAGGTGAAAATTTGGTCTGTAACCTTGTTTTTGCCAAAGACAAAATGTCATGCTAAGCAAATGTTTGTGCTTAGCAGCTCTATGAAATTGGGCCCAGGTCTCCACAGGGTACCAAATTTAGAAGCACGATAACTGTGATTAAAACCGCCCACATGAGCGATGCCCGTTTGATGTATCGGTTCGCAATTACCGAGGAGTGTATAGGGATCAAATTGGCTGGTTGATGGCATGAATGATGCTTCGTCGTGTTCCGTGTGCCGGCTTTCTCATTAAGACCCACCCTGTTCCAGATAAAATGTGACACAGTGGAATAAGCAGCACTTGTGTATACTTGTCAGAGATTGTTGGTACAGCTTAAGCCCTGTTCGCACTGGACTTAATTTGGGCAAACTAACCGAGCCAATGGGTAACTTACCCATTTCAAGTCCAGTGCGAACAGCCTGGGTAACTTTCCTCACAGGTAACTTACCCACGCCGCGTGGGTAGTTTAACCGAGCCAAAGGTGCCCAGGAAGATTAACCAGGTCGGTTTAACCGAGCCAGAAAATCCAGTGCGGACGCGACGTCTCGGTTAAATCTTCCATCACCCGGTCGAATGACCACAGGTCACACCAGCCAGTGACCTTTCGCGGTTAGTTTACCCATGGTCTCGGCAATTCTACCCGCGTCAATTAAATCCAAGTGCAGACGGTGGGAAGATTAACCCATCGGAATGTTACCCGGCGTCATGGTAAAGTTACTCAAAATTGTTATCCAGTGCGAACACGGCTTAATAGTAAGCTGTTCGTCTTTCATCCAATGCTTGGAAACTTGCCATAGGGAAATATAAACTAGGAATTGGCATCATGTGATTTTGCATTCGAAGCGGACACGGCAGGGAGCAGGATGCGATTTCAACAAAAGATCTCCAAAATCACATCCAAATGCTCCAAATTCACATCCTGGGTTAAAGGTAGGATACACTATTGGTAATTGCTTGAATTATCATGAATGGGTAGATTTTGGAGGTTGTATCTTATAGTAAATATCGTTTAACTGACCTGTCCGAAGTTTTACAATCATGGATGCCGAGAAAAGCACGAAAAACAGCGATTGTTTTCAACCGGCGTCGAGAGTTATTCTTATGCTATCTTTGTTTTTCGGAATAATTAGAGGATATCTAGCGCAATTATTTTGCTAGATGCCTAGAATCATTATTTACCCTAAAATGAGTAAGATATTTCTTAATAATTCGGTAGTAAATAATTTCGATATCTGCAAATGGTGTATCCTATACCTTTAAGCCGTTAAAATGCAATTTTTCATCCGTCAGATGTGAATTTTGACTTTAAGACTTAACCCAGATGTGAATTTGGCCGTGTTCGCTTTGAATGCAAAATCACACCATGACCATTTGTAGGGATATCGGGCATCAACGATGTGAAGATATCGATTTTATCTTGTTATGGTTTAGCTGTTGTATGCAGTGCCGTGAATAATGTTTCAGCGTCAGCTTTGTTGATAATTGGACACGGCAAGCAAGATATGGATAGGCAAGGTTGACTCATATTTCATTGCAGGGACATTATGCTCTAAAGACTCGGGTAGTCACAGTCAGTCGGTTAGTCAGTCACTCAGTCACTCAGCCAGCCAGTGATTACTTAGTTACATGGGTTTGCCCATTCGTGAGTCAAGCAGCCACCCTTCCATAATTATAAAGAAATGAAGTGTCAGTAAGAGAATACATCGAATGGGTGTGCATTAACGTGGAGTGCCGTGGCCTAGTGGTCTGGCTGCAGTCTCGCTGTGGGTAAAGCTGCAGGTTGTGGGTTCGAGTCCAGCCTGGGGTTACGGTACTTATACCCTTGAGCAAGGTACTTTTGTCACTAAATTGCTTCTCTCCACCCAGAAGTAAAAGGGTACCTGTGGTTGTTCTGGCGGCAAAGGTGGTTATTGTGGTTGATTTAGCTTTTTTTTCGCGCCGAAATGGCAGCATGCATGGAACTGTGTATACTCCCCAGGGAGCTGAGATGGTACTTTAAATCTTTTGTGCGCCTAATGATCGAGGTATATCATGGAGGAATAAGAAGGCTCCATGGGTATATGTTATAAGACTCTTTCCAACACTTGGTCACTTAAGTTACCCGAATTAACCAACAACGCAGTAACTTCTTACCAATATTGGGATTAAGAATTGGCCCAATATTGTGGACAGTATGGTATTATTTTGACCAATATTGGTTAAAAAATACCAACCAATTTGCCCACCTCTTCATTTGTCTATCCAGCTGTTCCTTTTTTATTTTACAACTTTCATTCACGTTTCTGTCTTTGTGCCAAGCACGGTGTTCTTAATCTATTGCCACGAAACCCTTCTCGAAACAAATCAACCTGGCTTCCAGTGAGATGATACGAGAAGCACACGCATGCGGTTAAAACGAAAGCATGCCCTATCACAAATCATGTGCTTTTAATAATCACGACATTGCAAGGACTGGTATACCTTTGGCGCGAATAGGGTGTAATACAAGAACGCGCAGCTGTCTGGTTTTCCCAGTAGGTGCCGATTCGCACAATTAGCTGACCACGTTCTGTCGTAACTCACAGGGGATGCTCGCGTACCGCAATACCCGATGTAGGTCATTCCACCAAGTTGGAACACGCCGTCCTTATTTATGCCCAGAACCTGCAGTGAGGCACTTTCTGTACCAGCTCTACGTATCGCAATACAGTGTTTGCAAGGCCATCGGACGTATCCGGGTGCACTGGCCTAATTCAAGTACCATTTCACCAAAATCAACAATGTTTAGGACCAAGTTTCATGCACACCGACATCACTGGGGTTTCTCAAACAACAATCAGATTATTGTCTTGGTCTTTATCTTTCCATTTCTTTTCATTTTTTTGTAGGTTAGCCAATTACATTTTTTAATATTCACACCAAAAGAAACTCACCTCCCGAAAAGTGATACGTTCCCGAGCCTGCAAGCAGCAATTTTACAAAATGGCATCCCTCCACATTCTAGGGCATTCAGGACCCATATTTCAACCGTAATTTTGTCAAGTCTGCCCTCAATTGAAGCTCAAAAACCAGGGAGTTGATCCTATGCTATATTTACACAATCCCATCATTTCTTTCACCAAACGGCATCCTTTTTCAAAAGAAATTGTGGGGACACATTTCATGCTAATGAGCTGGCGGAGAAATTCTCCCTTCAATTAGGATAGTGCACCCATCCAGTGGATTTGTATAGTGGCCGCGTGAGGTCGCTGTTCGCTATGTATTTTTGCACTGTGCATGCTTTTGTATGTTTTTGCCAATGTTTGCCACATTACCTTTGAAAACACGACGAGACAACGCTGGTCCCATAAGCTGCATGCACGAGACCTACACAGAAGGCCGTGATGTTATACGGAGTAATAGATGACGAACGTTTGCATTAGCGTCGCGATGTGCTATGTTATGGTTGATGTGCCCTCTGTTTATATCTGTACTCAGTATGGCAGTATGTTTTACATAAATTTGGTTAAGAGATGACATCAGAGGTCACATAATACAAAGGCGATCTGGGGCCAATTTCATAGAGCTGCTTAAGCACAAAATGTTGTTTAAGCACAAACACCCTTGCTTAATAAATTAGGCAAGGAGCCAAACTTCCAGGTGATTGTTATGCTAAGCTAACAACAGCTAAGTCCCAATCACAAACAATATACATCACATGGAGTTATGGCTGGTAAGCTGGTTTTACTAAGCAAAAATGTTTTGTGCTTAAGCAATTTTTATGCTTAAGCAGCTCTATGAAATTGGCCCCAGACCTGCGACGTCACTCTTTAAGCAAATGTTTTGTAAAACACGATGTGTGCGCATATTGACGGGCACATTTGAATACAGATGTAAACACGTGGCGTCAGAGGGCACATCGTCTATACCATTTTTTTCAACAAGCTAATGATGCGCATCGATGCATACATATTTGGAAAGGCGGATAGAACGATTGTGTCCAGTGTTCAACAAAAAATATGTTGTCACGGTCACGTGCGGGTACATTTGGTGGCGACATGTTGGGCAAGTCGATAAAATGTGAGGTTTAATGTTGAATCACGTGAAATTACTGCCATGTGTATTGGCGCCTGATGAGACCTTGAAATTGGGTGTTACCGTATTAGGCCCATAATGATGGGCGCAATCATGATGTGGAATATACAAACACGTAGTAATTACACTACTGATCGACAACGAAAATGGCATCCAAGTCAATGTACATACTCCTTTGTAATCTGTCCTTTTAAACGAGGAAGAATCATTAACAATTTAAAGGATATATTTCAGTTTTGGCCTGTATAGATGAAATTAATGGGATACATTTGGAGCCGGAATAATTTGTCCTATGAATATTTCAAAACACTAATTAAAGGACGGTGCAGACCTCATAGCATTAGCGATGAATTTGAATAGACCGGACGGGATGTGTCGTTAAAAAAATGTTTTCATCAGTTAGTTTTGAAACTATACCGTTAGTTTTATAACTGTTTAAACCTTTCCTTGGTATGTTTTAAATTGGCTTATCCTTAGGATAGTTACAGCCTAGATTTGGGTATCATAGCCTAGGTATAGCCTAGGCTGAGATTTGTTGAAATCATTACGCCCAAAAAGTCGAAACGAATCCCCTTAAATGAAAAATACGACTTGATTTTTTAATTGGCTTTTTTATTGGCTTCAGAATTAGCTTTATGTCTCCATATAATAGCCTACTCTCTGGACCCACAACGCAGAGGGACACGGTCGGTCCGCCGTGAGACGCGCAAAAATCAGTTTCAAAAATCAGCTTCTCCCACGCGGCAATGGCGATTTGTTGGTCGACCATCTTCCACAATACATTGCGAAAAATAGTTGACTCCCCTGGCATCCTCTTGGTGGCGCACTTCACTGTTTACTGTACCCACAGACTGTACTACACTGTATACTATACTGGACCCTTTCCTTACCAATGTCGAGTTTACATGACCGTTTTGAGTATAGTGTTGAAAAAACGTGGTAAATAAAATCATTTTATATATTTATTTTAAAAATATTATCATTATTATATATATTTTTTGGACAACAAAAATCCTCTATTTGTTTTATTTTCACATATTACTAAACGTACTAGCTTGTTCATCCATTTTCCCATGCATTTTATTTATGGAGCTTGACTTGTGTTGATGCTGGCTCGACATATTCATCCTTTTTTCTTTCTTTTGTGTGCATTTGTTTGATGTACTTTTTTTTAAGTTTTAATAACTGTCAATTCTAAATAATTTTCGATGTTTCAAGGGTAAAGCTTTTCAGACGAGCAGAATATGAGCAACGGTTCGCAGTTTTTTTCTTAGTCTAATCAAATTCCCCAAAGAAAATCTATTAACTGTTTTGTGTCCCTAATCCGTTTCAATGAGAACCAGAAATTATACATTCGGGACTTACTTTTAGAAGAAGGAATCGAAGTGCAACCGTTAAACGACCGTATAGCCTCCAATCGTTAATGGCTTTTCACCAACTCTCGCCGACATTATTCACAAATTACGCCTGGGTTTTTTGTGCCAAATGTAGGTTAGTCGTCGAGCAAAAAAAACCCACAATTTTTTGTTAAATTGCTCGCTACAGAACAAGCCGTTGTCCTGGTTCGTATACTGTGATGAGTACGGCGGCTAAAGTGCAACTGAATGATATTTATGGATGGATGATTGGTCATTCGGTTTTAACAGTGCAACACAACACAACAGCGTTAACCAGTTCGCGCCGCGATTATTTTAACATCGCCGAGCCGAGGGGCGGGATTATTTTTAACGAAACTCGATCCGAAGCGGGTTCAGGCTGATAGTGCCGGGAAGCACACCCACGCATTTCCGGCCTTGCTCGCTGCTGACATACATTTTCGAACTTGAACTTGGCGTGTTTATGCGTCATCCGTTTTGAATTTGGGGAAAACTTTGCGTTTATATACGTTATCCGGCGCGAACTGGTTAAGATGTGTCCTGGCGCATAGAACAGGATTACAGCTGAACAAGCAAAATATGAATCTACTAATTGGTACAAGATTACGTAACCAAACAAAAAATGCAAATTGACAATCACAATAGAAACAAGAACAAAAGCTTGTATACACGCAAGCCGGGTAGCCATGTTTTTGGATTGCCTTATGGGATACTTTCCCAAATAACCGGCTCAGCGGGTCGCTTACTCGCGCCAAAGCCGAGTAAGCGCGAGAAGTCACGTGATCGTCAAATCGAACGGTGTCGCGCTTACCCGAGTAAGCACGGGGAAAGTAATCGAACACGAACACACGGTGTTCAAAACACCACAGCAGTCAACAATTATTATATAATATCAGCCTCTCGGCAGACTAGACGTGGGTATTGCGTCGTCAACCATCGCTGATGTGATCAATGATGTGACCAATGACCATTGACCTAGTTGTCAACTACGTAATTGTCAACTATAGTTGGCAACGACTACATAATTCTAAACAACCTTTGTCTGTCGGATAAAGATGAAATATTAATCGTATGTTGCGTAAACATGTGGTTATCGCGTAGCAACGGCTGCGAAGAACAATCGCCTTTCGTCGGAGATACCTAGACAGACCATGAATAAAACATCGGATTTCGTAATATATATAGCTTCTACATTTGGTATAGGCTTTGTATTCTTCCGCTCTAATATGTTTTTTTTCTGTGGTAAGCAGAGATATTACATTATTTTGTTTACTTTCTGTATAATTATTGTTTAATATTCTAGTTACAATATAGTTACAAATTGCAGATCTTAAAGAATAAAGGGATCGTATACGTTTGGTAATTGGAACCCATTGTGTGTTTCAATCCTATATAGTTATAGATATATACCATAAAACTAACCTGTTAAAACTTCATTTAAAAAGGTGGTAGCGATTTTTAGATATTGCCGAAAATCTGGAGCGGTTATGTCCACGCAGGAAGAATAATCTGCATTGGAATACACAATCAAGTAACGCTTGCAGTAACAATGCAGTAACGCTTCTCAGATTTAATTTGTTTGGGATAAAAAGTGATATCTGTTTCCATAACCGCAGTACTTCGAAGTGAACAGTTTATAAAAATGCATTATACTATCCAAAGCTGCTGTACCTCTTACCAAGTAAGTTTTTATTGCTATTAATTTGTGGAGTAATTACCAAACGTATACGATCCCTTTAACTCCAATGCATTTCGTGCATATTTTTTCATTTGAAGCATCAATTGCCTGCTTATCAAATAACCTTCAATATAAAGAACGTATACACCATCGGTAATTGCTTAAATTATCAGGTATGGGATTTAAAAAAACCTTTTTTATAGTAAATATCGTCTAACTGACCTATCCGAAGTTATACAATCATGGATGCCGAATGAAAAGGAAGAAAAACGGCGCTCGTTTTCAACCGTCGGGCAGTTGTCCTTTCGCGATTTTTGTATAGTTATATAATCTAGCGCAATCATTTTGCTAGATGCCGAGAATAATCATTTACTTCCAAATAAGTAAGATATTTCGGTAATAATTCGGTAGTACAAATTGTTGATATCTGCAAATGGTGTATTCTTCTATTTAAGTGTGTTTTGTAACGGGTTTTTAAGTATTCCTACTTTTCACTCTTTCTATACAAGACAACAGCCGATTCAAGCTTTCCGAAGCTCTCTGTTGTGTCGTTTTGTGTACACTTGACATTGACTGGCCCCACCTGCGCGATTGTACCTTGTATATTGTAAAACCAGTGAATAATTCAGCTAGTATATACTCAGTATGCCAGCTATAGCTCACCATTACAATGCTTATTTTTAGAACCGCGTCACGCTTCACGGGATGCGCCTTTTGGGCATACTAATGCGGTCTGCATGCAGAAACAACAAATTCCAAACACAACGATCCATCACTCTTTGGATCATGACCGAAAAAAGTAAATCAATCAAGATGAAATTTGTAGTTTTTTCTTGGTTGGTCTTGCGTTCTGGAGACGTTTCTGGCCACTTGAGTATAGGTCACGAATCTTTAAAACAAAGTCAAACGAACCGTTTTTGCAAAGATTTGTGCATGGGCCTTAGGCGGTGCAAAATACTACCTTTTTTTCATTGGAAGTGCATGGGTACGATAATTTTGCTTCACAAGTCAGAGTACCAAAACGCCTTGCAAAATTGGACATAAAAGTAGTACACACTATTTTCAAAAACAAACAAAAACAAAACAGACTTCTGAATTATAATTGTAAAAACCTAACTTTTTTCTGTTGACATAGTGCAAAGTGGTATAGTGCGCTATTGGTTACTGTCGTACCCTGAAGCATTGCGTTAAAATTATAGTGTTTCTATTTTCCACGGCGTATAGTAATGTTGGTATGAGGTATGATAATGTTTAGTTTATTTGTTTGTTTATTTGTGGTATATTTGTATATGGTGGTTATTATGTTAATTTATTTTAATTCACGAACAAAATCTACTGCTCTCTATCATATCACAACGACGAACATGAGTAAGACACATTGAAGTTAAAAACAAATGAAGAAAAATCTAGCCCTTTTCTTCGTATTTAGACCCTTTTTTTCCTAAAACAGCTGCAACAATAAACGTAGTCGGTGTTTCAACAGGATTTGACGTTTTTGACATCTGGTTTAAGAACATGACTTGACCTCTGGTTGACCTTACATGACTGCAAGTAAATAAACAGTCTCAAGCATACCGTGAAATCGCGGCACCCATGGTGTGATGTGGTTTTCAAAAAAAATTTGTATCAATTTCAAACGATTTCAAACACTGCCCCTATTTTATTGAATTCGTCTGAAGGAAGTCAAGGAACCATAGACTGCAAGAACAGCACTTTGTTTCTTAGGTTTTTCAGCTTCTATGAACACACAACCTTCAACAGGTTAGCGTCACAATATTGACTATAAAACATGAATTCCCCAACCCATGCATTCCCGAAAACTACAGCTAATGCAAATGGTGTATACAAACTGTTAAGGTTGTTGTTAAGAAATATCTTACTTTTTGGAAAGTAAGAAATAATTGTAGGCATCAAGCGATAGGATTGTGCTAGATATCGGACGGCGATCGCAAAAAACCCAAGAACGTCCATACTTAAATCCGTATCCCAGTGGAGACATCTCTTTGTTCTCGTGTACAAACTGGTTAAAAAGTCGGGCACCTTTTTCAAAATGCTCCTATTTCAACCACAAATTATTTCCTGGGTTGAAATTTCGACCTAATAATCCTATATTATACCCTAACCCAAACACTACCCACATCCTAAACCTAGTTTTTGAGTAATTTGAGTACAATCCAAAAATCGAATTCGTGAAAATCCCATAGGAGACCTATTCATCTATAGAAATTTACCCTCCGGAGACCTTTTGTCTCCATTATACACATTGTATTCAGGTCTCCAGAGGATACCGAATTTCAGCACAACATAAGAACCACTGCCTGACGCCGGTTGAAAACAAACCCCATTTTTCTTGCTTTTATCAGCATCCACGATTGTAGAACTTCGGACAGTTAAAGCAATTACCAGTGGTGTATCCTATACCTTTAAGGTTTACAAAATACCAAACATGGATGTATTTATGCACATCAAAGTCCAACATAATCGGCTGTCATCGTGAGATGGTTCAACAAAAAGCAGACTTAATTTTGGTATTAAAACTGCTGAAGTCGTTAAGATTCAAATTCACATCCGCTGGACTGAGGATGTGAATTTGGAGCGTTTAGATGTGATTTTGGAAATCTTTTATTGAAATCACATATCCTGCTATAACTTATAAGGACCGTGTCCGCTTTGAATGCAATATCACATCATGCTCTTTCCTAGTGTATATGATATCCTAGTTCATTTGTTTATAATTATACAAATAAATGAATTTTTTTCTCTCTTCTCTTATTAAGGAAAAACCATCCCGTGTCCCTGGTAAGTTTTCCTACTGTTGTGTTGCACACGTCACGTTTCTTTCACATCGCTATAGTGGAGCACCTGTACATTTTGCCCTACCGGCGGCTCTCCAGTCCACGTCTGCAGCCTGATCGTGCGAGCGGGTGACCAGTCAGCCGTGTATTTACTTAACTTCCCGGTGTTTGCCAACAAGCAACCAATCAGTCCCGGGGGATAAAGACAGCAAAATAGGTCCTTTTGATTCGTCATCTTTAGGGAGTAATTACACGCGCATGGACCCTCTGTTAGAGTAATCATTTTCAACGGGTTTAGCAGTGACAAGCTAGCTGGCGGTGGTCGCTCCAATTGGTTGAACTTTGACATTGGAGATATCTGCGCGCGCGTGCGCTCGTGCGCATGGTCTTCCGGCCTGCTAACGACTCGAGCACGTTGCCCCCGACGCGACAGACATCGACAGCTCATCAGAGAGGATCAGACCAGTTTCACATTCATCCACTCAGCGCCGCCTCAAGGTTGTGGTTTGCCGTATACTGCATACAGGAAGTCTGCAGGCTGCGCTGAAGGGAAAGGCGAGTGGGAGACGTACGGCGTGTTCCGCTCAGATGATTGATGTGAGAGCGTAGATGAAAGGTTAGCGTAAACAGAACACAAACCCCGTCTGACCGTGGTTGGCTTTGCTACGTGACTTACAGCCCGTTGGTGATATTTGCCAGGGAAGCCTCAACTAGCGGAATCCTGGATTTGGGTTTGTGAGCATCACGCGTTTATTGCCCAACTGTATTCTGTTTGTGTTTGTTTGGGGTCCGTAATACGTAGATCAGTTTCGAGTGATCATTTAGAAGGACGACAGACTGGAAAAGATATAACCGAAAAATGCAATCGAGTAAACCTGAAAAGGCAATCGAGTGAGCCTGCCTCACTAGCTTATGCACTGGTGCTATAGCAATTGACAATTTCCCAATTGAAAACCACTGATAGATTCAAGTTGAAAGCCGCTGTGTGTTTGCAATGGATCCTTTAACACTTTGACGGTGGTTCAGACAAAACATGCTTCAGTGATTGGAGAGTAAAGGCAATAGACAAAGTTGGTGAGGTGGTGTTTTTTTTTGATAGAGTTTATAGTGTGAGTGAGGGACAACAATGTACGGGCTGCTAGTGGAGAACACCATTGAGGTGATCAAGCACATGTACGGCGAGGAAGCATGGCTGGTCATCCGCGAGAAGTCGCGCATCCACGAGTACACCTACGTTACGCACCGCATGTACAGCGAGCGGATCATCCCGCGGCTGGCCCAGGCCGTCAGCGAGTACGCCGGCTGTACGGCCGAAGAGTTCATGGACATCACAGGCAAGGAGTTCGTTCGGTTTCTCAGCAAGTACGGCTACGACAAGATGCTGCGCGTGCTGGGCCGGAGCATGAGGGACTTCATGAACGGCCTGGACAACCTCCACGAGTACCTGCGCTTCAGCTACCCGAAGATGAAGCCGCCGAGCTTCTTCTGCACAGACGAGAGCAGCCACGGGTTGACCCTCCACTACCGCTCGCGCAGGCCGGGCTACGTGCATTACGTCAAGGGGCAGCTCAAATCCGTCGGGCGGTTGTTCTACAACCTCGACGTCTCCGTGCAGGTGGTGTCGGAGGAAACCCGCGGCGACACGACTTTCGTGGTCTTCAAGCTCTTGTTCGACAACAAGGAGTTTTCCGAGAGGGAGAGGCACGTCTACGGACTGGAGGAAGCCTCGGTCGTCAAAGCTTCGCTCTTCTTCGACCTGTTTCCGTTTCACATCATGTTCGACCGAAAGATGAAGATCAAGAATATCGGTGAGTGCACATTTCAAATCCTTCGTTTCGAAATACGAATAGTGAAAACATCATTCGTTGGACGAAGTAGGGCACAAACCCTTTTGTGTGTGTGTTTAAAATAAACTGTATTCTATCCGTTGATTAAACATCAACTTTATTTCAATTGTTTCCTCTATGAAAAATCGATTTGGATATGACAAAGCAAAATAAAAAATAGTGGTGGGGGGGGGGGGGGGGACAAACATGTACCAAAAAAGCTACATTATGATCCAGTGGTTACAGTGTTTGACCCGTGTACGATGATGCGTGGGTTCGAACCCTGCCAGTGACATAGTATTTGTGCCCTTGGATAAGACACTTTACTACAATTGCCTCTCAACACCCAGGAGTATAACCGGGTACCCAGAGTGTTGATCGCGGTTGATTGTGCGCAGATATCGGCGGCCGCGTGGTCCATTGCTTGAACGGGGTAATGATAACCCAGGGCGCTTTCAGATCGTACAATGTAGAGCGTCCGCAATCTTGGGTACACTTTTCCTCACACTTGGCAAATGTTTACCCGAATTAACCAGCAATGTTTGCCAAATAACATTGCTCCACTGTTTTTGTTTACCTAACGTTTTGTGTTACCATGTATGCGATGCGCTATATCTCTCTAAACGTAAACGATTTCAAAGCGAACAAAGAAAATTGGCAAGGCGGGACTCGAACCTGCAACTTTCGGAACAACCGACCGGCGCTCTATACCAACTGAGCTATCTTGCCCTATGTTATGTTGGCGGTCTCCCAAATGTATCTTTTTTGGGAGAGTATCTAGTGTTCGAAGGCTTCTAGTCGGAAGTCACAACTATCAGAATGCCGTATGGCCAGGGATCACGCCAAATGTTACGATACAACCTGGGAAGCGAAGCGACATTGTGGGGATCACTTAATGAGGCTACGACTTTTTATCTTTTTATCCCTTGTGGTTTATTTGTGTAAATGTAAAAGAGGAGAAACTCACTCTCCAAAAGAGAAGAGTAAATGTTCTATATGAGCCATTTAGGAAAAACAGCTCATTTGAAGTTGTCCTTCATACGGCTTCTCGAGAGAGTGACAATTTCACACTTTTGAAGTGGTTTTCACCCTTTTTTGCTCGAAACAAAAAAATTACCTCTTTTTAGAGTGGTTTTATAGGAGACTCGCTCTTTTTGAGAGTGAGCTTTTTACTCTTAGTAAGCAAGAGTAAGCATCACAATTATTATATTATTACTCAAACTAAGACAGGCCAAAAATACATTATGCCAACAGTTTTCAAAAGTACGTGTATTCATGTTAAATTTTGTTATGAACAACGAAAAGCTGCAATCTGTAACCAGAAAGCACGACATTCAGATGGAATCAAAACTGTAAACATATATCCCGGTCGTGTATACCAAGGGTGGCGTAAAAGCCGCCTGCGAGACATTATACGCAAGAAGACTTTTCACGACGTGTTGACAGACACGTTCAACGCAGGCGATGTTTTTGTTGACATTATAGTGCGAAGTGGTATAGTGCGCTATTGGTTACTGTCGTACCCTGAAGGCTGAACTTCACGGCATTGCATCGAAATTATAATCTTTCTATTTTTTTAACGGCGTATAGTAATGTTGGTATGAGGTATGATAATCAGATCATGTTTAGTTTATTTGTGATCTGGACGCTATATGGTGGTCGTTTTGTGCGGCTTCTTTGATTTACCGAACAAAATATAACGCAGTTTGTCATAATCACATCAGCATGACGAACATAAGCGAGACACGTTGAAGTTAAAAAAAAAAAACAATAAGAAAGTGTTGGAGCCAGTGAAAATCCGCGATGCGGGCAATATCCAAAGTAATATTGCCCTCATCCGGGTACTTTTACTGACAATGTTGCTGCCATCCGGGTACTTTTTTACGAAAGCATATACAATACGCGGTTTTATTTTTACCGCTGGAAGCTTGATATTTATATTAATAGGCTTTTCGCTATGACACATTATACCAAAATGTACCATTACCGAAACCATGTATCAAAACAAACGGATGAATTTGAAACAAACAAAGTATCATCTCTTGCTTTATCGCGGTACAAAAAGGGAAAGCTCTAAATATTTACAGGCATTTCTCATCTTCTCTATAGGAAAACAAACCAACCCAACAACATACCCGATCATTCGGTGTCCATAAAGCATTTGACTGTGTACATTAATTTGGGGCAGCGACCGAAGTCTTAACTATAATTGAGAATCTTGTAGCGAAATGACAGAATCATTATCCACAAGCTTTCAATCAAATACACCGCAGACTATGTGCCTCGGAGGAATTTTCTTTAACTTAAAACACATCCTGTCTGCGTGGCTGTTTGGTCGGGGGCCCTATACCGGTGCTTAGGAATCACCCGTAAATCAGAAAATGTTGTCTCCTCGCTAGTCTTTTATTGCGAGTGATCGGAGATTGCGAGAGCAGCTCATCGTGCACACTATAGTCTTAGGCCGTGTCCGAAACGAGTGTCTAGAGCTACGGTCTACGTCTACAGCTACAGCTACGTCTACGTAGGCGCTAAGGCAAATGGAATTCGGTCGTGGCTATACGGTAGAGCCTATACGGCTAGTTATTACGCTCCCAAGCGATGCTTGAATTAGTGTTTGCAAAATTATGCAATGTTTGTTTACAGCCAGTCGAAATACCTGACGATATTGACATTTGTCGATCTGATAGTTTCAATTCAATGCACTATCAATGAAAAATAAATAAATAAATTTGCTCCAACGTTAGTGCTGCCGCCATTTTGTTTTGCCTGAACTAGACAACTTCTTTTACGGCTAGATTTTTTGTGACGTTGTAGCCGTAGCTGTAGCTCTAGACGGCATTTCGGACAGTGCTACAAAATTCGCGGAGGCAGACAATAGCCGTAGCTGTAGCTCTAGACACCCGTTTCGGACGCGGCCTAAGCTTGACGTGGGGATAATAGGATACTCTTTGCAAGCACGTATGTGTGGCGAGCGCGGTGTCGGTGTACGGGCGGATATAGTGCAACCCAAGCGTGCACTCACTCATAAATCGAATTACGCGCACTAAAAGCGACGAATAATTAAATGAACTCGACAAGATTGGATAAGAAAACCCGACGGCTGTTCAATGATAGGTTAATTTCATTGATTCGTTCATTTATTATTTCGCAGGGTACATCGCATACAAAAACAGTCATACAAATATACACAAAAATAAATAAAAAAGTACAGAAAAACAAACATAAATTATGTGACCCACTCCACAATAATGGGTATTATGTCACAAAATAGTGAAATTGAGTTATATACATGGTGGGAAAGCCCACAACGTAAGCTTTCAGTTTGTATATAATAGAGCTCCAGAGCTACTCCTGTTCTGGAGATATGATATGTTTGCTTTTGATTACTTCCTTGGAGTTCAAATTACACAACTAAGAAAACAGGCTTTAAAAAAGCCGGCTCTGTTGTAGAACAACAGAACGATGAACACAAAATGAACGTGTTTTCCACTTTAATCATCAAAATCAACATTTCTTTGAATGAAACCTGAAAATATTGGTGTTAAAGATGTCATTACTGGCAAAAAATGTAAATCGCATTTTGATGAAAGGTTTATCCTCTCAACGTTGAGTAGTCCATTACATGATAGTGCACTGCGCGACTTAATACATTTTATACAGTAAACAACCCGAGAACATCTGCTCACAGACCTGCAAGGATCACTAACATTATTTCAGTAGGTTCATTAGTGACGCTAACAAGTCCGATGGGAACAGCCTCGCGCGCCCTGTAGAAGTACCGCGACCACGCCGTAAACTACTTCGTCTCGAGGTCAAATGTGACTGCGCACAGCGCCCGCAATGCGTGACATTCTGCCAGTCTTGCATGGAGAATGAAACGTTACGTCGCGGTATAAAAGTAGGGCGCTTTAGTAACGAGACGGTACGCACAAGGAGACGGTAACGCCAGCGAAAAAAACAAACTGCGCATGCGCCAACCTGAAATCTCTCCGTCCCGTTGATTTTCGGAACGGTACTCGGCCAACATAGCGTTCGTTCCCTAAACACGACGTAAGAGAGAGAGAGCTGAAAAAATAATTTGTATCTAGAAATATCTATGCTGACTATGGAGGGTACTACAATGAATGAAGATAACAACAGGGAATCAATTAGTGTTGGCGATGTCTGTTCGGTAAGTAGCTTATTCTATACCTCAATCTATATTCAATAAATTGATGGTTTGGCCGTTTAGGCCCACTTTGGGGGCCCTTTTTCATCGTAATGCACGACATGCCTGCACGCTGTGCACTGTGCACTTTGCGTCCCCGTCGCCTTTAGCACCACAGCGAAAGCGCTTAAATATCACGACGGTAACAAGAGTGCGGGACCCGTAACAGTTGGTTAAACACTCCGTCTCCTGTGCGTACCGTCTCGTTACTAAAGCGCCCCAGTGTCCTGGGATCGCACGGTATAGAATTACACGACGGCGGAATGTCGCGGTGAGTTACCGCGAGGCTGCGGAAGAATAAGGCCAACGGTAACACGGCTATTGAAACGTCTCCCTAATTCCACTTGTCTCCCTAATGTACTACAAATTACGATAAAGTGCCGCCCATAAGGCTACATTATGTGGCTTTAAAAGAAATTCCGACACTTTTTTTTGTTAAATATTATGCTGACTTGCCACTCCTCTTAATAAACACTTTTCACAAAACAGTCGTCGTCTATTTAAGAAACGAGTCAAGAAGACGATTCGTTCTGTGCAACCGACCCCCCGAATACTACAGGAGAGCTGATATACAGTTAACATGAGACAGATGTAAATTAAAATTAAATGAAAAAAATGGAACCTGTTCAGATTAAACAAGGTAAAGGTCCACGATAGTAATATACATACGATTTGTCTTGCATGTTGCTCCCGTGAAGGGGCGCGGGCCTCAGCTCATAGAACCAAGAGACCGGAAACTCTAGAGCGGCGATTTTCGGTAGAGCAAAAGTGACTGCCATCCCGGGCCAAAGATTGAAAGATTCCCTTAATAAGCTTATAATAAATCATAATAAGCTCAAGGTCCGTGGCTGATATTGACGATTCATTCAGCGTTAAAAACTGCCGGTTATGCCAGAGAGCGGTCGATTTAGGAGCAAGGTCATCGTCCAACCTCGCTTTAAAAAAAAAATCTTTCAGAAAAAAACTGTTTTTGTGTGTCCTGTCTGATGACAGCAGCCGATTTCACGAAAAGAAGGGGTTAACTCGTCTTAACTCACAACTCGCCCTATAGGATCGATTTTAATAAGCTAAGACGCGTATTCAACACCTTAGCAACGAAGCTGCCGCCGAACTCGTCCTAACTTGACCTTTCCATGTGTGCATGGTTGTAAACCAGAATTGACCTTCCTACGTGGGGGGCCTATGACCCATACATCAGGGGCCAATTTCACGGAGCTGCTAAGCACAAAAATTTGCTTAGCATGAAAATTTGTCCTTGGTAAAAACAAGGTTACAGACCAAATGTTCACGTGATCTTTATTGTTTTTGATTGATAATCAGATGTTTTTTTGCTTAGCATGAAAAACACGTAGAATTTGGGCTGATAACTTGTTTTTAATGAGCAAGACTTTTTTCTGCTAAGCAAATTTGTGTGCTTAGCAGCTCCGTGAAATTGGCCCCTGGGCATTGTTGTAAACCAGAATAACCTATTTGCGAGTAACCCCGAGTGAAATTTAACTGGTACACTGACTTGCTCACACAGCTTGGCACATTTTAACTTTGAATTCTCCAGACTGCTACATCCCGTGATTCGGGGAAAGTCTTACGCTACTATATAGCAACCCCCAGCTCCGGAATGGTCTGGTGTCTTTGTGCCATTCTCACCCATTGTTAACAATGTATTGGTGCTGAACGTCTTTTAATTAACTATACAAGAGCTTGCTCGGAATCATATGACATGGCAACAGTGTTTTTGGTCTAGAGAGAATTTAAGTTTAACGGTGCTAAGTAGGTGAGCAAGTCGGTGTACAAGATGTTATTCCAATTTAACTCGGGGTCTCGCGCAAATGGCTAATTGAGCTTTATGTCAACAAGTGAGCAGGGGTATGTAACCCACCCTCCCCTCCCCTCCCTTAAATCCCCTAGTATTTACGCCGATGGTCCCCATGCCGTATTGCTTTCTCGAGTCTCGTTTTCAGACCTGGGGCCAATTTCATAAAACAATTGCTTAAGCACAAAACATTCTTGCTTAGTAAAACCAGCTTACCAGCAACAACTCCATGTGATGTATATTATTTGTGATTGGTATTTAGCTGTTGTTGGCTTAGCATAACGATCACGTGAAATATGTTGACTCCTATAACATGATTTACCAAGCACGAGTTGTTGTGCTTAAACAAAATGTTGTGCTTAATCTGCTCTATGAAATTGGCCCCTGATGCCTTTTGGTTTTGTATGCGAGTGTTGAATATCGATGCGGCTGTCTATTTAAAATAATATATTTCTCCACATCAGCTCAATGAATGCAAGCTGCGCATATAGTCCGTTAAAAGGTTCGGTGATCCGTGATCTTATTGGAAATCGAGGCAGAAAAAACCACCTAATCCATACTTTAATGCAAAAAAATAATAATACCTCGCAGGGCAATTCATAATACGAAATAACAAAACATCATAGGGTGAAGAAGGGAATAATGCGTTGTGTGCCTGGCAGAAGGGCATAATGCGCGTATGCCCTTATGCGCGAACGCGTAATCACCAAAACGTCCCCAGCAAAAGGGCATATGCAAAACAACGGCCTATATTTTAAGGAAATTTAAACATTTCCTTTTGAACTTAACACAAATTCCCCTCAAAAAAATTGTGATTCAGATGTGTGACAAATATAAAATGTGTACGGTTTATGACGCGTGCGAGAGAACATTGGATTCATAGTACATGTGTGGGAAAATTGGAGCCTTTTAACGCAATTTGTATGGAAGTGATTTTCGCGTCAGAACGCTCACGTGCCCTTCTGCCGGGCACCCGACGAATGGTCCAATGTAAAGCCGAATTGATGTTTTGTTGTAATCCTATAGATCCCTCTTATGGTTTTACCTTTCAAAACCTTTCAAAATCTGCTTAATGGGCAAAATGGCTAACAATAAGTATGAACCTTTCAAAACGCTCCAGAATTTGTTGCTTCTGCATACACCTTTCAAAACCTTTTGAAAGGTATTTTTTCACACCAGTTTGTTTAGAGAGTTGTTTTACCTTTCAAAATCTTTCATCGGTTCCTTTTGTCAGACAGCTTTCTCACCTTTCAAAACCCTTTAGTCCAGGAAACTTGAAAGGTTTTGAAAGGTCTGACAGCTCTATGGTAACTGCACTAGATATAGGAGGGTTAAAATATCACTAGATGTCCTTAAAGGTAGGATAAACCTTTTGCAGATATCGAAAATATTTACTACCGAATTATTTAAAAGTAAACAATGATTCTAGGTATCCAGCGAAATGATTGCGCTAGATATCCTGTAATTATTCCGAATAATATAATTTTATAAAACAAAATTCGCGATCGCCGTCCGGCGATCGTGAAAAAAACAAAAATAACATAAGAATAACTGCTCGACGCTGGTTGAAAACAAATGCCGTTTTTTTTGCTTTTCTCAGCATCCATGATTGTAAAACTTCGGACAGGTCAGTTAAACGATATTTACTATAAAATACAACCCCCCAAACCCACCCATTCATGATAAGTCAAACAATTACCAATGGCGTATCCTACCTTTAAACTATAGTCGGTGAAATTCAGGGGATTACAAGCAACCCGTAGCCAAAATACAACCAAGAACAATATTTTTGCAAATCTAGGGAAATACGCTGACCACTGATACAATTAAAGGTAGGATACCCCATTTGCAGATATCGAGCATTTGTACTACCGAATTGTTAAGAAATGTCGACTATCGTTAGAAATTGATACAAAAATCCACCATATGTAATGTTATTCGATTGTTCTGTTCCCAAACGCCTCGCTCTAAAAAAACTCATTTTTTTTTCTCGACGCCTCAAGAAGCAAGACATTACCACAAGTTTGAAATTAGTAAGTAATTAGTTAGCAGTAATAATAACTGAAATTTATTTGTTTTCATCTTGAAAGTGATAGGCTAGCGGTATATGCGTACAGAACAACGATAGGTTGACAGGGACCAGAATTAATGTTGTAACTATAGAGAACTGTGCATCCTCAAAAGGTTGATTAAAAATTGGATCGCTCATTCATCAACGAGTAAATAATTGTAGTCGATGTGAAGTTGCAGTTATTAAAAGAAACCGAGACATGCAGAGGGACATATATTGATTGTGCTTCAGCGCATGAGTGGAGAACAAACTTACCCGGATGATAGTGTGTTAATAATGCTAACATCCAGGTGTGTTGCTCTATTGGGCATGCGCAACTGGAACGCGCCCGTATGGTATACTGTCTGATGACGCTCGATACCGGAGCCGCAATGGAGACTGCGACAAGTCAACAGAAATTTGATATGAAAGATATGAAAGAATGACAATTTTAGGATTAATGGAAGAGTGTGTTTTCTATAACCCATCGAATATATTTTATTTTCCAAACAAAATAATAGGTCAATGTATAATTTCTTTTTCTACACATAGGTTAGCTGTTACATGTATTCCTAACATAATGTCACAATCTAACCCTAATTACGGTCATTATAACGTCTCTTTTCTTTGCCATCGCGATTCAGGTCAGATAGTGGTCGGGGGGGGGGGGGGGGGGGGGGGGAGGGGGGGGGGGGGGGGGGTAGTCACGTAGACATCCAGACCCGATGAAACATGACTAAAATATCAGACATTAAGATGTCAACTCCATTGCACAGAAGATACCATTATCTTCTCTGTTTTGGTTGTGCAGGAAACGTTAATCACGTTTAAGTCTGTAGGCGGAACATTACCCGCTCTGTACATTAAAGGCTTAACGATGATATACATGACGCGAAGTGATACCGTCGTCCAATAAGAAGACCTTGCCTCGCAAACAGACGTTTTCCTGTTGACACCACGACGGTAATGCACAGATCGAAGCCGTGTCGGTTTCCAGCAACCAAGACTGTTGTCGGTGAGGCTATTATGCTGTTGGAAGTACATGTACCTTAATTGGGATTTACCTGTTTTCCCGACTTTGATTTAACCGGCTTTAACTCACTGTCATCGGGAGGACCAACAGTAAAGGGTGCACTACCCCAATTGAAGGGAGAATTTCTCCGCGGTTTCTAGTATGAAATCCCCCCCACCACAGTTTCTTTTGAAAAGGGGGGCTGTTTGGTAAACAAAATGGTGGGATTGTGTAAATATAACATCGGATCAACTCCCTGGTTTTGGAGCTTCAATCTGAGGGCAGACTTGATAAAATTACGGTTATAAAATGGGTCCTAATTGCCCTAGAACGTGGAGGGATGCCATTTGTAAAATGGCTGCTTGCAGGCTCGGGAAGTACCACTTTTCGGGAGGTGAGTTTCTTTTGGTGTGATTATTAAAAAATGTAATTGGCTAACCCACTAAAAATTGAAAAGAAATGGAAAGATAAAGACCAAGACAATAATCTGATTGTTGTTTATGAAACCCCAGTGATGTCGGTGTGCATGAAACTTGGTCCTAAACATTGTTGATTTTACACTGTTTTCAATGGGACCTGAATTAGGCTAGTGCACCCTATAGGACCCGGGTGTTAGTCTAAGGCAGGCCATTTTGTAGGTAAAATTAATAAATGCCTTTTGGACGAGAAGTTCCCAGCCTATACCTTTTATGGTTTGAGGAACCATTTTATAAAGTTTGCTTTGAAAATCATTCTTCGTTAATCATTTGCACCAGGACGATGTTTATCTCTCCAAACTAAATTGAAAAAAGTAGAACTATTGACACTGTAAAATACGGAGTTTGTTCTAATGGCCCAGTCACAATGTCGGCGATCTGTCGGGGATTAGTTTTGGCCGGGGGTCGTCGTAGAAAATAAAGAATCCTTGAACAATCCTAGCAATAATCCTAATAAAAGTGGAGCAGTCACATTGTCTGAGATTTTTTCAAGGATTTTGACCCGGTTTTGTGGAAAAATCGTGGGATTAGCCTCCGATCGCCTCCGATTGCATCGGAGACGATATCTGCGAGCATCTTTTCTTATATACACGGCGATTTACTACGATTCCACCGTACGATTCGTCGGAGACGATCACAGAAAGCGTACGAATCGTCGCAGGGCGCCTCCGATTCAGTCGGAGGGCGCCGGAGACCACTCGCAGACATTGAATCTCAACCTGAATTTCAAATCCCACACAGAATCTTGCGACTAGTCTCAGATTATTCGGAGGACGCCTCCGATTAATCGGAGGGCATCGTAGGTCATCGGAGATTGTGTCTGGGATGCCCAAAATGGGTGAAAAATCTTGCGAGCAATCTTAAAATTTTAAGTTCAAAGTTGGGGACCGCGACGGGTGTGGCGATGCCAAAAAAATCTGCGACAAGCCGCAGGCGTCCGGAGAGCGCCTCCGACGGGTGCAAAATCGTGAGACCTGTCTCAAGATTTTGTTCAAATTTCCCGGTTTTACCCATCGCCGACGCATCGCAACTGATTTGTGACTGGCCCATTAGGGGTTTGTGACAATAGACCATTACTTTGTCAGTTGTGCAATTTGTTATATTGAAGCAGCAAAAAGAGCTCCAAATAACCCTTATGAAGTTTTAGCTACGCGAATTATAGTATAGGCTGTTGTGTACATTTGCATTTTTGTTTGCTAAAGAAGGAACTGTTGTCGTTTTTTTGATAGATTTTACCTTCCTAAGCGATAAATCCATGGTAACCTTTTTTCCTTTTAATACTGTGCGGTGCTTAACGCCTCAAAGCGCTTAACATTACCATGTGTACGGCCATCTTGGAATTCAAAATGGACCAAAATTTGTATCTATACCTTCGGGCCTGATTATCATATGATGTATATTTTGGTGGCAAACCCCATGTGTTTTTTTATACCAAGGGACTAAAGTAAATCCTTGCTTGTGGTGTACTTCAAATAGATGGCAGCCATCTTGGATATTTTAAAATGGCTGCCATTTTGGACATAATTTGCATTATAACTTTAGACTCGTATGTCGTATGAAGTCCATTTTCAAACCCCACTTTCTTCAAAATGACAGCATGCCAGAATAAATAATTCCACAGGGAATATTTTTTTAGATAATTGCTAAAGGTATATTTCACCATTAAAGATATTGTCTTCATTAAAAATATCAATAGTCTCACCTCAATACTGAAATGGGCGACTATCGTTTTAGTCGTCATTTGATACGTGTTGGCATTTTGTAAATGCACTCAAGTCAGGCTTGAAAAGATACTCTTAAAATAGATTATTGAAAAGATAACAAAACTGTGTTTCTTCTAATCTAGAAGTGTATATATTTTGCCTGGCATTATTTTTTGTAACATAAAACGCCGCTGCCAACTTTAATCACAACGTAAAAGGTCTATATTTCAGGCGGCTGTTTTGTTTTAACAGCGCTTTATTAAAGGGATCGTATGCGTTTGGTAATTACTCCAAAAATGTATGGCAATAAAAACTTACTTGGTAAGAAGTACAGCAGCTTTGGATAGTATAATGCATATTTAGAAACGTTTCACTTCGAAGTACTGCGGTTATGGAGAAAGATATCACTTTTTATCCCAATTTTTTTAAATCTGAGAAGCGTTACTACAGTGACGTTTCTCAGATTGTGTATTCCAATGCAGATTATTCCTCCTGCGTGGACATAACCGCTCCAGATTTTCGGCAATATCTAAAAATCGCTACCACCTTTTGAAATGAACTTTTTACAGGTTAGTTTTATGGTATATATCTATAACTATATAGGATTGAAACAAACAGTGGGTTCCAATTACCAAACGTATACGATCCCTTTAAAGAGTACGCAACATTATATTTTGCTGTACATTTCAGAATTTGATTGATTTGGGGGTTTAGTCTTTTATACCAAATTATTATTGTTATACTGACCTGTTGAAGGTTTTTATGTTCGAATAGAAGCTGGGAACTGGAAAAAGGTCAAGAACCAAAATACCGTTCTTGTAGTCTGGTTCCCTGACTCTACTCCAGAACTCGCAGCCGACGTCAGGAAATTGTTAAGTCAGGGAACTAGAGTAGCATGACTTGCACCTATATTCACGGACACGATTGTGTATCCAATTGTAAAGAAAATGTTGACTTTATACTATACATTTGATAAATTGAATGGCCATTTTGATTGGGTCGTAAATTTTAAATGCCCAAGAATGGAGGAAAAAAAGTGTATAATGCAATTTACTCGATGAAATGGGTTGAGATGATTTAGAGGTCGGGACGACTGCATATAGACTTTTCTAATCTCTAAATTCTAATCGTGTATGTTAAAGTAAGACCCAATCAAATTCACAGTTTACAGCTTCGTTCAACCTCAGTCAGCTGCACGCGCGCAGTGTTTGATTTTATCCAACATGCCGTGCTAAATCAATTTGAACTGTTGATTTGTTGAGAAAAACTTAATTGGTGCACTGCGGTTTGGGGCAAAACTAGCCTTGAGTGCAAGGCTGTGTGTACATGTGTACTATACTGGCCACCCGTGTGGAGTCTAATGACTGGCAGTTTCATTCACAGCCTTGAAGTTTTAGTCATACTTCCGAGTTTTGTTGTTATGTTAATGATGCTTTCGAACCGCGGGATCTGATTGGTCTTTGATTGCATTGTCATGTTGAATAGCGTTTGCGAATTCTAAGAAGCAAACGCTATGAAACCAGGAGTATGATGCGAACCAACAGCCGGTGATCTGTGATTGGCCATTGGGAAATACACATTATACACTAATAGGGCCTAGTGATAATTTGCATACGCACGCCCCCTATTCGCCTTGGATTCGCGAAGCAAAGTAAAGAAAATCATAAAATCCGAAAATACTAAAACCTCAAGGCTGTGAATGAAACTGCCAGTGATTAGACTCCATATGGGTGGCCAGTATAGTACACATGTACATGCACAATGTACAGCATAGCCTTGCACTCAAGGCTAGAGCAATACAGACTTTCTGTTCCCCACAAACACAATCTGGACAATGTAAAAATAATAAATCTTCAACAGTGAGCGTTAATATTATTAAACCTTCGTGACCCGCAGCGAGTGTTTATAATGCCGAAAGATATACGATCCGAGTTTCTAATCAATATCACGAAAGCGAATCGGTGCGTTTCCTATAATACACTCTAGCCAACTTTCAACTGCAATGAGTTAGTATTTCATACGTACTGTGGACTTCCGAACAATTGACGTCAACATGATGCGGGAAGAGGTTACGGTTTGTGGACTTGGACAGGTCCACAGTCCGTTTTGCGCTCTCTGAAAAAAAGAGCTTTAGAGGACAAATGGGTTAGGGTTATATTTGACCTGCTCCGGAAAAAGGTGACATAAGTCGCGCTATGCATTTCTGAATAATGGCCTCTTAAAGTTAATAGGGTAAATATTTTTGTCAAAATTAGATTTTCATTTTTTGTCTTAAATGACATCTTTAATATCCAAAGTTTCAGATTTAATTAATAAAAAGATGGAATTCGATAAAAAAGTGAAACGAAACCTTTTAAGAGTGCATGGTTTCAATGTATTGTCTTAGTTTTGTTGTGTTTCGAAGCCTGTTTTCTCAGTTGTGTATTTTGAATTCCATGAAACTCATTATTATGCAAAAACGTCATATCACCGGAACGGGAGGGGCTATGGAGCTGTACTATATACCAAATGAAAGCTTATATTCTGGACTTTTCAATCATGTACATCACCTTTTCCTGGAGCAGGTCATATAGAAAATGTAAGAGGAACAGCTGAGAGGCCCAGCATCAACATTTGAGGTTAAATTTGATTGGGGAACCGAGAAAAATGAGTATTTTGCCAACTATACACGAAGACAAAAGAAATGTCTATAGTACGTATGAAAGGTAACGCTAATTGGTTTGCTTTGAATGCCTTGCGGGAGCTGCTCTTGTCATCCCTCGCGGCAGACGCGCCTAAACTTCACGGCCGTTTCCTGCTCATCCGTCACAACTGAAGCACTTTACTGTTATAATATAGAGGACGTCTAGTCACCCTAGCCGCCGCGTTGGAGTCAAATATCGTGCATATTTTATAGCAGGGGATTATAGCTTATAAGAATTCGCCCGGAAGCTCCGTAAATACACACAGAATACTCTGCTGAACTGTGCACTTAAACACAAAAATGGTTGGACAAAATGTATACAGCGATGAAAATGTTCGCCGGGAAATATTTGCACAAGCATTGGGAGACTTGTATGATGACGATGAAGTGTTTTATTCTCATATTGACATGGCTGACCGCAAGCATGGCACGCGTACATGTATGTTTGTTTATGGTGTAAATCGAGGAGTTTAATTCTTTTGTTCCTTTCGATGATTTCCTTTGTTTGTACTCTAACATTTTCGAACGGCTCTCATTGGTTTTGTACACGAATCTCAATCGAGGACGTTCTCGATTCTAACCCTAACCCCAATTCACCTTCGTGTCGCCAGGCATGTGTCCTCCATTTACACCATAAACAAACGCAACCCGCGCTGCATTACTGTGTTCTATAAGCAGTGTATTGTGTACTACAAAGTACCAAATACTACTACACCTCATCAATATTCATGAGTAAATTGGGGAGCGTCATTGGCCGATTCCGCCGCGCGCCTGTGAAGTAAAAATGATACGCTGCCATGTGACGACGTCATCCCGGTGAGTAACCAACTCGCTGCCGTGCGGTATTCTTTTCTGGTAGCACCATAAATTCCCTCTGGAACCCGCCTCGTAATAATCATGTAGTCTGTTGCATGTAATCTTTACAGAACCAGTCTCAGTAACGTTACTAGATTTCCGTTATTGACTGACGAAGAACTTAAATATCTTGTGCTGAATAAAGGTAGAAAATCTACGAAGGCCGTTATCGTCAATACAAGGCAGTTAATACTTATAATGGTGTAGTAACACAAATACAGCATTGTTGATTTCTGGAAAATAATCGGGAGGAAGTCGAGCTGACCTACACCTCGGGACCAGTAGTACAAATTCACATCTACTGGGTGCAACTTTGCATGTTAACGACTTAACCTAGGATGTGAATTTGGACTGAGAATGTGAATTTGGACTAAGGATCTGTGAATTTGGAGCATTTGGATGTGATTTGGAAAATCATTTGTTGAAACCACATCCTGCTACTGGCTGTGTTCGCGTTGAATGCAAAATCACACCATGCCCATCCCTATAGTGTTACAGGTAATCATACCGACCGACACATTACTTCGGCTGTGACCTACTTTTGCTACAAAAGCCAATGGCACAAATGAGACAGTTATAAACCTTGTGTTAGTGGCGATTCGTCCTGCAGAAACACGAATAGCCAATAAATTGCAATTTTCCAGGGTTGTTTCTCTTTTCATTTCCGCTCCCTTACCGCAACGCGATCCCAAATGAAAGTATCATCTTTTATACGGCTGGCTTTTTGATTGCGTCTCCACGCCGTTTGCGCTTGCTGGATTGTCAAAGAGTAAAGAAAGAGGGTGTATACTCGCGCATAGGTACTCTATTTTATGTGTAGCTGTGAAGGTTCTATCAATAGTCCTCCTCCTGAAAAGAGATTATTCAGTTGCAAACGGGTCGAACATGTAACTTATTAACAGTCGAGATCATGTTGGTCTGCTTTTTGTTTCCTCTTGTGAAGGGGGGAACGAGTATAGGCGGACGGGCGTAATACTCCCGGTTCGTTTACCGGAAGCCGGTCGTATTTAAGCCCTTCTTTTATCGGCTCCCGCTTGAAAAGGAAGCGGGTGAACTGTTTCACAGTACCGTAAGACGCTTGGCACTCCCGGCTTTAGTTATTTATTAAAACAAATGGGGGGGGGGGGGGGGGGGGGGGGGGGGCAGTAGTATAGTGTATACAAATATTGTTATATAGACTTGTTTAAAGGTAAGATACACCATTGGTAATTGCTTGAATATCATGGGTGGGTTTTATGGGTTGTATTTTATAGTAAATATCGGTTAACTGACTGTTTAAAATTTTACAATCATTAATGATTCTGAGAAAAGCTAGAGAAACGGCGTTCGTTTTCAACCGACGTCGGGCAGTGGTTCTTATGTTGTTCTTGTTTTTTCGCGATCGCCGGCGGCGATCGCAATAGGCCCTATTTGTTTAGACAATTCAATTTTCGGAAAAATTAAAGGATATCTAGTGCAATCCTTTTGATGGATGCCTACAATTCGATAACTAATAATTCGATAGTAAAAATGTTTGGTTTATATTCGTAGATGCTAAAAAAACTGGGGAGAAAAAACGATCATGTTTTTGTAGTCTGGTTCCCTCACCCTACTTAAGATGAAACGGAACAATTTATATACGTCGGGGAATTGTACGATCAGGAAACCAGTCTATCTGGCTTGTACCCGTTCATATCGATTGAAGAAAAAAAAAGGCAAACAATCTAATGGTAAATTTGGGGAAGTATTTCCAAGAAGCTATAGTTTTTCTTGCAACGCTGGCCTGTCGACCAGCGTTGGCTATTTATATAAATAGATATCGATGGATTGATTGATGGAGATTAAAATAAAAAAAAACTCTTCTGAAAAATGACGGTACACCAGGTGCCATAATTTTACAGAACGCTTCACACTGTCAGTCACCAACAGTCCAGTAAGGTATTATAAATTATAATACATTTTGTTTTATGGTTGAAAATGTTTTCAATTCCCTTTTAATGTCTATACACGTGCAGGTTTAAAACGGGAAGGATAGTTAAACGAAGCACGTGTATATATATAAAGCTACAAATTAAAACTGAGAATTTGGACTTATAGAACGTAAATTTTGAGCATTTGGATGTGATTTTGGAAATTTGTTGTTGAAATCACATCCTGCTACTGGCCGTGTCAGCTTTAAATACAAAATCACATTATACCCATTCCTAGTGACAGCATTATAAATCGGTAATTGCGTTTTATAAAAATTATGCTATATACCACTGCATCAAAAATATATATTATAACTCAACACAGAACGAATGAGCCAGTCCATATCGATGTACGAAATTTCTGTAGCCGCTTTTTTTTCTTTTCTACTTCGCGTCTGAAATTTCATTGAACTATTAGCCTGCGTCGTCGCCGTGTGGAATTCTGGTCCTGCCGTTGGAATGGTGATCTTAAATAAATAAATGGTATAACTATGTCACTGTCGGTTGGATGGGCCGCATTTACGATCGCCTCGTTAGTCAGACAGATCGTTGACAAGTTGTTCAATGCAAATGATAAAAGAATGGCATTTCGCACACAGTCATCATGTCATGAGAAATATATTTGGCTATTAAAAGCAGGGATGTAGTCGAGTCCATCGCAAGTCCCTGCAAGTCCCTATAGCTGCAAGTCCATCACAAGTCCTTCAGTTCCAATTCAAATCACAAGCTATTCAAATCAGCTTTGACAAAAGCATTCCTTTGTCATTGTTCATCCAGTTACTTGTGACTGCCTTTATGAAGGGACTTGTGACTGGCTTCACGAAAGGACTTGTGAACGGACTTGCAGGGACTCGACTACAACCCTGGTTTATAGGGCTGCTGTATCGTAGAAGTATACACGTAAATGAGTAGACGAAAAAAACGGAACAAGAACACCGGCCGTAAGGTGTAACAAAACTTAACCACTTTAATTCAATTACATGGCCCTTTATAGACGATGTTACACCTGTATTCAAATGTGCCCGACAGTATGCGCACGCATCATGTTTTACATAGGTTTGTTGGTTAAGAGATGACATCAGAGGTCACATAACTCAAAGGCGGACTGACCTGCAACGTCACAATGTAAAACACAATGTGTACGCACACTGTCGGACACATTTGAATACAGATGTAAACACGTGACGTCAGAGGGCACATCGTCTATATAGGGGCAAGATAAATCATGTGCGTAAGGATACAAGTAAGAAGTCCTAAGAAAATAGTTCCAACACTTTACATATAAATGATAATTTCCCTGTCGCGTCATAAAGAACAGTGCGCACAAAATATCAAACTGTTTTAAATTGAAGGAATGTAACGACCTTTTTTATATTTAATTATAATAAATATAAATTATTATCTAAATGTTTCTTTCAATTAATTAACCCAACATCAAATAATATTTTATACAATTATGATACATGTACAAGCGAGATATTGCAAAACTTGATCGAGTATAATGTTGTATATAATGCATTCATCGCGGATTTGTCCTTTATATTAAATATATAGGTAGAATAACACCATTTGTGGTAATTTAAAAACGGCTGCCAATGCAAGTTATGCATTTCTAAAGCCTTCTCACCATGAGTTCTGGAATAATACTAGAAAATGCAGTCTCACCCTTTATTTCAGCGTGAAATCTTCGTGAAATTTAACGGTTTTTAAGCCAAGGGCGAAACGACATTTCCATTGTTCAATAACCCATAGTGCCTGCAGGCGTCCGAGTTCGTTTTTTCGGTTGTCGGCGGAGCTTGAGTGAAGACGGGAAAGTCATAATATAAACATTAACATTTCTGGCGACGTTTGATATTAATTGCGATATGTGATTCGTTATCGTCAGGAGACATCTAGATGTAGAACACAAACTACGCCGATATAGCTTTTTTTTCTCGTTCTGTAGCTCTGTAGATTTTTTTCCTAGTGCATGCATTCCTGTATCATATAATCTCTCTTGCTTCAAGAAGGTAATAAGTGTCTATCGTTTAGGTAATAATGAGACAGTGGCACTTAGGGAGACATTTCAGAGTCTCCCTAAGTGTCTAGCTACCCTAAAAACAATATTTTTGGAGTTATTGTTGTCCTAGAACGACAGATTTCAGCATAAATCTCGAAGATCTTAGAGAAAAGGGTTAGGGTAAACAAGTTAGGACTGTTTTAATTGTGTGTACATCTCTATGGGATTGTCTCCCCAAGTGCCTATTTGGAGGTAATTAAGTTTCTATATTATTATTATTTTTTTATTTTTTTTATATATTTGTTTACCTTTGTAGCTTTTTTACCTCGACTGGCTTTTGCCTTGTTTGGAGAGAACTTGCATAAACAAACAACCACATCACATTCATAGAATATGGTAATCCAGTTTCTTGAGCGGCGATTTTTTTTTTTTTTTTTTGAAGATCAATTAGATTATATTCCTTGTAGAAAAGCGCCATTAAAGCACATAGTCTGCAGCTGCCTAACACCTGCCCCGTTGATAATGCATTAAGCGGTGAGAAAAGCTCACCATTCGCCGGGGATATTTGGCTTTCGCCTTCCGTTTCGTATATCTAAGTAATGCGCTTATGTAAACAGGAGACGCCAATTTTAAAGGGGGTAATCTACTTTTTTGTAGCTATCCAAACTTGGTAACCAAACAAAATACTGTTGAAAAGCTTACTTGTTGTAAATATATTATTAATGGCTCTAAACTCCCTGTGAAAATTTTCCGTCTGGCATGCTGTCATTTTTAAGAAAAATAACAAAATAATGCCATTTTCTAATATGCGTGTCAGAGACGCACTTTTCGACAAATCCGCAAGTAGTGCGCGCAGGTGTTCAAACCACGCGCGGTGCATGCGTTGGCGCTACTGTTGGTCTGTTCAGTGCGCGACACGCGAGTAGCTGCATTCCGCTGGCTGAGAACGCGCCCTGAACGCAGAATGGCGTCACAGATTGTGAAATCTTAGAATATTGTTTTCTCGGAATGTGTAACATTCACATAGCAGGTATAGGCTGAGTATAAACAATTGCCGGCTATTCTTAATAGATCATTAAATTGTCATTAATGTGGAGCTAAACATTGCGACTGTGTAAGCACCTGTTTATTGTTTCTTCTAATCATTACCATTCCAAATCCCGTTCTGATAGCCGAGAGAAAGTCAACGTGTGGATTGGTCTGATGGGAAACAACACCAATCATTGGACCATTGTTTTTTAATAGAAACATTAATGGTGTGTATTTTATTCTTAATCAGCCTATACTATATTCCTATACAATGTAGACATTTGGGGGGATGTGAGTAGCAAGGCGGGTGTACCTTGAGAGATTGGTGAATTACAGTACCTTGCTGCCACCTTGGATGCTTACGCCCGGTCTTATAAATACTTCAGAGACACCCCCTTCCATGTACTTCCAAGTGCCAAACTTTTTCTCTTTGTAAAACAAACAACAAAATAAGCTTCTTTTCGAGCTTGGCTCCTAGACTAGTCCTTTAAGACGCGAGCTCTGGTGTGAACTTTGCCCTTTTTTATCTCCGAGTTAAGTACCCCCTTCTCTTCTACTGCCCGCTCGATCTTCATCTCCGGCACTCCGGACACACCATCGATCGTCCACTAATAGCCCTCCTCGATTACTCCCGGTCAACTTAGCCGATACCCGGGCGCAGAGGCAGCCGGAGCAGACACGGTCTCTCCTGATGGGGCCGGTCGCGATCGACCTCGCCCGATCCCCCGCTATCGCTTGACCTGTTAATAACGCATATCGCGGCGAAACGCGCGTGGCGTGCATACCAAAAACAACCGCACGCGCAGCGGTGCTCGGTCAAGCACACTCCATGGGAAGTGATGGTTTTTACCGTAAACACTTCAGTAGATGGGCGGCAGTTTGGGTATGCGCGTAGGTGTCAAGTGGTCCAAGGAAAACTAAACGAACACGTGCCCTATAAACACACTAGACTGGAGTGGTTTGACAGTTTTTGGACAGTCGGCGTGTTTTGCTCATGAAAAATGGATGAATCACTTAAACATTTTAGTGAGGCAAATTTACTCAGTACGTACTGCCTTTAACTCTGTTGCGTTTACAGCAAAAAAAGTCGCAAAATGCTTCACAAATTTAGATGACACCGACCCCTGCAATTACAGCTGCCTCAGAAAACTTGAAATTGGTTGCTAAATTATAGGTGCAAAGAGTAAAGACTTCCTTCCAAGTACAACTTTGTCAACAACTTAGTTTGTCGTGTGCTGGCAGAATAACATATGGCCGTATCCGCCAAAATACATCCTAACATTAGCCTTCTGCTGGGCACCCAACGCATGCAGTATAATATAAGAATATGAGATAAACGTATTATAGTAAACAATGTAGATATAAAATCACTTAAATGTAATGTACTGAACATAACAAACTGTTGAATTATTCTGGCTTCTGTGATTCTGTCTCGTTAACAGGTAAGAGTCTGAATGCAATCATGCCAACTCTGGTGGACAAAAATATCACAGACGTCTTTGAGCTCAAGCGGCCGTTGCTGACCTTCACGTGGGACAATGTAAGTATATAGAAACAGCTATTATGAGCTCCGTAGACAAGTATCCCCTCCACGACAAGAAAGAGAGAGTTAGGGAGTCACTGTCGACGCCATCTTGCTCAACTGTAATAAGTAATTAGCTGAACCCGACGTAAGAACCAATATTTTTTTTCGGAGATAAACATTGATGTAGGCCCGTTAGTGGTCTTTGCCAAAGACGACAGTCATCGATATTGTGCACGTCGCGTATAATACTTTCACGCAGTGCGCCCGCAAACGACACGATTATAGACCAGCTCTCTCACTATCTTATTATCGTCTTTGCAAATCTGAAGGCCCCGCAGGCTTTCCTAGGGAGTCAATCAGCGATCGCAGAACGGCGGTTCGCATCGCGTACTATAATTATACGCGACGCACGAAATTCATTTGTGAAGCAGCGCTAATTAGGTATACCACGCAGGCCCGCGCGGCTGCTGAATGGGTAGTTGACTACTTGAAGACGCTATGCACATGTATACGCTCGGCAAATGGTGTATCCTGTCTTTAACTTCCTAAATACACTACAAAGCTGTGGTGTTTCTTTAATATTATTTGGTATATAGCACAACAGCGGAAACATGTAATACACATCACTGGTGTATTAATGTAACACCGCAGTGCGTTTTGCAGCGCGTTTGTTTATGGTGTAAATGGAGGACACATGCCTGGCGACACGAAGGTGAATTGGGGTTAGGGTTAGAATCGAGGACGTCCTCGTTTGAGATTCGTGTACAAAACCAATGAGAGCCGTCGGGAAAAGTACAAACAAAGGAAATTATCGAGAGGAACAAAAGAAACTCCTCGATTTACACCATAAACAAACGTACATTGTGCGTGTGAGCTTTCTTCAATTGCGCCAAAACGCCGGCATCGGTACGGTACAGTTCCCCATACACTCTCAAGCACGGTCTATAATTTACAGGTATATTATTTTCGAATGGCAACTGCATGTAAATTGTTTGACTTCGATGCTCCGAGGTATGTGCAAACTACATTAAAACCATTTATTAAACACTGCAGATGATAGATTACGGTTACCAAAGCCCCAACTTGTGTATACACACACCGGATACAATTCAATATTCAGTGCGGTTTGTTTAAATATCGAGTCATACCCCGTCCAATTCAGTCGGGTTATATTGCATTTGCAATGATTTTTGAACCTTGTCAAAATTTAAAAAAAAGTAAAATTTGTTCTTTAATAAAAAGGTTTTTTTTCTTCAGCGAATTTATTTCAGTACCCGAGCACTTTACACAACCTTTGCGCCAAAATTTAAGAGCTTTTTATTAGACATTTAATTTTTATCTTACCGATTTCTTTTATTCTGGCCATTATTCTGGCAAAGACTATTATTTTGATCTAAGATTTAAACGTGTGTCCCGAGGCTACGCTGAGTGACTAACAAACACGAATCATTTGATTTAAAGGATTAATTTGGCTTTCAACCCAAAATATGAGCACTGTCTTTGAGACGTTACTTTGTTCCAGCGATTATTTTTGAGGGCACCAAACAGCCGTAAACAATGTATGTACATGTATAGACACAACATGTGTAAAAATACCCAAATATGTAATTTTGATGAATCTGCTTCCTTTTTTGCAGATGTCTGTAAAAGTTGAAACAAAGTCCCAGTTAAATAATAAATGATGTAAACAGAAAAAAATTGACGCCATTATATATTTAGCCTTTTACGGTTTATCTATATTTTGCCCCTTAAAATTGGTCTGTTATTAACGATTACAACATTGCTCTTATTTTAAAAATAACAATTAATGTCTGTGATTACTTTTTACAAATTACCAGTAAGTGAAATAACAGAAAGTACTGGAACCTCTGTTGCCAGCACTTTTTCTGTGAAATTACAAAGCATTTTTGTTTTACAGTAATAGGTTTCAGGTAAAGTTTTTGGAAACAAACGTATACATGCTTTCATGGATTTTGATGAAACTTGGATGTAGTGACACTTGTGTAGAAAGCCACAATTCTTTATCGAACTACTGAAGTCAAAGCTCAGGGTCATTTGAGGTCATCGTTTACACATGCACACACAAAATATAATAGGGATTGACCGCGGGAAAAGGCGACACTTGCGATCCGAGGATCACTTGGTGTTTTTTTCAGAAGCTGTCTTCTGATGACCGTGGCTGATGTCCAGTCGAGCCCCGAGGCAACGCCGTGAAATTACTCTTTTCTCCCCACTCCATCCAGTCCGGTGTGTCCGGTACTCCGATGTGTCAAATTCTCCGGTACTGACATCTTGATCGGACAACAGAACCGAGGCGCCACCGTATTTGCACGCCTAAGTCTTCTGCCTCTCACCATATCATAAACCCGTCCCCGGCGGCATTTCACCTGGGGTGGGGAAGGGGGGGGGGGGGGGGGGGGGGGGGTAGGGGGGGGGGGGGGGACGAACAAGGACACTCACCCCTATCATGGGTGCCTCGTTCTATTCCAATCGCTGGAAAAATCATACAGTGGCAAATGTTTCTTGTGAACACCGAACACATGGGACAGCAGTGTTCAATTACTGGTGCAGGTTGGAGTCTTATCGGCCTCTTGGTGGCAGCAGGCTTAATGATGTAATGAAAACAATAGTGCGCATGCTCAAATCCGCGTACTGATATAAAGATACTAACTTGAGCATACCCATATTGATGGTATGCACAAACTGTCTATCCAATTTGAAAAAAAGAGTATAAACATCATGGCTTGATACATTGTGGTGTTGGTATTATTGCCAACGATTTGATTGTGGCCTATACAGTGATCATTATACGTAAAAACAAATGATCGCAAAAAAAAGGAAAAAAATACAAACAAAACCATTGAAAACAAATTAAGGGATATTCAAACTTGGCAGACATGCAGTAAGATTACAAATCATTGAATACTATTGTCACATTGTATATGCAAAGCATGTACACTAAAGTTTAAACAAGTAGTTTTCAGAATTTTCTTGCACGAACCGACATGAAAAATTATTAAATCTATCACATGCTACTCCGCAGTGGATTATTGTGCCCGTACAGCGAGAGGCAAATTGGGGTAAAGAAGCCTGCGCGAGGATATTACGTGTGACCAGCAGCTGGATTCACAATTTATACATGGCCATTTGTACATGAGTACAACCACTACGTCACGCTCCCCGTTCCAAATGGAGAGAACTTGTTTTCTCTCCCGAATATAACACGCGAGGACGACATGTAATATTCCACTTAATTCCAAGCTCAATTACTCAGTCGAAGCACTTTGAAATACATTGTTTTCCCCTCGTCGATTGCAGATTCTTGACAACGGGGGAATTCAGGTGGGGAGATGCAACCGAGTCAGTCACTAGGGAAATGACAAGTGTGAACTAATGAACCAAAAGTTAATTACACGACGAGCGCCCTTTAAATAAGAGAGAGGTTCTCGGAAGAATGAAATTAAATGTTGTAGTACTTTTGACATTTCGTGTTTGAACTGGTCACTATAATAGTTAATACGCTCGTCTCGTTCGTATAGAAGAAGCTCGGAAATGAATTTTTCAACCCAGTGATTTACTCGAGCGATTCACCGCGGCCGACACGAGTGAAGTGGGCCTCTTCAAATTCATATTATTAGTCACGGAGATGAGTCCCCTTTGCTTTCTGATAAAATCTAGACCTTCCATTTAATATCTGTTGCACGCGAACCTGTCTCCGTTTGCGTTAGATTGTTTGTCTTTCGAGGTTCGCGGTGAAATGCCCGCTAGCTTCTCCCTAAAGTGTCCATGCAATGAATTTTGCGATTCTTGTTGCACATTCTGTGCAACTTTCTGCTCCTCTTGAGTTTCTAAAAACTAGCTTGCGTTTCTTTTTGGTAAATTTCATTGAAAAGTGCACTTCTTTTATGCATTTTTAAAATGTCCCGGTGCTTTTTCTTTTGAGGACAGGTGTAGGATTGAGGACGTCCTCGATTAGAAAACGTGTACAAAACCAATGGTGGCTGTTGCAAAACAGTATAAAACAGAGGAGGAATAAAAACAAACCATCGATGTACACCTGAAACACATAGTGATGCGTGTGTGTGTACATGTAAACACCTTCAACCGTGGACCTTGAACAATAGAGAACAATAGGTCCTCGGTAGACAAAAGTCCACGAATGAGATTTGTGTACAAACAATATGGGAGCTCTTTTAAAGAAAAAAAATTACAAAAAAAGGGAAATAGGGTCCACGGTTGAAGGTGTATGCACACATTGTGTGTGGAGACAAGTTTATGGTGTAAATCGAGGACACACTTGCGAAACAACGTCGCCAAATTGAGGACAGCAAAGGAATCGAGGACGTCTTCGATTAAAAAAACAATGTACAAAACCAATAGGAGATTAGGAGTTTATGCAAATAGGTACAAACGTCTATTTACACCGTAAGCATAGTTGAGTATTTTCATGGAGAGATTGTTTAGAGGTCATGGATAATTCAGCCCCTTTTAAGCATACAACGACCGTCGGGTCTTGCATGGCAATACATAATCTTGATTTAAAAAAACAGGTCACAGGTTGAAGTCCCGCCCTGCCGATTTCTTTGTTCACTTTGACATTTATGCAAATTTACCTAGTCAGTTCCCCCTGTGGTTTATTTGTGTATTATAAAGTAAAAAGTCGTATCGTCATTGAGTGATCCCCACAATGTCGCTTCCCAGGTTGTATCGTAAAACTGGGCGTGATCCCTGCCCACACGGAATTCTGGTGTTTATGACTTCTGACTAGCGCCCTCGAACAAGGATACTGACAAATTGGTGAAACCGCCAACATAGGGCAAGATAGCTCAGTTGGTAGAGCGCCGGTCCAGTATTCTGGAGGTCGCATGCAGGTTCAAGTCCCGCCTTGCCGATTTCTTTGTTCACTTTGAGAACAAAAATACATGTTTGTTCTCACAAAAAATCTGTAGTTTTTTTCCTCCAATAGATCCGAGCACACGAAAACGTGGTTTTCGAGGTCGTCACGATAAACATGGTCATACGAAGCATCTCCACCATCGTGTCGTGCGTGGTACCGGAGGAAGATGAGAACGAGGTTGAGGCGGATGCCCCCGATGACGACGAAGAATATAAAGGTAAGGACAAAATAATGTGTTTGAGTAATAACCTCGTGTTTATTAAGACAACAACAATTAATGGACTTGGGGTGGGTAAAACAAAAATGAAGTTCGCGGAGTTGTAGTCGAGTACACTAGGAATGGGCTGATGTGATTTTACATTCAAATCGGACACGGCCAGTTATAGCAGGATGTGATTTCAACAAAAGATTTCTAACATCACATCCAAATGCTCCAAATTCACATCCTCCATCCAAATTCACATCCTGGGCTAGTCGTTAAAGTCCAAATGCACATCAACTGGATGTGAATTTGCATTTGAACGACCTTATCCAAAATGTAAATTTGGAAGAGGATGGGAATTTGGAGCATTTGGATGTGATTTCGGAAATCTGTTGTTGAAATCACATTCTGCTGTTGGCCGTGTCGGCTTTGAATGCAAAATCACATTAAGCCCGTTTCCAGTGGTACTTTCTGAGTACTTTTGTTGTACTACTGAGTAATGTTTGTTGCAAAGAAACAAAGCAAGTTAAACATTGAAAGTCAACAACAAATGACGCCAGTGTTAAAACAAAAATTCACTTGTGATTTTGGATGTACAGTATACAGATTTTTATTCAAAGTTTTGGGACAGAAGTACACGAAAATTGCTCGGTCGAGTACTATACAGAATGGTTTTGTCTTAAAAGCTTAATTCATACAAGATCCTGATTGTCCAAAGAATTCAATTTGTTGAGCATTTACTGTTCAGTGTCTGTGCTGTACAGCTCTATCCATATGCCTACCAGATCATCTTAATATCTGGGGCCAATTTCATAGAGCTGCTAAGCACAAAAATTTGCTTAGCACAACAAAGTCTTGCTCATTAAAAACAGGTTACCAGCCAAAATTCTACTGGTTTTTCACGCTAAGTAAAAAAACCAGCTGATTATCAATCGAAAACAATAAAGATCACGTGAACCTTTGGTCTGTAACCTTGTTTTTGCCAAAGATAAATGTTCATGCTAAGCTAATTTGTGTGCTTAGCAGCTCTATGAAATTGGCCCCTGGTAGTTAAGCTGGTACTTGGAAAGTACTCGGCTATACAACTCTGAAAGTACGGTTTCAAAAGATTATGTTTTGCTATCTAACGAGACACAGTGCTTTACAGATTTCCTAATCACTGCCTTATGAAACAAAATCTATTATGTTAGGAGTGTATGGGCAATTCATAAAAAAGCGATTCGCAAGTTCCACCTCGATATGTAGACGGAATATAATATTGATCGGCGTTAAAAGTTATGCCTTGACGTAAACTGTTACGACGACGTGAGGACAGCTATTGGGCTCGTTTGTGGGATCTGGGCTAATTTCATGGCTCTGCAGCTGACCACAGAATCCCGCGCTTAATTACGATCACCATTTTGCGCTAACCGCGCTAGCAGACAAATTCTGCGCTAACCCTGTAAGCACATACTCTTTAGTTACGGGATGTACGCATGCACAGAAGCCAACATCCCACGCTTACCGAAATACGCTATACCGTAAGCACGACATTTTATGCTCGAGTAAGCAAGGATTGTTCACTAACACTAAGCAGATCCATGAAATTGGGCCCAGAACTGTCAAGGAAAAGGGCGTTATCTGAATTTGGTTTCTGTAACCGAACGTATGTACAGGGTGGTCCAAAAAAAACTATACCCAACTTTGGAGGCCATTTTCTCCTAGATGATAAAATATTTTAGTAATTTGGTTTGCATATTATTAAAGCATATATCGTTGAGCATTATTGGTGAAAATAGGAAAGATATTACATTAATATTTTTGGAGATATTCCTATTTTTAGCGAGTATGTGTAAAAATGGCTTTTCCACGGGAGCTGTCAATGCATCAACATGTTTGAATATGATATGACACAATAATGTAATGACGCGATAGTCCTTTGACAAATGTTTTTGCGAGAGCTTCTTTTATTTACACTAAAATGGATAAATAATACTTTTTAATAGATAGGCTTCTGGTTTTGTTCATTTCAGTTAGTTCAACAAATGATATAATTTCATGTATCTGGAACATCAATATCAAAATGGCCTCCAAAGTTGGGTATAGTTTTTTTTGGACCACCCTGTATATTTTGTTTTTCGAAACGGAACACGTTATTGACGCGAAAATCTTAAAATCCTTGTTCTTTACAGTATTCATGTAGCTGTGGTTTAGCAGCATCGGGTTAACACTGAAAAGCACTGTGTCTCCTAAGTTCCCAACTTTTGCGCATTGGCTGCGTTATATATCCCAACCAGCAAAGCTCGCAGCTGACCGTCAGTCGAACTCTTGGTGGCAGCATTGTATTGTTCTTGTAATACATTGTCGAGTACAAAGGAAGTCACTATAAACTATCTCGTGTAGCGGGTCTTGTTGTATTTTTCAAGGCACTTAGGTAAACTAGTCCGGTTTCCCCTCAGCCTTGCTCGGTGGTTGAAACAATCCACAAGAACATTTGGCGAAGAAAAAGATAAACGTTAACGATACTCAGATTGGAACCACAGACCTTTCGATCCATAGCTCACTTCTCTACCAACTAGGCTATTGGCGAGTTGGTTGAGGACAGCCGTTCTTTATAGTTCTTTATTGTAGCTGAGTTGCCATTGTTCTTTCTCATGAATATACATTCACGTCAACCAAGCTGCTAAAAAAAATAAAAAAAAAATCGCAAACCGCTACACGGGTTAGTATTAAGCGTCTTCCAAGTACAAACCTATCAGCAAGCGTATATACACGTGAATCTTTCGTGAACCAGTGTGCAGCTTCATGTGCAGTTTATGCCTAATTTTGCCAGCTATAGCGCCATCAAGTGTTCAGTGGTTGTGCCCCTTTACCATAAACTCACGTTTGTATTTTTGTTTTGCGCTTCTGCTGCCCAACTATCACCCTACCCAACCCTGTTTTCTGGGCACCCAAACAAAACCAATCAAATGAACAATCTAGTTCAGAAAATTCACCGAACGTTCAATGGGTTTAACGGGTTTAATTTACATTGTTTTATTATAAATGTACGGGTTTTCGTACCAATAATTATTTTCCCGAACAATTCACATTGTCATCAGTGCGTTGTATTTTATGCACCAAATAATAATAATATTCACATCACCAGTTCTGCTCGTTGCAAATCATTAATCCTGGGCGTTCATTATAGTAATGTAATTAATTGGTCCAAACCCTGGCTTTAAAATCGCTTGTCTTTGACATGGCTTTACTAACTGTCATGCTTATATTGAAGGAAAAAAAACCCACCTTTTCGTTCATGTAGCTGGGAACACCAGTAAATAATGCATAAACACGATAAGCGTGTATTTCTACTTGCCTAATTTCTTATACAGTTGACCCTAAATGTTTGAAAATGACCAGATGGTCATTCAGGTTTTTGCTTCGAATTGCCGTTTTATAAAACTGATTTTTTTGGTTTACTTACTTTAAATCACAATATTTTCTAAACACCAAATTTTTCTCTACAAAAAGCGAGATTAAGGGAACATTTTGAAATCATTTCAATGTAAGTATACGTGCTTTACTTATTCTGCTTCTAACACTTGCTTTTACTCGGATCAATTTTTAATTAAGAATCCGGGTCCTCTAAGTCCTGGATAATTTTTCCGCGTCGCAAACAGCACTGTTTTTCCGGGTCAAAATGTCCCGCAAATTGAGTCCAAAAAGTGTCGATTTGATCTGGAAATTACAATTTTTGTAAGGTCCAAAAGTGGCATTGTGACCCGACCAAGTTTAATTGCGACCCGGAAAATGTTATTGTGATCCGGAAAAAGTATTATTTTGATCTGGAAAAGTGCCATTTTGATCTGGATTCCGCGTCAAATCTAACCCGGGTATTTTTTAGAGTGTAGTTTCGCCATTGGGTAATTATATAAACAAAATTTAACACTAAAATACTAACTCGTTCTTTTGTCTAATACTGCAGAAATGTGTAACAATCTGTTTGAACAAAATTATGTGAAAGGAATAATTTTGTAACAGGCTGTTTGATGTAACTTTTGCAAAGAACAGCAAAAAACAAAACTAAAACTACTTCTTTATTTATCTACTAAAACTTCCTTCCCACTTTGTAGTTTGTAAACGACTCGAGAGTTTGTAGAAATAATATGCTTAGAGGGAAAATCATTAAGAACTACTTTCAAAACGATTTCTTTTTCCGAAGATTTCTTTTTTTCTCTTATTTAATTCAAGTAATTCAATAAACGATTGATAACCGCACTGCTTTTTCTCTCGCTATAAATGCCCACTTGACGTCGTGAAGTAAAGAATAAGTTAGTCAATCGAGGAGTAATCATTGCCAAAGAGGAAAAGGTGCCCGGAAAACCCTTTAAGAAAGCAGGTAACAAAACAGCCAGCCAATCAGAACTCTCGTAAGAAAAGCTGGCAGGTTAGATTTCTACATGGGCATGCGCACACACACACAAAAACAATCACCTTCGTTACCACTATATGAATGGGCATGATGTGATTTTACATTCAAAGCGGACACGGCAAGTAGTGGCAGGAGTGGGATTTCAACAAAAGATTTCCGATATCGCATCCAAATGCTCCAAATTCACATCTTCTTCCAAATTCACATCCTGGGTTAAGTCGTTTAAGTCCAGATTCACATCGACTTGATGTGAATGTGCATTTTAACGACCTTATCCAGGATGTGAATTAGAAGCATTTGGATGGGATTTTGAAAAAAATCTTTTGTTGAAATCACCTCCTGCTACTGGTCGTGAACGCTTTGAATGCAAAGTCACATCATGCCCATTCCTAGTGTACGCACCTCAACGAATATTCAGTAACATCTTAGTTGTGAATAATCGTTCATTCTATTCAAGTGTAAAACGTGAGTTTTTCTTTTCTTTATCAAGCTAGGCCGACTATGGATTGACTCGTCGTGTGGCCTCGGGTCATTAAAACAAAACCAATCTTTCAAACTTGCACGGCACTTACTTTTCATAAAAATGACCTCTTTTTTGGCAGTAGTATGTAGCAGTAGCCAAATCATTCTGCACCGCATGACCATTCTATGCTGTATAAACGCCTGTTTATATTGTGTTCTTTAGACCTTGTTATGAAAGGTTCTTTCACCGTGCAATTTATATTCTTATTGCCCGAAGGAAGTGTTTTACTGTCCCGTCACATCGTCAGATGACGTGTTGGCCTTGGCTTACGTGCCTAGTGTGTGCACAGCCAATGGTGTTGATACTCACACGATTTGGGTGCATTGGGCACGTTGGTGTAACAAGAAAAACCAGTGAAATCGTGTGGGCACCAGCGGCGTACCCTTTTGCTGTAATAATAAGAAGTGTGTATGCCCCCGTTTTGTTTTTTGTGTGTTTTTTCGGACCTCAATTCACTCTACACAGGCGCCGCTGCGTTCTTCACATGGAGCAGTACGGACGCAACGCGCGCCTCAATCTCTATATATGCCATACCATAAACATATCTTTGACTTAAAAAAAAATGTTTTGACTTATATCCGAAAGGTATTTATGAATGGAAATAGATAATATGGTTGGCTGGTTTTAAACTATAGTGAGTTGGATACCGGCCAATAGGCTTCGATGTTGGTAACGACCCTCGCCTTTGACCCTTTGGAAATCGCCTTAATTTGTTTAGGTTTCTTCTTCAAAATTACAGCATGACAAAAGGAATAGTTTCACGGGGAGTTTAGTGTCATCAATATCTTTAAAACCACAAGGTTTTTCAACAAAAAATTGTTTGGGTGGTTTTTTTGTGTATAGTTGTACAAAATAATGGTCAACTCGTCAACTCTACATTTTAACAATAACCACGGTGTAAAAAGTATTTTGAGTGGGCTTTGTGAACTAACAGGCGGTCTTGCTGGGGAATTTGTTTAATCAAGCTGGTCATCATTCAACTTAAAGTGATCGTATACGTTTGGCAATTGGTACCCACTGTTTGTTTCAATCCTATTTAGTTATAGATAATATATACCATAAAACTAACCTGTAAACATTTCATTTCAAAAGGTGGTAGCGATTTTGAGATATTGCCGAAAATCTGGAGCGGTTATGTCCATGCAGGAAGAATAATCTGCATTGGAATACACAATCTGAGAAACGTCACTGCAGTAACGCTTCTCAGATTCAAATAATTGTTTGGGATAAAAAGTGATATCTTTTCCCATAACCGCAGTACTTCGAAGTGAATCGTTTCTAAAAATGCATTATATCCAAAGCTGCTGTACTTCTTACCAAGTAATTAGGTAAACGACATAATCCCTCTACCACAGTTCACTTCACTAGCTTGACTTGCGACTGGCAACTGACTTGTGATTGATTTGCGACTGGCTTTTGTTTAAAGTGATTGGGCCTATACGACTCTGCTGTTTTGGAGTATGCGGGTACTAACAGTAAACAGTCGTGGGCTTTGGTCTTACAAAATGGCGCCGTTGCCACAAAATAAACGTCATCTGGTGTGACTGCAAATTTGCATTCTTGTGCCCCTTAAAGGAAGGATACACCATTAGTAATTGCTTGAATTAGCAGAAATGAGTGGATTTTTAATTTGTTGTTACAGTAAATATTGTTTAGCTGACCTGTCCAAAGTTTTACAATCATGGATGCCAAGACAACAAAAAACAAGAAAACGGCCTTCGTTTTCAATCGGAATATGGCAGTTATTCTTTATATAATTTTGAACATTATTACAGGATATCTAGCGCAATAATTTTACTCGTTGCCTAGAATCATAATCAATTTCAAATAAGTAAGATATTTCTTAATAATTCGGTAGTAATTTTTTTCTTCGATATTTGCAAATGGTGTATCCTACCTTTTATTTAAATGCATGCAAATTCTTCTCTTTTCTTAACTTCTTTTTCTTTCCTAAATGCTCTGCCTGTTTTTTGTTATTCAAACCTTTTTCTGAAGCTGCATTCAGACTGTTACAGCATGTAATGAACCGCAAACAAAATGAGAAAAGCATGAGTGCTCTTTTAATTTGTTTGTTTGGGGATTTCTGTCTTTTTTCTAATAAATACTTGATCTGGGAATTTTGGGGGCGCCAAATACTGTTTCTTTGCCACTTGCCTGTTTCATGTTCTTTTGGAGTAAAACATAGAACAGTCGTATGCCGGCCAATCTTTTTGTTTTTAGGATGCGATTGTGTAAATGAATGATATTATTATGGTGTTATTTTCTGGTCAGATTCGAGATACTCCATGTCCGGGGAAGATGGCAACGGTAAGCCCTCTTGAGACAACATTTAATTAGTCATTTAAAAAAATACAATTCACAAGGCGTGACGATTAATATAGTTTTTCCCGGCTATTTAAAAAAAAATAAAAAAATCACAAGCTCTCGCATTAAATTTCGTCCGAGAAAAGAATTCACACGCTTTTACTGAAGCAATTTAGTCATTTATCACTCAATTTCAAATTTTTGTGACTCTGTTTAAACGTTGTCTCTGGAATATTCGTCATTACAGATCAAATTCGTCCAGCTTATATCAATCAATTGCAAACTTATGTTAAATATTAAAAATTAGTCTGGTGTGTGCTTAACTCAATCACAAACCAGACTATTAAATTTACTTAGCATAAGTTTGAATATGATTGTTACAAAGACGAATTCGATCCTCAAATACTGCCTTTCGGCAACAGCTTAGACAAATTTGATCGGTAATGACCAACATTCTCTAAGAAATTATCTCCCATCCCGTTATTAGAGTGACCGAAATTTGAAATTGAATAATAAATTAGTTTGGTAAAAACGTTAGATTTATTTTTCTCGGAGGAAATTGATTGCGAGAGTTGGTGAATTTGAATGAAAAACAAAAAGTTTCAAAATAGCCGGGAAAAACATATACCATTAAAGCAAAATGTGTTTAAAATTGAGGGAAACAAAAAGAAAGAAAAACAGGAGAAAATCCACAAGAAAACAAGCAAACAAAGTTTGACAGACTGAGGTATTTATTCCCACAGTATTTTCACCCTTTATGCATTCAAAACATTGCCAACTATCACTTGCTTGACGTGAAGTGCACCAGGCCGGTAGGTCATGAGATATTGTTATAAATCAAAAGTGACTTGATTATCTCGTGCATGATTGAATGCACTCTCAATATTACACGGAACTGGGTTGAACCATAATGTGTGTTCGCACTCCTTTTCTTTACTCGCTATCAAATTTCAGACATTCTAGTTTTGTATTTCTTCCTATATCCTATAACTTATAAGGTCTTGTGCATATAATATGTTGCTGTTTGTCTGTTCGCGGTGAATGTTTGCTCGCTTAGCCGTTGCTATATTGCGCATTTTTTGTTTTAAGTGCCACACTGCAGATGAACACCGTGCACTGATTTAGATTCAGCTGCACAAGTTTGCGCTGCGCTGCACAGGTTTGAGTTACCAAGAAGGACTCACTGTATTTGATGCGTTATTAGCGCGGTACGCAGGTTTCTTTAGCGCACGGGGATACACAAACACGTACAGTATAATGTCGGATTTTTTGTTACAATTGGTATTTACCTTCACGATTAAAAAACAATTGGATTTCAGTTGTACAGCCTTTTGTTTCTTGTGAACTTTTCGACGTTTTACGTACCAAATGTCTTTAAGAATAGCTTTCTAAGTGTAAAAGAGTAAAACAAAAACTCACTCTCAAAAGAGTGCGTCTCTCATAAAACCACTTTAAAAAGGGTAAAATGGGGTTTTTGAGAACGAAAAACTAATCAAAAAAGAGTAAAAACCACTCCAGAAAGTACTTGTTTACTCTTTTGTTTTTGTTTTTTAAAGATTTTTTTCATTTTTAGAGAGTTGTCATTCATATAGCTTTTTGAGACAGTGACAATTTCAATATTTTGTAGTGGTTTTCACTCCTTTTATAGTAGTATATTCGCTCTCAAAAACTCATGTTGTTAAGAGAGACTCGCTTTTTTGAGAGTGAGCATGTTTACTCTTACATTTAGAGAGGTCGTTACGGTTTAGTTTGCGCCGTCACGTGTAGGCCTATTTTGTCTCAGTTTCACATTCTTCAATGTTCACTTTTCAATCTTCATGTGTTTTCTTGTCTGTTCATCTTTTTTTTCATTCTTCTATTTGTATTCCATATTGTTGTCTGGCGTCAATTTGTCCATGTCACAGGTAATGCAGCAACATGACGTGGTGTTTGACTTTGAGCCAGCGCTCATTTGAACCGTTATAGGCCTAAACCCACAGGTCACAATGTGCATTTTAATTGTACAGGCACCCAAATCACACCAGATATCGGCGATCTACGTTTTGTCCAGTCTCAGTTTCATTTTTTAACCTTGCGACGTGCGGCCATTTTGTTTTTACACGAACGCGCGTCCGTACTTTTTTTCAAAGTCGGTTGTATTTCGTGTGTATAAACCCACATGCTGTTCGGTTTTATGGCTTTATATGTCAACACAGTACTTTCCCATAGTGTCTGAATATATTCGATCCCAGCTGGTGTTGTTGAATGGGGCAAGGCAACAATATAGCATGATTAATTGCTTGGGTAGGTAAGGAAAATCCAGACTTGAAAGGCCCCTTTATGTACACAAAGGAATTGGATACTCGTGGGGCAGCACTTTGCTTTGCTAAAAGCTGTGTCACTGGTTTAACCATGGTTCAAGCGGCACTTACCATGCTATTCGGCATGCTTTGAACTAGGAATACATGTAATATGAGATTTCTTTTTTAAATGTGGACAAATCAATTGGTTTTTTTACGGCGATGCGACTTCGAAAAAAAGTACAATGGTACGTCGCAAGGTTAATATGGTGGCCTTCTTATTCCAATCATTTAGAATTGCCTTAAAATGACTTGGTTTGGTATTGTGGTGTTTATTTCTTAAGAAACGGTGTCCATGATAACATTACCAAGACATATCTTCAAACCAAATCGAACATTGGCATTCGGCTATAGTGTGATTGTTCGCTGTAATACATTGCAGTTGGTGTAGCAGTTGGCCAACGTATCGCCTCACAAGGGTCGTTTTTTAGTTTGCTATGTCCGCATACAATCCTGCACTGTAAACAGTTACCGTAAATGTTTGAGGTCGAAAGGCCAGAGTTGGGTGTTATATTTCGAGTGGTCTGGTGCCGCAAACGATATAGTTGAAAATACGATATAGTTGGAATGCACATTACAGCGTTTAAGGGGCAGGGATCTACACTTCTTTTGCAATAAATTAGTGTACTGAGCGTTTAGGATTGTCGTAACACAATTGTTATATTTAACTTCATATAAAATCACGATACAATAAACGATGTCATTTTGTTTTTTGCACAATTAACCTTCAAAGTTTTCGGAGGAACCAATTGTCAATCAAAGGAAAGCGGTAATTTTCTATGTATTCCACAATCTTCTAAAAAGATCATTTTTACCAAAGACGTATATTGGACAAATACACTTAACTGAAAGATAATTGTTAGTGACTTTATGTACAGGTGGTGAATGTACCAATCAATTATAATTACACAGGTATCAACCTACAACAAAAGATTTTCGTATTCGGGTCTATCAACGTATAATTATAATTAAGAAGCCATCTTCTTGACACTTACTTTATAGTCGAACGAGTTCTCTCTTTTTGAGATTTAGTTGAATGATTTATTATTCTGCATGTACAAGGAAAGAATCCATTCGCATTTTCTCTGGTTTTTGTTTGTTTGAATGCCCGTCCGTTCTGGTTTCTTGAAAGAACATTTCTTATTTTTTACTAACACTTTACAACTATGTAGACAGGTAGTTAAAATCGATCGATCAATCGAAACAGCACGGCAAGGTTTTGAAGTTTGCTTGTACGAAAAAGAGGCCATTTTGAAAGCGTGTGCCCGATATGTCAATTTGAGAACTTACCTAAGTAATGAAAAAAACGTACTTCGAATTTCGAGTTCATAATATCAACGAAGAACAGCGAAAAGAAAAACCTTTTTATTAATACTTTTCTTCGTGTGGTTTCCAGCTGGTCTTGACTTTGTTCATTTACACTTGTCAAAATGAACAGACACGGAACTAACGTGTAAACATGCATTCAAACTTCCATCGAACTGACTACGTACGCTGAATACGGTTGTATGTAAAGGTTGTCTGCTGTTTTAGTCGTCTACACTTGCGACTGTTTTTTTTAACATAAACTATCTACGTTGATTGTAAGTGCAGTGATCAGTTCATTACTTTGTACATTGAATAGGTACACTGTAAAAATATAGGCCCTACTGTAAAATTTACTGTCGAAAGTCGTGCAACAAGGTGCCATCTTTTTTTTCTGCAGTCGGACCGTGGTTGTTTTTACTGATAAACCGTAATTGTTTACTAGGAAAAGTCTGTAAATTCCTCCACTATCAGTCCAATTGGTATTTTTTTCTACAGTGTATAGGCGAATGGTCTTATTGTATCTTACCGGTTTTGTTTCTTCCTCAAAATTTGAGAACCGCTTTTAGTGTGTAATATTTCTCACGTCATGTGACGCGCCCATTTTTTATTTCCTGTCTGTCTGTTTGTTTTTATATTAAAGATGAAAAGATCATACATTAATGTTTGGTAACTGGTTCCACATTCCTTTACGGCAAATAGAAATCATTGCGGAAAATTTACACCCACGGAGACTACGTTTAAAGGGGCAGATGAAGTACGTTCCGGAGTGGGATGGCTATGTCTTCCTTGCAACACCATTGTAAGTAGTTTTATACTACCACTTTAAAACAAAACATCTGTCCGTAACAGAAGAGGGAAATTAAAAATCTTATAGCGTCATTTTTGCAGGCACTTCATTTCATGAGCAAGGGCTCATTGCAATAGCTACTCCAATTTTGTACCCAAAGTGGAATAACTTTCAAAGTGAACAAAGCAATTGGCAAGGCGGGACTCGAATCTGCGACCTCCGGAATACTGGACTGGCACTCTATCAACTGAGCTATCTTACCCTATTATGTTGGCGGTCTCCCAAATTGTCAGTATCTTTGTTCGAGGGCGCTATAGTCAGATGTCATAAACACCAGAATTCCGTGTGGCCAGGGATCACGCTTAATGTTACGATACAACCTGGCAAGCGACATTGCGGGTATCACTAAATAAGGATACGACTTTTTAATCTTATGGTTTATTTTGTGTAAAATGAACTAACACTTTAATTGGCATTGAGTGGTAATCGAAGTTGTGGTTGGTCTCTTTTCCAGCATGCCGAATCTGGAGGCTATGTTCCAGACGGGACTATACATCAACGATCTCAGCATGTACGACTCGAGCAGAGACTTGGTATTAGCTGGTACCCAGCAGTCAGCTGAACTGAAAATAGCCCTGGATCAGGTAAATACTACGCGAGTTGCCAGTGAGAAGAGCCATTAGTATCCAATGAGGCGGTAAACCGAGGGGTAAAAAGAGTTAATAACGCATTTTGTTTTTTATTTGTTGAGGCTGCAGATTTTTTTGCTCGGGAAAAGTAGTTGTTTAATAATTGTAATAAAATCAACTGTTAAAATAAGATAAGATAAACCTTTTTTGTGTGTATTTTTTAGGAGTTACAAAAGAGCGCGCAGCTCGAATCGAGCATGCGCAAACTGGACCAGGAGATGAAGCGCACCGACTCGTTGCTGTACCAGATGATCCCCAAAGCTGTAGCAGATAAGCTCAGGCGAGGGGAACCAGCGACGAGTACCTGTGAGGTACATTATTTGAGACGCCACTGGTAGTCGGCCATGTCGTTAACGAAAACAAATCATCATTTTATAATAACTCGCCACGAAGTCTATCACATTATTAAAACAGACAGGTGTCACGTTCGTACCTGTGTATATAGCCTCCAAGTTTGAAGTCCTTATTTTTACCGAAACTTACCTCGTGATACGCTTATGGAGACACACATTGTACGGACAGTAACGTGATTGGCTTCACTCAAATCAGCGTGAACAAACTTATCTCTGATTGGTTTTTGCCTACAGGTATTCAAAGACACCACGATACTCTTCAGTGACGTGATCGGCTTCACGCAAATCTGTTCACGCATTGAGCCTATGCAGGTTGTGGCCATGCTGAACGCAATGTACACAACATTCGACCAACTCACTGAATCCCACGAAGTGTACAAGGTGAGACACTGGCGGTCACGTTAAATTCACACTCGGGAGGTCACTCACATCAAATAAGCCGTAGAAGAGAGCCACCAAACTCTCCGAAAAAAGGGCAGTAAAAAGTGTAACAAAGCGAGACGCCATTAGCCCCCCCCAAAAAAAAAATTAAAAAAAATAAATAAATAAATAAATAAATAAATAAATAAAAAATAAAATATATTTATGTGCAATAGTTCGAAGTATACTATCAGAGCATAATTATGTGCAATGTATGATATCCAGAGGCGGATCTAGCTTTTAATTTAGGGGAGGAGGGCTGTACCCTTCACCTACCAAACTTGACTCCAATAACGGCGGGGGTCCGGTGCCCACTGAAGGGCCCCGGAAGAATTTGAATTCTAGATACTCTGAGGTGATTTCTGGCCACTTTCCTCTGAAATTACGTAATACATGTACATCGATACTACCGGGGTTTTTCTCGGGAGTTTCGTGGTTTTTTTGCAATGAAATAAACTTTGCTCAGCAGCCCAGGGGGGTATTTTAAAACGAGTTATTGTTCTATTTCGTCAACTTTGCTGAACTGCAGGTCGAAACCATAGGGGACGCCTACATGATCGTCGCCGGTGCCCCGACAGCAACGAAGTACCACGCGGTGCGCGTTGCCGAGATGGCGTTATCGATGAAGAGAGACATCGGCTCCCTAAAGGACCCATCTACAGGACAGTCGTTGCAGATTAGAATCGGTATTAAAGTCACAGTGCATGGGGGAAACTCCGACGAGAGAAAAGGGCCGTTTACCAAACCCCAGCTTCGTCTTCGTCTTTGGCTTCGTTCATGCAGTTTGGCAATGGTGATGAAGCCGAAAACGGAGCCTAAGCTTAGTTTTGGGAAATAAATAACAAAACAAAAAATATATGATTAGATGATGTAGCCTATAAATAATTGTCAACTACATGCAAACATCCACGATCCAGAGACAGGACTATAAAGTTGGATTCAGGACGAGTAGTTTCTCAATCTGTACAATAATTAATAATTATCGGTACCTGTACGGTCGCAAGTTGTGCACCCTTCTACAAACACGCTTTAATGAAATGCAGTTAGTTTTTTGCTAACAACGTATGAGAGATCTGTGTTTTGACTTTACTTTCAAACTGAACAAACTCTAGCTTGTTTCGGGAGTGAAGTGCTTATGTGTAATATCAGCTAATATCAGTTGTACTAAACAACTTATCCCAAGTTATGTGCAAGGCATAAAGGTATCCGAATAGATCCATCTAATACTTTATTTGGCAAAGTTTTCGAACTGGGAATAGCTGGAGTATGACATTTTTGTACTGAAAGATGACAGAATAATAACAAAAATACAAAAAAATACAAAAAAAACGACTAACAATGTTAGTGCCGTGGCACACTTAAGAGGCCGCGTCCGAATGTCTTGTCTGTATGGTTATTATCTAGGTGTTCGCCCATTACGATAACGCGTGAGCAGGCTGATAATAGACGTAGCCGTAGCTCTAGAAGCCCGTTTCGGACACGGCCTAAAACCAGGATAATTGTGGTATCGTTTGGAGCACCTGTTTAATCTTTTATTTCGGCTCGCAGGTATCCACTCGGGGATGGTCGTTGCCGGTGTGGTCGGCCTGAAGATGCCCCGCTACTGCCTGTTCGGCGACACGGTCAACACCGCCTCGCGTATGGAGTCGACGGGCGAAGCCATGAGGATACACCTCAGCGAGTCCACGCGGGACTACCTGCATAAGTGGCCGTACTACATCCTACTGGAGAGGCCGATGAAGACGGAGGTCAAGGTGATCCGGCCATTTCGGTTTTAGATATAACTAGTGCAAGTGTCCGTTTAAAATGGAAAACACTTAATAATAACAACCGATGTAGCGGTTCGCGATTTTTTTTTAAGGAGATGGGTGGTGCGTGAATGTCAATTCATGAGAAAGAGCAATGGCAACTCATATACATTAAAGAACTATATAGAATTATACAGACCGGTTCTTCAACCAACTCGCCAATAGCTTAGAGGAGAGATATGGATCGAAAGGTCTGTGGTTCGAATCCGACTATCGTTAACGTGTGTCTTTTTCTTCGACAAACTGTTTGATGGGTTATTTTAACCATAAAACAAGGTTGAAAGGAAAACCGGGTTAGGGTACATAAGTACCTTGAAAAGTACAACAAGAACCGCTACACTTGTTATTTGTTAGTGACTTCCGTTTAAAATGTTTTAACGACAAAGGACAAAATTCTACAAAAGACGAATGCACCCGAGGACTGAAAGGATCTATTGTTCGCCCATTGTGCTTCTGTCTTCGACAGGGTTATAACGATCGATGATATTCTATTGTGTTTTTCTTTGTTCATGTACTATAAGCTAATCTCATTTACTTATCGTACGCTGAGTTTAACGACAGAGAACAAAATTCAACAAAATACGAACGCCCGTAGACTGAACGGAATTATCGTTCGCCTATTGTGCTTCTGTCCACGGCAGGGTTATAACGACCGATGATGCCCTATTGTGTTTCCTTTTGAACAAACCATGGAGGATTCCTTCCTCCATAAACATACACACAGAGGTTTGCGTTTGTTTATGGTGTAAATGGAGGACACATACCTGGCGACACGAAGGTGAATTGGGGTTAGGGTTAGAATCGAGGACGACCTCGATTGAGATTCGTGTACAAAACCAATAAGAGCCGTCGGAAAAAGTTATAGTACAAACAAAGGAAATTTTCGAGAGGAACAAAGGAAACTTCTCGATTTACACCATAAACAAACGTGTATTCTCCTTTATGTGTAAGATCTCTTTAACTTCGTACTCACGGTTAATACGCCTCTTATTTCCCAGGGCAAAGGCCACATGAAGACTTTCTTTTTAATGGGGAAGGAGGCGGTGGATGACACTGATACGCCCTTTGGTTTATCTGGGGACGAGCAGATGAACGCCTCCAGGAGCTCGCTCAACTCGTCAACGGAGTCACTCAGAAGGTATCTAAAAGTACCAAACTCTTGAGGGCGTAACACTAGGAGGGGGCATGATGTTATTGTACATTCAAAGCGGACAAAGTCATTGATTTCAACAAATGATTTTAACAATCACATCCAATTGCTCAAAATTCACTTCTTCAGTCCAAGTTCACATCCTGGGTTAAGTCGTTAAGATTCAAATTCACATCCACTAGTTTCACATCCACAGCCGAGGATGTGAATTTTGAGCATTTGGATGTGATACCGTGTCAATGTTACGTCCGAACATGGTCCGAATGACACCTTTTTTTGTAATCATATTTGTGTAAAAAAATTTTTTTACATGATTTCAAAACCGTTAAAACATATTCCACACCCAAATACGGATGTTACATAAATACCTGAATCAACGTAATGATATTACTTTTAAAGATATGCATGGATAAATACCTCGCCGTATCCAAACCTGATGGAAGGACCCAATTAGGTTGTAGTTATAGAGCTATATTAAATTACTAGAGCACTGGCTCGATGTACAAAGTGATGCCTGCTGGATATGGGCGCATCCATGTTTGTGCACAAACCTATGGGAAAACTCGAAACTTTGTACGGCTTTTTTACGGCTATTTGCATATCTGCGTTTGTATTCTATACAGTAAGTTACCGAAGCCGATACGATCAAAACTGAAACGCACGATAAGCAAATGAGCGTTTCCACTTTGGCTTTGTTTTTGTGCAAACAGCGCAAAACATTCGCGTGCGCGTAACGTATCCGATGCAGATGATTTTAACTGGCATGATGCGCGTAAGTTTTTTGCGTCTGTTCTACTTGCACGCGCGTTGCAGACTATGCGTTGCAGACTATTTACTTATGCGGACTATGGCGACAATGAAATTGATGACGTGGTGTCATTTGTTTCGTTGTTGACATTGCCTTTTTTAAATCAAATATGACACCACGTTTTCACTTGTTGATATTCACACCAAGTTTAAAGTCTGCCACTTGCAGTGCTGGTTGCTATAACTTTAATGTGTGTTCTTATGCTGAGTAAACGACAGTGTTGTATTCGAGTCCCTGGAAGGCTTTTCACAAGTCCAGTCACAAGTCTTATCATAAAACCAGTCGCAAGTAACTGGTTGAACAATGACAAAGGAATGCTTTTGTTAACAGTTCATCTGAATAGCTATAGTGACTTGATGTAAGACTGAAGGACTTGTGGTGGACCTGCAGGGACTTGTGGGGAATTGCGGGGACTCAAATACAACTCTGGTAAACGGCTCTTGCTGCTAGCAAATGAAGTTGACGCCAGGTGTTAATTTGTTGTTTACTTTGTCTCCCCTGTTTTTGCAGTGCAATTAGCAGGGGACCGCGCGGCTCTTTCGAGACCGGAGGTCCACGGACACTGATTTCCCCAAACTACACCCCAGTCAACCTGGAGAAGGACCGGCCGCGCTCTGGGCTCTCGGGCCGCGTGGAGCGAGACACCCTGGATGCGCCCAACCCGCACGGCTCGCAGCGGCGCGTGGTGGAGGGCTCCAGCTCGCCCAAGGCCCCCCACAAGGAGACGAACGCCGCCCTCAACGTCAACAACTCGCGGGGGAGTTCAGAGGTCACGCACGACGTGCCCGTGGTGATGATCCTGGACGAGGGGAGGACGCCGTCGTCGCTGAAGGACAACAGGGTGAACAACGACCTCCCGGACCAGGGCAAGAACCGGGCCAATCTGCAGAGCCCGGTGGGCGAAGCCGAGATCAAGCCGCCCATTAACAATAATTCATCAGACAACAAGGGGACGGGCATGCCGAACGATTACAAGTCCAACATGAACAAGGGTGACACGTCGCCCGTCAGCAGCACCGGAAACTCGAACGTGCAGCACAGCACAACGTGTGTCCTTATTTAGGCCGAGTGCAGTTATTATCATGACTTGTATTCAGACCGTTTGTATGCAAAACTCTTTTGTTTATTTACAGACCGGAGCCGATTTTACACTTCAGGCATGCGCACAAGGTCCAATCTTGCCGCATAGAGACGCATGCGCAGTGCCAGTAGCTGTGTATGAGCGTTTTCCCACAATTTGTCGCTTTTTACAGTTTCGCGTGAACAACGAGACAACTGGCGTTAGTCGTACATAGCACCGGATGTCCGATACGGACACGGAGCCTTAGGAGTCTTACGATTTGCACCTAAACATCACTTGCTCAACTTCACATCCAGTCGCACCCTACCCTTTATTATTGTCCCGGCTCGCAATATATTGTGTGCGACAGCTCATCACAGACCCAAAGAGTGCAATGTTTATTTTGGTATCAAGCGTACACAATAGTGTCATCATACGCGAACGACCAAAACCTTTTTTTTCCAAGAAAAGTCTCACTTTTTACCTGAAAGGCTCAACTGGCTATAACGTTCAGGTATCGCGTCTATCGAAACGTATGCAGCCTATGAGATACATTCAAAGTGTCAAAGTGACAATTATGGTAAGCTAAATGCTTACTCTACAATTATGTTGCGATACCAAAAAGCCAACGTCTACCATGAGGTATTATTTGATTCAATATTTTTTTTGGTCGCTTGCTTTTAATATCAGGGGCCAATTTCATAAAACGTGTAAGCACCAAAATTTGCTTAGCATGAAAATTCTTCCTTGGAAAAAACAGGGTTACAAACCAACATTTCCGTTGATGTTTATTGTTTGTGACTGGTATTCAGCTGTTTTTTTGCTTTGAATGAAAAGCTTGTGCAGTTTTGGCCGATAACCTGTTTTTACTGAGCAAGACATTTTTGTGCTAAGCAAATTTTTGTGCTTACATGTTTTATGAAATTGGCCCCTGTTTGGAGGTCCATGAGAAGCGTATTCGGCGTTTGAAAATACACAATTTAGTCAAAGGTATAGAAAATGATCGACCGAGAGAAGGCGCCTTGATTTTTTTTGTATTCCCTGTGGAGACAACGGTTACACATAATACCGACACACATATTCGCATTTGTGTATCTGTAGACATCGATTTGTTCTCGTGTACAAAATGGTTAGAAAATCGACAGGTTTTTTTTCAACCACAAATAATTTCCTGGGTTGAAATTTCGACCCAATATAACCTTATACCCTAACCCAAACACTAACCCTAACCCACATCCTAACCCTAGTATTTGAGTAATTTTGAGTCAATCCATATATCTATTTCGTGATAAACCTTGTGGATACATGTACACTTGTGGAGATGTATATTCCCATTGTGTTCACGTCTTCAAATGGTACCGTATTTCCCTCCAACGGTGTGTGTGCACACACACCTTTCTATATGAACCCATGTACGTTCCTCTCGTTTGTACTTCTTTGGAAGGCCTTCCATATGAACCTTTCGTATAATACTCTGATTTCGAACACGTTGTACGCAACCGTCAAATCACGATTATACTCTCTTGCTTGTTATTTTTTTTAAATACACACCACATAAATTTGCTCACTAAAGTGTATTTTAATTTAAATAACCTTTAAGTTTTGTCACAAATGATTCTAACTGTTTTTTTTTTAAAGTAAGTAAGAAAATAGTTTGGATCGATTTGAACGTCGGAAGTTGTAAATTGTATGTAAATTAAACTGTAAATATTGTTCACATCTGTTGTACATTTTATAGACACGGGTACCCTGATAACCATCTCAATTTGAAGTGCTAACACAGTACGATATTACATTGGTTACCAATTAGGCTCCTCTCAGTTCATCCAATTTGGATAATCTTGTGCATGCGTCACTTCCAGATAAGTTCCTATACTTCATTGGTTGTAGCGGTTCGCGATTTTTTTTTCCGCAGCTGGGCAGTGCGTAAATGTATTATTCATGAGAAAGAACAATAGCAACTCAGCTACATTAAAGAACTATAAAGAACGGCTGTCCACAACTAACTCGCCAATAGCCTTGTTGGTACAGAGAGGTGAACCATGGATCAAAAGGTTTGTAATTCGAATCTGGCTATCGTTAAAGGAAACATGTAGTCTAACATCTTCATTACGCATTTTTTGTTTTAAATCAATAGATTTATGTGTATCAAATGTGAATAAAAAGCAAAACTGGTTCTAGTGTACGTTTAGTGTGGTAATTTGCCGTCCAGAAATTGACCCCCCCTTTTTAAATTTCGCGGCCACTCAAAATGAGTGACGTAAATCGAGTCAGAACCCGGACAAATTATCGATAGTCGGTACGCGACGTCTAGGTACGAGACGGGTTCGCGTGGCCACGTACGCTTAACAATTGTTGCCTGCTGTGACATGGTCCATGGCGTTTTGTACACCCGAGGGGGAAAATGGCACCCGAGGCGAAGCCGAGGGTGCCATTTGCCCCCGAGGGTGTACAAAACGCCATGGACCATATCACAGCAGGCAACAATTGTTTTGTTATACCACGGTAATAGATTACAGCAGGCAAGAATTGTTTGTTATGGGTCCGTTCCCGTTGCGGTGCAAAATTGCCGAAGTAGTCGCACTGAATGTTCCGTGTTTTTCTTCGTACTGGCGCTGTCCTGCTCGAAAATCAAATTTCTGATCTCCTCTTTTGAACGAGACATAAATCGCTTCTTTGGAGGTGACTTAATGCTGTCGTCTGCCGACATTACGGAGAAAATAAGGCAAAATTGGAACAGAAAAAAAGCAGACGAACAGCATAAACGAAAGCCGGTGTAAACAACAATGGCGGTCGTTAGTCGTTGCCGAAAGTGCTAACTTCACTGTTCCCTGTTTACATCGCACAGGAACATACATCAATTTACGTAGTACCAGCTAATATAACACAGCGTTGCTAGACTCTAATATCAGTCGCTTCCATGGTATTTATCACAGAAATGGCCGGCCAGGCTATGCGCTAGCGTGTAAAAAAAGATTCCGCGGCCTGGAAAAAGAAAGTTCATGTACCCCGTGGGGTACATGAACTCATGTACCACGCGTACTCGGCGTACATCACTCATCATACCATGCTCATACATCGGCACACTCGGATACATGCGTTTTTGTTGCATGTCACGTGAACGCTTCTCGACCAATAAAAATTCACAATCTATTGCCGTGGTATAACAAACACATTTGTTGTGTGTACGAGAGTGAACGAATCCCGTACGCCTTGTGCACACGTACGTACATGTACATGTAAACGCGATCACCCACACGCACGCTGTCCAAAGCAAAGGATACCGTACAAAGTACATGTACATGTACAGTAATCGGCGCGGACTAAACATGGACGATCGTGAAAGTTCTTCGTCGGTTTTTAGTGAATCTGACGAAAACAGTACAGATTCGTCCGATTGGAATATCGTTAGGACAGCATCTGACTTCAGCATGTTTTTTAAGGGCATGCCAAAGTTGCTGTACAGACCAGTGTCGAAGCACGACCGCTCAAAATGGTCGCTGCAGATCGGGCCGAAATAGACTAGGCCCGGCGGGACCACTTCGCTCTGGTAAGATTTACTTTGGCTGTCCAAATCCTCCGATGTTTAGGATCAGCCGAAAACAAATGAAGGCTTACTCCATCCTTGGTAGTTTTGCTACACCCAGCAGCTACACATCTAGTCGGCATGACTGAAAACAGTTGTATTTTTACCCTGATTTAGAATAAAAAACCGGCATGGTAAACTCGTACTCGTAGACAAAGACTTGTTGCATGCAATGCGCGCATAATGCAAGCCAGGCCCGGGTAGCGCACCCCCGCAGTGAGGCAATTCTCTGCCTCGATTTTTGTCATACCCCACGCGAAGTTTTATGTTAATGAGGCTTCCCTTTGAGGGGCGGAGTGGTATGACTAAACATTTTCAAAAATTATTTTCTCCCATTTATCACAGAAAATAAACACAACCTCACACATAATGTTGTTGTCAATATGATACTTTATTGATTTAAGCAAAAAAAAACCTTATTACATGTTTCCTTTAACGTTTTTGTTGTCATCGCCAAATGTTCTTGACTTGTGGATTATTTAACCATAGCGCAAGGCTGAGGGCAAACTGGGTCGTTGCCTAAGTGCCTTGAAAAATACAAGAACCGCTACACGAGATATAGTTTATAGTGACTTCCTCGTGCACAAGGCGTGAGAAACATAAAACAATGTCGATTTATACCGTGACGCACAATGAACACGCAGAACCGCGTTAATTTTGCAAGACACCAATCGCAAAACGCGTAAGAAGTTAATCGCGTGTTGTTCGTTTATATCTGGGTTCCACTGTAATACCGGCAATAGTTGGGGAGTAACCTGCTATGGAGTGGCATCTCATCCAGGGCAAATAGGGATATTTCCAGTCGTTTCATGCTACTAAAACCAGGTCTTGGCTTAGCTTTGCATATTGGTGTTTGGAAATAGTAGATTTATATTTTTTATGTTTGTAGATAATAGGGAGTAAAAAAAGCAATCGGGTTTATTACTAACTGTCTTCTTGAACGGCCCTCTCGTGTAGAAAATTGCCCAGGCCGTGAGTAAGTATTTAGCTTCGAAACAAGCACAGGGTTTCTTCAAAATAAGATATTATTTTTCGTTGCTAATTAAAAACACGAGAAATCATGACGAAAATCAGTTCAATCTGCTGATAATAATTATGATTATTTCAAGGTTAGAGATGGCATTTCCTTCTTATCGTGTGTTTGAATTGTAAAACTTGACAGCGTGTATAATATAATGGGTTGTGGGCAGGAGCTGCTAAGCACAAAAATGTGCTCAGCAGGTTATCAGCCAAAATTATACGGGTTTTTCCTGCTAAGCCGAATCCCAGCTGATTGTCAATCGAAAACAATAAAAACCACGTGACAATTTGGTCTGTTTTTACCTTGTTTTTGCTAAGGACAAATGTTAATGCTAAGCAAATTGTTGTGCTTAGCAGCTCTATGAAATTGACCCCAGGTGTGAGTAGCATCAATTCAGACGCTATGAAATACGGATGCATGCCTATTAAAGTTAAAGGTAATTTTCAGCGTGTTCGAATAGTCACCCGCGCTTACCCGTACCTAAATCGGGGAACGGTTGTACATGCTAAGTACATGAAGAAGGAGGAGTCAGGTTGGCGTAGCGATTCTTTCCTCGCCTCCCACCGCTATGACCCGGATCGGAACCCCGCCTAGGCCAATGCGTGGATTGGGTTTTTAGCAGAGTTGTATTCGAGTCCCTGCAAGTCTTTGCACAAGTCCTGTCACAAGTCCAGTCATAAAGGCAGTCATAAGTAACTGGTTGAACAATGACAAAGGAATGCTTTTGTCAAAGCTCATTTGAATAGCTTGTGATTTGATTTGGAACTGGAGGACTTGTGATGGACTTGCAGGGACTTACAGGGACTTGTGATGGACTTGACTATACATCCCTGGTTTTTAGTCCCTGTCTGATTCCGTGTGTTTTCCCCAGCATATTCTTCTGAGCTTTTCCTCCCAACTCTAAAACTGTAATTTCTTCACATTGTCTTCTCTCACTTGGCCCTATAGGAGAACAATGGATTTCACTGAATGGGCTACCCAGTATAAATAATAATCAAAGGTAAACGAACGATCTCGGATCACTCGAGTCAACGAGTGACGTTCGTATACGTAAATACGCGGCCATATGCAACAGTGATAACATGTATTTTCCTTCCTTGAAAACTCTCCAAATGAATTTATATTTATGTCGCCGTTTTTAAAAAATAACATTAATTTGTCGTTACAATTACACGATATCTAGCGCAATCATTTTGCTGGATGCCTAGAATCATTATTTATACTTTCAAATAAGTAAGATATTTCTTAATAATTCGGTAGTAAACATTTTCGATATCTGCAAATGGTGTATTCTACCTTTAATAAAATAATCACTTTAAATGATATGAGATAAATAAATAACTATTTTGAAGTCGGAGACACATTTTTGATTTTGTATTTTTTCGGCTTTTTATTAAAGGGGTACTATGTCCTGAAATCCCTGAAAATGTCATGTTTTAGATTGTTTACTTATTCTATTTTAAACATTCGGTTGAAAGCAAACCAACCTAATGTCTTACGGTTCCCGAGAACAGACAAACAAAATACGTTGTTTACGTTTGAAGCGGCGGACATTTTTGGGGTATTCTTATATACGCATTCTGAGCCGTCACGGAATTCTGGGCTGTATCTCGTATAATTGGCATATGAAGCGCGAATGTGGCAGAGAAACCCCCCCCCCCCCCCCACCTTCTTTTGTGTTGACTATTGTGTTCCCGGAATCTCAAGAATTCTTTAAGTTAGGTTTCAAGAGGGGTCGTGTTAGGTAACAATAGTGTTGAGTGTGTATAATAAGGTATAGGGATAATTGGGTACCCCTCTGCCGCATATCGTGCTGGGTATAATAATCGGCGCGGTGGTAGCATCAGACTGGTGCCTTAAACAGTGCATCGAATACACGACCAATATCACACTGGTTACTGAGGTTCCATGCCACTCTATAGTATACGTGTCTGCGAGATAGCAGCATCGCCGCAGCTATGACGTACGTTGTCATTATAGAGTCGTGACTACAACCAAAAAGCTCAAGTATTAGGGGTCAAAAAGGTGAACTCGTTCTACACAAGAATAATCGAACGGGTTTGAGGATTTTGAAGACCGACCACAAGAATGTTGAACGAGCCGATCCACGAAGGAACCACATTTTCATTATCCACTCGAAAGACGACCACCGAACTTGATTTTGTTGCATGGAGTCAACATCGAAATATGTCTCTCACCGTACGGAATATCTTAAGGAAACACGTTGGAAAATCATCCAAGCGCACGGTATAAATGGTAAGTTTATATCGGTTAATTCTTTTATTATTTCGATTATTCTATCTATTCTAATACAGTACATATAATAAGTGAGTTTCACATACCGCGGCCATCTTGAATCCATCGTAGAAGAGGGGAACAATGGAGATTCGGTGTATTATAGGCATATTTGTTCCCTAGTGCAATATTAGGCACTCACACTCAATAAACCATTTGCGTGTAATTAGGGCATAACATGGCGAGGACCCGGTCACAACTGCGTGATTAATGGACCGGGTTGGGGGATGACCTCTGGTAATGGACCGAGCCGAAGGCAAGGTCCATTACCAGCGGTCATGTGCAGTGCCAGTAGCTGTGTATGAGCGTTTCCCCACAATTTGTCACTTTTTGCAGTTACGCGTGAACAACGAGACAACTGGCGTTAGTCGTACACTGCAAATTTATTGGTCAATTATAATGTTGGGTAAACCGTTTTCACCTCTCGTTGGTCAAAAGTGCTGAATGTTGGTAAACATTATTATTTGCCCAACACATATCTTTGTCTTTTACAAAATTATTGGTCAATGAAAGTATTACCCAAGAATTGGTCAACGGGAGCGCGGCATGAACATAGACTTGCCCATGCCTAAATCTACCGGCAAAAAGTGCATGCAATTTGCCACGAGTGATATGCATCTAAACCTTATATTGGGGTGTACTTTAGATTATCTTTAAAGTAATTTTCATTACTTGAATATTTTTTGCATTTTAATTGCAAAATGGTAGGCCGTCGTTAGCTTTTTTCTTATTTGGCGGACTTGGAAAAAGTCTACATGGTTTTTAACCAACAAAAAAGCAAAGTTCCCGCACCGCCGGCCAATCGTGCACATAGTTAGTACATGTATGTACAATGTACATTGTACATCCAACTGCGTACGCAGTACATACACTCACATGTACGCACGTAGTAGACATTGATGTTGGAGATCTCCTCTGGGAATAGGGCCTGGAAAGCCTCAATGAAACGTTCTCAGGTAATGTAAGAACTTAGAATGTTGTTTCTGTTAACATAGAACTATCCAGGCCAGGTGTGTCATTATTGTCTTGTCATATTCATCAAAGAGAAACAGTACTCCTAACTCCCTAGGGTGTGTGCAAAATCATATTGAGTTTGGAGGATTTAGGAGGGTTAGGGTTAATCTGCAATTCCCAATTCGTGCCGAACTAGTTACGATAATCGTAACCCACCATCCTTCCGATGGCCGAAGACCGGAGGGTTATGAGACAAATTGTGTACAAAATTACCGGTTTTGCAATTTTGACCATGTTTACATGTGGTTGCCACTGCGCCCCAAATTTGCCTCTTCGTGAAAACGCTAAAGTCAATCCGTGCACCTGGATAGTTCTATGTTAACATAAACAACTGTCTCAGTTCTTACATTACAGTGAGAACGTTTCATTGAGGCTTTCCAGGCCCCATTCCCGGAGGAGATCTTTAACATCAATGTATTCCATAACTGCATACTACGTGTGTACGTGTATGTACTGCGTTAATTTAATGAATTTGCTGAATAAAATTGAGGTAAAAAAGGATGAATACAATTATGAAAACTGTTATTATTTCAGTCGTCCCAACTCGTTCGATAAAAGTCTTTAACCAACACTATTGCCACATGTTGGGTAAAATATAAACTGCCTCAATTCTTGGGTAATTTTTAACGAACATTTTTGTCAATAACTAGCCCAACAGTTGGTCATTAGTTTTTACCCAATAGTTGGACAATGTTTTTCACCAACACGTTTTGTCATTTTTTTACCCAGTAGTTGCATAGACCTATTGCCCAACAAATGTAGGTTAGAGTTTTGCCCAATTTTGTGAACAGTTGATATTTGACTCAACGTTGGTTAACAATGTTGGATAAACTTTGACCAATAAGATTTGCAGTGTACATAGCACCGGATGTCCGATACGGACACGGAGCCGTAGGAGTCTTACGATTTGCACCTAAACATTACTTGCTCAACTTCACATCCAGTCGCACCCTACCCTCTATTAATGTCCCGGCACGCGGTATATTGTGTGCGGCAGCCCATCACAGACCCAAAGAGTGCAATGTTTATTTTGGTATCAAGCGTGCAGAATAGTGTCATCATACGCGAACGACCAAAACGGTTCTTTTTTTTCCAGAAAAGTCCCATTTTTTTCCTGAAAGGCCCAACTCTGGCTATAATGTTCAGATACCGCATCTATCGAAACGTATGCAGTCTATGAGATACATTTAAATTGTGTGTACTTTTTGTGGTTATCCCTTTTGGGTTTAGATCCCAAGTTAGGTCAAAGTGACAAGTATGGTAAGCTAAATGCTTACGCTAAATTATGTTGCGATACCAAAAAGCCAACGTCTACTATGGGGTATTATTTTATTCAATATTCTTTTTGCTTGCTTGCTTTTAATATCAGGGGCCAATTTCATAAAACGTGTAAGCACCAAAATTTGCTTAGCATGAACATTCTTCCTTGGAAAAAACAGGGTTACAAACCAACATTTCTGTTGATGTTTATTGTTTGTGACTGGTATTCAGCTTTTTTTTGCTTTGAATGAAAAGCTTGTGGAGTTTTGGCCGATAACCTGTTTTTACTGAGCAAGACTTTTTTGTGCTAAGCAACTTTTTGTGCTTACATGTTTTATGAAATTGGCCCCTGTTTGGAGGTCCATGAGAAGCGTATTCGGCGTTTGAAAATACACAATTTAGTCAAAGGTATAGAAAATGATCGACCGAGAGAAGGCGCCTTGATTTTTTTTGTATTCCCTGTGGAGACAACGGTTACACATAATACCGACACACATATTCGCATTTGTGTATCTGTAGACATCGATTTGTTCTCGTGTACAAAATGGTTAGAAAATCGACAGGTTTTTTTTCAACCACAAATAATTTCCTGGGTTGAAATTTCGACCCAATATAACCTTATACCCTTACCCAAACACTAACCCTAACCCACATCCTAACCCTAGTATTTGAGTAATTTTGAGTCAATCCATATATCTATTTCGTGATAAACCTTGTGGATACATGTACACTTGTGGAGATGTATATTCCCATTGTGTTCACCTCTTCAAATGGTACCGTATTTCCCTCCAACGGTGTGTGTGCACACACACCTTTCTATATGAACCTATGTACGTTCCTCTCGTTTGTACTTCTTTGGAAGGCCTTCCATAATTATGAACTTTTCGAATAATACTCTGATTTCGAACACGTTGTACGCAACCGTCAAATCACGATTATACTCTCTTGCTTGTTATTTTTTTTAAATACACACAACATAAATTTGCTCACTAAAGTGTATTTTAATATAAATAACCTTTAAGTCTTGTCACAAATGATTCTAACTTTTTTTTTTTTTTAAGTAAGTAAGAAAATAGTTTGGATCGATTTGAACGTCGGAAGTTGTAAATTGTATGTAAATTAAACTGTAAATATTGTTCACATCTGTTGTACATTTTATAGACACGGGTACCCTGATAACTATCTCAATTTGAAGTGCTAACACAGTACGATATTACATTGGTTACCAATTAGGCTCCTCTTAGTTCATCCAATTTGGAGTAATCTTGCGCATGCGTCACTTCCAGATAAGTTCCTATACTTCATTGGCTGTAGCGGTTCGCGATTTGTTTTCCGCAGCTGGGCAGTGCGTAAATGTATTATTCATGAGAAAGAACAATAGCAACTCAGCTACATTAAAGAACTATAAAGAACCATATGAAGCACGATATGTGGCAGAGAAAACCCCCCCTCTTTTGTGTTGACCATTGTGTTCCCGGAATCTCAGGAATTCCTTTTAGGTTTCAAGGGGGATGGGTTAGGTTACAATAGTGTTGAGTGCGTATAAAGTATAGGGATGAGAGGGGGGTACCCCTCTGCCACATATCGTGCTGGGTATATAAAGAACGGCTGTCCACAACCAACTCGCCAATAGCCTTGTTGGTATAGAGAGGTGAACTATGGCTCGAAAGGTCTCTGGTTCGAATCTGGCTATCGTTAACGTTTATCTTTTTCATCGCCAAATGTTCTTGATTTGTGGATTATTTAACCATAGCGCAAGGCTGAGGGCAAACTGGGTTGTTGCCTAAGTGCCTTGAAAAATACAAGAACCGCTACACGAGATAGTTTATAGTGACTTCCTCGTGCAACGTGAGAAACATAAAACAATGTCGATTACCTTGACGCACAATGAACACGTAGAACCGCGTTGATTTTGCAAGACACCAATCGCAAAACGCGTAAGAAGTTAATCGCGTGTTGTTCATTTATATCTGGGTTCCACTGTAATACCGGCAATAGTTGGGGAGTAACCTGCGATGGACTGGCATCTCATCTAGGGGAATAGAGATATTCTCGGTCGTTTCATGCTACTGAAACCAGATCTTGGCTTAGCTTTGCATATTGGTGTTTGGAAATAGTAGATTTATATTTTTTATGTTTGTAGATAATGGGGAGTAAAAAAAGCAATCGGGTTTATTACTAACTGTCTTCTTGAACGGCCCTCTCGTGTAGAGAATGGCCAAGGCCATGAGTCAGTATTTAGCTTCGAAACAAGCACAGGGTTTCTTCAAAATAGGATATTATTTTTCGTTGCTAATTAAAAATACGAGAAATCATGACGCAAATCAGTTGAATCTGCTGATAATTATTATGATTATTTCAAGGTTAGAGATGGAATTTCCTTCTTATCGTGTGTTTGAATTGTAAAACTTGACAGCGTGTATAATATAATGGGTTGTGGGCAGGAGCTGCTAAGCACAAAAATGTGCTCAGCACAAAAAAAGTCTTGCTCGTTAAAAACAGGTTACCACGCCAAATTTCCACGGGTTTTTCATGCTAAGCCAAAAACCAGCTGATTATTAATCGAAAACAATAAAAACCACGTGACAATTTGGTCTGTTTTTACCTTGTTTTTGCTAAGGACAAATTTTCATGCTAAGCACATTTGTTGTGCTTAGCAGCTCTATGAAATTGGCCCCAGGTGTGTAGCATCAATTCAGACGCTATGAAATACGGACGCATGCCTATTAAAGTAAAGATAATTTTCAGCGTGTTCGAATACTCATCCGCGCTTACTCGTGCTTCTAAATCGGGGAACGGTTCTACATGCGCTGTACACGAAGGAGGAGAAGTCAGGTTGGCGTAGTGGTTCTTTCTTCGCCTCCCACCACTATGACCCGGGTTCGAGCCCCGCCTAGGCCTAGGGTTTTTAGCAGAGTTGTATTCGAGTCCCTGCAAGTCTTTGTACAAGTCCTTTCACAAGTCCAGTCACTTGTCCAGTCACAAGTCCGGTCATAAAGCCAGTCATAAGTAACTGGTTGAACAATGACAAAGGAATGCTTTTGTCAAAGCTCATTTGAATAGCTTGTGATTTGATTTGGAACTGAAGGACTTGTGATGGACTTGCAGAGACTAACAGGTGTTTAGTCCCTGTCTGATTCCGTGTGTTTTCCCAAGGATATTCTTCTAGGCTTTTCCTACCATCTCTAAAACTGTAATTTCTCCACATTGTATTCTCTCACTGGGCCCTATAGGAGAACAGTGAATTCCACTGAATGGGCTACCCAGTATAAATAATAATCAAAGGTTAACGAACGATCTCGGATCACTCGATTCATACGTAAATACGCGGCCACATGCAACAGTGAAAATATGTAAATTCCTTCCTCGAAAACTCTCCAAATGAATTTATATTTATGTCGCCGATTTCTTAAAATAAAATTGAATAAAACGATATCTAGCGCAATCATTTTGCTGGATGCCTAGAATCATTATTTATACTTTCAAATATTAAGTAAGATATTTCCCTATAATTCGGTATTGAACATTTTGGATATCTGCAAATGGTGTGTTCTACCTTTAATAAAATGATCACTTTAAATGATATGAGATAAATAAATAACTATTTTGAAGTCGGAGACACATTTTTGATTTTGTATTTTTTCGGCTTTTTATTAAAGGGGTACTATGTCCTGAAATCCCTGAAAATGTCATGTTTTAGATTGTTTACTTATCCCATTTCAAACATTCGGTTGAAAGGGAACCCACCTAATGTCGTTCTCGAGAAAAGACAACAAAATACGTTGTTTACGTTTGAAGCGGCGGACATTTTGGGGTATTCTTATATAGCCTACGCATTCCGAGCCGTCACGGAATTCTGGGCTGTATCTCGTATAGTCGGCATATAAAGCACGATATGTGGCAGAGAAAACCATGAAGCACGATATGTGGCAGAGAAAACTCCCCTCTTTTGTGTTGACCATTGTGTTCCCGGAATCTCAGGAATTCCTTTTAGGTTTCAAGGGGGATGGGATAGGTTACAATAGTGTTGCGCGTATAAAGTATAGGGATAAGAGGGGGTACCCCTCTGCCACATATCGTGCTGGGTATAATAGTCGGCGCGGTGATAGCATCAGACTGGTGCCTCAAACTGCATCGAATACACGACCAATACCATAATGGTAATTGAGGTTCCATGCCACTCTATCTGCGAGATAGCAGCATCGCCGCAGCTACACGAACGTTGTCATTATAGAGTCGCGAGTACACCCAAAAAGCTCAAGTTTTGGGGGTCACAAAGGTGAACTCGTTCTACACAAGAATAGTCGAACGGGTTTGAGGATTTTGAATACCGACCACAAGAATGTTGAACGAGCCGATCCACGAAGGAACCACATTTAATTATCCACTCGAATGACGACCACCGAACTTAATTTTGTTGCATGGAGTTCACATCGAAATATGTCTCTCACCATACGGAATATCTTCAGGAAACACGTTGGAATATCATCCAAGCGCACGGTATAAATGGTAAGTTTATATCGGTTTATTCTTTTATTCTTTTGATTATTCTATCTATTATAATACAGTTCATGCAATAAGTGAGTTACCGCGGCCATCTTGAATCAAGCGTAGCAGAGGGGAACAATGAACATTCGGGTGTATTATATTTGTCCCCTCGTGCATTATTATGCACTCACACCATATAAACCATTAAAGGGCATAACAGGGTGGGGACCCGGTTATAACTGTGTGAAAATAGACCTGGTTGGGGGATGACCGCTGGTAATGGATCGAGCCGAAGTCGAGGTCCATTACCAGCGGTCATTCCCGAACCCGATAGGTTATCAAGCAGTGAATGACCGGGTCCTCACCCTGTTATTTCCTTTAATAAATACCTTTTTGTTTAGAGAATAAACAGTGAATTTGCTCCAATTTGTTAAAGCCAGGGCCATTACTACAAAATATAACCCTCTAGGTGATCGAGTCTCGACCAATCAAAAGCTAATAAACATCCTAGGTATTTATTAATTAAAAATTTATTATTAATATTTATTAAATTTGAATAATATTTTGGTACACTGACTTGTTCATGCAGCTAGGCACAGTTTAACTTTAAATTCTGCAGACCAAAGACACTGTTAAATTAAAACTCCTTCAGTAAATAGTTTGTATTATACAGCAACGATATGATTACATATTAACAGCATGCTAATGCGTACTGATAATGTGAGTTTTGAAGTAAATCAAATTTGGTCTTTAAACGACGGTCTAATTTTGCCATGTGGGCTTAATTGTCTACATTCGTGAAATGTGTACCCTTTGTTGATACATGACATTGCGCTGTCCCTTGTTCGGCTTAACTATAGAATGCAGGGCCCATGCAGGGCTCACTGACAACTCTCGTTTTTATTTACCCTATATGTGACATAGAATGGTGTGGCCCTGTATTATTATATGGGTATTGGGGTATACAGGGTTAGGGTCAGTCCATTCTATGTCCTAGGGTAAATAAAGTCGACAGTTGTCAGTGGGCCCTGCATTCTACAATTGCTCCGTTTTTCTGTACTTAAGCATTGCCGTTTAAACTATGTACACCCAATTCTTTGTGGAGACATCTTTTTTAGAATTTTCTTTAGAAATTAAAATTGGTTGACCTCAACTTCTGTCTCCCGAAAATTTTTCTACAGTTGTTCGTCCTCCTCCACTTCGTTAACTCGGTAAGACGCAACTTTCTCCTCATTCGGGACGCGCTGAGGTTTAGGCTGGGTGCCTATGACACAACAGACTAACATCAGAGAAACTGTCTGAAATAGAGAAGGAAAAAAGCCAAACAAAAAAGAAAAAAAGAAATTGAGAGTAGAGCTATAAACAGTGTCCAATCAGCGTTCATAACAGAACTTACTATTCATAGCACTAAATATGCATGATCTACGCGTGTTAAGGACGCTCGAGTAATTATTCATATAGTATTGACTAATTGGGGGGAGGGATTGTATTTTATATTAATAAATACCTAGAAGAGTTGATGGCTTCTGGTTGGTCGAGACTTGATCACATGGAGGGCATTATTTTGTAGTAATTGACCGGCTTTTAAGAAGAAGCGAATAAATGTCCCCTGAACTAGCATTATTCAAGCATCATGTAAGCCAATTCAATATATATTTTTTGAAGAGGGAGGGTACCATGCATTAGCTAAAATATGGCCCTGAACATGAAAACAAAACACTAGAAATATCGCCGTTAAAAAGTCACGAAATTTAGATCATTTTTATCATTTTACTCGTTAAAAAGGTATTTATTAAAGGGAATAACAGTGCAGGACCCGGTCATTACTGCGTGATAGTGACCGGGTTGGGGGATGACCGCTGGTAATGGACCGAGCCGAAGGCGAAGTCCATTACCAGCGGTCATCCCCCAACCCGGTCATTATCACGCTGTAATGACCGGGTCCTCGCACTGTTATTCCCTAAGTAACTATCGTTTAACTGACCTGTCCGAAGTTTTCCAATCATAAATGCTGAGAAAAGCAAGAAAAACGGCGTTCGTTTTCAACCGGCGTCGGGCAGGGCTTCTTATCTTGTTATTGTTTATTTCGCGATCGCCGTTTTAAATAAAATTATATTTTTCAGGTTATATCTAGCGCAATCATTTTGCTGGATGCCTAGAATAATTATTTACTTCCAAATAAGTAAGATATTTACTAATAATTCGATTGTAAACATTTTCGATATCTGCAAATGGTTTATCCTACTTTTAAGTTAACAGAAAACAAGTACACAACTGGAAAATGGTATACGATGATGTTCAGAATCTTGAATAATTATTCATCGTGTGGAATAATTCATAAACCTTCCAGCGTTACATGACCGTTTAAATAATAGTACATGTATACACATATGGACTGGTAATGAGGTCACTAGAGCACGTCTATTCCCCGAGGGACTGTGAGCGACCAGAAGGGGGACCTACAGCCGAGGGAAATAGGTCCCTTTTTCTGGTAACTCACAGGCCCGAGGGGGGATACATGTGCTTTAGTGACTGAATCACGCCAGTCCATATGTGTTTTATAACACACCTCGGTCCAAAATATGAAATAAGTAAAGAAACCTTCGTGATCCGATCCAGACGCCGCCATTTTGCATATTAAGATGAGCCTGGCAAACCTCTTGGGGGCGCTGTAACCAGTCAAAACTGTTAAGTCTATTGTCCGCTTCGCGAACTATTTCCCGACAATTCACGGTGGCGCAAATCTCATGCACTAACCCACCCCACGTGACCATGTTTCAGCCAACCAGAATACAGAACTAGCAAGAGGTTTGTTATAATGCTGAATAATACATGACTGGTACCTCAAGCGCAACCATGATGAAAGAGATCAAGCCCATCGATGTCATGTTATCCGTCTGGATACTCGCCAGAAAGTTGCCGCATCCCTGAACAAATTCACAAGTTAAAAACCATCTCAAGTCAGTGTTATTTGTGTTGAATCTTCACATGACCTCTGCCTAGCGAGATATTGTGCAACTCAACCACATGTGTCTGTGTCATTATTATGAAAATCAGACTCCTGCGACAGTCGGGTTCTTCATTTACCCTTTTTATTGGTTAACCTCAAGCGACTGGTCACGTTATTTGAAACTATCAAGACCGACACTGGATATATGCTTAATCTACATGGCCTATGATATAACAATATGTAATTTTCTTTTAAATCGATAATTGCGTTCATATATTATTATTTGAATGGAACTCTTCGGGTGTGTACAATTTCCCTATACCGAGGGGTAAATTTGGCCATGGTTGGTATTTTAGTCGGGCGCCGCGCAAATCACGAAATCATCCTGTAGTTTTATATAGGACCTGGCGGTCTATGGGTTCTGGGAGTGACCCCCACTTTCTTCCGGATGCACTGTGGTATAAACAGTGCGTATAGGGCTATTGAATCGATGAACAAGATGATTGATATCTAGTATAATTTATGGTACGGGGAAACTCACCGATTCGAAGACGAGCCCCGGATCGGCCGGCACCCCGGGCTTTCCGCTGTTGCAGCCGGTCTCTATTTTCGGCTTGCAGCACGAAGAAGGCACGGCTAAGTCCTCGTTCCCCGTCAGAGATAAAAAGTAACTGTTGTTCCAGTCGCCCGGGCCCGATTCACCGCAACATTTTTGCTAATTATAAAAGACAGACAATTTAACAATGAAATACAGTTTTGATGGCATTTGATTCATTGATACAGTGTAGCTTGATTCGCAATACCAATAGAGCCTACATGTACGCACCTGCGGTGTCATGTGAAAATCGAACTCCTGCAAAATCTGGACTCCTTTACATTAGCATTGGTTGAACCCTCTCACGTGACCGGTGACCGGTCGCTCTCCTAACTAACTTAACTTGGGCATGCGCAATACTACCAATTGACTAAGTCCGTATTTCATGAAGTTCAAAAATGACGCTCAACCGGGAAACCAGTCTGGGCTAACTATCAGTGAAGGAATAACATCAATTGTAAAAAAAAACTACATAAATATTCCGAATGTAATAGAATTCGGACGGTAAATAATAGTTACCATTTTTCAACATCACCACTATATGCCTATGTGACCCAGCACATCGAAATCAGGAATCAATGGGGAAAAAGGAAAACATTACTTAGTTGAGATAAATGTATGTACATAGTAAGAAAGGAAATGTAATAGGTTTTACCCATGAGCTAAAGGCTTGTGATGAGTATCGTTAGAAAGCTTATGAAAGTTCCTTATTACCCGTACTTATTTCAACAAGTTATGTTCCGACTTATCCCTCATTTTGATGTACTGGGTCACATAATGATACCGAAACCGGACAATACGCGTCATTGTCACACGTCATCGTCTTACCATCTGATGGATGTTATCATAGCCCTTGTCCACTACTAGGCCTTCCTTGCCGTATTCGTTCTTGATCTGTTCCCGCATGTTAATTTTTACCGTGATCTCTGCCTGCAATCAAAGTCATCGTTTAAACAAAAATCAATTTATGCAACCGTGACCTGCCGGCATTGGTGGCGTACCACCACTACCAGCGTTGTATTCAAGACCCTGCAAGTCCTTTCACAAGTCCAGTCACAAGTCCCTTCCCAAGTCCCTTCCCAAGTCCAGTCACAAGTCCTTTGACAAGTCCTTTGACAAGTCCTTTGACAAGTCCTTTGACAAGTCCTTTGACAAGTCCTTTGACAAGTCCTTTGACAAGTCCCTTCACAAGTCCCTTCACAAGTCCCTTCACAAGTCCTTTCCCATGTACTTTCACAAGTTCTTTCACAAGTCCTTTCATAAAGCCAGTCGCAAGTAACAGGTTATTTGAATAGACTTGGCTTGAGACTCAATAACTTGCGATGGACTTGCAGGGACTCGAATACGACTCTGCCATAATTAGTTATACACAACATGACAGCGTTAACTGGAAAGTTATGTTTATTCTGTTAGAGTTTGTCCTTTAAGTCTGGTGCTTTTCGCAGCATTTTTCTTTGTGTATTTGACCTACCTGTTCTCTCCTCGTAAGTGACAGGATACCGATCGCCATACCCGCCATGATGATAAATAGCATGAATACAAAATACTGAAAAAGGGAAAAAATTACAGAAAGAACAACGAAGTTTTTATAAATATATATATTTATGCAAATCGTCCATCACAAGACCAAAGGCCACTCGAGGTGTGGGCTACTAGAGGAACGTGTAGAAGAACCAGCCCCTAACATTGCAAATGAGATATTCTGATCTCTTCACAGTATGAATAGGGATGGGATGGGTAACTATAGTCCATAGCAAGGCATTAATAATGCCTCTACCCATATTATGTGTAGAAGTGTCCTACCCATGCAGGCCGGACTCAAACCACCCAACCTGCAGAACTAACCGCAGACCACACATTTTTGTTTGTTATCTAGTTCACAGCAATACTACTGAAACGATATGATGCTGTTATGAGATTTAATATTTTGTAACTATTGTCACAAAATGCCAACCAGATCAGGCGCAGCCGGGTTTCAATGTACGCGCTTATAAACCCTAACTCGTACGAGCGTGATGTCGTGAACCTGGCCCGAGCAACTGAGCGGTTTACTTGGGTAGGTATCCCATAAGGCCATGTTACAACATGGCTGCCACGCCCGGCGATGCACCAGCGAATGTTTGTTTATTTAAATTTAGCCTGGACGATGCGGCGACATGCCATAATCCATTTGGGGAGTTATCGCTCTTGCAGGTGGCCTCGTACGCGTATTATGAACATCACTCGTTAAAGGTAGGATGCACCATTGTTAATTGCTTGAATTATCATGAATTTGTAGATTTGGGGGTTGTATTTTATAGTAAATGTCGTTTAACTGACCTGTCCGAAGGTTTACAGTCATGGATACCGAGAAAAGCACGAAAACAGCGTGTGTTTTTTAACCGAGCAGTTATTCTTATGTTATCTTTGTTTTTTCGCAATCGCCGTCCGGCGATCGCGAATTTGTCTTTAAATAATTATATTTTTCGAAATAATTACAGGATATCTAGCGCAATCATTTTGCTGGATGCATAGAATCAATATTTACTTTAAAATGAGTAAGATATTTCTTAATAATTCGGTAGTAAATATTTTTGATATCTGCAAATGGTGTATCTATACCTTTAAGTCGACTGACCCGAGATTGTTAGTTACTTCAATGTACTGCGCATGTGCAACTTTCCCCAACTTCAAGAGGCTTCAAGTAAGCGCGGATGAGTAACCGAACACGCTGATGATCGTAAAGCTGGCCCGGGCGTGACAAGTTTTTAGTACCCACCACTTTCATCCACGGTACGCTCTCTCGTACGCATGCCCAGACGCCGTTGAACCCAACTAGGAACACCAGAAAACCCAGCCCGATCAGGGCCCAGCAGCCGATTGTCAGATCGCTCGTGCTGGTCGAGTACACGAAGGCGTAAACCTCGCGATACTGCAGCGTAAAGCCTCCCACGGCGATCAGAATAAGCCCGAAGATCTGAGAAGCAATTAATATCCTAAAAATGTCAATGAACAGCTCACGGTGTCATCACAACAACACAGAATCACACATTTGCAGCCCTGTGGAGACATGGTATTGTTCTTTCGTCCAGTGTGCCTATAGACGATGTGCCCCTGACGTCATGTGTTTACATCTGTATTCAAATGTTCCCGGCAGTGATGCGCACCCATCGTGTTTTACATAAAATTTGCTTAAAAAGTGGCGTCGCAGGTCAGATCGCCTTTGAATTATGTGACCTCTGATGTCATCTCTTAACCAAACTTATGTAAAACATGATGTGTGCGCATATTGACGGGCACATTTGAATACAGATGTAAACAGAGGCACATCGTCTATAAGTAAATGTACACTAATTTGCATTTTTGTATCACTGTGGAGACATTGCTGCTTTGTTGGATGAAAGTCGAGCACGCTTTTCAACACGCTCCCATTTTAACCACAATTATTTTCCTGGGTTGAAATTTCGACCCAATATACCCTATATTATACCCTAACCCAAACACTAACCCTAACCCACATCCTAACCCTAGTTTTTGAGTAATTTTGAGTAGAATTCTAAAATCTAATTCGTGAAATTACTATTGGAGACCTATTCATCTATAGAAATTACCCTTTGTCCCCATTGTGTTCACGTCTCCAGGGTACCATATTTCGCACCTTATGAGCACACCCCTAGACTTCGTACACACACTTTCTTGTGAAGACATCTTATCCCATTCATTGCCTAGTGGAGACCTATCCGGTCCCTTTGTGTCTATGTTCATGTCTTCAAACGGTAGTGGTACACATAACACTAGGAATGGGCATGGTGTGATTTTGCATTCAATGCATTCAACACGCCCAGTATAGCAGGATGTGATTTCAACAACATATTTTCTAAAATTTACATCCAAATGCTCCTAATTCCCCTTCCAAATTCACATCCAGAATAAGGTCGTTAACAAGCAAATTCACATCCGACAGATGTTCAGTTCAGTTCAGTTGATTTTCCACAGTACCAACAACATAGAAAAACATTTAGATTAAAGGTATAGATAAGGCAAAACATAAGTACATTGTTTAAAATATGGTTGATACTGCGGAGGAGCCCATAAAGAAGCAAAGCTTGTAAGGAATGGGCTCCTGAAAGCATGCATGTATACATTGAGCCGAGTAGATGTGGGTTTGTTGACTAGGAAACAAGTGTACAAGAAATCGCATACTCGTAATTGATCCCCAGAAGATGTGAATTTGGACTGCAACGACTTATCCCAGGATATGAATTTGGAATCGGGATGTGAATTTGAAGCATTTGGATGTGATTTTGGAAATCTTTTGTTGAAATCACATCCTGCTCGGGACCGTGTCCGCTTTGTATGCAAAATCACACCATGCCCATTCCTAGCGTAATCTACAGTCAGTATTTTATAAAAAGCATTTTCAAAAGGTAAATCTAACAAAATGTGAAAGATTTTGAAAATTCACTCTTGCCAGAGAAAACACAGTAAATACTGCCCATTTCCAAGGTGTACAAAGTGAACTTTTTATTTATTAATTTTTTAATTTTTGTAATTGTTTTTTTTGGGGGGGATTTGTTGTTGAGGAATTACTTAATCTGTTTTAGGGCTTAAAAAACAAATATTCATATTTTGTGGAATACACTATAGTTTTGTATACATCATGCTCATGTAGCGAATATATAGAACGTAACAACAAATAAAACAAGTTAACAAATCCAACGAAAATCGAGGGTATTTCTTTTCTCGTCTTAAAATCGAGGGTAAATGCACAACAACTTCAACTATATTTAGTATTTTGTTGTAAATTCACTTGTCCGATCGTCGGCTGAGTTAAGAAATGAAATAAGATTAAGAGGGGCATTTCTCTGAGGAAAGTTGTAGTCAAAATTAAACAACACTCACCCAAACAACGAAATTGACAATTAGATAAAGCACCCTTCCCCACTTGCCAATGGTGCTCGCTTGGGGCGCCCTAGCCATCGTGTGGATGCTGCGATATAATGTATGCGAGCAACACAATAAACATTACAGAGCTGAGCCCAATTTAATGCATTTACTGGAACCTCAGTTTCGGAGGTTCGACCCCTGGAGGGGGTCCACTTTAAATCCATTACGTAACTGTAGCTTCCAAATACGTAATGCTTTCTTGGCATAGCAATAGATTGATAGATGTGGTGAAGTGACTACCGTTGGGGTAAGCCCTGGGCGCCCATAAACACAGGCGCTAATAACTCAACAAAATGGTTTAGATTGAACTCGGTTTTGTCATGATTAGTTAGGCAGATTTGTGCACAATATGAAAACATTATTATTCACTGTTTTTATAATAAAAATATTAAATTTGGAATACGTCAGTGTTCATAGGGTCATCGCAGATAGGTAGAATAACATGTAATGGCAGCCATTTAAAAAAATGCACGTTAATATACTACCTATATTTATTTGAAGGGCTAATCTGCGATGGCCCTATATAGCCAAATGTTTCTCATGACACACTTGATTTTGTACCATTTTTTAAAATGATTTTTATCATCTGAATGAACATTATTGTTCGCCTAATCTGCCTGACTAGTAAATTAGCGAATTCGAGAAAGGTCCAAACAAAACAAACTCTAAATGAAAAACAAATGCAAAACTGCGGGAACTCCAGCCACATGTTGGTGCCTGTTGTGCTAATAGAAACATTCAATCAGTTGCTATCAATTTAAAAGTTTGAATATTTTCATGTTCTTCCAAATTTTACTTCTCTGTGATTCGAAAGTCAGAAACGAAGACAAAGCAAAGGTTTCGAAAAAAAACCATAGTAGCTGCAAAGCCAAGCATCTAAGGCAAAGCTAAGCATCTAACAAACAAAGCCTCTTGTTAATGTTAATCAATGGCAACTGATTCATTTTGGGCGCAATACGAAATTGCAAATTGGTCCCCCCCCCCCCCCCCTCAAACCCCCCAGTAACACCACTTATAACAAGACCATTTTTGTTCAAACAATATATACAATTCCAACTTACAATTCTGAATTACACTATTAATGTATACACACCACAAATTGCATTGAAAATCAATCCCAATCCTTTTGGTAAACAAAACAAATGGTTGAATTTACCTCAGTGAAAGCACTCACTTTGTCGCAAAAAAATTCCAAAAGAAACGTACATTCGCACACATAGACACTGGGTGTTTTTATCTGCATTGACAGTGTACAAGATACGGCTGTATTCCAAAAATACTGGTCTGATCAGGGACTCGATTCACACAGAGCCACGGGCAGCGGAACCAGCCTATACGAGGTTCGTGTCGGCCCTTTGGACTTTTAACTTGGAGTGAATTGGGGCCGATCAAGATGGCAGTTTGTTAGTATTAACTTTAATCAAAGCAGTGTTTAATTGAAACTTGAGCGGTGTATAGGGCAGTAACATTGACGACGTAGTGCCGTGCGTGCAAAGTCCAAACCGAGCCCACCCGTACCGCACGGAATCCAAGTTTAAACAACAAAACGAGGGGAAATAACGCACACTTTGGACACTCGCTTATGCAAATATCAAATGAGCTTCGCTGTTCGGGAATAACAACTTCATTGAAACTAGAAAAGAGGCCCATCTAAATAAAAAAGGTAATCATGAAAAAAATGCCTTCTCACACGGCAGCTTTAAATGCGTTAATTATCCCTGAAATTACCGAACAACAATAGTCCTAAATCCTAAAATTTTAATAGAAATTGGCACATAGTACATGATGAACACACCATATTCAAAGAAAAAAACTACCGAATTATTGTGTAAAGCCTTACTTACCCACAAGGGTTATTCTGTGAGTTGCCTTCCACACGCATCAGATTTCATAATTATTGTCAAAGTGTCAACCTTGCTCCCTGAGAGAGATCCATCAGGTCCACCTGCTGCACTTTGTTGCATGTAGAAGGGCTTTGGTTAAGTGAATAGCAGTTTCAAGCCTCCCCATGACTCCTGGTGCGCTGTGGTTTTCACAAAAAGTAAAAGTTTATACCCAAACCTATCATTGTATAAACAGTATTCTAGCGTGTCAACTTCCACATTTTCTGTGGGGCCTGAAACTGCACATTTAACTTTCTTTGGTTGAAACCCGCTCGTAAGTCGGCTTTGTTAACGTTGTTAAAGTATGGCGAGCGTCGAGCGGTGACGTCACTGAAAAACTTTAACCCTAACCCTACCAGACCCAGCACAGTGCATCTGTGGTGACTGCTTGACCTTGCTGCACTCTGCACACAAGTCAATGTGACAAAGTATGCAATCTGTTGCGTCTGGCAGGGTTTCTAGCAAAAATGCGGTAAACATTGGGGACGCCATTCATGGTAAATACATTAATTACACATTATACGGTAACAGAAAAAATATATCCTACTTGTTCTAATCGTTTTGGTTTTTATTTTGCTATTATTTTTGCTGATGATTATGCGGCGTTGCCTCTGTTCTGTTTCGATGTCTGTATTATAATACACCGTTCGTTATGTCTTTATCGCTTTGATAATGGGCCGGTTGATTTTTATATGCGAGCTGCGCTATCTTAAGGGCGCCCTCTGCCTGCTGAGACGCGGCGTAAACAACATTTATTTTTAAACAATTATTAATCAACGAGAGAAACTAACTATGTACATTTGCATGAATTTCAAAGTGAACAAAGAGATTGGCAAGGCGGGAATCGACCCCGCGACCTCCAGAACACCGGACCGGCGCTCTATCTTTTCCTATGATGGCAGTCTCCCAAATTGTATCTTAATAAAAAACAAACCGCGGCCTTAGATGTAATGAAGAGTTTATTGCCAAAATCTATATAATAATACGCTACTCTCTGTCTGTGTGTCTGTCTGTGCGCGCTTTTTCGTCCCCTTCCCGGGGTCGTGCGGCGTTCGAACTCGGTGGGTGGGTCCGGCTCGGTCCCCGCAAGAACCAGTTTGCATTCGCTAGGGCGTGCGAGGTCAAAGGTCATCTAGGGGTCACCTTTTTGAATCTGTGCGCGCTTTTTCGTCCCCTTCCCGGGGTCGTGCGGCGTTCAAACTTGGTGGGTGGGTCCGGCTTGGTCCCCGCAAGAACCAGTTTGCATTCGCTAGAGCGTACGAGGTCAAAGGTCATCTAGGGGTCACCTTTTTGAATCTGTGCGCGCTTTTTCGTCCCCTTCCCGGGGTCGTGCGGCGTTCAAACTCGGTGGGTGGGTCCGGCTCGGTCCCCGCAAGAACCAGTTTGCATTCGCTAGAGCGTACGAGGTCAAAGGTCATCTAGGGGTCCCCTTTTTGAATCTGTGCGCGCTTTTTCGTCCCCTTCCCGGGGTCGTGCGGCGTTCAAACTCGGTGGGTGGGTCCAGCTCGGTCCCCGCAAGAACCAGTTTGCATTCGCTAGAGCGTACGAGGTCAAAGGTCATCTAGGGGTCACCTTTTTGAAGTTGGTCGGATCGTGCTTAAACTCGGTCAACATGTATCCACAATCCCCATCCATCCAGGGAAGTAGCTACAAACCCGAGAACCGACAAACCCCGGGTGACCGCCTAGTATAATAATACGCTACTCTCTGTCTGTCTGTGTGTCTGTCTGTGCGCGCTTTTTCGTCCCCTTCCCGGGGTCGTGCGGCGTTCAAACTCGGTGGGTGGGTCCGGCTCGGTCCCCGCAAGAACCAGTTTGCATTCGCTAGAGCGTACGAGGTCAAATGTCATCTAGGGGTCACCTTTTTGAAGTTGGTCGGATCGTGCTTAAACTCGGTGATCGCAATGCTCAATGCGAGGTGAGCGTGGCAAAAATAAAACGGGTTAGCGTTTTTCGGGTCTTCCGGGGTCAAAGGTCGTCTAAGGGTCGAATTTTCAAAGTTTGTCCTATCGGGCTAATGGACTGGGAAAAAAATTCTAACCCAGGAGGTCATTCAGGGGGTGAAACATCCCTTCAAAATAATGGTTTGGGCCAAAAGCCATAGAGTTGTGCAGACAAATCGAAATCTGATCCCTTTGTGTTTAGCCGCTGTCAAAAAAAGTCTCTGACATCTCTTTGAGCGGCCTTGGTAGAGAACAAACACAGCTGTTATCAATCGCCACCCAGATATCCCCTGGGGGGTAGTTAGAGCTGTTGGTCGTTGTTATTTGTATCATATGGCTGTTTCATGTCTGTATTGCGCAATACTGATTTCAATGTTTACATGCTTGCAATGGATGTCCTTAAAAAAATACATAAAATAGCCAGAATGTTTAAATCTTTGATATGTGTGTCCAGGGTCCTTATATCCATCTGTTGAGACCGTGAGAAAAAGATTTGTACCCCCAAACAGAGTTCATTACCCCCAACATTGTCACGGGAAGAAGTCTACAAGCAGTGCTGATTTCGCTCATATAAGGTAATGCATTGGTTTTTATATCTAAGTTGAATTTAAATAACTTTAATCAAGGGAAAATGGTGTATCAATAATTCAATACATTCTTATAACTGTTACAAAATAATGCTCAAAAGGTAGGAAATATTATAAGAAATGTAGGCCTGTGTATCTGTATCATTGCAGCCAATTAAGTTTATGCAAGGTCAGCAAAATATTTTGTAAATCAATTATTAGTCTGTCAGATGAAGCAATCAGACGAGAGTTGTATTTGGCACCTCCATGATAGAGTCAACATGTATCCACAATCCCCATCCATCCAGGGAAGTAGCTACAAACCCGAGAACCGACAAACCCCGGGTGACCGCCTAGTTTATATTAATGTATTGCAGACACCGATACAGTCTTCGCCGAAGACGAATGCGTTTGTATGATCGATCGTGTACGTCGCGTATTCTGTTCACGCATTGCGCCCGCTAACGACACGATAATAGACCAGCTCCCTCGCTCACGCATACGTCTTTGCAAAATGCTTCTAGCTGTTTAACTTTTTCCTTATTTCTTCGCAGGCTTTCCTATAGGGAGCCAATCAGCAATCGCATAACTGCGATTATCAATACGTACTACGCACGCGCAAGAACATCCTTCGTGAAGCAGCGCTAATTAGATGTGCAACGCAGGCCAGCGCGACCGTTGAATGGTAGTCGACTGCGTGAAGATGCTATGCCTCTATTCGAATGGTAGAATTAGCATGACAAGGTCGATCACGCCCCATTTACGCAATTAACAAAGACCATGGCGTAATTAAGGGAGCTGATGGGAATATAAATCATGTCGTTAGCGGGCGCACTGCCGAAAGCAATTTGTCTTTGGCAAAGACTATCAATGTTGTTATCCAAGAACCGGGTACCAGGACCTGTGATCACCAAACAACAAGATCAACTGACAGATGCCAATTGAAAACAAACGCCGTTTTTCTTGCTTTGTTTTTCTCGGCATCCATAAGTGTAAAACTTAAAGTCAGTTAAACGATATTTACTATAAAATACAACCCCCTATATCCACCCATTTCTGATAATTTAAGCAATTACCAATGGTGTATTCTATCTTTACATCCACGAATTCTGGATAATTCAAGTAATTACCAATGGTGTATCCTAGCCCTTAAGCCAAGTAGTATAGAGTTAATTTTATAGTTTATAATAAAACAAGGAACTTTACATCATGTTAAATATTAAAAGTATTACATCCGGCATGATATAAAATTTTGAAGGCCGTAATATAATGTCAAAGGTCAGCTAATACCAAAGCGTGTCCGGTGGCGCAGTAGTATTCGACGAATTCTATAGGGAAACAGGTGAAACAACGCCATGAGAATGAAAGCTATGAAAATGAAACTTGTTTGGCCAGCAGTTGAATTAAAGAGTTGCGCATGGCATGTCCTATACGTAACGGACGCGCACGTAAAAGAACCAAGTCACACTTATCGCTAAAGAGAAGGGGTTCGCCCCGGTGTTTCTGGCATTTCGTTCATCCTCCTACTGGTTTCTTCAGGCTTACGAGCTTACAGTGCCTTGGGCGCTTTTGAGGAATCCTCGGTTTCATTGCCGAAAAAAATTAAAAATAATAATAATTAGTTTACCTCCAAATAGGCACTTGGGGAGACAATCCCATAGAGATGTACACAAACTTAAAACAGCCCTAACTTGTTTACCCTAACCCTATTCTCTAAGATCTTCGAGATTTATGCTATTTCTTTCTAAAACTGTTCAAAACATTAATTGAATCAGGGTTTTGTTATTGTAATGTTGGGCATTTGCAAGTACAATATCCACAAGAATTTTTATTTAAGTTATTAATCTTTGTGGCGATTATGTAACTAAAGAAAACGTGGTGTAATACGAACTTACCCTTTTTGTTGGTTTTTTATTATACAACATTATGTTACAGATAATAAACAAACAAAACTACCTAATTTTCTTTAAATGTCTTACTTAATTCGCTGTAAGCTAATTATAGTGTCGAGCATCATGTGATATCATGGCACCTAAAGTTCCTTTTTAGGAAAGGAAATGCTGTATCATAGATATTTATCGTGGTAAGGTTTTATTTTCTCCATCGCAAAAGAAATATGGCCTCGAGCGGCCCTTTCAGATATTTTTTATATTTTTTGTTATCCAGGTTCGCATGTCTGATTTGTCGAGCATTTACAATCACCTTGTCTACTATTTCGTTGTTCTCAGAGTTGTTTTTGTTTCCCGCGGCCTTTTAGTATCGCAATATTGCGGCTCATCGTACTTGTTTTTGTTAATATTTTACTGTGCGATTTGAGCCGTGCAATCAATAACGGGTGAGAACCTGACACTGCGTGTTGTTTGTTTAACACGTTATGAAGAACGCAGCGGCGCACGTGCATCAAGCGACGCGTGGCACACACACACGCACTTTCGCTATCATTATTGACAGTTGTCACGGCATTATTGGGCAACTTTCGATTTCACTTTAATAACTGGTGTTATCGAAATTTTTGAGAAAAAGATTATATGCAATGGAGGGAATTATAAATGGTGCAAAGAATGTGTACAGTATGTAAAGATACTGAATATACCATTTGCAGATTTCGTGAAAAAATGTACTGCCAAATTATTAAGAAATATCTTACTTTATTTGAAAGTAAATAAACGATTGTCGGCATCCAGCAAAATGATTGTGCTAGATACCTCGTAATTGTTTCAAACAATTGAATTTTAGAAAAGAAAAGAAAAAGAACAACATAAGAACCACTGCCCGACGCCGGTTGAAAACGGACGCCGTTGTTCTTGCTTTTCTCAGCATCCATGATTGTAAAACTTCGGACAGGTCAGTTAAACGACATTTACTATAAGATACAACCCCCCAAATCCACCCATTCCTGATAATTCAAGCAATTACCAATGGTGTATCCTACCTTTAACCCTAACGTTCTAGACAAAATACTACTCAATTCTCATAGGCCAGTGTAGTTAGAGTACCACACTGTTTATACTGCAGTTTATTCGAGTAGTATTTTGTAGTATTGGTTGAGATTTAGGGTTGAATATATTATAGTATATGGTTAAATGGGGCCATGTACATGCGTGGTTTTGTGTACGCGCCCACGTATTTTAAAGGTATAGGGTAAACATTTATCGGGAATTTAAAACATTGTGGCAAGTCTTGGGCGGCCCTGTACATTTTTATGAAATATAGACAATGTCCAGGTCTTCAACATAACACGCTTCAGGATGTTCTCGGTTGGAGGATCCATGCCCTTAAACTCCCCGAACCAGCGGCAGTCGTAAAGGGGGCATGCGCTCCAGAACTGCATTTGTTAAAAAGTTTTAAATAACTTATTGATCATACAACATTAACATTGAGGACCGATTGTTTTGTTCGGTCGATGTCTCATTAGGAAGCTCATAGCTTTTTGTAATTCTGGGGAAAATTGTCAATTCAATTTGAAAATCTTTTTTCAACATCGGTTTCTAACTGAAAATACAATGATTTAATATTCAGACATAATACAGTGAAGACGGCTATACCGGTGGTGTCTAGTTCGTTTAAAGGAAAAAAGGCCTATAGTTTTTCCAATGATGGAAAAAAGACTAGTATTTCAACGAGAAACTATTTCTTTTATTCACTTAAAGGGATCGTATATACGTTTGGTAATTGGAACCCACTGTTTGTTTCAATCCTGTAATTAGTTATAGATATATACCATAAAACTCACCTGTAAAGATTTCATTTCAAAAGGTGGTAGCGATTTTGAGATATTGCCGAAAATCTGGAGTGGTTATGTCCACGCAGGAAGAATAATCTGCATTGGAATACACAATCTGAGAAACGTCACTGCAGTAACGCCTCTCAGATTCACATTTTTGGGGATAAAAAGTGACTATCTTTTTCCATAACCGCAGTGCTTCTAAGTGAACAGTTTATAAAAATGCATTATACTATCAAAAGCTGCTGTACTTCTTACCAAGTAAGTTGTTATTGCCATACATTTTTGGAGTAATTACAAAACGTATACGATCCCTTTAATATTAGCTTCATTCAAACGAATTTGTTCCGCGCACGTCTTTTAAAACTCGGTCGGAAAAAATTCTGGGTAACATTTTTTATATATACAGGGTACAGTGTATACCGTTTACTGTTTTATTTGTTTTTCACTTCTTTGATTGGCTAACCGAAAAAAGTAGTTAAGCCAATACGAAAACAACATTTCTGAACTTTGCTCACGTAAAATTGTGAACACAGAGCATTTTGTAAACTTGAAATCGAAGCCTAAACAGAGTCAGGTTCAAGTGTCAAAACAACAATTCGATGAGTTCCGTAGATTACTGTGAATCGCGACGTGTGTGTCTGGGTCACAGTATAGAAGGCAGTTAACTGCGCAGAGCGCATGTGTCACGAATCATTCGGAATAACGCGCGCGTCAAACTTGATCAGATTGGGCGTTCGCATAACACAGCATGGCATGCATTACGTCAAACAATATTAATCCCGATTTACCTTTGACCTATAAAGCGGTGGTCACATCTTACGGTCATGAACGTTGAACGTAGTATGATGTGACCGTATAGTTGACCGTAGTAGACCCTAGTAGTCGTAGTTAAACGTAGTTAAACGTAGTTAAACGTAGTTTAACGTAGTTTAACGTAGTTTAACGTAGTTTAACGTAGTTTAACGTAGTTAAACGTAGTTAAACGTAGTTAAACGTAGTTAAACGTAGTTAAACGTAGTTAAACGTAGTTAAACGTAGTGGACCGTAGTTCTGAACGTACTTAGACCGGCCGTAGTTAGCCCAAAAGTTTTCAACATGATGAAAATATTTCCACGCTCACCTTGGATGCATATACCGTACTGTGAGCCTAGTATATACGTAGTTAACCCTAGTTGACCCTACTTGACCCTACTTGATCGTCGTGTGGACCGTAATGTGGACCGTAGTTGACCGTAATGTGGACCGTAGTTGACCGTAATGTGTACCGTAGTTGACCATAGTTGACCGTAATAACCACGGCACTACAGTTGAAGTACGGTCAACTATACTACGGTCAAATGAACTACGTTCAACTACGTTCAACTACGTTCATGACCGTAAGATGTGACCACTGCTTAAGACTACTTCATCGAGATACCGAGCTGGCTTATTTAATTATATATAGATGTGTAGCGCATGTCACGTCGCAGATAAATTAAAGGGGCAGTATGTGGGGAGCGGGGGGTTGGAAAAAGGGCATTTTGAAATCTAGGATTGCTCACAAACAGTTACTTCAGTGGCGGGAACGGCGCGCTACCGAGTTATTAACCTACTTAACATCATCTAAGAATGTTTCATTATCGTGTAAACGAATGTCGTGTTTTTGTAAAATCAAAAAAAGCCTTACACTACATGAATGCTGAAATACATTGGTATGTCGATCAGGGAACGTATTTAAAAAGTTATATTATAAATACGTCGTCTGAGCAAAATGCAGCGCGCCATTCGTAAAAATGACGAATGGCGTAGCGCTGCGCTCCATTCGTGCAAAATAATGTTTTGAAACACAATAGTGTCGGACTAGTTGCACAGGAGGGTGTTAAACCGGGAGATTAATAGAAATGTAGGTTGTGCTTAAGATATAGTGCAAACATGCATGCGAGAATACGAATCACCGTAATATGTCTATTGTTATTCTATTGTTGAGGAAATACTATGCAGGCATCATGCGCCGAGTGAGTAATGGTTTAAAATATTTCACCTTCCGTGAAATATTCTATGAAAGACCCTGTGACGTCACGCTCATGCGCAGACCTCTTCAGACTGGTTCGTCACGTGTAGGTTTGTCAGTAGTCCATAGACTGGCTAACACAAATTGCGCAACTTGTTTGTTTTTCGGAAAAGAAACCACTAGGTTCTTACCGGTTAAAACCACCGGTTCTTATCATAACCACCCTATTTCTTCTCAAAAGAGATCCTTTCGCATGGTGTTACCGCAAATCTTTCTAAGAAAAGAAACGTCCTTCCTTAAGTTTCCCTATAGTGTACGAATTCTTTCAAAGTATATTATTTTTTCAGGAAAGTATACTTTTTGCAGCTATCCAAAAAGAACAACCAAAACGGCAACAAATTTGTTTAAAAGATAATTACTTGATGTAAAGATACTAATTAGTCTAAACTCCCTGTACAATTATTCCTTGGAATGCTGTCGTTTAAAAAAAATCTATTTGAAAAAAAACAACGAAACAAATGTACAGTAGTAGTTTAAAGGGATCGTATACGTTTGGTAATTACTCCAAAAAATTAACTTACTTAAAAAACTTACTTGGTAAGAAGTACAGCAGCTTTGGATAGTATAATGCATTTTTAGAAACGTTTCACTTCGAAGTACTGCGGTTATGGAAAAAGATATCACTTTTTATTCCAAAAAATTTGAATCTGAGAAGCGTTACTGCAGTGACGTTTCTCAGATTGTGTATTCCAATGCAGATTATTCTTCCTGCGCGGACATAAACGCTCCAGATTTTCGGCAATATCTCAAAATCGCTACCACCTTTTGAAATGAATTGTTTACAGATTAGTTTTATGGTATATATCTATAACTACATAGGATTGAAACAAACAATGGGTTCCAATAATTACCAAACGTGTACGATCCCTTTAATTGGTTAAAAATCTAAATCTTAGAATATAATTTTATTGAAATATACCCTAGCTACAGTATCCTTTACCAGGTGAGTTGGCGAGCACCATTATTTAGATTTTGAGAACCAAGTTTGCTGCTTCAAACAATAACAAAAATGAACGATCGACAAAATAATATGACTTTAAACCAGGGTTGTAGTCGAGTCCCTGCAAGTCCGTTCACCTTAAGTCCTTTCGTGAAGCCAGTCACAAGTCCCTTCATAAAGGCAGTCACAAGTAACTGGACGAACACTGACAAAGGAATGCTTTTGTCAAAGCTGATTTGAATAGCTTGTGATTTGAATTGGAACTGAATGACTTGTGATGGACTTGCAGATGGACTTGTAGGGGCTTACTTGTGATGGACTCGACTACATCCCTGCATCCCTGCTTTAAACAAGCCTAACCGGTTGTCCGTGTATTGCTTGAATTGAGATTTCCCCGCCGACGGACTTGCACGAGTCTACTGAATCGAAAATAAAAGCTATAAACCACCTGGGGGGGGGGGGGGGGGGGGGGGGGGGGGCAGTCTGCCTTGCACCACCAAAGTCCACTGTCTCGTGATGTGGTATTTGCGCAACTCCCGTACGTACGTGCGCACTTATATAGCCTACGTAGCCATTTTGTATTATTCCTGATTATGATAATTGGTCCCTTGCACCATATGCGCCACTGTCATTATATCCACCAGCAGCACAGCTAGTACTAGCTAGTCCCACACAAACAATAATACTATTAAATTATCATAGGTTTATCGGCTCGAATCACTCAAGCAGTAAGCAACAACCAAGCGACTGTTTAGGATACAGTTCTATCTGCATTACGGTAAGTTTGACTACACTTTAATGATCTCAAAACAGATTGTATCAGATTGTTAGTGACTGCCTTGTTGTAAATATACATGTAGGCCTACGGATTATTGTGTGTTCCTGACAAAAACACCTCGTTTTGTGAGAAATCATATAATTCGTGCTTAATAGTTTAATTTGAGTGTGTTATATTTTGACGTGACTACTTTTTTTTTACGCACGGATTCGAATAGGTTTTATCATAATGGACTAATTTCCGTCGGGTGATGTAAATTCGATATTGGGCGTTGGCGCTTTCGGTTTTTAAAGCAAGATTTGGGAGGGAGAGAACCCCCTCCTTTGTGGTAGTCCTGGTGCTTGCGAAATTTGTGTCGTTTCTCAGGAATTGGGGGAGGGCCGGGGGCGGGAGGGGGGGGGGGGGGGGGGGGGTGGGGGGGGGGGGGGGGTGCATGTGCACGTGCACGTGCCCTGCCCCCCGGTAATTACGCCACTGTTTTTCAGTGGTCACTTGTCCAAATAAACTCAACACAATTGACCTTGCATGTGTGTTTTTTTAATTGAAATTGCATTTATAACAGTTGGTACGTGTTTTCCAAACTAGTTTATTTTACAATTCCCTACAAAGGGGAACTGACTAGGAGTACATTTGCAAAACAATTCTGTGTTAACTCGTTGTTCGAAAATGTAGGTTTTCCCCTTATAAAGTATTCACTTACAAAGTGTTCAGCAATACCAGCAAAATAAACGACATAAAATATTGCGGAGGAAAATGACAACTTAAATTTTAACAAAACCTGGAGTGCGCCTTTCATGTGTAGTTAATTATCATACTGTCGTATGTTTCTATACAAAACAATGAGCGTCGTTTCCTTGTGACTAAACAAATATGCCACATTTTAATATCCGTTGTCTACTGGTATTCACACGGCGTCCGTTTGAATTTGATTTTCAAATTGATTTTTTTCCCTCATTATAAATTGCCCCATTTCACATGCGAATACATAGTGTTCGGTGTAATTCCGCCCACCAAATTTAGACGTTGCAATGATAAATAGGTCTACTGCTGTATTTCATAAAACCAGTAATTACGTTTTTAGGGTAAAACATTTATGCTTGCACCGTAATTTGCCCCTACCAAATTTAGACATTGCAATGATAAATAGGTCTACTGTTGTATTTCATAAAACGAGTAATTACGTTTTAGTGTAAAACATTTGTGACCCACCAGGCCAAAACCAGGCGGAAGTCGGCAAATGCCATTTCGAGATATGGCATTGTACACAAAAAAAATGTGTTGCCGGTCGATTTGTTTTTTTTTCATAATTCGTTAGTTAAAACTCTAATTTATTGGCTGTTCATGTTTAAACCTTTTTAAAAATCCCCGAAAGTGATAATATCGGCCTTCTCCTGATTTTTGTTGTCGTTGCTATTACTCAAATTGAGCAAACTTGTTGCCGCGAACGGCAACAAAATGTCACTTTTTGAAGCGTCGTTACTTTTCATTCCATAGCGGTACTGGTGCATGTGATGTATCATTTTAAAGCCTAAAACGCTAGAAATCCAAATATCCAATGGTATAAAAATCTCTCATATGAAAAATTTCGACTTTAGTCTGGTTTTGGGGTGGTGGGTCACATTTATCCTTGCACAGTAAGCAGTACATATCATAAAATATAACATTCAACTTAATTTTAATTATTTTAAGTTTAGTTATTCTTAATACTAATAGCGCTATGCCATTTATAATGTATATCTAATTTTTTGAAGTATAACTGCAGCCTGAAACTTATCTTACAACATCTAAAATATCTTATGATATTTTTGATGTCTTAACGTGATATGACACTAAAGAGTGCTTTTATACTTTAGGTTTTTAATTCTTGACTCTCAGGAACTTGTTTGCGAATAATCAAGGCAAATACTAAAATAATGTGACACGATCAAGCGGAATGAGTCAATGTCGGGAAATTCCAAAAATGAACTGTGTTCTTCGTTGGTATTTAAACAAAGTATTTAAACAAGTTTTTAAAACGTACAGATGCCCTCTTTATAACTACACTGAACAAAAATATAAACGCCCACAAAAATATAAACGCCCCCAAAATGGTTATTTGTCTTGATTTGTAAACAACATTTGTGTCCATCTCTGCCAGTGAGGAATGGTTCAGGGATGCAGTTATTCCACCCACAACACAGATGTGGGTTGATATATATTTTTATATTTTTGTGGGCGTTTATATTTTTGTTCAGTGTAGGCCTACATGAAAACTCATTTGTTTGACCGGGGCCGACATCCGACTCATTCCGCTTGATCGTGTCACAAATGTGTACTGATTTTCTGAAGCATTATAATTATATAGCAATAGACCAATTAACCAGTCAACAGAGAGTAGATTTTAGGACATAGATTCCGTGGCAGTGTCCAGTGGTTGGATCCTGCTGGATTCAGCAGGGTTATGGTTAAAGGGATCGTATACGTTTGGTAATTGGAACCCATTGTTTGTTTCAATCCTATATAGTTATAGATATATACCATAAAACTAACCTGTACAAATTTCATTTCAAAAGCCGGTAGCGATTTTGAGATACTGCCGAAATTCTGGAGCGGTTATGTCCACGCAGAAAGATTAATCTGCATTGAATTACACACTCTGAGAAACGTCACTGGTAACGCTTCTCAGATTCAATTTTTTGGGGATAAATAGTGATATCTTTTTCAATAACCGCAGTACTTCGAAGTGAAAAGTTTCTCAAAATGCATTATACTATCCAAAGCTGCTTTACTTCTTACCAATTAAGTTTTGATTGCCTTAATGTTTTGGAGTAATTACCAAACGTATACGATATCCCTTTAATGAATATAGTTCTCTACGAAGAAATTCTGAATCAATTACCAAGCAATTCTGCAAGGATCGAAATACTTTAGGGTCTGATGATATGATACGATACATATGTAATTATTGTCGTGCATTCACCTAAACACAGGAAACGTAAGAAACAACCCCCAAAAGAGAAAACTAAAACCAAGATGGCGGAAGGTTGCGGAGCCGGAATGTCGAAAATCGTTCTGTTCATTATCAACGTCCTCGTTTGGGTAAGTATAATACAGCTAGTTGCTGTTTATGTATGCAGGTATCAAAGTAAACATTTCACGCTATCAAGTGGTAAAACCTGCAACGTGTTGAATACTGTATACTTTGTCCAAACAAACCTTTTTGTGGGTTAATGTATAACTGTGGCTTTGTTCGAGTGTATGATAATTATTGTACTGGCTGTGCCATCTGCGGCATGCAGCCAACAGATCGAAAACATATGGCGCCCGATCGCTTCATTATTCATTGCCAGATATACCAGGTGAGCGGCAACTGTCTGTTTGTAATATGTGACACTTTGAACTATTTAGATTACCGTGCACTTTTCAAAATTAAGTCACCAAGTCACTACTGTGCCCGTATTGTTGTTTTTTCTGAATTTCTTTTGGCAGCAATATATTTTTGTCAAATGTTATACCTTCCGGTTAAAAAAACCCAAACAAACCGCAATGTATGTCAGTATAGAGTGCCTTGCCATGTGCTATTCGACTCGTGCATCGTGGTGCGTGGGTTGGAACCCTGCCAGTAATATGTGCATGGTGTCTGTGTCCTTGGGCAAGACACTTGATTACAACTGCTACCCAGGAGTCTAAATGGGTACCTTTGCGGGTCGAGGTCGGCTGCCGCGTGGCCCAATAATACAGACTGTCCCACAAGGATTAGAGTATACCAATCGACGACCAAAATGTTTTATTTTGTTTTACCGTGGGAATCGACGACATTAGGTTCGTTGTTTTGGGCCAAATAAAAAAAAAAACATGTTTAGCGTCATGCATTTTTTTTAAATGTCTGCCCGACACATCTTAATTCGAGTCATGTAGTGAACATGTCACAACCTATCTTCCAATTTAAATTAAAACATGGTTCACCCACGATTAAAAATCAAAATTCATGTGGGTCGAACATGTATGCACCGTACACGACTACACGTCACACCCTAGCTTTCCTATTTAAACAAATATATTTCCAGAGCATGTACACAGTGATGCTAAAGTCTAAAATACGATCTTGAAATTTTATTATCTTAAAAAAAGAAAAAAAAAAAAAAAAAAAAAAGGAGGCGGCCCCTAAAAAGGAAGCGGGCGGTGACGCTAAACATTTTTTTTATATTTGGCCTTAAAAATCTACCTTGGCACACTGTAACCTCTCATAAGAATGTTAGATCATGAAAATCAGACTGACCAAACTGAAAATATACTCGATTTGGTTAGATATGGTAATTTCATCCTTTGCGCAAAGTTTTTAAAAAAATGTGCGTGTTTTGTATAATCATGGAGCTATAAAGAGGAGGTAGAACGATCCGGAGATCAAACAAACCAACTCTCACGCCGCGCTCGTTAAATTTGTTAGGATTAACCGCAAACCTTTATAGTAGAATCATAGAGAAAGGACCTCCGTCTGTTTGCTAGCAGGATTACGGTGACAAAAAAAATAACAAGGGAGGGATTTTAACGAAATTTGGTGGGTAGATAGCTTATCCTATGTACAGTGAGTTAAAAATATATAGGCCTATAAGGAAACCGAGATTTAAAAGCTTATTACTCGGGAGTATGAGGTTCTTTGAATAGTAGTAACTATATCATCAGTTGCGTCATTCCGTACTCTTTTATTTTACGGAACATCAGTGATTTAAATGAATAGCAATTTAAGTGCTTTTTTTTTACCTGATGGTAATTGTGTAGATGTCCGAATCTGGTGCGGAATCCTTTCTAATACCATCCAGTCAAACCATGGTTGTTCGGTCATCCGTGACAATATTCTCGATTGGGGTTAAACGAACTTAGAGTACGGGATGACGCAACAAATAGCGATCGCTGCTTTTCAATAAACCTTGCACTTTTTTTAGTAATGAGCATTTGAATCTCGATTGCCTTTTTTTAACCAGTTCGCGCCAAGATTATTTTAACATCACCGAGCCGAGGGGCGGGATTATTTTTAACGATATTCGATCCAAAGCGGGTTCAGGCCGGTAGTGCCGGGAAGCGATTTTTTTTTCTGCAGGTAGGTTGGTACATTAGCCAATCAGAACACAGATGATGTTGACGTCATCGATGATGTTAGTGTTGTCTGGGACAAATTAACCCTAACCCCTAACCATAGAGAAAATTCCTTTCTCTATGCCCTAACCCCTAACCCCTAACCCTAGTCAGATCCCAGACAACTCTAACATCATCGATGACGTCAACACCATCTGTGTTCTGATTGGCTAATAAATGTACACTATGTACCAACCTACCTGCAGATAAAATAATCGCTGCCGGGAAGCACACCCACGCATTTCCGGCCTTGCTCGCTGCTGACATACATTTCCGAACTTGAACTTGGCGTGTTTATGCGTCATTCGTTTTGAATTTGGGGAAAACTTTGCGTTTATATACGTCATCCGGCGCGAACTGGTTAAAAATGATGGACATCGTGCAGATAAGACGTGTCCGAATCTGTTGCGAAATCCTTTCTAATATAATGGTTGTTCGGTCATCCGTGACAATATTCTTGATTGGTGTTAAACGAACGTAATGAGCATTTGAATGTCGATTGCCTTTTTTTTTTAAAGACGCCGGCTCTACAAAAAGGTGTCTTAAGTCGCGCTATACACTATCATGTAATGGCCCGCTCAACGTTGAGGGTAAACATTTCATCAAAATGTGTTTTTGTCAAATTTGTTATCATGAATGAAATCTTTAATACCTACAGTTTAAGGTTTCATTAAAGATGGACTACAACGAAAACTCGCACATTAAATTTATTATCGGACCTTGTTTATGTTGTGTTCAGGTAACACTTTATTGTTACGGTCATGTTTTTCTCTAAATAATTTGGTTGCAATTTGACCGAACAAATTAGACCTCGATTCTTCGATTTTGAAATTTCCCGCCCTGTACTGGTTCCCGGCAAAGATCCACTGAAAACCACAATGAAATCCACGATATAGTACCAGCGGACTTGTAAACCAGCGAAAAGTGATGACGTACTACCCATGAGCAACCGAGAGTAAACAAAAGACGCCATGTTATTCCGTGTGTATTATGTATGCGTTATTCCGCATTGCATTGTACGGTAAAAATGCACGCACACGATCGACCCGAGTAAATCGTCATGGGTAGTACGTCACACACAAAGTATGAATTATTCATGAGTTAAGGGCTTTTGCTGAAACTGAGTTTTTCTGGGTCGTAGAACGCCGATCAATTTTTTTTTTTTTGCATGAAGGAACAAGTTTTATTGAATACTAATGATATATTAGTAATCATTATACATTTCTCGAACAAAAACAGCAACACAGCCTTTATCATTATTCCGTTGTAGTCCATCTTTAAAAGAAATGTTTATTTTGATGAATAAGGTGGAAAAAACAACCATTTTGTGTGCATTGTTCTGTTGTAGTACAACAGAGCCGGCTATTTCAAAGCCTGTTTTCTCAGTTGTGTAATTTGAACTCCGAAAAAAGTAATCAATATGTAAACACGTCGTGTCTCCAAAATGGGAGGGGCTATGGATATATATTATATACTAAATTAAAGCTTACGTTGTGGGCTTTCGTACCATGTATATAACTCGATTTCATTTTTTCGCGACATAAGACACTTTTTTGTAGAGCCGGTCATAGCCCACATTTGACACTACATTGGCCTTATGACACGTTGCCAAATCCTGGTTATTTTTTCTATTTTTTTTAACTCTTCCTTATTTCCCATCCTAGGTTGCCAGCATCATCTTAATCGCTATCGGCGGGTACGTTCTGAACAACAGCGCCCAGTACAACAACCTGTTCGGCGAGGGCAGCAACACGCTGGGCGTGGTGTGCGGTGTGATCATCGCCGTGGGATGCTTCATATTCCTGGTGGGATTCCTAGGCTGCTGCGGGGCCTGCATGGAGAACGGCCTCGCCCTTAAACTGGTGGGTACGGGCGTCGATGTTGGGCGTAGACAGTTTCTGAAGTCATTTATAAATAATTAGTGACCATTAGATTTGATCCGCGTATACGGGATACATATACGGCCCGCAAAAGTCGCCTATTAAAGGTAGGACACACCATTGGTAACTGCTTGAATTATCGTGAATGGGTGGATTTGGGGTGTTGTATTTTATAATAAATTTCGTTTAACTGCATGACCTGTTCGAAGTTTTACAACCATGGATGCCGAGGAAAACAATAAACTAACGGCGTTCGTTTTCAACCGGCGTCAGGCAGTGGTTCTTATGTTCTTCTTGTTTTTCGCGATCGCCGTCCACCTGCGGCCAATTTCATAAAACATGTAAGCAACAAAAAATATCTTAGCAAGAAAATTCTTGACAAAAAACAGGGTTACAAAGCAAATTGTCAGGTGATGCTTGTTGTTTCTGACTGCTATTTATGGAGTTGGTTTTTGCTTAGCATAAAAAGCACCGAGTTTTGGCTGGGAACCTGGTTTTTAACTAAGCAAGGTGTTTTGTGCTAAGCAAATGTTGTGCTTACATGATTAAAAAGCACGGAGTTTTGGCTGGGAACCTGTTTTTAACTAAGCAAGTTGTTTTGTGCTAAGCAAATTGTTGTGCTTACATGATTAAAAAGCACGGAGTTTTGGCTTGGAACCTGTTTTTAACTAAGCAAGTTGTTTTGTGCTAAGCAAATTGTTGTGCTTTTACATGATTAACACAAAATGGCCCGAGCAAGTCTTTTGTGGTAAGTAGTATTAATTTGAGTGTGTTTCTATATATGTTTTGCAGTATTTCACCGTTCTCCTCGTCCTAGTCTTGGTGGAGTTTATCGGCGGCATTCTTGCCTTTGTCTACAGGAACGAAGTAAGTCACTAACAAAATATAGTTAAAGAGGTCGTATACGTTTGGTAATGGGGACCCACTATTTGTTTCAATCATATGTAGTTATAGATATATACCATAAAACTAACCTGTAAAAATTTCATTTCAAAAGGTGGTAGCGATTTTGAGATATTGCCGAAATTCTGGAGCGGTTTTGTCCACGCAGAAAGAATAATTTGAGAAACGTCACTGCAGTAGTAAGTGATTTACTGACTGTTTCTTGAAAAAGGTTCCAGAGGGAATCTTTTGTGCTGCCAGAAAAGAATACCGCACGGCAGCAAGCTGGATACTCACCGGGATGACGTCGTCACGTGACAGCGTATCATGTTTACTTCCCAGACGCGCGGCGGAATCGGCCAATGACGCGCTGCAATTAGTTCATGAATATTTATGAGGTGGAGTATTCAAGTTTCCTGTTCTTTCTCTCTAGATCCAGGACTTCATACAAACAGAGCTTGGGGAGCAAGTGAAAGAACACTACGGGATGAAAGACCAGAAGGTGGTCACCCAGGCAATTGACGATCTCCAGCAAAAGGTGAGTGGTCAGAAAAGGACATGCAAAAGACGGTGTAAATTATCGCAGAGCATGCACAAACCAATCATAAGTATATAGCACACGTTATAAACATGAGGGTGCCTCCAAATAGGCACTTGGGGAGACAATCCCATAGAGATGTACACAAACCTAAAACAGTCCTAACTTGTTTACCCTATAACCCTTTTCTCTAAGATCTTCGAGATTTATGCTATTTAGACCACATTCTGTCGTTCTGGGACAAAAATAACTCCCAAATATTGTTGTTTTGGGTAGCTAGACACTCAGGGAGAGACACTGAAATGTCTCCCTAAGTGCCACTGTCTCCTTATTTTCTAAAAACTTACGCTAATTTGTCTCCCCAAGTGCCTATTTGGAAGAATTTATGGTAATTTATTCTTCATAATAAACATAAACATTTTTCCTTGCCAAGAACATTTCTAACACTATTAATATTATTTAGGCATAATGTGATTTTTGGAATCAAAGCGGCGTGAGTCATCGCAAATATTTTTCGCAAAGTTTTGCTCTTATTTTTGAGACTCGAGTCTTATAGCCTTCACTCGCTGAGTCATTTTGAGGAAGGACCCGAGTCCTTTGCCTGCATTGACTGGACTTGAGTCGAGTCATTTACCCAAAGGGACTCGAGTCGACTCGCCAACAATTGTGACTCGAGTCAGTCATTACAGCTCTGCACGTGAGTGGCCAGTCACGTGAGAGGGTTTTAACCAATAACCAGTCCAGATTTCACAAGAGTCCGTTCTCGCGTATAACACCGGATCGATACAAACCCGAGGTTCTTACTTTAATAGCAAAAACATTGGTGATTATTTTTTTCCTGAACAGGAGCAATGCTGCGGTGTTATTAACTACACAGACTACCAAAACAGCAGCTTCGCAGTGATGTTCCAAGACGAAGCGGTCCCAAAGAGCTGCTGCAAGAAAGAAACCACGGGCTGCAACCAGAAGAATTCTAAAGGGGACATCAATGATATCACGAAAATTTACACCGATGTGAGCACACAGTATCAAATGTTAATTACCAGTGTTTCTAATAGACTAATCCAAGGACTTAGAAGCCATTTTGGGTCACCGCCAGGGGGCGCGCTCATGCTAGTACCGGTACACGTATTTATCATAGATTTTAGAAGATTCAATAAACTAGATCTTTCATCCACAGGGATGCATGACGAAACTAGTGAAGATCTTTGAGGACAATTTCGTGTACATCGGAGTGGCCGCTTTGGTACTGATTCTTGTTGAGGTAGGTGGCGGATAATTGGTGTCCCCCCCCCCCTTTTCCCCCTAAAATCCTTTTCGCCACGTGCATCTGGCCGCCATTTTATCGGGCTGATTGACAGCAGACATGCGCCTGACCATGCGCAGCTAGACGCCGACGCATCGATGCGCGCGCACCGGGCCGGGGCTTGTCCGGTAACTGGGCCCCTACTGCACAAGTGGTTGCAACTCGCCCATTTTTTTTGGTGAGATTCTCAAACGCGATGATGTCAAACTTCAGGATTATTGAACTTGTTTTCAATAGATGCTTACCTTTGAGGAAACCACTGTTCTAAAACTGATTAACATAATAAATATTAACTACAATTTGAATGTGCAACTGCACGCTCAGATAAAAAATGTACACGCCCACTTCCGAAATTCAGTAGAGGGCGCCCTCGTAAAGGGCGCCCTCGCCTTAGCTCTTATGTAGAGGGTGCCCTGTGAAAAATGTCCACATCGTGTCCAATAACACTTACAGGATCAAGGTTCCAAATGTTTTTGTTTCTTTTTTTCCGTTTCAGGTTACGGCCATGATTATGGCTTGCTGTCTCGTCCGTGGAATTAGCAAAGGCGACTACAAGTCCTACGCCTAATGTTAGGTGTAGAATTTGCATATCTTTGTTACCTTTTTCTGTTTTGTTTATTAGATACTATTTTGTTTTTCTTGATTTTATAGTCTCCAATCCTTTTTCGTCCCATCGTGGGTATAAAGACAGGTGCCACGAGGGGATTGGTATAAAACGAAGGCAGATGCCTATGAGAAATTAGAACAATTTTGTCTTATTTTTTTTGTGAGGTACATATCGATTTAGATCTCCTCGCTTCGCACACATTGGCGCTTGCGGTGGGTGTTAGTGCAGTATACCTAATTATACTATGCGGCTCGTTATACAAGTAAAACCCTCTCTTTCTCTCTCTCGAGGTCTTTCTTAGATTCGGAAATAGGCCGTGTCCAACAGAAAATAATACCATAGTTTTGTTCAGTTTACATATTTTAAGAAGAATGAATTTTGTGGAGATATGATTTGAAGTGTAACATGAGATGAGTATGATTACAGAAGCAATAAAGTTCATGCATATGACGTCACACGCACGTCGCACTTCACGACAGCGCCCCCATGAGGTCGTTGCGTAATCACGGTAATGTACCGTCTGCACTTTGTTAGCAAGGAACACTGTTCTTTGCTCTATGGTTTGACCTCAATAATGGCCGCTCGGCCCGGTTGCTGCTAGTGCGATTAGCGCGTACCACTGACCTCTACACATGAACAGATAATCCATTGTTTCATTTTGAAGTCGGCATGCAGAGAAGTGCAACATGGCGGACCCACGAAGTCACTCTGTGAGCCAATGAAATGTCCAGGTGTAGAGTTCAGTTGGTTGGTAAATCCACTGACCTCCACAACTGGACATTTCATTGGCTCACAGCAGTGACGCCATGTTGCACTTCCAGTTCGCGCCGACTTCAAGTGTTAGCACAGCAGAATATGGACAATGATCCGTCCAGGTGTTGAGGTCAGTGGCGCGTACGCGTAGCGCGCGTGACGTCAATGCAACCCCTTTATAGAGTTAGAGAGGTTAAAAGTTGTAAATAGCTTTGTGATGCTAATTAATCTTTCAGAGATGTACTACTACAAAAAACTCCAATTGTCTTCCACCTTATATAAAAGCTTGCCTTAGATTGTAACAACTTATTGCCAGAACGTGTACAATGGCCTATGCTGCGTTCAGCGATTGTTGTTTATTTGATTATGATTATGATTATGATTATGTTCTTATTTAAAATGCGGTGACATTGGGTGTAGCATAAAAATAATTGTAACCATATTTGCCAGTAGTGTTTTCATTTTGGAAATTGAAATGAAAAAATAAAAAAATCTAATTTAAATTTGTGTATACTACAATCCCCGAAAATTAATCTTTGCGTCCCATTTGATCTGATTTTCAAATTTAATTTTTTCGTTTTTCACGAGCATTTTGGTGTCTTTTTTTAAAACTGTTATTCTATAAATACAAATGTCCGTATTCGTCAGCTAAACTCCGATGCATGTCATTAAGGGTGGAGAAAAAATGCTATATTTTTTTTTATTTTACTGTAGATTTTTTTCTTCTTTTCCCTCGGGTAATTCGCTGTTGTACAACCCTTTTTCACGAATGTTTTTAATGAGCAAATTAGTAGGTTGACTATTTTGAGCAGAGCACCCCCCTCAACCGATCAGTGGCTTCCTAAAAAGGACACCACAGCAACAGCGCCCTCTGTTGTCCGGAAAAGCATGATGCTTTATCTGTTCACCGACTAAATTAATAGTTGCGTTTTCATTAGTTAACCAGACGCTATAATTATATACTATATCGTGTAGAGGTTCTTGTATTTTTCAAGGCACTTAATTGGGTATTTCCCGGTTTTCCCTCGGGTTAATTTGCTCTATGGTTAAACTAATCCACAAGGTAAATTTGCCAAGAAAAAAATGAACGTTAACGATAGCCGGATTGGAACCACAGACCTTTCGATCCATAGCTCGCCTCTCTACAAACTATGCTACACAATTAGACAGAGACTGAAAGACGATAACATAAGCTTTCATTTGATGTGTGCTTCAAACACATTGCAGAGTTGTATTTTTTTCAAAGCAAAATTTCAAACCCTACACTGCCACACGGAATTGCGCCACCAAGAAATTGCTAATCGGCGGTCGCAAAACGGCGGTTCGCATCGCGTACTTGCGCGACGCACGAAATTCCTTTGTGAAACGGCGCTAAATAGATGCAACGCAGGCCCGCGCGTTACTGTGAAGGGGGTAGTATACAGTTGACTGCGTGATGCCTCTATGCATATTCAAAGTACAGGTACATTCATGGTCGACTTTGCATGAAAATATCACCTTCGTTTTAGCAGATTTACAAATATTTAGTGCAAACACACACACACAAATGTATTTGGCGGGCTAAAAACAAATACCGCCAAAGTAACCATGGACACAACAATTCAAAGTCCACCTCGGTTTCTCCATTACTTGCATATTTTCGATAGATAATCTACTTGGTTTGCTATGACTACAGCCTCGTGCATGCATGACACACGCTTCGTCACCATAATTAATCAAAATGTGTAATTGCTTTTTTTTTGTCATTTACAAGAACGCACATTTTACGTGAACTCATCAACAGAAAACTCACTTTTGAAGCTGCTAATTCAGCACACAAAAATTGCTGCAATTTGTGGTATTTTGCTATCGTTTTTCTTCTGGGGATTCTTGATTTGGAGTCGGTACATAACTAAGGCAGTATTAAGCCATGTGCCATATTTACGAAGAAGCCATTTTGATCGTACGCCTGTTCCCTTATTGTACACTAGCGAGATGCCGCGTTTCGCGCGGCACCCGCTTGCTGGGTAGAATCGTATTACTTATAGATAAACCTTGTTGAGGTCCTAAAAACATGATGGATTGTATGACAAACAAACCGCAGAAATTATGGAGTAGAGTACCAGCTAGGTGTGTGTATATAAACTTGCTTGTTTGTCATTCTATGACTGTTTCATGTTTCAAAAAGTTGTACATAAATCAGAAAGTTTTCAATTGAAAGTAACTTGCTCAAATAAAAATCTTGCAATTTTCTTTAAATAGACCATGGGCCACTGCATACAGTGCGAAGTCTCACTTTAACCATTACATAATTTATACACAAACGGGGTGAACTTGCACTGTGGTTACTTTCCTCGCCTTGTGTGACAGCTGCCGTCTGATTCCCACCTCGTGGTTCACAAGTATCTAGCTAGTTTTGGATTTTATTTATTTATTAACCACTTATTTATTTATTTATTAACCACTTCCACTCGGCGGATGAACCGCTAATTTCAGGAATAGGTGGGTTTTCCTCAAGAATATTAGCTTGGCTGTTAATGATTATCGCACGTTTGAGGACTACTCGGTTTACAAATGTACTCCAATAATATTTAAATAGATGCAGAACAGAACCGTTTGGTGAAAAAATGTTACCAGTCGCGAATTCATTAATGTAAAATCTATAGTTTGAAAATGGCAAAAATATGTAGTTCCCCGACGACGCAGTTGTAAATGGGATCTGAAATTAAATAGTGCTATCAGGTAGAAAATAATACCAGTATCAGCTAAAGAAAGAATACAACTGGGACATTAAAGGGATAGTATACGTTTGGTGATTGGAACCCATTGTTTGTTTCAATCCTATATAGTTATATATACCATAACACTAACCTGTAAAAAACTCATTTCAAAAGGTGGTAGGGATTTTTAGATATTGCCGAAAATCTGGAGCGGTTATGTCCACGCAGGAAGAATAATCTGCATTGGAATACACAATCTGAGAAATGTCACTGCAGTAACGCTTCTCAGATTCAAATTTTTGGGGATAAAAAGTGATATATTTTTCCATAACCGCAGTACTTCGAAGTGAAAAGTTTCTAAAAATGCATTATACTATCCAAAGCTTCTGTACCTCTTACCAAGTAAGTTTTTATTGCCAATACTTTTTGGAGTAATTACCAAACGTAGGCCTATATGATCCCTTTAAATGCTGTGAAATGTATCTTTATTACAAAATAAGAAATAAAGAGTTGCATAAGTAAACCATGACCATGCATGACTTTCCAGATTTTAGTAGTGGAATTGTAATACTAAACATGATTGAATTATATTAGAAGGGTAATGACAATTTTAAAGGAATTTTAGAGCAATTTTACAGGATCATTATGCCCTTGGTCGTTGAATCATTTAGTTATACAATCAAATAGGCCTTTGGAAAATAATTTGGCTCTCGCAGGGCGGGTTTATCTGTTAAGAAAGTGATGTGTTTATTAGGACGGCCCTTTTTATTTATATGGTTCTCATTTTCAATCGAACCTATTTTGGGGCTCCCAATAAAATAACAAAAAATGAAACAAACTTGTTTTATTACCGCCGACCCTCCATGGAACCCCATTCACCAGAGAAATTAGCAAATAAACCAAACATGAATAGTAAATTTATACAATAATAATAATAATAATAATAATAATAATATACATTTATATAGCGCTAATTTTGTAAACACATTCAAAAGCGCTGCCCAAAGACAAGGTAAAGCATACGAAACAAGAAAATCAGACAGGATATGCCTGTCTGAACAAATGAGCTTTGAGTTTCCCTTTAAAGACATCTACAGAGAAACATTCCACCAACACGGCTCTGTGTTATATGATATACGCTATTGAAAGAGATTTGTTTATACACAAAATATAGCGTACATGTATAACAATCAGTGAAATCTCAGAAGATGAGAGGATGCATTGTGTTGTCTCAAATCAATATGTGTACATGTACCTATAGTGTACATTTAATATATGGCATGACTGCCACTACAGCCAGTATATTACTCATTAATGATATGCATTGTGCAGAAGTCAACTGCATCTTGGTAAAAATAAATTTTGTTTATGCAGTGATACAATTCATGGTAAACACACTGCATTTAACAAAATTGGAGATAATTTATACATGTAAATGTATACGCACTTCTCATTTTATTTATCCATCTAATCAGGTGGAACTTTTTTGTTCCGGTAATTTGTTTTTTGACCGACTAGCCAAACTTGAAAGGCAAACAATATCAGAACCATAAAAATATAAAGAGATGCCCTTAAACAGACAATATTGCAGACGCCCACAATGGAATATTGTTTGCGTTTAAACAAAATAATGAACATTCATTAACCAAATTGAATTTTAGTGATGAGAATATTTTAGAGCGTGTGTTATGCATACTGCGTAACTGTGTACTTTGTAAGCAAACATAATATTTTTTTCAGTAAAGTTTAAACTCTTAGGTTTTTATTTAACAGAAAAAATTATTTGGCAAAAATCAACACCAAATGCCCAATATTACTATTATTTTTGACACCAATGCAGGCGATGTGCATATTTTGGGAAAAGTCTCATTTTGGAAATGTTGCAGCACTTACAAAAAAGCCACGATCTATTGCTGTCGGTGGAGGCAACCGGACCTACAATTTAGACGTCAGGGCGTTTTTTTCAGGTCAGGAAACCAGACTAAAATAATGGCCTGCATACCAAATCTATCAACCGAACCTTTATAAGTTACGAATTATTAAAGTACAGTGTCGCCGCTTGTTTATACAGCAGACACGCATGTCTTTTTTTACCACGAACTTGTTTACCACGAGCATATGTGGCGAATCTATTTTGGGTATTTTTGGTATTTTATCTATCGAAGCCATTATCAGACCAATCATTTGTGGTGTCATTTTTGTGGGCGTGGCGTCACTGTGTAACCATTCCTTTTCAACTTTGCCACCAGTATACGGTATCGATTTCGTGTTCTGTGAACTATATAAACAGAGGCGGGAAAAGGGTAAACTTATTTCGTCCGCACCACGACGTGATAGGTACTGGGTTACCCAGAAGTGTATAGTCCCAACAAATTCCTTGTGGGCGGTGTACACCCGAGTGCCCTTTGTTACTGATCGTTTATTCTGTTTACCACATTATTTGAAATAATTTTTTTAATTTTTTATCATTGTCACCGGATACACCGCGCAATGTTGAGCCATCAGCTGTAGGCCTACGTGTGGTTTTTCTCGATATAGCTATATAATAGTTTTGAAACTGTGCACCGATATAGCGAGCTTCGATTTTATGTCAAACTAAAGTGGAAAAAAAAATTCCGGAAATTTCCAGTTTAAGATAATACCCGAACGTCAATGAAACGTATTCTAAAAATTTAGACTTTTGGTCACGTGCCATTGGCGGATACCTGACCCATTAAAGATCCATCCGAAATAGTCAGAATCCTTTGGTCTGGTAACCAGACTAACCGGGGGAGCGCACAGCAATGTCAAATATCACGTTAATCGATCGAACCACGTTTAGGCTTATAGCTAATATTTTACGTTAAATCTGTAAAACATTAACATGTAAAATAAGGTTGTGGGTAATCATCGTTTTCAAAAAAAGAAGATGTGGCCTTCCTGGCAACATCATTTAGAAACAATTACTAACGAAACGCGTTTGTGCGCAGGCTATACGCGCGCGCACAATGCTCCTTCGACCAATATGGTTGTGTACCAAAACCCACGCGCTCCATATATTAATACCACAAAATAGGCATACACAGTGTTGTTCCTTTTCAGATCGAACACGATCCTCGACACATAATTGCCTCTTAAAGTTGTACAAAGAGTTCTGTAGACAGCTTGAATGATTTGACCCTCTACAAATAACCATTTGAAATCACGGTTATCACATTGTCTATCGGCTGGATGTTTTTGCCAACCTTGGTATTTCAAAGGGCGCGGAGGGCAACATTTTGTGAAACATCATTAATACAGAGGGATATATTGCATCATACATCATAATTATCCCCGGCTTCAGTCGGAAACATTGTGTAGCTACTTAGATACATTACCAACAACATGATTATGTTTCGATAGGAAGCGCATATTTAACGTGTACATTTTGGGGCGATCCCTTTCATGAAACAATGCTAGGAATCTCCAAAGCTGTTGAATAATACTCCAGTACATTCTTCGACAATGATTGATACGGTTTATCCGGATAGCAAGACCGTATACAAAAATGCCATGTTGTCAAACCTCGGCGTCGAATCAGGTTCGGCTTAGTCCCCAGACTCCTAACCGTTTTGTAGGTGTGACCTCGTGACTGCTGAAATGTTACTGCGCACTGTAGCCAACTCCTAATATAGAGATTGGCGCGCGCGTACCGCGTACTGTGCGCATTGTGACCGAATAACGCACCGATACCGGTGTAGTGTGAATTACAGGGCAACTTAGTACAGGGCCAAATTTCATGGCTCTGTTAACCACAGAATTCCGCGCTTACGGTCGCCATTTTCCGCTAACCGCTCTAGCAAAAAAAATATGTACTTACTCTGTAAGCACAGAATCCTTAGTTACGGGTTGTACGCATGCTCAGAGACAAACAATTTTCGCTAAAGCGTGAAATACGTTTACCGTAAGCACCGAATTTTCTGCTATAGTAAGCAGGGATTTTTCGCTAACGGTAAGCAGAGCCAAGAAATTGGGCCCTGGTTCGTTAGTAGTATTGCGCATGTCATGTAAGGATTCAAATGAAGGAGCACAGGGGACCAGACTTTCTGCCAGTCCAAATTTCACAGTGACACCGACGTGTTTAAAACAAATGTTTTATCGCCCATTTAAAACAAAATACCCACGTGACGGGCTCTCGACCAATAGGAATGGGTAAACTGTCTCAGGTATGAATTATAAACAATGCAGCAGACATTATAATACATTATCTCAAAATTCATTGACCTAAACGATAATGAAGCTGGACCGAGGCCGTGATTTGAGCAATGGCCAATATGTCATGTCATTATGACACAACGATTCGTCTTCTTTCAAGCGCTAGAGCGTCATAAAATCAAGTATATAGGTGTGGCTGGGGAATGCATTGGTGCATAACATTAATCTCTCGAAAGCTCAACTTGCACAGTGAGCAGTCGGATACCAGTCGATGGTTATACCCGGCGTCTTCGCTATGTATGACTGAAGTGCTGTGAGGCGGCAGACAGACACTCCAACTGCATGCGTCACTGAAGATGAGTTTCGCAGGATTCTGTATCGAGGCTTGATTGCTTGAATGCTAATGTACCATGAACGGTCTGGCCCTCGTCAAATTAGGAGGTTTTCTTGGGCCTATAGTCTTTATACCAGCTGCATGTACATGTATACTTGCAAGACCAGGGGGACCATTTTAGCAGATGTTCTGCTGGATCTGGCATAATGTTCGTGATTTGTGTGTGTTAAAAACATAATTTTAAAAGCATAGCAAGCTGGTCACCCTGCGAGCTAGCTACCACGCTCATTGTGACGCCGTACGCGCGGGAAGGAATATTGAACAACGACGGGCGAGTTGAAACAAAATTGACAAAGTAAAGCATTTGAATTTGTAAGGATGAAATCATTCGGCAGTTATACATACAAGCAGTAAATAGACGTGCATTCGGCTCCCAGGTTTTGTACCCAATTCCGGGTCATTTGAGACGGTACTTTTCCGGGTCAAACACTCTTCAGAAGTTTCGAGTCAAAATGCAGTTTCCCGAGTCGGACGAGTACTACATTGAATTACTTTCCGTGCTATTTTGAACCAAAACAACTTTTGCCCAAACAAACATTTTGACCTGGGAAAGTGTCATTTTGGCCCTGAAAAGAGTCTAACAGGACACGGTGTCGTAAAACAAACGGACCCCTATGAAAATCCCATTCCTTTTTCCTATTTAAATTATCTCACGTGCTCCTGTCACTCTCCTCATTATCTTTACTATAGGAATGCTCAATTACGAGTCCGTATATGTGACCTGTCACCACAAAATGAGAGTAAAGTCGCACAATGTGATTTGGAAATATGGCCAACATCCAAAGTCAAAATATGAAGGGGTGGTCAATTTTGTGATTTTGCGTAATTTAGAAAGCCTAAGTCATCCTCTACTTATTCCTATTTTTTGGCTGCAGTCAGATGATCGAAAACCTCTTAAATTCATAGGGACTGAAATTCACGATGCACCATAATCAGCGCCAAAATCTGACACGGGGTCGTCGGACTTTTACACGGTGATAGGATCGACAAATTGAGCATTTTCAAGTACAGAGCAAATATTAATTCATGTACGTCAGTTCTATTCTAATACTAATTCGCAACCGGTATTGAATGCATTTATATTCCTGTCCACTTCGTTAATATTATGAGCGGGAAGATATCTAAACAAACGTGTCAGCTTACACAACCATCTCTCCATCATCTGTCCATGGAGGAATTAATAAGAAGTCCTCCATGATCTGACCATGACCCGGTTTATTTGTTCAACTATCGGCGAAGGAGACGTACGATAAGATCCACACACACGGCGGACGACCTCGTAAATCATTTGCCATGATTTAGTTACTCATAGACTTATATTATAGTGCCAGTCCTCTCGGAGGCTAGAAAGTACGGAAGCAGTTAAGGTTTGGACCAGTCAATATACATTTATCCCGATGACTACAAAGTAAAATCCAGGCGTGGCGTGTTCCTATTGTTCCTGAACGACAATACTAGCCGATAATGGCTTGTTAGACAGAAACTCATCATTACTTACACAATAACTCATCATTACCTACACAATAACTCACCATTACCAACACAATAACTCGTCATTACCAACACAATAACTCATCATTACCAACACAATAACTCATCATTATACCAATGCAATAACTCATCATTACCAATACAATAACTCATCATTACTAACACAATAACTCATCCTTACCAACACAATAACTCATCATTACCAACAATAACTCATCATTACCAATACAATAACTCATCATTACCAATACAATAACTCATCGTTACCAACACAATAACTTATCATTTAAACACAATAACTCATCATTATCAATACAATAACTCGTCATTACCAATACCAACACAATAACTCATCATTACCAACACAATAACTCATCGTTTAAACACAATAACTCATCATTACCAATACAATAACTCGTCATTACCAATACCAACACAATAACTCATCATTACCAACACAATAACTCATCGTTTAAACACAATAACTCATCATTACCAACACAATAACTCGTCATTACCAACACAATAACTCATCATTACCAATACAATAACTCATCAAGTTACCAACACAATAACTCATCGTTACCAATACAATAACTCATCATTACCAACACAATAACTCATCGTTACCAACACAATAACTCATCGTTACCAATACAATAACTCGTCATTACCAACACAATAACTCATCAATACCAACACAATAACTCATCATTACCCACACAATAACTCATCATTACCCACACAATAACTCATCATTACCAACACAATAACTCATCATTACCAACACAATAACTCATCATTACCAACACAATAACTCATCGTTACCAACACAATAACTCATCATTACCGACACAATAACTCATCATTACCAACACAATAACTCATCATTACCAACACAATAACTCGTCATTACCAACACAATAACTCGTCATTACCAACACAATAACTCGTCATTACCAACACAATAACTCGTCATTACCAACACAATAACTCGTCATCACCAACACAATAACTCAGCATCACCAACATAATAACTCAGCATTACCAACACAATAACTCATCATTACCAACACAATGACTCATCGTTACCAACACAATGACTCATCGTTACCAACACAATAACTCGTCATTACCAACACAATAACTCGTCATTACCAACACAATAACTCGTCATTACCAACACAATAACTCGTCATTACCAACACAATAACTCATCATTACCAATACAATAACTCATCAAGTTACCAACACAATAACTCATCGTTACCAATACAATAACTCCTCATTACCAACACAATAACTCATCGTTACTAACACAATAACTCATCATTACCAATACAATAACTCGTCATTACCAACACAATAACTCGTCATTACCAACACAATAACTCGTCATTACCAACACAATAACTCGTCATTACCAACACAATAACTCATCATTACCCACACAATAACTCATCGTTACCAACACAATAACTCATCATTACCAACACAATAACTCATCCGTCATTACCGACACAATAACTCATCATTACCAACACAATAACTCGTCATTACCAACACAATAAACAATAACTCGTCATTACCAACACAATAACTCATCATTACCAACACAATAACTCGTCATCACCAACACAATAACTCGTCATTACCAACACAATAACTCGTCATTACCAACACAATAACTCGTCATTACCAACACAATAACTCGTCATTACCAACACAATAACTCAGCATTACCAACACAATAACTCAGCATTACCAACACAATAACTCATCATTACCAACACAATAACTCATCGTTACCAACACAATAACTCATCATTACCAACACAATAACTCGATCATTACCAACACAATAACTCATCATTACCAATACAATACCTCATCGTTACGAACGCAATAACTCATCATTACCAATACAATAACTCATACCAGCACAATATTGCAACATAGAGTACTTTCAGGGTCAAAGTTCACCCGGATTTCATAGTAAAGAGACGCTGGCAATCCTGTTCACGGCTTCCACCCTTCTATTTTTTTATATATTTTTTTACAAACACTTAAAGGTAGGATACACCATTTGCAGATATCAAAAATATTTACTACCGAATTTTTAAGAAATATCTTACTCATTTAAAAGTAAATATTGATTCTAGGCATCCAGCAAAATGATTGCGCTAGATATTCTGTAATTATTCCGAAAAATTGAATTTTATAATGAAAAATTCGCGATCGCCGGACAGCGATCGCGAACTTAGAAAAAAATGATAACCGATAAGAAAAACTGCTCGACGCCGGTTGAAAAAAAACCGCTGTTCGTGCTTTTCTCGGCATCCTTGATTGTAAAACTTTGGACAGACGATATTTACTATAAAATACAACCCCCCAAATCTACTCATTCATGATAATTCAAGCAATTATCAATAGTGTATCCTACCTGATCACGTGTCACAAAATCCGCTCTTAACAAATAAATCGAGGGTACAGAAAAAGGTTTGCACCTGATGAGGTTTAATTTCGACAAAACAAGTATATATATTACTAGGGATTCAATGATTTCAATTACAAAAGTTGCGGAGTCATATTTTGAATTGCGCCAGAATTGAATTGCGCACCAACACCATGTTAATTCCTGGCGATGTTCGAACCCCACACAAACCGAACACCGTAACAATTGGGTCATGCGGAATTCTACAATTACACGCGCGAGTAATTAATGCCATTGGAAACCAAATTATAAGCCAAGGCCTAATTGCGCACTTAATTATTGACATTTCAGTCTGAAATTGAAAGGACTTTTAATGGCTGAATTTACTCAACTATACACTGTTACCAGGATGTATGTTGGTACATGTGTGTACTGTGATAGTCAGCCAGGCCAAATAAAAAAAAACATGTTTAGCGTCATGCCTTTTTTTTTAAAGGAAGAAGAAAACCCTTTTTTTTTTCCAAAATGGCCGCCCGGCACATCTTAATTTGAGTCATGTAGTGAACATGTCACACCCTATCTTCCAATTTAAAATTAAAACATGGTTCACCCACGATTAAAAATCAAAATTCATGTGGGTCGATCATGTATGCACCGTACACGACTACACGTCACACCCTAGCCTTTCCAGAGCATGTACACTAGTGATGCTAAAGTCTAAAATACGATCTTAAAATTGTATTATATTAAAAAAAAAAAAAACATTTTTTTTTGTTTTTTTGTTACCAAAAAGGTCAAATTTATCTATTTTTTCAAAAAATGAAAGACAAAAAAAAGGAAGCGGGCTGTGACGCTAAACATGTTTTTATTTGTATGTGTTTATAATGGCTGCATACGGGTACCGGTGAATGTATTCGAATCCATCCACCGCTGTTGTGTTTTTTAAAAACATGTTTGAAATTAATTACTCTGGGCCGCGCGTGCAAACCGTGGCATAATGCAACGGATGTGTTGATAACATTGTACGACACGTATGTGATGCTCTAGCGATGTTGACAGCTTTTCTGTACGTTGCAGAAAATAAGCACGCGGTTAAAGGGATCGTATACCGTCGGTATACGTTTGGTAATTGGAACCCACTGTTTGTTTCAATCGTATATAGTTATAAATATATACCATAAAACTAACCTGTAAAAATTTCATTTCAAAAGGTGGTAGCGATTTTGAGATTTTGCCGAAATTCTGGAGCGGTTTTGTCCACGCAGGAAGAATAATCTGCATTGGAATACACACTCTGAGAAACGTCACTGCACTGCAGTAACGCTTCTCAGATTCAATTTTTGGGGGATAAAAAGTGATATCTTTTTCCATAACCGCAGTACTTCGAAGTGAACAGTTTCTAAAAATCATTATACTATCCAAAGCTGCTCTACTTCTTACCAAGTAAGTTTTTATTGCCATTAATTTTTAGAGTAATTACCAAACGTATACGATCCCTTTAAAGGGATAATAATTTTGCTTGCTCGTCCTATTTCAAAGGTTTGGTTGTAAGGAAACTTTATCGCACTGTTCCTAGGAAAACTCCGACCAAGCTCCGTAGTTATAGTACGGCAGATAGGCCATGGGATTGTGCCTAGTGATGACACAAGCATTGAATTTGGCGCCCATGAGAGTACGATATTTGACTATAGGGCCACTCGCAGATTTGTCTTCAGAAAAAACGATATTTAGGTAAAATGGCTGACATATTGCTTGTTATTCTACTTATATATATTTTTTTAAATGCACAATTGAACACTGGCATAATTATCCGTTAATCATTTTGTTTTAAAACGCGTATTGTGTCTTAATAAGAGCGCTTTCCATGCAGGCACGGAGTGCCCTTTGCCCTTTAATATGTTTGCCCGTAGCCATCGCCGTACTGATTACAATAACAATATCCTGGCCCGGGACTTGTTTGCGAGGTGTACGATCGGATGCATAATTAATAACGACAGGCGATATATTAGTTCTGATTCACAACAGTATATGCCCTAACGCTGACATTCAATTCAGGCAAGCATGCGCGAACGTGTGGTGTACAATGGAATAAAATGGCGCCCAAACCTTTGATGTACACGTGTGTACATGCATCAATTGCTTTGATTTTGCTAAGTATTTTTGTTAACTTTAATAAAGAGAAAAAAAAAAAATTTGACACAAATTCACAAAACGGAAAAATCACTATATTTTTTTTCCTTAAAATATAATGGTCGCGAATAAGGCGCTAATTTGTATCATGTATAGGTCATTTGAAAAAAATAAATTTTTACTTTTGTTGTATCCATTTTGAAAAGAGGTATTATAATGCGGTGTACACTGGTTCGGTTTTTGGCCATTTTGAGTCATGGAGTACTGAAAGAAGGCCGTCTATTGGCTGTCCCGGCAATGACGTCACACGCCTTGTAGCTTATCACAGATCACGAGGCATTGCCTCATCGCCTAATGCTTAAAAAAAGTTCAAAGTCTGCGGGTGCGGTCGGCCCGGACAGAACCCCGGACCCTAACGCCAGTGATGGGTGAACTATCATTTTTAATCAATTACCTTTGAGTTCAAATATTAACTCTAGCCGTTTGGCAGGAGGGTCGCAACTCGCATTGTTTTGGCGACCGCGCGCAAACACTCCATATCAGCAACATCGCGGACGTCGCGATCGACCTCCGGACCTGATCACGGATCCATTCACGCCCTGAAATCCCTCCGCGCTCACACGACCAAACACTATTCTGCTCCCGAACCCGAACGGCCGGTCTTTTTGCTCACCGCCCCACAAGAAAACGCTATTGCAAAACCAACGGGACGTTTACTATAGGAGATCGTATCTAATTGTGCAACTATCTGGGCTTACACGCTGTGCGGATCTAACAGATAATTTCAACACAGTTTCTGGTGAGTTAGTAATTTTCTAAAAACTAGTAGGCCTGTAATGAGGCATGGAGGAATAAGATAATGCTGACATTCGGAGATTGAGATGCGTTTAACAATCGGTCGAGGCCGTGCATGCCGAGAATTCTATTATGAATAAAAACAAATGGTCCCTTGACATTTTTATGATCGCAGAGGGCCGGGGCCGCATGTGTAAGTACTTGAGCGCTCTAAACAGAAAAAGCGAAATAATAGGCAAATGTCATCGTATAGGCATAGAGAAAAATGACCCGTCGTGTTAGGGGCCATGCGTGTTCTTCGAAGTTCGATCATTTTTCTTAAACTGACAAAACCATATCTTGGGCTGAATCACTCTGTTCGAAGTCCGAAAAATCACTTAAATTGACACGAAATCGACGTATTCCGAATCATTGGATGATGATGTCGCCATCTTGACTGCAAGAGCTAAGTTCTGCGCATGATGTATTGTAGATTGGCCCGCAAGCTGTGCGCGTTGAATGATTGGAATGGTATTGCTTGCCACAGCGAGCGATGTACATGTACATGTACGTTGTATGTTTTGGCCTCTTGATGTTCTCATGTTGTTTTAGAGCTGGTCGTATTTGGGTCCTTTCTCTATGGTATAAGCGTGTTGCGCCAAGCGCACTACTTCATAGTCTCTTCAGTGCATCAATTGTCCCAATTAGCGAAGACTAGTTTTATCTTCGTTTCGCCTTGTCGCATCTTAAACAGAAGTTCATTATAGGCTGATGTTCGAATCAGCCCGCCTTAGGATCTAGTTCTAGTAACAGGCCTCTCCAATCAAAAATGTGTTGGTACTCTTTCAAAATACACCAAATCTTAAAGGTAGGACACACCATTTGCAGATATCAAAACTATTTACTACCGAATTATTAAGAAATATCTTACTCATTTGAAAGTAAATGTTGATTCTAGGCATCCAGCAAAAAAATTGCCTTAGATATCCTGTAATTATTCCGAAAAATATAATTTTATAATGAAAAATTCGCGATCGCCGGACGGCGATCGCAAAAAAACAAAGATAACATAAGAATAACTGCTCGACGCCGGTTGAAAAAAAACACTGTTTTTCGTGCTTTTCTCGGCATTCATGATTGTAAAACTTCGGACAGCTCAGTTAAACGATATTTACTATTAAATACAACCCCCCAAATCTACTCATTCATGATAATTCAAGCAATGACTAATGGCAGAGGCTGGTTTCATACACTGGTTAGTGTTAATATTAAACTAAACATTATAGTCGCAGTAACAGATAATTTATGTTGGAAACTATTTCGTTTTGGCCCAAGCGTTTGTAAAATACATAGATAGTCGGTATTAAACAGATATTCCTTTTATTAAGCTTCGCTATTATCATTACAGCGTGTCTGTTCTGTCAGATGTGCATGCGTGCGTTCGTTTGTACACACTTTGCATTTTTTAAATAATCCTTGTGATTACAGTAACATCTGGGCGTCATGCGGCGATGTTTTTAATATCATTTTGTCGTGACTGATAGAATATTATAATACTGTTGACCGGCAACCGAGTTTAGTTCATAAAATTATGACTGAATATAATTGAGAGTTGGTATTTGTGTTTAATGCCGTGTATTATCATGCAACGTTGCCCGCGGTGTCAGTCTGTGGGCTGCTCTAAACATTACTTGCAGATTTACTCGGCAGTTTTGTTCTTTTCTGCGCGTGTTCTGCTCCAGTGATCTGGCAGATTATGGCTGGATACTGGAAATATTGAAGGAATTTCGTCTTTGATGCAGGGTTGTAGTCGAGTCCCTACAAGTCCTTTCGTGAAGCCAGTCACAAGTCCCTTCATAAAGGCAGTCACAAGTAACTGAATGAACAATGACAAAGGAATGCTTTTGTCAAAGCTGTTTTGAATAGCTTGTGATTTGAATTGGAACTGAAGGACTTGCGATGGACTTGTAAAGGGACTTGCAGGGACTTGTGATGGACTCGACTACATCCCTGCTTTGATGATATAATACAGTTGGAATGAACAAGCATTTTCCAAATTTTTCAAAATGGCTGCCATCATGGCTGATTATTCTACTTGTATTTTTTTGTCCAGGGACCAATCTGCGATGGCCTTTAAACTATAGCCAACAAATCTTTCTCGTGACTACACTGACTGCGAGGCAAATTCCATGCTTGTATTAAAAAGAACGATCCCATCAATCACAATCACAATGTCTGCCGAAAAAACTAGAACTCTGTTTGACTGTGGGCGTAGCGCGGGATGGTAGACTTTCCCCAGTCCTTTTTCGATGCCGAGCGATTTTTTTTTTTAAATTTATTTATTTGATAGATTTGTTTACTTGATGATAAAAAAAACATATTAGCAAACTTTAGCAAACAATCAGAGTATAATAAGAAATTGTGACTGGCTCTGCAATAAAGGGTATTAAGTCGCGCTGTGCATTATCATGTAATGGCCTACTCAAAGTTGAGAGGGTAAACTTTTTATCAAAATGTGATTTACATTTTTTGTCATGAATGACATCTTTAATACCTACAGTTTCAGGTTTCATTCACAGAAATGTTGATTATGAAGAATAAAGTAGAACAAAAATACAATTTTATGTGCATCGTTCTATTGTACTACAATAGAGCAGGCTTTTTCAAAGCCTGTTTTCTCAGTTGTGTAATTTGAACTCCAAGGAAGTAATCAGTATGTAAACATGTCATATATCCAGAACGGGAGTAGCTATGGAGCTCTATTATATACCAAATGAAAGCTTACGATGTGGGCTTTTCAACCATGTATATAACTCAATTTCACTGTTTTGTGACATAATACCCATTATTGTGGAGTGGGTCACATATATTTGGCTATAGGGCCATCGCAGATTTGACCTTGAAAATGTTTAGGTAGAATAACATGCAATGGCAGCCAATGTGAACATTTTGCAAATTGAAAGTCTACCTATATTATTTTGTTCAAGGGTCAAATCTGTGTTGGCCCTGTAGCCATATATCTTTCTCATAACATACTGTAATTGTGCACTAAATTGCATGCTTTTACCATTTTGATTCAACATTTTTTCAATATTCTCCCTGATTTGACCTGATAATTGTTACGGTCAAATGTGACACTTTTCAGGGTCAACAATAAAACTGTTTCCAATGCCAAGGTTTATGGGAAATCCAAACGACCCGGTCAGTAATCCAGAGAGTCGTTCTGACCCGAAAGGTTGTAAAGTCTGACCCTGAAATACTTAAAGGTAGGATACACCATTTGCAGATATCGAAAATATTTACTATCGAATTTTTAAGAAATCTCTGACTCATTTGAAAGTAAATAATGATTCTAGGCATCCAGCAAAATGATTGCGCTAGATATCCTGTAATTATTCCGAAAAATATAATTTTATAATGGAAATTTTGTGATCGCCGGACAAAAATAACATAAGAATAACTGCTCGACGCCGGTTTAAAACAAACGCTGTTTTTCGTGCTTTTCTCGGCATTAATGACTGTAAAACTTCGGACAGGTCAGTTAAACGGTATTTACTACAAAATACAACTCCCCCAAATCCCCCATTCCTGATAATTCATGCAATTACCAATGGTGTATCCTACCTTTAAGTATGATTTGACCTATTTTTTGGGTCAGAATTGAGCAGGGACTTTTTAGAGTGCACGGGGCGGGGGAGTGTTACACCGCGTGGCGTTTGTTTGGTGTGACTGCACTCTGCGCGGGAAGGACTAGTGCAAGTCTATGCCACACCCATCGCGCTAAAACAAAAACCTACCAACATTTTCACAAAACATGACTTTGTAGCAGTAATGGCCGTGATTTGTTTTGTTTTTGTTTAGTTTTTAGTCAAATCCTTTAACTTCGTCGCATATCGATATTGGCAACGGTCATTACATTTAAAAATTAGCGCGACAAAATTATGTGGCAGTCAAGTTTATATAGTGTCTCTTGTCCAAGTCAAATGCTTATTTACCAATTTAGTTTGCATGTCGCAGTTGTTATACATTATATTTTATATTCCCGGCTGGAGAAAAATTATCGAACCTTGGGAACGAACATTGATAATTTTCTGACAACTGGAACGATCAATAGAATGGCCGCGCTGGCTGTTGTTTCTACGGGTAGGCCTATACCACATGCGTAAACACCAAATTTGCTTGATGAAAGTACACAACATTAAATTGTGTCAAAGTAAAACTGGATCAGCCTTCACTGATCATGCATTGATTTGCATATTATCGGCACATATTATCGAACTTTGGGAACGAACATTGATAATTTGTTGAAACTGGAACGATCAATAAAATGGCCGCGCTGGCTGTTGTTTCTACGGGTACTCCATGCGTAAACATCAACCTTGATTAATGAAAGTATACAACATTAAATTGTGTCAAAGTAAAATTGGATCAGCCTTCACTGATCATGCATTGATTTGCATAGTATCGGCACATATTATCGAACTTTGGAAACGAACATTGATAATTTTCTGACAACTGGAACGATCAATAAAATGGCCGCGCTGGCTGTTGTTTCTACGGGTACTCCATGCGTAAACATCAACCTTGCTTGGTGAAAGTACACACAACATTAAATTGTGTCAAAGTTAAACTGGATGAGCCTTTAGACTACAGATGCTGAACTGATTTGCATATTATCGGCACATTGAGGGCATAATTCTTTACGATCGTTGAGTGCAGAATGGCTGAACAGACTATTAATAATAATACCCCTCAATCGGGACTATAATGAATACATTGCAAAATGTAAAGTGTTGTAACTTTTTAATACAAGCTTGATTTTTGAATTCCTTTGTTCGTTATTGTCTTTGTCTTATCGCAAGCTTTAATTTGATGTATATTTTGGTACTTTTGTATACATTTTAGGTTTTACGAACGTTAAAGGGATCGTATACGTTTGGTAATTGGAACCCACTGTTTGTTTCAATCCTATATAGTTATAGATATATACCATAAAACTAACCTGTAAAGAATTCATTTCAAAAGGTGGTAGCGATTTTGAGATATTGCCGAAAATCTAGAGCGGTTATGTCCTTGCAGGAAGAATAATCTGCATTGGAATACACAATCTGAGAAACGTCACTGCAGTAACGCTTCTCAGATTCATTTTTGTTGGGATAAAAAGTGATATCTTTTACCATAACCGCATTACTTCGAAGTAAACAGTTTCTAAAAATGCATTATACTATCCAAAGCTGCTGTACTTCTTACCAAGTAAGTTTTTATTGCCATTAATTTTTGGAGTAATTACCAAACGTATACGATCCCTTTAATGCACATGCGCGAAGCATTGCTTTAGCATTTTAGAAAATGATGCGCACCAGAGCCTATTATTCGCTCAAAAAAATCGCGTCAACATTTTTGACCGGTCGTGAAATTTGAAGTCAATATTCACGACTTTGGGGCAAGTCATGAAATTTGACGTGAATATTGACGTCAGTATTCACAATCTGCGTAGTCCTTCCAGGGCCACCATACTAATGACATAATGTATTTGTATTTGTATTTTTTATATGGCAAAATGTACGGGTGCGAGGATTTTCTCCAAACGCATTCTATTTTTTTAAATTTCTGTCGTGTAATGGTGTATATAATAATTGTTTAATGAAATGACTCATTTATACCGAAGAATTTATCTTCCTTTTAACGATAATCGTTAAATTTAATCTCTCTCGAAGGCTGAAAGGGTTTATATATTAAGTATATTATGGGCGTGCGTTCTGGACTTCGTACATCGGCGCATGGATATATTTTGGGTAATAGGGTCCTGCTAATTACTGTTCTACTTCGTTTCTGTGTGTTTTTTCCTCTTTCAAGAAGTTAATATTCAACGCCACTGTTTTGAAGTGGCGAGTTAATCAGTGAACACATTTTCAACAGTTGAAGAGGTCTGAAAGTGCAGTGGTTTCGAAGCGGCAACTGTAATTATGCTTCGGGTGTGGTGACGAAACTGACCCTAATATTGGGAAGAACAAAAACCTGTGTTTATTTTTGGGAACTGAGGAGTGAAGAATCAACAGAAAAAGGACAGATGTACACTGTAAAAAATAACCGTAAAATAACGGGGTTTTCCACCCGTAAACCCCCCCAAAAAAATCGCCGTATTTTTTTAACGGATTTTGGACGTCATATTATGATTTATTGTGATTTATATATCAAGGCACCCTACCTTAATTCGTCCAAAATCCGTTAAAATAACAATACGGCGATTTTTTTTTACAGGTGGAAATTTTACGGTTATTTTGTACAGTGTAGTGCTGTAAATTACGGTACAATTTACGAGAAATTATAACTGGCAGCCATGGGTGCCAACGAATTCCCGCAAAATTTACGGTCACCGTAAATTGGCGGTGAGAGGATTTGTCATTACCGCCAATTTACGGTCACCGTGAATTGGCGGTGAGAGGATTTGTCATTACCGTAAATTTACGGTCACCGTAAATTGGCGGTGAGAGGATTTGTCATTACAGCCAATTTACCGTCACCGTAAATTGACGGTGAAAGGATTTGTCATTACCGCCTATTTATGGTCACCGTAAATTGGCGGTGAGAGGATTTGTCGTTACCGCCAATTTAAGGTCACCGTAAATTGGCGGTGAGAGGATTTGTCATTACCGCCAATTTACGGTCACCGTAAATTGGCGGCAATTTACGGTCACCGTAAATTGGCGGTGCATGAGAGGATTTGTCATTACCGCCTATTTACGGTCACCGTAAATTGGCGGTGAGAGGATTTTTCATTACCACCAATTTACGGTCACCCAACCATGTTTATGTATCGTGCCTGTACGTCCCCCTTTATAATTATACGTGTGTTTTTTATTCATGTACACATCCATTTTGTCTCTGAAGAAGATCTTGTCAAGATCGAAATATTAGCCCCTCTTAACTTATTTGATTTGTATGTTTATCTTTCATTAAAAAATAGGATATTTTGTGAAAAGGGAAGAAACACGCAATCAAAATGGTGGCTGGGTGTGGTGCTAAATTGTCTAAGATGATTCTTTTCGTCTTCAACTTCATACTCTGGGTAAGTATAATATCCCAAAGCAAGGCTTATAATATAGCTGTGTTCGTATAGTTCTTTGGGTGAAACTTACTTATAAACACACTTAGTCCCACATTCCTCGAATTTGTATCCTTGTGGAGACGTCTCTTTGTTCTCGTGCGTTTGTATTGACCGGCAATCGTGGTCGTCGGACAAAAGAATTGGGAGTCAAACAATGGGTCCACGATTGACAAAACGTCCACGATCTTTTCTCGTGTACAAATCCTATGGCGATCATCCGAAAACGTTAGAGTATAAACAAAAGAGGGAAGACGGTCGGACAATGCCCCGTCCACGATTGAAGGTCTTTATCAAGATGGGTGTGTGGATTAAGGTATAATATAGGGTATATTGGGTCGAAATTTCAACCCAGGAAATTAATTGTGGTTGAAATAGAAACATAATTTAAAAAACAGCATGCCCGACTTTCTAACCATTCTGTACACACAAGTGGGTATACGCCTCCAATCTATAGGACCTCCTTTTATCCCTCTTTTGTTTGTACTCTAACGTTTTAGGAAGGCCTCCTTAGGTTTTGTACACGAATCGGAATGGGGGCCTTTGCGAAATAGGGGACCCTATTGTCCTCTATTGTCATGTATGTCCCCTATTTCAATCAAAAACTCACTAACCCTAACCCACATCCTAACCCTAAGTTTTGAGTAATTTGAGTAAAATCCAAAAATCTATTTTTTTGACATTTCTTGTGGAGGCCTATATTTATCTATAGGAATTACCCTTTGGATACCTTTTGACTCACATTGTCCCCATTGTGTTCAGGTCTCCACGTGGTACTGAATTTAGAAACCACGTGACAGCTGATTTAACTTTTTTTTAAAGCTGTAGCCTATGTCAAATGTCGACTATCGATTGTTACGGAGTTACGGTTCGTATATAATTACGGTGGCAGTTTCCGGGTTCTACTGGTCCGGGAAGGAAACGCGGAAAGACATCATCGTTATAGTTTTACAATCACTACACTCTTGAACAGTTTTGGAACGATAAGAATGACACTTAATCGTTTGACTCATTTTACGGGTCATTTGATCTGCAAAAGCTTAATTTTGACCCGGGAAAAGTGTCGTTTTGACCGGGGAAAGTGTCGTTAGTGACCCGGAAAAAGTGTCGTTTTTACCTGAAAAACTGTCGTTTTGACCGGGAAAAGTGTCGTTTTGACCTGAATAACTGTCGTTAGTGACCCGGAAAATTGTCGTTAGTGACCCGGAAAACTGTCGTTTTTACGTTGAACGCTGTCTTTTTTACCTGGAAAACTGTCGTTTTGTAATTTTAATCTGGGAAAATCATCATAGCAATGAATGAACAAACGCTTTCGTGTGACGTATTCCACCACCGGCTCTGCTAGCTCCACGGGCAAGGTCTGACATCACGGGTGAGCCCCGAGTATGACGTCAGAGCTAATCAAATTACATGGGGCTTGCCCGGTTCGACCCGGGTGTGCGCTCGAACCTGACTAATGCATAGGTTTGTCTCATGATGAATAATGCATGAGGGTCGAGGGGTAATAAACCTTGTTGCTTTCCGTTCTGTTTTCCGTATATATACAGATTGTTGCCATCGCGTTGATCGCTGTCGGGGGATATGTGCTCGCCCGACCGTCCACATACGGCGAATTCTTCGGCAATGGGACCAACACGCTGACGGTGGCGTGCGGTATGATCATCGCGGTGGGATGCCTCGTGTTTTTGCTTGCCTTCGCTGGGTGCTTCGGTGCATGTAAGGAAAGCGCTTGCCTGCTGAAAATAGTGAGTTGTAACACAAAACAAAAAGCTATAATCATAATATGACATGTACCCGAAGAGGCCACTTTCATGGAGCCGCTAAGCACACAATTTGTCTTGTTTAGTAAAAACAGATTACCAGCCAAATCTTCATGTGCTTTCATTAGGAAAAAAACAGCTGAAAACCAGTCACAAACAATATACATCATCTACAAATTTGGTTTGTAACCCGGTTTTGGCCGATTCAAAATGTTCATGCTAAGCAATGTTGTTGTGCTCAGCAGCTCCATAAAAATGGCCTCTAATTATTTTGGGCAAGAAGTCAATTTTCAGTTATCGCATTGTGTTTTGGGAAATGGGTTATTCCAAAGCTAAGTTGTAACATGTTAAAAAAACGAATCAATTTTGCATCATTTCTAAACAAGATCCTGAACAAATTGTCATTTTGTTTTGAACAAAAAAAGCGTACCCTCTCTAAAAGTGTTTTTAAAATTTGGCTTGGAACCATCTATACTATAAAAGATGAAAAATGCGCCATCTTGTCCCTGGGCGCCGCCATCTTGGAACGCAGGGCCGCGCCATCTTGGTGCGTGGTTGGCGCCATGTTGGAAAGGCGCGGCGCTTTTAGTCGGGCAACTCGTCGCCGCGCGTGTGTGCCGCCGGCGTCGGTGCGGCGGGGTATAAGATTAAAACAAACAAACTCATATTCGTCTGTGGTGAGATTTAGAAGAAACAGACGTTATTGATAAACGTGTAGTCGCTTTTCGATTGCCTGTTGATGTGTGTGGGCCTTTTTGCGTAAACTATTGCATTATTTTTGCATTATCCTTGCCGGAGATCGGGCCGGAGATCGGGCCGGAGATCGGGCCGAAGCCTTCCCGAAATCGTATCCCGTAACTCGGTTGAAGAATTGTTGGCTGTTCGCGATTGGGCGGCAGCTATTGCGTTACACAAAGCCTTCGTAAATTAATTGTATTCGCCTTGCTCGAGCGGTGGCCGAGTTGTTGCCGAGTTTGTTGTTCGCGATTGGGCGGCGCAATCTGTGTTATTTGAGCTTTATACTCCCTTGATTATTGCGGAGTTTGAGCGCCAGCTTCGTTTTCGGCTTCGAATTTTCTGCGCGTCGACCACATTGCAGTCACAGGTTCGGAACGTTACAAAAATGATTTATTCCTTTCGTGTTGCCTTTTGGGCAAATTTCGTTGCTTTGCATTGTCGATACTTAAATATTACAACATTATATCTCTAAAAACACTCCGAAACCTATCGCAACTGCGCAAAATGTAACGTTCATCGTGCACCAATGTCGCGAAATTGTATGTCTATCGTAGATATGAATATGCAATTTAGAAACGTGGCTGCATTACGTCAGTTGAGGGCGCACTGTCAGATGGCCGGCCTGTTGTTTTTTTTTAATCATGATTTTCACGATGATGTAAATCAGAAAATCCCGAAGTGGTTCGTATTGTTTCCCGTACGATTCCTGTTAAAAATCATGAGACGCAGGCAGCATGCAAGCGAAGATGGACTGCTTATTGAGTATTAGTTCGGAAGTCGGGGAGTATTTGTACAAAGATTGTTTTTATTCAGAGTCAATGGTATTCTACGGAGCCCCTAAAGGGACTGACGAATATAAAGCACCGTTACGAAATAATTTGAGTTTTTTTCGTGCACTCAAAATAACTAATTTCGTGAGCTCGAAATGTTTTCGTGGCCACGAAATGACTTCGTGCGCTCGACAAAAATCTGTTCGTAAGCTCGAAATAATTTCGTGCGCTCGAAATACTTTCTAGCTGGTACTCTACTCGCTAAGTTTCGCGGTGTGTTTGTCATCGCTATTGCCTCAATATTACCTTTAATCGTGGAAAAATGTCGCGAAATTGTATGGCGATCGTGGATATGAATATGCAATTTAGAAACGTGACTGCGTTTCGGCTTCGCCTTCGAAATCTTGCGCGTCGACCATTTTTGAACGTATAAAAACAATGATTTATTCCTTTCGTGTTGCCTTCTGGGCAAATTTCTTCTTTTCACATTGTCAATACTTAAATATTACAACATTACCTCTCTAAAAACACTCCGAAACACATCGCTATTGCCTTAATTTTAACTTTGATCGTGCACAAATGTCGCAAAATTGTATGGCGATCGTGGATATGAATATTCAATTTAGAAACGTGACAGCATTACGCAGATTGTTTTTATACTTAGAATTGATGGTATCATACGGAGCCCCTAAAGGGATTATGACGAATACAAATCACCGTGACGAAATCATTTGATTATTACATAATTCGTGCGCTCGAAATAATTTCGTGCCCACTTAATGATTTCGTGTGCTCGAAAAAAATATTTTCTCGGTTTGTTTGTCATACAATCCGTTATGTTTTAGGACGTCAACAAGGTGTACCTATAAGTTACGATTCCACCCGGTACCCAGCTAGCGGGTGCCGCGCGAAGCGCGGCATCCCGCTAGTTAATACAATAACGCGGTGACCAGCCTCTTTCACATACTTTATGAAACAATGACTAAAATAAGAAATGCCTAAAATATTTTTTGCAATGCGCCGTATTTTTGGCCGCATGAGGGCGCTGTAAGACGCCATTTTCTGGGTACCCAACACAGGCAAAATCGCGTTTATTGAAGTAGTTTTAGTAACTTGACTTTTATCTAAAGATTGAATATTAGAAAAAAATATATTTTGGAGATGTAAGAATATTTAAATTGACGTGAATTATCTCCTAATTACTTTTAATTATACCCCCAAATACCGTGAGCACAGCGCCCTCTACGTTCAATAATACGGCCAATTGGCACCGCCCTACAGCCAGTCTCCGCCCGTGTATAATTATACTAACAATTATTGTTGTTACGTAATACATGTATTCTAAAACAGTTTTACAGTTCAGCTATACATTCGTATTTGGAATCTACACCCTTGGAACTTTCTTTCTGCCAAAATAACGGAATAACGGCATAACGGAATTTAGAAAATACATAGGACATTTTGGAGCAAGTTCGGGCGCGAACTATTGTCGACCATTAGTCAGTCTCTGCTTTACCAATGCGCATGCTCAAATGCAGTTCGCTCGAACGGCTCTTGTCGAACTAATAGTTGAAAAGATGGCAACCGCTTTGTTTACATTTGCGACATGAATGAGATGGGTCTTGGCACTAATTATCCGACGAATATAAGTAGAATAAATCATAATGTAGTTAAGTTGGTCCAAAAACAAGAAAAAACACACATTAGGCCTGCCAGATTTTCACATAACATTACTGCCTTTCCATCCGTCCGACTATTGACATCACTTTTTTCCACGTCACTGGTTCTCTCCATGTTTTCTTATGGAAAGAGGCTACTGCCAACCAGCGGCAACCGTGCCCCGGGGTCTGGTTCCAAATAGTCGACTAGATAGTCCAACCATTCTGCGTTCGAGCGACGTTAGTCGAACTATGGTTATCTATAGCTCGCGCCCGAACTTGCTCTTGTATGTAGCGATCATCCTATAATGGTCAAGATGAATGAAGAAAAAAGTTATTGAACGGTTTAATATCTACTTTGGGTTATTATTATTATTATTACATTTTTCTGGTAATGAAACCAAGGATCCCTCAAAAGCGCCCAAGGCACTGTAGCTCGCAAGCCTGAAAAAAAAACCTGTAGAGAGAAGATAATGAGAAGAAGGTACAGTTTTAGAGGTGGGAAGAAAACCCCAGAAGAATATTCTGGGGAAAACCCACGGAGTCAGGCAGGGACTGAAAACCCAATCCACACATTGCCCCAGGCCAGATTTAGTGGTGGAAGGCAAGGAAAGAACCGCTACACCAACCTGACTCCCCCGGATTGACTCCTGTTGTGACTCATCCCCCCCCTCTCTCTCTCCCCCCTCTCCCCCCCCCTTCCTTTTTTTCCACAGTACATTGCTGTGCTGATTGTGCTCGTCCTCCTCGAGATCGTAGGAGGAATCTTAGCCCTCGTCTACAGGGAAAATGTGAGTTGGAATTACCATTAACGTGTGCAAGACGCTTCAAATTCAGCCTTTTAAAGGCTATGTGGACCTACAAAAAAAAATGTTCACTAAATGCAAACACCGAAAACATTGTGCGGACTTGCCCATGCACGTCCACACAAGGTTTCTTCCTTTAAAACAAGAAAAAAAGAAGTGCTCTAGAGGTAAATATTGGGTTAGGGTTATATTTTTAAAAAAATGTTCACTAAATGCAAACACCGAAAACATTGTGCGGACTTGCCCATGCACGTCCACACAAGGTTTCTTCCTTTAAAACAAGAACAAAAAGAAGTGCTCTAGAGGTAAATATTGGGTTAGGGTTATTATTTTTTTAAATGTGAAGGGGAACACTTGAGGGGGTTACAGTCACAAAATGTGGCTTGAATGGCTATTTATGGTGTGAATACAAATTGGTGAAATACTACACGAATTCAAAGGAATGTTTACACAATATTATGTAACGTGTGGGTATGTAAACACCGGCAATCGCGGACTAGGGACAATTGGTTTAGGGCATAAACAAAGGGTCCACGATTGACCGACCGTCCACAATAATTAACTTGCCGTCCACGATTGAAAAATATTGTACAAAACCTATGGGAGGCCTTCAGAAAAAAAGTTATGAGTACAAACTAAAGATGGACAATAGGGGTCCACGATTGCTGATGTTTGTTATTATATTTGAGTGTGCTAATATCGGCACGGCCCGGTGTGGGTAGGCATACACCGAGCTGTGGGGACATTTTAGTGTCCCCATAACATTTTGGGTCTCCGGTAATGGGTTCTACAGGTAGAATTGGGTTAGGGTATAATAAAAAGAACATAGAAAAGGCAAATTAGGGGGATGTTGAATATGTTAGGTTAAATAAATTGTTAGAGTTTGAGTTTAAAACCAGTTCGCGTCGAATGACGTATATAAACGCAAAGTTTTTCCCAGATTCAAAACGGATGACGCATAAACACGCAACGAGCAAACCCGGAAATGTCTGTGCAGCGAGCAAGGCCGGAAAAGCGTGGGTGTGCTTCCCGGTACTATCTCGGCCCAAGCACGCCTCTGATCGAGTTTTGTTAACAATAATCCCGCGCGTCGGCTCGATGATGTTAAAATAACCCCGGCGCGAACTGGTTAGGAGAGATTGACTCCGTAACGTCATGTACGAAAGGAAGGTGTGTATCTGTGGGACTGATTTTGCTTGCATTCTGGCAATTGATGCTTATTAGATAGAGGAAACTGTGACCGACTACTGGAATAGCGAGCTGCTAGCTAAGGTGTCGGAGTACGACAAGGACAACCCTGATTTCGTTGACAGTGCCCAATTGGTATGATTCAACATAATATTGGGTTAATTATTTTAAGCATGTTTAAAACTGATTGATTGATTAATTGATTGATTGACTGACTGAGTGACCTGTACAGGCTGTTGGTGTTGGGGTCGGGGTCGGGGTCAGAATCTAAATCGAGATCAGGGTCGAGATTTGAATCGGGGTCAGAGCCGGGGTATGAATCGGGGTCTGAATCGGGGTGAGGGTCCGGGTCTGAATCGGGGTCCGAATCAGGGTCGGGGTCGATTTCTGAATCGGGGTGAGGGTTCTGGGTCTGAATCAGAGTCTAAATCGGAGTCGGGGTCTAAATCGGGGTCAGGGTCTAGGCTGAGTCGGGCCAGGGTCTGGGTATGAATCGGAGTCTGGTCTGAATTGGTGTCAGGGTCTGAATCGGGATTGGGGTCTGAAAACGGGTCTGTATCGAGGTCAGAATCAGGGTGAGTGTCCCAAGTCTGAATCGGGGCCAAGTTCGGGGTCTGAATAAGGGTCTAAATCGGGGTCGGGGTCTAAATCGGGGCCTGAATCGGGGCCAGGGCCGGGATCTGAATCGGGGTCGGGTTTGAATTGGGTTTGGGGTCTGAATCGGTTTGGGGTCTGTTTTGTTCTGTTCTGTTCTCTTCCTGGGTCTGTGTCAAGGTCTGGGAGTCTTTTTTTTTGCTTTCAATCTTTGCAGATCCTCAAGTGTTGTGGAGGATCAAACTACACGTCATATAAAGACTCACTGTTTCAGAAAAATAACACCGGCCTATATGTGCCTGCCTCTTGCTGCAAGACATACAAGATAGGCTGCAACACTGGAAGTGCATCGACTGGCATCGACAACAAGGACAACATTTATAGTGAAGTATGGTTACTCTATGTTATTTTGCGTTGTTGGATGTTATGCAACACCTGAACAAATCCCTGTCATCAGTGATTGGTGGATTCTTTGATCACGTGCGTTGATTCGTCCTAATGCGCGGCGCGGCCTAAAATAGAATTTCTATTCAACGATTTACACAGTTCTATTCAATGGTAAATAGCGTTCTACATGTATATTCAACGGTGAATAAAGTTCTATTCAATTTAGGTGAATATAGTTCTATTCAACCGTGAATAGAGTTTTATTCAACGGTGAATAAAGTTCTATTCAATTAACGGTAAATACAGTTCTATTCAACAGTGTAAAAAAGTTCTATTCAGCAGCGAAAAAAAGTTCGATTCAATTTCCGGTGAATAGAGTTCTATCCAACGGTGAATAAAGTTCTATTCAACGGTGAAAAGAATACCATTGCACGGTCACGCCATTCGTCGCGCTCAGGGACCAATCAGATGACGAGGATTTATTTTGGTGTTCTATAAAACAAATAATGGAGGTTTAACGTTTGTGCGATGAAAAAAATACATGTATATACATTTCAAGATGTTTCAGTGAGTCGGCTAAGAACGTTTTCTAAAACGCAGTTTATAAATAGTTAGATTTTCCATATATTAAGCCTGTATTCAATTGTTTTTTTAATTTCGCACAAGAAACTTCTGATCGGGTCACAAATGACAGTTTTTATGGATCAAAATGACCCGAAAAAAGTGTCATTTTTTTACCTAAATAAGGTAGAGAAAATATGTTCAGATATGTTCAGAAGGTGTTACAGTGTATAACTAATCAGTATACATTCGCATTGATTACGCAGGGATGCACGCCTGTAGTGATAGACTTCTTCAAGAGTAACTTCCTGATCGTCGGAGCCACGGCACTTGGGTTGATAGCTGCCGAGGTGAGTTCGGTATTCAGAACTATTTCCCCGTGATATATATATTTTCTTTAGTAAAATAGACGTATATGTACACCTGGTATGCCCATTGGCCTCTGACCTCTATGATGTGACCCCCGACCTCTAGAATGGCGGCTAAACGGCTCATTGGCCATCCGCGGTTTGTAAGTGTGACGTCATTTCAACTTGAACCAGTGGTGGTAGAAATCGGAGAATTCAGAGTCTGGCTATTCTGTTTTGTTTTGTTTTTAAAACCGAATAACGATTATTTGATTTCAACGAAAGTTCTCATCCAGCTCTCATCAAAAAATGGTGACGAATGTGGTAAGCTGCGTGTGTGGAAAAGTGGATAGGAACTCTCTTATAATATGTCAAACGGGCAGGCTACATAGAAACCACTATAGTATTATGTAGTTACAAACGGATACCATAGGGGAAAATGGAGCATGTAACATTGAACAGGTTCTGTGATCCGTTGAAAAGCATCATCGAGAATTATTCGACAATGAACTGAAGGAACGATTGGTTCCGGTGTATGGGTCACGCTGAGTTTCAGCCATCAGACCGTCTTTGCTTGCGGCTAAATATCCTGCCTACGGACACACACACACAAACAAGGCTCATTGACTCTGTCTTTTGTTGGCCGCAGATCCTTGCAATGATTTTTGCATGCTGTGTCATCAGTGGCATCGAGCACGGAGAATACGCCTAAACCAAGGTCTGCGATTGGCCAGTTCCATTGCATTGAACAAAAAACAACCATTCATATTGTGGAATATATATTCTTTGGTTCTGTCCTGTCAGTCCGACACATAATTACATACTTTCAATCTTTCCACAAACATGCGTCACCTTTACTATTTTCATACCAAAAAAAAACTACAATGGCGTGGCCTCGTGGTCTGGAGCATTGAATTCGCGGTCTGCGGGTATTAAATTCAGCAGGTTGTGGGTTCGAATCCAGCCTTAGGTTACGGTTCGTGTGCCCTTGGGCAAGGCACTTTGTCAGTCATTGCTTCACTCCACCCAGAAGTAAATGTGTACCTTTGAGGGCGGAGATGGTTATTGTGGTGGATTTGAACTGCTTTGCTTGGAAATGGCAGCATTGAGCTGTATTCTCCCCACCAGGGAGCTGAGATGGTATTTGGAATGTTTCAATGGCCCAATGAGCAGGAGTAATAATGACGTAGCGCCTTGAAAACCCGTCTGGTGGATACATGGGCTTTATAAATAATACGTATTATTATTATAAAAATGGCTGAAAATATCTTAGAACTAACCAATCTATTTGTCACTTTCGACAAGATTATATACCTTTGTGTAATCGTTTATCATGACGTATCACCAACTCGTTTTCGCCCCATGACATAAAAGTCGTAATACCTTCATCACAATAGGTTTTAATAACTGTGACCCACCAGGCCAAAACCAGGCGGAAGTCGGCAAATGCCATTTCGAGATATGGCATTGTATATACACACAAAAATATGTTGCCGGTCGATTTTTTTTCTTCTCATAAATCGTTAGTTAAAACTCTAATTTATATGCTGTTCATGTTTAAACCCTTTTTTTAAATCCCCGAAAGTGATAATATCGGCCTTCTCCTGATTTTTGTTGTCGTTGCTATTACTCAAATTGAGCAAACTTGTTGCCGCGAACGGCAACAAAATGTCACTTTTTGAAGCGTCGTTACTTTTCATTCCATAGCGGTATTGGTGGATGTGATGTATCATTTTAAAGCTTAAAACGCTAGCAATACAATGGTATAAAAATCTCTCATATGAAAAATTTCGACTTTAGCCTGGTTTTGGGGTGGTGGGTCACAATTGTGTTGTTTTGTTTTTCGTGAAAATAAGTGAACGTTTTGGTTTTTGAGATGTGCATGTGATGCTGGATCGACCGCGTTCTATCCCACGAAACGTGGCTGGTCCGCTTTAACCTTTACCATGTATGCCTCATTTATTGGGGGTATAATTAAAAGTGATTCAAATATAATTCACGTCAGTTTACATATTCTTACAGCTCCAAAATCTAAATTTTTCAATATTCCATTTGTTAGATAAAAGTAAAGTTACTAAACCACTTCATTAAACGTGATTTTACCTGTGTTGGGTACCCAGAAAATGGCGTCTTATAGCGCCCTCATGCGACCAGGAATACGGCGCAATGGAGTCAATGTTTTGTTTTTTTATCATTCCAACATGACTTTATCAACCTAAAGTATATTTTTCGCAAGTAAATACTTTCTGGGATAGGGGTGCCGGCAGTTGAGGTTGCTAACCACCACGATCCTTCCGACAATTTCACCTGTTTATATTTTATTTAAAAAAAACTTTGATTTTGAGTAAACCATGGTGGTTAAACCAAGCAATATACAAATCTAGCTTGTCATTTATTATCGTGTGATACAACTGCAGTCCACTGCTTTACGCCTTTGCTCTCTGCGTCTGCCACTTCGTGACCTTATCAGCCATGATCCAACTCCTTGAAAATCCTGGATCCGCCATTGACTCGTAGGAAAATGGATAAGATTTACCGATGAAACTGTCTGTCTAAGTACAACAAGCAATGTCACTTGAGACCGACATTAAATGGCCAATAAAGTTTACTGAATTATAGCTGCCGCGACGTTGAAGTGCACGGTACATCCAGGTATTTTACTATCGTGTTGACCATTAACAAAATGGCGGACGGGTAACGGGGCGGCACCATTGACCTCTATACATGGACAGATCATCTATTGTTTCATTTTGAAGTCGGCATGCAGAGAAGTGCAACATGGCGGACCCACGAAGTCACTCTGTGAGCCAATGAAATGTCCAGGTGTAGAGTTCAGTTGGTTGGTAAATCCACTGACCTCTACAACTGGACATTTCATTGGCTCACAGCAGTGACGCCATGTTGCACTTCCAGTTCGCGCCGACTTCAAGTGTTAGCACAGCAGAATATGGACAATGATCCGTCCAGGTGTTGAGGTCAGTGGGCGGCACGTCCGTGTAGCGCACAGAGTATAGTGAGTGCGCCCTATAGTTTCTATAATGTAACTCTATGATTAAAACGCACTTTAATTCGCTAGTTATCCTGCTCTTTTGCCCTTTGTTATTACATTCAATAACCGTATACCAGGGATGTGCCCCTCGTAGATGGCGGTATTTCACATAATGAATTCGAAGAGTGATTTCACGAGAAGATTTTATCAGCCACGGGAGTAAATAAATATTGTCTTGGTCTCTCACTTCTTCTTCTTCTCCTTAGATACTTGCAATGATCTTCGCGTGTTGTGTTATCTGCGGCATCAGCAATGGAGAGTACGAGTAGATGGCGTTCGCAGAAGTCCCTTCACTTGTCACTCTTGTATTTTAGCTTGATCTATACGTAAACAAAAGTATGTAGGTTAAACAATCAAACAACTCCTTATCAAACTTTTGTGTAAAAGTAATAGAAATAATTCACTCACAAGTGCCAATCTTTGTATTTGTCATTTTCTTAAAAATCAAATTTTTGATTTTTTTTCTTCTATAGAATGTTTTGAAATACCACATTGTGTGGTTTTATTTTAAAGCTATTCACACAATGAACAAAAATTCAGTCTAAAATGTATATCTGATGTTCCATCTGAAATTCTAAAACTTTCGTTTCTGTTTTGTATTACTAAAAACTATAGTTTAGGCCTACGTTTTTTAGGACATACCTGTTAAAATGGTTGATTTGTTACAAGCGGTTCGTGTGCCTTAATAATAGGTGCATACCTTGCGTGCTTGTGAAACCATTTTCTTTTTGGCACGGAAAGAATGTTGCAAACTGACGCTGCTTTTTCTTCTTCAAATATCATCTCAGTGAAGGACAATCGGTGTCAAAATGTTGAAAAGACACGAATCTGGGACTGAGAAACATTTTCAATTTTGTCAAAAAATACTTCTCGAAATGTTGTCTCCACTCTCTGCTGTAGACGTTGTACACAACCGCTGAAGTATAGCGTCAGGATACTATACATTCTTTCCCTGTTTCACTACTGTACGAGTACGGAAATTGTATTAAAAATTGACCAACCAAAGTTTGGCCTAGTTTAATTGCGTCTATTTCGTGCCAATAACCAGTGTGGTAAACTGAAATACTAAATAAAACAAAAATTAAAATACCAATAGTAACATATCGTGCATGTAATGATTAGTAAGTTAATTATTTAGTTAGTTAGTCGGTTAGTTAAGATACTAGTCAAAATACGAGTTTGTACAAAATTTGTATATCTATAACCGGTTGTGGTTTAACGCAGTTATCTTGGACCTGACAGTTTCGAGTAAATATTAATGACACCTCTCTCGTTCACATTTCAGGGCCATTCAACCCGAAATAATGTCATATTGATGGTTTTTTTTTAAGATTTAATTTTGATTATTAAACAATGTGTCAATTATAAATCTGACCCAAATCCGACCCAAAGTTAGGATCGTAGCTGAACCGGGGCTTTTTTTATGAGCGTGTTGCAAACTATATCATGCATTCATTAGTTTGGCATGAAAAGAGATTCAGATGAGGGCGCCCTTTAACCATAACTACACATTTTCGGCCGTCACCGAATCTCTTGTCTGTATGGCTATTGTCTTGGTCTTCTCCCATTACAACTATACGTGAGCAGGCTAACAATAGACGTAGCCGTAGCTCTGAATTACTTGGCCACGGCTTACAATTACACGCAAGTCAATAGCTAAGAGAATCGGACACGGTCTTATTCTGTCCATAATTTGTTATGTTGTTTGTTCGTTGTGTGTTTTACCAGTCTAGATTTAAGCTGAAATAGTTTTTTCCCCTTTGTTTTTGTTTTTTAAATATTTAAATTTGTTCATTATTTGGTCATATTAATTTTACGGTAGGCTTAATTGTAGTTTTAATGCGCCATGTAATTATTGCTAAATGATAAAAACTGCTTATTGCTTGTAAGTGTACGTTCAGTGTCTCAGTAATTCTAAAACCAAACAGAAATGGTGGTCTTTGATGTTACAGATAACTTGAGCGGCAAAGTGGGCACCTTAATGTTTGTATGAATGGAATTACGTGTTATTGAAACCACGCCTCTCACTTAGGATTGACCAATCATATTGCTCGAGTGAGAGTTGACTCAGTAAATTCAAGCGATGCCATTGGTGTATTGTGATGTGCTGCAAGGCGGGTGCCCCAAAGCTCCCGCGTTGCTTAAACTATGGTTCAACGTCAAGGTTCGAGTCCGCTGTTATTATTATTTCTAGTCTGCTCCCCCCACCCCTGATAATCCTGTACATTGTTATATAAAATGGTGGATAAGCCACGATGTCTGAAAAATGACAACGTGATCAATGATGCCAGTTTTAATACATAATTCTCTCTCGTTTTGGCGATATCATAGTATACAAGGTGGTCCATAAAAAAATCCAGACATTGCACATTTCAACGGACAAGTATACTTTCACTATAATCTGAGGCCATGACTGCCTAAACCACTTGATGGAGAATCCTTCCAGAATACTGGTGGTGAAATGTTCCATGGCGGCCATTTTTCAAAATGGCCGCCATAAAAACGCCGTAAGAACGGACACCTTATAGTACCGATGTGCTTCACAAAACACGGTCTGGAGCTAAAACTACAAGGCCAAATCTAGATATGTTCATAGAATTTTTCTTCTAGAAAGGTTCTCTATCCACTGGCACAGGTAGTTTTGTCCCCAGGGTAGGGGAAGTGTGCCTGTCGGTTTTTTATGGGCCAGGCCACCCTGTATGATATACAACAAAAACAAACCAAGAACAACTGGAATGTTTTGTGAGTGCATTTAGAATGGAACATTATATAATATCACCGAAATTGAACGTTGCATTGCGCAAATCATACATGCAATATTTGTCTTATGAAAATGTATACAACACCTGACTACATCCTCGTCATCTGATTGGTCGGAGCGCGACTAATGGCGTGACCGGCGTGCAAATATAACGAAGAAGTTGTATTTACTATTAAAAAGAACTGCTTACGGTGCGGCCGCGCGCGCCGTGTGTGCGTGTTGGGACGAATAATTCAATGACACGTGATCAACTATCCACCAATCAGATGAGGGTAAATTATTCAGGCGCGGTATAAATGGATTATCTCAATTGACAACGATTCAGCACGCTAAACAAGAAATTATGCTATGCACATAATTTATAGTATAGTTAAAAATAAAATAGTACTGATTATAATGTGATATTTTAAGCTATTATATATAGAAGCCATCTGTGACTTACAAAAAGAATGTATGAATGATTGATTAAACCTGTTATCCCATGACTTTTGGCCAAGCTTGTGACAGTGTTTGCATGCCTTTGTCTGCGTACAAGCGCCGGCTTATATTGCACGTAACAGTTTGAAAGTCTGTTACAACTGATACCCCTGTCTTGGATATTGTATTTGTATTTGTCTAGAACAACCATGTGTCCGTGTATAACAACGGATATCCCACTCCCCGTTAGCCTTGGTCAAGGCGTTCATCATTACCCGTCCGTACGTACGGAGCAGCGGTAATCGGAGCTCAAACAACGACCTCACGCGGCCACTATTATATGCAAATCAACTAAAGATATGAGCAAAAGTAAATTTAGTTGATTTGCATAAATAGTAGCCGTGTGAGGTCGCTGTTCGCGCTGTATCTTTAGCACCGCGCGCTATATGATGCGTTCAAATTGCGTCGTGTTTATCGTGTTCACCGTGAATTTATCCATGTTCACGAGTGGGTTGCATTCCAAACGCCTAGACGCACGCGCACAGTCGAGTTAGTCGTGCGGTAAGGACATTCTTTATCGCGCCGTACGTGAACCAACACAAATTCACCTCGAGTTCACCGCTGGTGAACACGAGTTACCAGGCGATTAAAACGCCATTATACGACTCGTGAACTCGTGAACACGATAAACACGACGCGATTAGAACGCAGCATATTACACGTATGACTATGAGCGCAAACTAGTATGCAGCGCGCGCATGGCGTGTATTTCTCTACATGGTCCGCGTACGTTTGAGGGCGCCCGCATCGGCGGCCTACGCACGCTGCATTCCAACAAACGCGCGCTTTTCAGATCATATCCAACGACGAATTTATTTAATAGTTCTCTCTAAAGTGACGTCGTTTTATACAGATAAGCATGCATAACACGTTAACGCGCATCAATTACTGTGCGCCGTATTTCGAACACATTTCGAGCAACAAGCGCGAGCGTTTAGAATTTTTTTTGACACGTTGCTCATTGCGCGCGTATAAATACGCAGTTGCACAAAGATGGCCGCATATTGAGAGAGATCTATTGCCTCAGCTCCAGATAATATTTTTGTTTAAGGAAAGTAAAGTCCGAAATCGCATTCCATTCGAATGTCGTTGGAAAAGGAAGAAAAAAAACAATACTCAACAGTTAATTTTTAGCCTAATGTATACACCGCAAACCTAAATTTATTTATGACAGGCTCGCCCTTTGTGTGGCGCGCATGCGCAATGACCTATCGGAACGCAGTTTTTGATGACGTAGTTGCAAGCGCGTGGTAAAAATAATGCGAAGAGAAAGGTTTTCTGCAAGCATGTCTGAATTAATAACGATGGAGGTAACGTATGATTTTTGTTACAGTTTATACGCTTGTTTGTCGAATTTAATTTAGATCTTTCTAGTTTCTGGACATGAATTAAGAACGGTTAGATCGTAGATAACTTGGGGATGCAATTTTGTCTGTTTATTTTCTAACTCGGTTAAGTTTTTCCCTGCACAAATTTTACGGAATTTGTTCGTTGGTTGGCGTTCTCTTGTGCACTTTGTCCCGTAGCGAAGCAAGCGTGCGAATGAATGCTGCCCGCATGGTCTTTGTATTTTGTAACAACTCGACTCCGTGAACGTTGCGTTGTTACCTACCAACGCCACGCGCTGATGGATTTTGTCACGAAAATGTCTTATCATTTTACTCTTTACTTTAGTAAACACATTATACATCACTCTTTTATATTAATATTACTCATTATTTTTATTAGCTTAGTCATTTAATTTAGTAGTGATCACCGAGCTTTCGACTTGAGTCAACTTGTGTCTTGGGCAACTCGTGCCTTGCCTTGGCCTTGGGCAACTCGTACTTTGGTCAACTCGTACCTTGGACAGCCCTAGATCCAATAATTGGGGCGTTTTCACTCCTGTTTTGAATTTTGGATTTTGTCTGTCGTTCTAACGCCCCAACTGTTGTATAGCCTATTGCCAATAAAAAAAAAGAAGTTGTGACCACAAAAGTTGCCCAAAACAGGCCAAATACTTGACAATATAAATATATATTGGAAAGCGCACACTGGCTTCTATACATGTTAAAGAAGAACTGTTATGGCTTCTTTGGTACTCACGATTATTTGGGGCTGCAAATCCGAGCAATTTCGACCAGCTTTTCAAAACATGATGCCCATAACGTTCGGTCAATATAAACTACATAGACGTCCGGACAGCACCCGACTCGCGTAAAGAGCTATGCGAAGACGGGAGACACGACAATGGCTTTTTGAGCGACCACCAACGACTGTTTTATGGTGCAAGGGTGCAGGCCTGCGTCGCTGCACTGTACAATGCAGCAATACAAAATAGCCCTAGTCTATGGCCCGCACTAGTACACTCTGTGCTATAGGCCATACGTCCATCAGAACAACAGAGGGCGCCTTTGTTGTTCGGTGCGACGAGCTTTGCACGCCGCGCCTGCGCAGACTTCATCTGCTATTTTGTTTTGTGTTTATCACGATTTTTGTTGAAAATTTATAACCCAGATTTAGAGACAAATTACACCAGACGGAACCACGGAAAAGTCCTAATTTTACATAAATATCGATGCGCTATAATAAATGAACCTGCATGCGGAGTTTGAGACCAAATGATTTCCATGAAATAAGTGGAAAAAATCCCAGGTTTTTTGCACCGATGGACGTATGACCTATAGCACAGGGTGTACTCTAGTGCGGGGCCATAGACTAGGGCGTCTCATGGTCAATTTGCAACATTCTTTTCTGTTAAAATTCCGTTTCTACGATTTGTTGGTTCAAACTTCGTTTTTTGTTTCTCTCCCCCTCCCCAACATATCCCAGACACAACAAGTATCCGATATTGCCACCATGGCCACCGTCTCAGATCAGACGTTAGCATTGCCAGAACCCGTGCTGAAACCCCTGGTGAACGGAGGGACAGACGCGGTCGTGGACGTGGACGAGGGCGCAGAGGGACACACCGAAAAAAAAGCCAAGCTGGAGGACATGACGTCTAAAGATTACTACTTTGATTCTTACGCACACTTCGGAATTCACGAGGTAGGAAAAAAAACCACTGGTTCGAAACTTTAACCCTAACCCTACCTAATGCTACTTAGTAGGCAGTACTCTCACTGACTTGTGTGCAATGCCTGTAGTAATTTTTAGTATTGGGTACTTTACCCCTAATTGCACTCGTAGTACTTTTTAGCATTGGGTACCTCTGCTTGCTGAGTGTGCATGGCCCATGTATGCTGTGTAAGGTGTTCTAAACTCTACAGCAAAAATTGTCACTTGGGACACAATAGGTCAAGGCTAGACTACTGCATTTTTTGACAGGTAAGTATTACTGACCTGTATTGCCACTATTAGTATTTTGTAGTTGGCAGTATCTGTACTCTGTCAGTACACACCCAATCATTAGTCACGGAGAGACCTAATGCTACAAAATACTAAGTAGTATTCTGTAGTACGCAGTTCTTTAGCCCAAAGTAAGGCCTAGGGGGTTAGGGTTAAAGAACTCTCACAAACTCGGAGGTCATGATAACTCTAACCCTGCTGAATCCAACAGGATCAAACCAGTTCACATTTCCGTTGGAACCAGGGGCCAATTTCATAGAGCTGCTAAGCACAAAAATTTGCTTAGCATGACAATTTGTCCTTGGCAAAAACAAGGTTACAGACCAAATTTTCACCTGATCTTTATTGTTCTGGATTGATAATTAGCTGGTTTTTTTTGCTTAGCATGAAAAACACGTATAATTTGGGCTGGTAACCATGGGCCAATTTCATAGAGCTGCTAAGCACAAAAATTTCCTTAGCATGACAATTTGTCCTTGGCAAAAACAAGGTTACAGACCAAATTTTCACCTGATCTTCATTGTTCTGGATTTTTTTTGCTTAGCATGAAAAACATGTTTAATTTTGGCTGTTAACCTGTTTTTGAGGAGCAAGACTTTTTTGTGCTAAGCAAATTTATTTGCTTAGCAGCTCTATGAAATTGGCCCCTGTTGGAAGGCAACAGAATCGTACTCAGTTGGGTTACCATGGTTACTGGTATCATAACGCTAAGTTGGACTCTGTTGGATCTAAGAGCAAAACAAATTAAACAAAAAAGCAGTTAGATCCTGTTGGATTTAGCAGACAAGTCAATTTGGTACCCAACAACTTGGTGAGTTGGACTGTGTTGGATTAAGCAGTAAAGTCACGAGTTCAGTTTAATCCTCTAGGATTTAGCAAAAATCCATTAAAATCAAACTATTTTGTAGTGGTGGATTTAAAACCAATTTTTTAATATTCGGTTTTAATTCCACTATTCGGTTTCGATTTAGAAAACCAAATATGTGACCCGCTCCATCATAATCAGGAATAAGTCGCTGAGGCCGTTTTACGCAATCGGCCGTTGAAGTGAACGCATGGGTGAAAATCGTGACCAAGTCGATTTTCTGAACATTGTATTTTTAGGAAGTGTAGTTATAACAGATTATTGTCATTATTGTCTTGTATGTGAAAACGATCAATAAAGAGGATTTGTGTGTGCTGTCAGTATGATTTTGGTAAATTTTGTTTATTTCCAAGCCGTTTTTCTCGGAATGTGGATTCGGCAAATAAATATACACCTGTCGTCTTCATCAGACCATAACTCGTTAACCTAAACAGATACACACTAGTGATGGGTATCATTAGAAAGCTTATAAAAGCTCATTTTGCGACTTATTCCTGAATTTGATAAAGCCGGTCACATATTCAAAACCAACTCAAAAAAGTTTAGTTTTTTATTTTGGTGTGACACAGGCTGAAGAAGACAATTGTAACATCTTCCAATTTGCTTCATGCTCTCCGATTGTACTAGTGGTTTCATTATTATTAGCCTGCCCATTTCACTTATTTGTGAGTTCCCATTCATTTGTTCCCCCCCCCCCCCACATCACAGCTCTGGGTTGTTTTTGTAAAGACCCAGTGGTCACTGAATCTTCCCCATTATAACCCGTCAGGGCATTTCTTGTGACACCTCACCAGGGATGTAGTCGAGTCCATCACAAGTCCCTGTAAGTCCCTACAAGTCCATCACAAGTCCTTCAGTTCCAATTCAAATCACAAGCTATTCAAATCAGCTTTGACAAAAGCATTCCTTTGTCATTGTTCGTTCAGTTACTTGTGACTGCCTTTATGAAGGAAGTCGCTATAAACTAACCAGTGTAGCGGTTCTTGTTGTATTTTTCAAGAAACTTATGTACCCTAACCCGGTTTTCCCTTCAGCCTTGTTCAATGATTAAAATAACCCATAAGAACATTGTTGAAGAAAAAACAAACGTTAATGAGTCGGATTCGAACCGCAGACCTTTCGATCTATAGCTCTCCTCTTTACCAACTATGCTATTGGCGAGTTGGTTGAGGAAGCCGTTCTTTATAATTCTTTATAGTTCTTTAACCCTAACTCCCTCACCATTGTTATTAAACAATACAATTCCTTCAAAATCCTCCAACTTCCTTTGTTGTGTAGGAAGTTAGGGTTAACGTATATGAGTTGTCATCGCTCTTTCTCATGAATATATACATCCACGCACCACCCAGCTCCTGAAACAAAATAACGCGAACCGCTACACCGGTTAGTATTAAGTGTCTTCCCTTTATGAAGGGACTTGTGACTGGCTTCACGAAAAGACTTGTGAACGGACTTGCAGGGTCTCGACTACAACCCTGCACCTCACTCATTACTTTTTGCTGGTATGATTGTGAGCTGGATGAGAACTTCCGTTGAAATCAAATAATCGGTATTCAGTTTGAACAAAAATAGAATAACCGCATTTCTAAATCCCCCGATTTCTCCAACCACTACTATTTTTTTCCTCTTTTGTTTTCTTGCCGCCATAGGAAATGCTGAAAGATGAGGTGCGAACGTTAACCTACCGCAACGCCATGTGGCACAACAAGCACCTATTCAAGGACAAGACAGTTCTTGACGTTGGTTGCGGAACGGGGATTCTGTGCATGTTTGCCGCTAAGGCAGGGGCGGCTAAAGTCATAGGGGTGAGTATGTAATAAGAATGTTACAACAAGGGCCAAGTTCGATCAGGGACTATAGTTAACTATAGTTTGACTAACTCGGATCGAACTCGGGCTAGTCGACGATGGTTGGACTAGTCTAGTCGACTATTCACGACCAGCCTACTGTGGTTGATCGCATCGATGGTAACCAATATCCGCTTTAATAGCACAGTACAGCGAGGACCAGTTTGGCAGTTGTCAATAGTTCGACTAGAGTCGTTCGCACTTTAACTTCAGTGCGCATGCCCTAATTACGCCACAAACTAACAATTAGTTAACAATAGTTCTTTGATTGAACTTGGCCCAGGTGGTTGAGCTTACAAAATCCGGCGGACCTTAAAGTTAGGAGACACCACTTGCAGATATCGAAAATATTTACTACCGAATTATTAAGAAAATATCTTCCTTATTTGAAAGTAAATAATGATTCTAGGCATCCAGAAAAATGATCGCGCTAGATATCCTGTTATTATTCCGAAAAATATAATTTTATAAAACAATATTTGCGATATAACTGCCAGACGCCGGTTGAAAACAAATACTGTTTTTCGTGATTTTCTCGCCATCCATGATTGTAAAACTTCGGACAGGTCAGTTAAACGATATTTACTATGAAATACGACCCCCCAAATCCACCTATTCATGATAATTCAAGCAATTACCAATGATGTATCCTACCTAACTATCCTCAATCTTCCAAAATCCTCTTTGCGGTTTTGGAGGATTGAGGATGAATGGCAAAAAAGTAGCAGTTGAATTTGGAGAAAGCAATGGGCCCGTGGGACATTGGGGTTCATTGCTAATTTCAGCCGTGATTTGTTAATTGTTTTTTCTCTCCATTTTTCAGATTGAGTGCTCCAACATCATTGACCACGCAGAGAAGATAGTCAAAGCCAATAAAATGGATGACGGTAAGTTGTTACTTTTCCCTTTAATTTGACTGCAAGGGAAACGGCCGGCCTTGCCGGACCCATTTAGACAGGGTGCCGTGTGTCTGGGGGATCCTTCGTGGCCCGCCTTCCACGGGATTCTCCTGGAAAACTACCTAGAATCAATCTATCGTTGCACTTCTATACAATAGTTTTTTCATTCTTTTGAAGCGTTCTCATTCTTTTCCTGTGTGATAATTGTTCCTTCCGACTTCAAGTTTTTATATTCTCCACAGTTCACTTGGTTGTTTTTTATTACTACTTATTGTCTTATATCTGTACACATTCGCGCTGTGAATATGGCCACTGATGCCGGCACGGCGTTAAACCCTATACTCACTCACTCACTATTTTAATTTGGTTTAAATTCCAATATTTGGATTCAATTTTTGAAGCCCGATATTTGAAACCAAATCCTTTAACCCTAACCTTTCCATATCTCCGAAACAAGACGAGATAATCTGATCTCTTTACAGTACGAATAGGTTCAGGATGGGTAACTAGTCCACTGCCTGCAAGGCATTAACCTAACTCCTAGGCCCTTCTTGCTAGGAACCATCCTCAATCCTCAAATCTTCATATTTACCAGTATGTAAATATGGGATTCATCCTCAATCCTCCAAAATCATCCGTTATTTTTTGCTTTTGTTCAGTGGAGGGGTGACCACTGCCTCAATCCTCCAAAATCATCAATCAATCAATGCTATGGTTTGAGTCTGTGCCAATGACATTAGGAAGCAGTGCGAGTGCTATTTAGCATAAGGAACGGTTGCATTACATAAAGAATGCTGGGAAAAGGCCTACGACTTTGACCCATCGCATCCATCAAAATCAACTGTCACTTTTTGCCATTCATCCTCGATCCTCCAAAATCCTCTAAAACTGCCATGAGGATTCTGGAGGATTGAGGAGGGTTAGGATTAATGATGCCTCTACCCAGATTAGACGGAAGTGCCTAAGCCCAAGCTGCGCTCGAACCCCCAACCTGCAGAATTACCCGAATTCAATGCTCCAGACCACAAGGCTGTGGCCGTGGCAATTTTACATTGACACCATTACTGTAACACCAATGATTGTATTTTCCCCCTCCAGTAATCGTGTTAATCAAGGGCAAGGTGGAGGAGGTTACGTTGCCCGTTGAGAAAGTGGACATCATCATCAGCGAGTGGATGGGGTACTGCCTGTTCTACGAGTCGATGCTCAACACGGTACTCTACGCAAGGGACAAATGGCTGGTAAGAGCGGCCTCTAGGGTGCGCCGTCGGCATTTTATGAAAACAGTGCATGCACTGTGTATCTTCCCTTGTTCATGTACTACATAACCCCCCCGAGGACAGAAGCACAATAGGCGAACAACAGATCCTTTCAGTGTACGCTAAGTCTATGGGGTTAGGTTATAGTACAGGAACAAAGGAAAACACAATAGGGTATCTGTCAGCATTTTACCAAAACAGTGCATGCACTGTGTATATTTCCTTGTTCATGTACTACATAACCCCCCATGGACAGAAGCACAATAGGCGAACAACAGATCCTTTCAGTGTACGCTAAGTCTATGGGGTTAGGTTATAGTACCGGAACAAAGGAAAACACAATAGGGTATCCTTGGTCGTTATGCTAAAACGACTTGATGTACTCTGTGCTCAACACAGTAAAAAGCAGTGGCTAGTAATAGTTGACTGTAGATGGCGCTGTGTTACTGGCACTCTACATGGTGCTGCCGTTGTATTTAACCGTCGCATCGTAGTAAGGGACCAGCGGCTATAGTCTGGTTCCCAGACTATTTTTGAGGAATTGTTAGGTTAGGTAGCCGCGAATGTCACTTGACCGAAACGGGAGGAATTGCTCTTGTTTCCGTAAATAAAAGATCCAAAGTTTTCCCGAACATGTTCCATTCACATTTGGTATTATCGTTAACGTTTGCGGTATGTTCCTGGGAGTAACATTGTTGTAAGGTAAACAACAAAATACCTGTCAATAGTTTTGCATAAAATCTAAGCTGGCATTATCAAGAATCACTGTCGGGCAAAATGCTCCAATATCACTATAAAGCCAATAAACGTATTATGCGTTTTGGGGGAAACGTTTCGTCTTCCGCCCAGAATATGAACCCAGCCTTTAAACAAATCGTTTGTGATTTTTTTTTGTGCAGATCAGGGGAGGGTTAATATTCCCCGACAGGGCAACGCTACACATCACAGCTATCGAGGACAGACAGTATAAGGATGAAAAGATCAATTGTAAGTTGAATTATAACAAAAAATGAATTATTATTAAGGTAATAAATATATGTGGTTGGCCAGTATTAAACAAGTTTGTTTAGAATTAGTGATAATGCCAAAACCGAAAGCTTTTGGTCATTTCGGTCAAAAAGTCCAACCAATAAAACAAATTATGCGATTCCATAATACATTTCCATAAAGTTTTTTTGTTTTGTTTAAATCGGAGATCGATTCCTAATGGAATTGCGATTCCTAGACGGAATCGGAATCGATTCGAAAATTGCTTGATTTGCCCCAAGTCTAGATTGTTACTACTCGAAGCAAACACGATGCAAATCGCACGTTGCCAAGCAATCGCTGCGAAATTCACCGGAGTTTAAATGTAATCACTTTTGCGAATTAGCGGCGCGAATGATTCACTCTTGGCATCACAAATTCGTGTTTGTTTTCGCGCTGGACTAGTATTACTAATATATTTTGAGTCTTGACATTCTAACGTTAACGTGTCCTTATGTTGTTTGGTGTAGGGTGGGACAACGTGTATGGCTTTGACATGAGCTGTATCAGGGATATTGCCATCAGCGAACCGCTTGTTGACGTAGTTGATTCCAAGCAGAGAGTAACCAACACCTTCCTCATAAAGGTAACAATACACTTTAAAATATCTGACCTAAATACGCAAACCAATTGTGGATAAAGTTGCTGAATGAGCAAACTAATTGTGGATGTTGTAGTTAATTCAGCAAACTAATTGTGGATGTTGTAGTTGGATCAGCAAACCGATTGTGGATGTTGTAGTTGAATCGGCAAACCGATTGTGGATGTTGTAGTAGAATCAGCAAACCGATTGTGGATGTTGTAGTTGAATCAGCAAACCAATTGTGGATGTTGGAGTTGAATCAGCAAACCAATTGTTGATGTTGGAGTTGAATCAGCAAACCGATTGTGGACGTTGTGGTTGAATCAGCAAACCAATTGTGGATGTTGTGGTTGAATCAGCAAACCGATTGTGGATGTTGGAGTTGAATCAGCAAACCGATTGTGGATGTTGGAGTTGAATCAGCAAACCAATTGTGGACGTTGTAGTTGAATCAGCAAACCGATTGTAGATGTTGTAGTTGAATCAGCAAACCGATTGTGGATGTTGTAGTTGAATCAGCAAACCGATTGTGGATGTTGGAGTTGAATCAGCAAACCAATTGTGGTTGTTGATTCAGCAAACCCGTTGAGGATTTAGAGGATCCCTAACAGAGGGTGACCTAGACCTCCATGAATTTACTGAACAGCAAGCCATTTGTGGATGTTGTAGTTGAACAAGCAGACGACCTGTGGATGGTGTGGATCCCAAACAGTGTGACCAACACCTTCCTCATGAAGAAAACTGTGCCAGGATTGGCACGATGACCCGATTCACTTGAATAAGTATACATACACAAAACGTTTTTCTTACAAACTTGATCGAGAAAACCTATTTATTTATTTTGTTGTCCAGGAAATTGACATGTACACAGTGACCATTGACGATCTGGCATTCACCTCAAATTTCTGCCTGACCGTCCAGCGCAACGATTACATCCAAGCACTGGTCACCTACTTCAACATCGACTTCAGCATGTGCCATAAACGAATCGGCTTCTCAACCTGTGAGTATCTCTGGTTTTTTTCTTTTTCTGTGTATTAATTAATCAGAGTTGTTTTTGATTCCCTGCAAGTCCGCTCGCAAGCCCTCTCGCAAGCCCTCTCGCAAGCCCTCTCGCAAGCCCTCTCGCAAGCCCTCTCGCAAGCCCTCTCGCAAGCCCTCTCCTCTCGCAAGCTCTCTCGCAAGCCCTCTCGCAAGCCTGGTCATTTAAAAAGAGGATAACATTCTCCTTACAATGCTGTTTGTTGCACTTCAATCGGACATTCCGTTATTAACAAGTTATGGCTGTTTAAAGTTCATATTTATCAACCTGTCGCCAAAGTAAAATGTTTAGAAAAAGGCCTGTGAAGTTTATAGAGTTTTGTACACATTATGGACAAAATACAAATTGTTTTTTCTTAAAAACACTTTTATTACACACTTTCATAATATTTCTTGAAAAAATGTAGTTAGTAGACATACCAAAGATTACAAATATCAATGAATCTGGGGAGAATTTTTTTTTTTTTTTTGGTTCATTATTTTTCAGTTTTCAGTTTTCAGCACTGTGCCCAGTTCCGTCTCATTTTGCCAGACCACCTCAAATTTTACGTGCTCTACCACTTTCCACGCTCATCTTATAACACTGGCTTCCGAGAAAAATCCCCTGCACGGTAATCATCTTTCCCAGTCCACTTGACGTTTTCCTAAATGTTCTGATCCGTATCTCGTTGCAGCCCCGGACGCCCCTTACACCCACTGGAAACAGACGGTGTTCTACATTGACGATTACATCACGGTGAAGCGGGGAGAAGCAATCAGCGGTGTCCTGTCCATGAAGCCCAACATAAAAAACAACGTAAGTACCGACAGGCCGGGTACCAGTAACAAAAACAAAAATTTTGCGTTCCATCCCTTCACAGGCCGAAAAAATAGATCCTTGTGTAGCACGGATAAAAATAAATACTGTCCGCGCAGTATTTGCAAACTTTTCCAAATGTGCGTCTCGGAGACGTACATTTGGAAATTGCATTCTTTAGCTATTTTCTTTAAAAATGACTGCATGCCAGATGGGATAATTTCACATGGAGTTTAGAACCATTAAAGGTAGTATACACCATTTGCAAATATCGGAAAAAAATTACTACTGAATTATTATGAAATATCTTACTCATCTGAAAGTGAATAATAATTCTAGGCATCCAGCAAAATGATTGCGATAGATATCCTGTAATTATTCTGAAAAATTTAATTTTATAAAAACAAATTTGCGATCGCCGTACGGCGATTGCGAAAAAACACAAATAACATAAGAATAACTGCTCGACGCCGGTTGAAAACAAACGCTTTTTTTTTTGGTGCTTTTTTCGGCATCCATGATTGTAAAACTTCGGACAGGTCAGTTAAACGATATTTACTATGAAATACAACCCCCGAAATCTACCCATTCATGATAATTCAAGTAATTACCAATGGTGTATCCTACCTTTAATATCTTTCTCTTGCTTTGTTTACAACAAAAAGCTCAATATTTGGGACTAAACAAAATACTCGGGAAGTACTCGACTACAACTCTGCTAATTATTATTATTTTTTATTTTTTTATTTTTCCTATAGCGAGATCTGGACTTCACAATAGAGCTGGATTTTGAAGGAGAGCTCTCGCAAATGAAACAAACCCTTCAGTATCACATGCGGTAGGACCAGCTTTCACGGAATTGGGAAGGGGCAGGGCGGGGCAGGGCGGGGCACTGGTAATGTTCTCTGTGTGGAAGAGAGAGTCAAGGGGGAGGGGTGGGGAGGGTGTCCAGTGATCAGGTGCAGTTTTTAATAGGAGCGTTCTGTTGCGTTACTTGTCCTGTTTTTGTTTTAACACGAACCCACGATATAGCTTTAAAGGTAGTATACACCATTGGTAACTGCTTGAATTATTATGAAAGGGGAAATTTGGGGGGTTGTATTTCATAGTAAATATCGTTTAACTGACGTTTCCGAAGTTTTACAATCATGGATGCCGAGAAAAGCACAAAAAACAACGTTTGTTTTCAACCGGGGGTCGAGCAGTTATTCTTATGTTATCTTTTTTGGAATAATTACAGGATATCTAGCGCAATCCTTTTGCTGAATGCCTAGAATCATTATTTACTTTGAATTGAGTAAGATATTTCTTAATAATTCGGTAGTAAATATTTTCGATATCTGCAAATGGTGTATCCTACCTTTAAACATTAACTCTAACCCTCCTCATTCTTCTAAAATCCTCATCGCAGTTTGAGGTTTAAGGATGAATATTTTAGTTAAATCCTCATTTTGTTAGCAAATATCAACTATTAACCCCCCTCTTCAAACCATGTTATATTTGTATACTATTGCCTTTTAATTACAGTACTGTACTTATAACATGGAACACATACCTTTCCGGAAGATGTACAGTGTATATACGTCACGTTGTATAACGCATTTCGCTAAAACTGTAATTATCATTTAAAGGTAGGATACACCATTTGTAATTGCTAGAATTATCAGGAATGGGTGGATTTGAGGGGTTGTAATTTATAGTAAATATCGTTTTAACTGACCTGTCTGAAGTTTTACAATCATGGATGCCCCCCCCCAAAAAAAACCAAGAAAAACGGCGTTTGTTTCAAACCGGCATAGGGCAGTTATTCCCCTTTATTTTTTTCGTTATCGCCTTCGGGCGATCGGGATTTATTTTCTTTTTCGTATCAATTACAGGATATCTAGTGCAAGCCTAGAATCATTATTTACTTTAAAATAAGTAAGATTTGTTTTTTAATTATTCGGTAGTACAAATGTTTGATATTTGCAAATGGTGTATTCTACCTTTTAAAGGTAGGATACACCATTTGCCGATATCAACAATATTTACTCCTGAATATCTTACTCATTTGAAAGTAAATAATGATTCTAGGCATCCAGCAAAATAATTGCGCTAGATATACTCTAAATATTCTGAAAAATTTTCGGCGATCCGAAAAAACTAAAATAACGTAAGAATAACTGCTCAACGCCAATCACTGTTTTTTTCGTGCTTTTCTTGGCATCCATGATTGTGAAACTTTGGACAGGTCAGTTAAACGATATTTACTATAAGATACAACCCCCCAAATCTACCCATTTAAGCAATTACCAATGGTGTATCCTACCTTTAACTATTTGGTAAAATACCTTTTAACTTATTAATAATGTAATTGAAAGCTCGCACAGCTAAATTGAAAAAGTTTGTTTCGAATATTCGGTTTTCTAAATCGTTTTAAATCCCTGCACTGGGACTTTGTTTTACCAAGTTTCTTAAACGGAATATACATCATTTGCTTTTGTTGTAATTTTCAGAAATGGATGTTTTGGTTTTTTTGGTGGTTTTTTTTGGGGGGGTTGGTATTGTCTAGCAAATATCATTACACTGAATCGTTTGAAAGTGTGTAAAAAAAACACCAGAAATACAATCATGTTCTTGTGGTCTGGTTCCCTGACCCCCCACTCAAGATGAACTGGAGCAATATATAAACATCCAGAAACCAGTCTACATGTAGCTAGCTTGTACCTGTTCATATCATTGATAACAAAATACGGATTAACTAAAATATCGTAAATTGATGGTAGTATTTGTAAGTTGTTTTTTCTTTCTAACGCTGGTCGGCCGATTAGCGTTTGTAATTGTGACCTGGCACCACAAAATAGGTGGAAAGTCGCAAAATAACAAAATTGACATTATTACATTTCTCGAAAGAAGAAGTCCTAAGCTTTCAAATGATGTACTGTGTGTTGCTGTAGCTTATTCCTAGCCGCTGCTTTTCGTAGTTTAAAATTACTGAAGTCATGCTCCCTTGTTTTGAGAAAAACGGAGTTCAAAGTCTGTGAACCGTGCCAACTATACTATCACTCAGTGAGTGCAATTCAGCCACCAAAAAAACACACTTTAGAGTTTTAATTGAGCTATACTAATTTGGGATATGATAAAGAAGGGTGTTTTGTATGTAAAAATGTTAACAACTCGAAACTGACCTCCCACTTAAAAAATTGACGTTTCGGCCAATAACTCGTTTTGGCCATGTGCGACTTTCCGCTCATTTCTTGGTGCCAGGTCACATTTGATAAAAAAAAATACAATTTTTGTTTGAAAAAGACGGCCCACCAGATACCATAATTTGTCAGGTGCTTTAGACTGTCCATTCATCAACAGTCCATTAATGTTTCATAATATTCTAGTACACATGTAGTTTTGTTTTTTTGATGATCGCAAAGGAATTTTTCCTTTTTAACAATGTACGTGTGGTGATTAAACTTAATACCATGAATTTGATAGGGAACTCTTTCACAGCTTTGCAAATAGATTGTAGAGACATTCGTGACCGGCTCTACAAAACAAAAAGGTGTTTTATGTCGCAAACAAATGAAATTGAGTTATATACATGTACATGGTAAGAAAGCCCACAACGTAAGCTTTCATTTAGTATATAATAGAGATCCATAGCCCCTCCCATTTTGGAGACATGACGTGTTTACATATTGATTACTTATTCGGAGTTCAAATTACACAACTGAGAAAACAGGCTTTGAAATAGCCGGCTGTGTTGTACTACCACAGAACAATGCACACAAAATGGTCGTTTTTTTTCTCTACTTTATTCATCAAAATCAACATTTTATTTAAATGAAACCTGAAATTGTAGGTATTAAAGATTTCATTCATGACAACAAATAAAAAACACATTTTGATGAAATGTTTACCCTCTCAACGTTGAGCGGGCCATTACATGATAGTGCATAGCGCGACTTAATACACCTTTTTGTAGAGCCGGTCACATTTTGGTCGGACCCCCCCCCCCCCCCCCCCCCCCCCCCCCCCCAGGTTTTTTGTATTGACGATGTGACTTCTACGCTACAATCGTTGGAAATTTGTCTCTCTCTGGCGAGACATATCTTGGTTTTTGCCACCTGTCCACCTGCCACAAGATGGAAAAGAATTTGTAAATGCATTTTTTTGTCCAAACTTTTTTTATCCGAAAACGGCAACTTGTAAAATCACTGTGATAATATTCTTTATTTTCAGTAATGTCATGTTTAATAGTCTCTAAACCTGTATTTAATGTTTAAAAACAAATTGTTGGTAACGTTTGTTCATTTTGTAAAGGCGCATTCGTTTTTAATTGATTATCTTGGCACGTGCTGCCTTGGAAATAAAAAACACAAAGAAACAATTTTTTTTGTCGATTATGTACTTGTAATATTGCAGTGTTTTATATTAATGAATGAAAATATGGAATTTGAAATATATTTGGTACTTTTGGTGGAAAGAGCTATAGCGTCACTTTAGTGGTTGTGCATTAAAGGGATCGTATACGTTTGGTAATTACTCCAAAAATTAATGGCAATAAAAACTTACTTGGTAAGAAGTACAGCAGCTTTGGATAGTATAATGCATTTTTAGAAACTTTTCACTTCAAAGTTTTGCGGTTATGGAAAAAGATATCAATTTTTATCCCCAAAAATTTGAATCTGAGAAGCGTTACTGCAGTGACGTTTCTCAGATTGCGTATTCCAATGCAGATTATTCTTCCTGCGTGGAAATATAAACCGCTCCAGATTTTTGGCAGTATCTCAAAATCGCTACCACCTTTTGAAATGAAATTTTTACAGGTTAGTTTTATGGTATAATAACTATATAGGATTGAAACAAACAATAGGTTCCAATTACCAAATGTATACAAAATCGAAGTAAACGACGATTTATTTTTATTGACATGGTACCGCAAACACGTTTTTTTATTTGTCGTTTAGGCTGTTGACTGCACAAAATCGTGTCGTCACTGAATCGTGTGTACATTTGCATATATCGGCCGTTTTCCAAACACCAGTTTTGTATTCGAATTGGCTTCGTTCATGCATGTTCGCAATTGTGATAGAGCCGTATGGAACCTAAGCTGAGGTTTAGAAAACGGTCTGAAACCACAACTAGTGCAACTTCGTCCCAGGAGGTTGAGCAGCAGTACACTTCCACCACTACGTGAAACGAGGTAAAAAACAAAATAAAGTAGATCACCGATAACGCGGGACGAGGTTGACAACTATCGTGCTCCTGCCCCTGTCAAAGAATCGTGTGCGAGTAATATTTTTGGTGACTGAATCATAACGCGGCGTGATTATTTGGAGATTACAACGTCCCTTCACATTTTTATCGGTAAGTTTAAACATTAAGGACGTTCTGTTTGAGGATACAACAAGGGATTTGTGGAGTTGTTGTTTAAGAAGGACATACAATTGTAGCGTAACTAGTTGTTGGCGGGATGACAGAACGGTCTGTGCGTATGTTGCCCGGCCTGGCACATCGAGGGCGCCCTTTGCCTTTGGCTTTATAACTTGAGTTAGATACAAATTACAAATTTTATAGTAAATTAAAGGAAATAACGTATAATATTGACAACAACATTATGTGTGTGGTTGTGTTTATTTTCTGTGATAAATGGGTGAAAATAATTTTTGAAAATGTTGGTCAAACCACTCCGCCCCTCAAAGGGAAGCCTCGTTAACATAAAACCTCGCGAGGGGTATGACGAAAATCGAGGCAGAGACTCGCCGCGCTGCTACCCGGCCTATCGTATACTGACTGCGCGCATTGCAACAAGTGTTCGTCTTTACATGTCTTTTCATTCTGAATCGGGGTAAAAATACAACAGTTTTCGGTCATGCCGACTAGGTGTGTGTAGCTGCTAGGTGTAGCAAAACTACTAAGGATGAAGTAAGGCTTTATTTGTTTCCGGCTGATCCCTACTATCGGAGGATTTGGACAGCCACAGTAAAGCTTACCAGAGCGAAGTGGTCCGGGCGGGCCTAGTGATTTTTGGCTGTAGCGAACATTTTGAGCGGTCGTGCTTCGACCTAGAGTGCCTAGAGGGACCCCATCTTTTTCCTCGCTCGAATCCGTGTCTGAATAAGAAATACTGTGATTCGAATCGGACGAATCAGTACTGTTTTCGTTGGATTCACCCAAAACCGAGGAAGAACTTCACGATCGTCCATGTGAAATTTGATTACCGTGCACAAAGCGTACGCGATTCGTAGACTGTTGGTGCATGCACACACAACAATGTGCGTACGTGGCCACGCGAACCCGTCTCGTACCTAGACGTCGCATACCGACTATCGGAAATTTGTCCGGGTCCTGCCTCGGTTTACGTCACTCATTTTTAGTGGCCGCGAAATTTAAAAGGGTTGGGGGGGGGGGGGGGGGGTCAATTTTTGAACGGCAAATTACCACACTAAACGTACACTAGAACCAGTTTTGCTTAATTCACATTTAATACACATAAATCTATTAAATTAAAACCAAAAAATGCGTAATGAAAATGTTAGACTGGATGTTTCCTTTAAAGTAATTACCGGTACCAATGGTGTAGGAACCTTTACATACATGTACATCCACCCATTCCTGATACTGTAATTCAAGCAATTACCAATGGTGTATCCTACCTTCACGTACAAATGTACATCCCCCCATTCCTGATAATTCAAGCAATTACCAATGTTGTAACCTACCTTTAAATTATTGGAATAACTTCCCAGCTTGTCATTCGTCAGCATGCTAGTGGATTTTAATCACTTCCACTTTCTAGTCCTTGTACTTTTATTTTGATAGTGAGTTATGGTAATGCAGCATTCCATAGCGCTTTCTATTTTCGGTTGACATGGTCTATTAATATTGCACAAGTGACTTGCTTTCTAAAAATTTCAGTTAGTATGAAAGTTTGTGATAGAGTGCGATGGTAAACAATTTCCAATTTTGCATGGACATTATCTTTAACCAGTTTGCGCCAGGATTATTTTAACATCAACGAGTCGAGGCACGGGATTATTTTTAACAAAACTTGATCCGAGGCGGGTTCAGGCCGCCAGTACCGGGAAGCACACCCACGCATTTCCAGCCTTGCTCGCTGCTGACAGACATTTCCGGCCTTGCTTGTGACGTGTTTATGCGTCAATCCATTTTGAATCTGGGGAACACTTTCAGGCCGATGGTACCGGAAAGCACACTTACGCATTTCCAGCCTTGCTCGCTGCTGACAGACATTTCCGGCCTTGCTCGTGACGTGTTTATGCGTCATCCGTTTTGAATCTGGGGAACACTTTGCGTTTATATACATCCTCCAGCGCGAACTGGTTAAAGGTAGGAAAAGGATACACCATTGGTAATTGCTTGAAATATCATAAATGGGTGGATTTGGGGGGTTGTATTTTTTTCTCGCAAATATCGTTTAACTGACTTGTCCGAAGTTTTACAATCATGGATGTTGAGAAAAGCAAGACAAACGGCGTTCGATTTCCACCGGCGTCGGGCAGTTGTTTTTATGTTGTTCTTATGAAAATTAAATTCAAAATTATTTTGCTGGATGCCTACAGTCATTATTAACTTTCAAATAAGCAAGATATTTTTTAATAATTCGGTAGTAAAATGTTTTGATATCTGCAAATGGTGTATCCTACATGTACTCGTGTTCATTATTACCACCATGTCTGTACATGTTCAGGCACAATTCATGCCATGCTGTCATAGGGCAAGGTTTGAACTTTGAATGGTTTCAATTTCTTGAATTGGTGCGGTCACATTCCAGAAAAATTCAGTGAAAATTGTAGCCCTCCGCCCCCGGGGTTTAACATTTTACACTTTTTTATTGTACACTGTGATGTGTACATAGTATGGTGCGAAATACGGTACCCTCTGGAGACGTGAACACAATGGGGACAATGGGAGTGAAAAGGTCTCTACTCTAATGGGTAATTTCTATAGATGAATAGGTCTCCATTAGAAATTTCACGAATTAGATTTTTGGATTGTACTTAAATTACTCAAAAACTAGGGTTAGGGTTAGTGTTTGGTTTAGGGTATAATATAAGGTATATTGGGTCGAAATTTCAACCCAGGAAATTAATTGTGGTTAAAATAGAAGCATTTTGAAAAACGTGCTCGACTTTCTAACCATTTTGTACACGAGAACAAAGCCATGTCTCCACAGTGATACAAAAATGCGAACTACAGTGTACATGTAGTGCTATACCAAAATTGCACGTAATTTCTCCTTGGTACATGTGTGATTCATCGATTTATATCCAATATCTATTCACTTTTTAACAATGTACACAGTACACAGTACATGTACAAACTTCCGCAAATTGGTATCTCTTTGTACTCAGTGTGCGCTCATGTGCGCCATTGTTGGACTGTCTAATATTACTGCACTATTGTCCGTATTTGCCGAATTCTGGACACAAACTATATTTTGATTAAGTTTGAAGTGTACAAAATAAATGACATGGAGAAACCTTATTGCATAATTTAATCATTAAATTTAACATGCTACCTAATTGTAATGTGAAGCGTTCTGAAAAATGAGACCGATCGAACTGGGCACAGGACATATAGTGGGGGAAAACTGCAAAATAATGAATAATGGGTGATTTTTTTATTGTTTAGATTTATTAATATTCGTAATCTTTGATATGCCTTTTATTGTATTTTGTTAAGAAATACGTGTAGTATAAAAGTAGTGGAATAAAAGTGTTTTAACCCCCAAAATTACATTTTTCCATATCATGTACATACAAAACACGAAACTTCCAAGACCTTTTTTATAATAATTTTCTTTTGCAACATGTTGATAAATGTGAACTTTACAAATCACTAACTTGTTAGTGGAATGTCTGATTGAAGCGCAAACAATCGTATTCTAAGGAGAATTTCAACATCTGTCCAGTTCTGCCTCGTTTTGCCAAAACCCCTCACAAATGTGACTTGCTCCTACGAAATCAGAGTAAAGTTGACATTTTGATATTTTGAGATATTGGTATTTCTAAATTCCTTGAATTCTTAGCTTTAAAATGATATATAATTTATTGGGTAGGGTATTTTTAAAAAAATATATAATATTGAGCAAAACCAGCCGTCATTACACACAGATCAAATTAAGAATAGTTAAGAATTAATTTTGCTACATTTAATACTTCTTGTGTACGCTCAGTAAAATCAAATTTGGATTTTTTCTGCAAATCTTTAGCAAAAAATACTTGGTAGTTCGAAAGAAAACATATGTAGGAATTGTATAATGCCAAAACCCTAAAAACGATTCCCCACTGTCAAATCGACTATTTTCAATCATAACTCAATATAGCATAGCGCGACTTTACGCTGTTTTGGTGAGAGCAGGTCACACAAACGAATTGATTTTGAACTTGATACATTTCTCATTCACCCGTTGAAGCATTTACAGCCATCGGATACTAACAAATTCCTGGCATTTTTTTGGAATGTTCCCTGCAGATACCAGATCTGCCCTCCACGGTTGCATCGAAGGCATCCTGCCGTCAGATTAAAGGTCAACTGAGGTCGTTGCCATGGGATCGCCCTATGACAAGGAGCCCTGCTGTGGCATCTCTCTGCTCAAGTATATCTTGTTTATCTTCAACTTTTTTCTCTTGGTAAGTCTTTTTTTTTCATCGCCGGAATATAAATTACCTGTCTCTCTATAAAACCAAAATGGGAGTACATGTATGTACTCGTACCTGTACAATGTAGATATTGGAATTTAACCCTTACTCTGTGAGAGCTGTTTACTGCAAGTCAGTGGCACATGCCAATGCACTCCAGCTGCAGTGCATTGGGTGATTCTTTGCATGTGCAATGGGGATGGTAATTTACGTAAACCCTATTGCGATTTTGCTAGCTTATGGAAATCGTACCCATCCTTGCAAATTCCAATAGGGTTAACTCTATACTCTAACTGTTTCATTCCGATTCTGGTGGTACATGTATGTACATGTACATGTTCATGTACCGGTATGTCTAACCCAATGTGCCCAAGTTTTTTAAAATTTTATTTATACTGGAAATCATCTATCACAAGGCCTAAAGGCTAAAGGTGTGGGCTACAGAAGAAAGAAATTAATTACCTGTCTCTCTCAAATAAAAAAACGGGAGTACCGTACATGTACCGGTACAATGTACGATACATACATGTACATGTGCATACGTCTTACGGCGCGAACTGGTTAAACACCATTTGCACATTTCAAAAATATTTACTACCGAATTATTAAGAAATATCTTACTCATCTGAAAGTAAATAATGATTCTAGGCATTCAGCAAAATGATCGCGCTACATGTACATGTAGATATCCTGTAATTATTCCAAAAATATAATTTTATAAAACAAAATTAGCGATCGCCGGATGGCGATCGCGAGAAAACAATAATAACATAAGTTTAACTGCCCGACGCCGGTTGAAAACAAACGCAGTTTTTCGTGATTTTCTCTCCATCCATAATTGTAAAACTTCGGACAGGTCAGTTAAACGAGATTTACTATAAAATACAACCCCCCAAATTCACCCATTCATGATAATTCAAGCAATTACCAATGGTGTATCCTACCTTTGAAGGGGCTAAGTACTTCCTCCTCAATCCTCCAAAACTGCAATGGGAATTTTGGAGGGTTAGGGTCAAGGGTGCACCCTCTGCTCTTATTCCTCCATGCTCTAGCCAAGTGGTTCTTAACCAGTTCGCGCCGGGATTATTTTAACATCGCCGAGCCGACGGGCGGGATTATTTTTAACAAAACTCGATCAGAAGCGTGTTCAGGCCGATAGTGCTGGGTAGCACACCCACGCATTTCCGGCCTTGCGCGCTGCTGACATACATTTCCGAACTTGAACTTGGCGTGTTTATGCGTCATCCGTTTTGAATTTGGGGAAATTTTTGCGTTTATATACGTCATCCGGCGCGAACTGGTTAACCTTTATGGCCCCACGACCCCATCGAACATTCTTGGTCAGTACGGTGACCCCCAAAACAAAAATGTGACGGGCAAAGGCACGGCAATGCAAAATCATGGTTTATTTATGACCCCTTCATGTCCCCCTAGAAAACCCCAAACGACCCCCATGGTTGGGGGTCACGACCCCCATGGTGGGGGTCACGACCCCCAGGTTAAAACCCTAACCCTCCAGGGTATTTTTGGGTGGAAACCCTGCCAAACCCATCAAGCCTTGCCTTACATACGTACTGTGGACATTCCTTTGTCTTCGTGTAGTTAAAGAACGTTGATTAAATACTCATTTTTCTCGCTTCCCCAAAACAAATTTACCCTCAAATTTTGATTCTGGGCCTCTCAGCTGTTCCTTCTATCTTTTCTATATATAACCCTAACCCGTTTTTTCTCTAGTGCTCTTTTTCGGAAACTGAAAAACAGATTGCGGACCTGGGCAAGTCAACAAACCGTAACCTCTTCCCGCATCGTGTGGACCTATATTATTTGGAGGTCCACAGTGCGTATGCAAGACTAACTCAGCACAGTGGTTCTGTGGTAAAATTGACTTGTGTGCAGAGTGCAGCAAGGTCAAGCAGTCACCACAGATGCACTGTGCTGGGTTTGGTAGGGCTATGGTTAAGAACCGCTGCTCTAGTCAGGGTTTAGTGAATGATATTGAGGCTTTTTAATTAGTTGTGGATTTGATTTGTTTGGCAGCTGGGCGGGGCCGGAGTGACAGGCATCGGGGTGTGGACTCTACTTAGGAAGTGGGAGTATGCCAGCCTGCTGTGCGACGACCTGTACACCATCGTGACCTACGTCCTGATCATCGCGGGGGTGGTAGTCATCATCATCGCGGCCCTCGGGTGCTTTGGCGCTCAGCAGGAGCAGAAATGCTGCCTGCTCATTGTAAGTCCCGCACTCTAGATTAATACGTGCAATCTTGTTGGGCTGATCAGGTCAATGCGACCCAAAACATGAAAGATGAAAACTGAATCCGAAATGAAATCGGTCTGAACTCCCCAAACTGACCCGACCCGACCCGACCCGACCCGACCCGACCCGACCCGACCCGACAGGACAAAAAATTGGGGGAAAAGCCGACCCGAACTGACGGAAACAGAAGCGAACTTAAAAAAAAAAACACACCCGACCCAACCCGACCCAACCCGACCCAATGTTTGGGTCGGGTTGGGTTGGTTTCAGGTTGGGTTTGCACGTCATTAACCTAGAGCTAGTACCAAATGGATGATCGCAAAGGATGATCGCCAAAAATGCTCCAAATCGTGGTGCCTTTTTTGCACCACACACAATGTTCAATAAAATTCAGAAAAAATATATATAAAAAAATAAAAAATACCAAAAAAAACCAATGTTGCTTGTCAAAAGTTTAGCACATGTTGCTTGTCAAAAGTTAAGCACATGTTGCTTGTCAAAAGTCAAGCATATTTGTGTTTTAATTAAAATTAAAAAAAGGCGGTGTTTATTGATCAACATTTTAGAGAAAAGGTACAATACGTTGTCTTTCAGACACGCTGTTTGCTTGTCAATCGGTTATCTCGTTGTCGCTTTCGCACTGTGCACTTCTTCAGGGCAAACCCCTCTGGTATTAACACCATCTCTAGACTCTCTGCGTCTCTCTCTCTCTCCACAGTACTTTTCTCTTCTGGTCATCTTGTGCATCGCAGAACTCGTGGTCGGAATTTATGTTTACATCTACAGAGAAAACGTAAGTGCTTCTGTTTATATAGACTGGCAATGAGGTCACTAGTGCACGTCTATGCTGCCCCGAGGGACTGTGAGTGACCAGAAGAGGGTCCTATTTCTGGAGGCTGAATGCCACAGGGAAAAATGACTGTCTCACGTGCCACTCACGGCCCACTCAAGGCCACTCACAGTTTATTCATAGGCCACTCACAGGTTTCTTACGGGTCACTCACGGGTCACTCCTGGGCCACTCACAGGCCACTCAAGGGCCCACGAGGAAACGGACTAGGTACGGTACCTGTAGATTTGTATAAATCTCAAAGTGAACAAAGACATTGGCAAGGTGGGACTTGAACCTGCGACCTCCGGAATACCGGACCTGGCACTTTACCAACTGAGCTATCTTGCCCTATGTTGCCCTATCTTGCCCTATCTTGCCCTATCTTGGTGGTCTCCAAAATTGTCTGTATCTTTGATCGAGGGCGCCAACATAGGGCAAGATAGCTCAGTTGGTAAAGTGCCGGTCCGGTATTCCGGAGGTTGCAGGTTCAAGTCCCGCCTTGCCAATTTCTTTGTTCACTTTGAGATTTATGCAAATTTACCTAGTCTGTTTCCCTTGTTGTTTATTTGTGTTTCATTAGAGAAATATATCAGGTGTAAGGAACCAGGCTAGTTGGCTTGCCTGCCATCATGCTCATTCACGGATGTGTAACCGTATTACAAATAACAATGTTGACCAATCAGGTTTTTCCAACGATTGCCGGCTGGCAATTGTTAGAAATTGATATTGTGGAGTGCCATGGCCTCGTGGTCTGGAGCATTGAATTTGTAATCTGTAGGTAAAAGCTACAGGTTGTGGGTTCGAGTCCTGCCTTAGACTACGGTGCGTGTGCCCTTGGGCAAGGCACTTTGTCACTCATTGCTTCTCTCCACCCAGGAGTAAAATGGGTACCTGTGAGGGCAGAGATGGTTATTGTGGTTGATTTAGCTGCTTTGTGCCGAAATGGCAGCATCGAGCTGTATACTCCCCAGGGAGCTAAGATGGTATTTGGAATGTTTCATGGGCCCAATGACTGAAGTAATAATGTTAAGCGCTTTGAGACTTTGATGATAAAGCGCTATATAAGCACCGCACATCATATAAAATGTAATTTTTGCTTAAGACTTAGGTGATAAAGCGCTATATAAGCACCGCACATCATATAAAATGTAAATTTTGCTTGTCCTGATCTGTCCTGATTGTCATCGTTGTTCATTCTGTCCCGTTTGTCCCTGTGACGTGCTCAGGTCAGCGCTGAACTGGAGCGTTGCCTGAACAGTACGCTGGTGGATAACTACGGTATGAAGGATCAACTAGAGTTTACCCTGGCCTACGATGATCTCCAGAGAACGGTAAGATTAGAATGAACTTTTTTTCTTTATGTGCTCCGTGCTCTCTCAGCGGAAGAAAAAGGCGAATTGTCAATAGTGAAGCCATCCTATATCTGACTTAATGTTACTCTTGGAAAGGGCATGTAGAATAGCAAGAGAATAGCAATGAGAAACGTGTTTATTGGGAAGAAGCGTAATCATACAAGCAGCTTACTTTTTATTTTTTTATTAGAACGATTCTCGGTCACATGGGAAGGACATTAAATTGAAGGACGTGTAACGTCAATATTAGATATTTGTTAAATACCCTACCCAATAAATTATATATCGTTTTAAAGCTAGGAATTCAAGGAATCTGGAAATACCAATATCTTAAAAATATCAAAATGTAAACTTTACTCTGATTTCATGGGAGCAGGTCTGTTACAAAAATGGTTGCGCGAAATATTATAATATTATGAAATAACTTTTTTCCTTTTTTCCTTTTTTTATATATTAAGTTTCATTGCTGCGGCGCGGCCAGTTATGCGGACTACCAGCTAAGCAGTTGGAAAATGAGTGGGAGAGACGGAAACCAGAGCTCTCCCGACAGCTGCTGTAAGACGGAGAGCCAGACGTGTGCCAAACGCGACCACCCGTCCAACATCTATCATCTGGTAAGTCTGCAAGTTTCCAACGTCCCGCTAGACGGACCATCAAATACCAATTCCTTTTTGGACCGTTTGGGGTCTACATGTATATCCCGCCCGGTATTGGGATCATATATTTATCTATAAACCTAAACAAATACCAACAATTACTATTTATGTACAAGTATAAAAACAATTTGCTGCCCATTTCCTATTCAAATATGTTTGTACTTAACTGTAACTTACATAACTATAACACTCGTATGTCCACTAACTTACATTTCCATATACCGCAACATAGAACATCTGCTTTTCAACACAACATCAAATACTCCGGACCTTAATTGTGGAATGATTTACCATTCTCTCTTAGATGTTCAAGGTCATATAATATTGTTAACGTAAACTTAAATTGTACCTAATGTAATTATAAATTTCATGTATCCTTGTACAAATGGACTTGGTATGGTAATCACATGTAGTCCAGTAGGCCTATTACTATTAGAAGTTTGATTGTTTTCCTATAATTTATGTTGTCCGTTTGTTTGTTTTTGTTTAATGGCATGCCTAATACAAGCTCTGCTTACAAGGTCTTGCTACCTCTTATATCTTGTTATTTAATACTTATATAATTGTGTATCTATGTCAAGAAGAGGAAATAAATGTGTGTTTGATTTGATTTGATCTAACCAGTTCTCGCCGGATGACGCATAAACACGCCAAGTTCAAGTTCGGAAATGTCTGTCAGCAGCGAGCAAGGCCGGAATTGCGTGGGTGTGCTTCCCGGCACTATCTGCCTGAACCCGCTTCGGATCGAGTTTCGTTAAAAATAATCCCGCCTCTCGGCTCGGTGATGTTAAAATAATCCCGGCGCGAACTGGTTAAATAACCTCAATCCTCTTGGATAAATACCCAGAACTGTCGTGGCAATAGTTCTGCCATTCTGGCTGAATAATCCTGTAACAATGGCCACACTTCAACTTAGGTACCGGTAGGATACACCATTTGCAGATATCAAAAATGTTTACTACCAAATTATTAAGAAATATCTTACTTTATTTGAATGTAAATAATGATTGTAGGCATCCAGCAAAATGATTGCGCCAGATATCCAGTAATTGTTCAACAAAATTGAATTGTTTAACAAAAAAAATCACGATCGCGAAACAAACAAGAACAACATAAGAACCACTGCCTGACGTCGGTTGAAAACAATCGCTGTTTTTCGTGCTTTTCTCAGCATCCATGATTGTAAAACTTCGGACAGGTCAGTTAAACAATATTCACTATAAAATACAACCCTCCAAATTCACCCATTCATGATAATTCAACAAATTGCCAATGGTGTATCCTACCTTTTTAAAGTGTTGATTTGTGGATTATATGTGCTCGTTTCTTGTTGATATTTTCAGGGCTGTGTGGATGCACTGACCACCTATTTCAGTGGACATCTGGCCATCATAGGTGCAGTGTGCATGGCAATCGCAGGAGTTCAAGTGAGTTGAAAAGTAACATTGGACTGCACTAGTCTTTTTTGTATGCAGCGCGCATAGGCCACCGATGCGGTCGCCCTTTAACGTACATCGTACCACGCTATGACCTTCGATAAGATCGTCTTGTAATATCTGGGGCTAATTTCATAAAGCTGCTTAGTAAAGGGATCGTATACATTTGGTAATTGGAAACCACTGTTTGTTTCAATCCTATAGTTATAGATATATATACCATAAAACTAACCTGTAAAAATTTCATTTTAAAAGCTGGTTGCGATTTTGAGATATTGCCGAAAATCTGGAGCGGTTATGTCCACGCAGGAAGAATAATCTGCATTGGAATACACAATCTGAGAAACGTCACTGCAGTAACGCTTCTCAGATTCAAATTTTTGGGGATAAAAAGTGGTATTTTTTTCCATAACCGCAGTACTTCAAAGTGAACAATTTCTAAAAATGCATTATACTATCCGAAACTTCTTACCAAGTAAGTTTTTATTGCCAATAATTTTTGGAGTAATTACTAAACGTATACGATCCCTTTAAGCATAAAAAATTGCTTAAGCACAAAGCATTCTTGCTTATTAAAACCAGCTTACCAGCCACAACTCCATGTGATGTATATTATTTGCGATTGGTACTTGGCTGTTGTTAGCTTAGCATTAACAATCGCATGGAATTTCAACTCCTTACTTGATTTATTAAGCAAAGGTTTTTGTGCTTAAGCAAACATTTTTGCTTAAAAGCAGCTCTATGGAATTGGCGCCAGCTATAATCGCTTGAAAAATTCCGATCAGAACTGTGTCGCATTTGCATGTGCGTGTGACGTTGCGTGTATAATTGCGTGACGTAACATGGTCAAGTTTCTGTGCCCAGTTTCATCTTATTTTGCCAGAACGCCATCACATGTGACCCGCTCTGCAAAAATGTGTCTGTCACAAAAACTCACAAAATACATTTTTACGTAAAGGGCTGTTTCAGTATTGTCTCGGAGGTGATTTTTCTTTCAACAAATAATATTTTTATTTTAAGGCATTTTGGTTTCTCCGACACCTATATTTTCAGATCTGATCAATTGAAAAGATTGTTTTGATCCCTAAATTAAATTTAATACAGGTTTTGTCATTCTCATACCATAGCATCTGATGAAGCACTACAATTGTAAACATTTTGAATATAACTGAGAAAAAGCAAATTTCCCAAAATTGTAAAAGACCCAATGCATTACACTACAGAGTTGTGCCATATATCAAATGAAAGCTTATTTCCGGCCTTTTCTGACCAACTGTAAAATTGATTTTTTTTTTTTAACACATCAGACTCATTTTTGCAGAGTGGGTCACATATATTATTACGAGTAGGCATACTGGGTGATGGATGGCCTGTGACTTGACCCACGTAATTTAACTTTTATTGTCGTGACTGATTTATTCAAGTAAATTAAGAAAACTCTGGGTTTTAATTTTGATTAATTAACCATAACCCTCCAGGGTATTTTAGCTAAAAAACCTGCCAGACGCAACAGATTGCATACTTTGTCACATTGTCACATTGTCACATTGTCACATTGTCACATTGTCACATTGTCACAGTGCAGAGTCCAGCAAGGTCAAGCAGTCATCACAGATGCACTGTGCTGGATCTGGCAGGGTTAGGGTTAATTGGTTTTTTTTTAATTTTAATTTTTAGTTAATTTTTTTTTTTTGTGGTTTACAGATGTTTGGACTGGTCTTCTCAATGTGTCTCTACTGTCATCTAAGATACGAGGAGCAAGAACCATACTAAGACGTGTGTAAGAAAACGTTAGGCAAAAACAGGGTGGGTTTAACCCTAACGCCGGCTAGGCATTACTTAATTTGTTCTAAAGAACCGAGTACTACAGAATACTACTTAACCCTGCGACGTGCCACCGCACTTTTTTTTCGAAGTCGCTTCGCCGTAATAAAACAATAGATTTGTTTTCTTTTGTTAAGCAAATCTCATATTACATGTATTCCTAGTTCAAGTGCCGCTTGAACCCTGGTTAAACCGGTGACACAGCTTTTTGCAAAGGAAAGTGCTGCCCTGCGAGTATCTCATTACTTTGTGTACATAAAGGGGCCTTTCAAGTCTGGGTTTACCAGACCTACCCAAGCAATTAATCATGCTATTGTTGCCTTGCCCCATTCAACAACACCAGCTGGGATCGAATATATTCAGAAACTATGGGAAAGTGCTGTGTTGACATATGTGACCTGTCATCACAAAATGAGAGTAAAGTCGGAAATATTGAAAACTAAGATATTGGTATTTTCAAATTCTTGAGAAAGAGAGCTTTCCAATGGTACATAACACATTAGACCATTAATGGACTTTAATCAAAACACTAACTACTCAAAATCGCTTAATTTAGGAGGTTTTCGATCATCTGATCTCACCCAAAAAATAGGAATATCTAGAGGAGGACTTGGGCTTTCCAAATTATGCAAAATCTTAAAATTGACCACCCCTTAATTTTTTGACTTTGGATGGCCATCTCTCTGAATCACATTGTGCGACTTGACTCTCATTTTGTGCTGACAGGTCACATATAAAGCCATAAAACCGAACAGTTGTACACACGAAATACAACCGACTTTGAAAATAAGTACGGACGCGCGTTCGTGTAAAAACAAAATGGCCGCACGTCGCAAGGTTAAATTACTAGAGCGCTGAATTGATGTTCTTATGTGCAGAGATCTTTTGTATCTGAGCACTGCCCAGCTAACAAGGGACTTTCATTGAGTATGGCTGTGTCCGAATGACTTGGCTATGGTTTGAGATTGCACACTAGTCTATGGTAGTGGCTGCAGCCACTTCCCATTGACCCGTGTGTTATGTCTAGCCGTAGCCTAGTAATGCGGACACAGCCACAGCCGCAGCCTTAAGGGCACATGCCAAGTCTTGCACCCGGTCTCTATCAAGCCCATTGTAATGGTCATCGCATTCAAGTGACCTAATGTGCAAAAATGTACATAACTGCTGCAGACTAAACTTGTATATTTATCAAGCAACTTGTATTCTTGTATTCTTTTTTTTTCTTTTTTTTCTACGTTTTAAAGATTCTTCATCGCATTGCGTGAAACAAAATGTTACCGTCTCCACAAAAAAGGGTATTAAGTTGCGCTGTGCATTATCATGTAATGGCCCGCTTAATGTTGAGAAAGTGAACATTTTGTCCAAATGTGATTTTCATTTTTTTGTCATGAATGACATCTTTAATATCTGCAGTTTCAAGTTTTATTTAGAGAAATATTGATTTTGATGAATACAGTGGGAAAAAAACGACCATTTTGTGTGCATCGTTCTGTTGTTCTACAACAGAGCCAGCTTTTTCAAAGCTTGTTTTCTCAGTTGTGTAATTTGAACTCCAAGGAAGTAATCAATATGCAAACATGTGATATCTCCAAAATGAGAGGGGCTATGGAGCTCTATTAAAAAACAAATAAAATGCTGTCAAAATGTACATGTAAATATCTGTCAGCGATCGGCTAGCAGCTGGCAGGGTGTGCTACCTGCGGACTGCCGGACTGGGCCCGCTGAGAGCGATGTTTGTGAAAAATAATCCCGCGCTCGCGTACGGTATATCCATGTACATTGTATATAACTCAATTTCACTTGTTAGTAACATAATACCCATTTTTGTGGAGTGGGCATAAGTGTGTCTTGTTTTACTACCAAAAGTGTGAGACGTTAGTCTATAATTTTTGAAGATTCTTGCTTTTAGAACTCAAAACTTGTTCAACCAGATCGCGCTGTAGGACGTGTATACATGTACATGCACAATTTTTCAGAAAATCTAAACGGATGACATAAACACGCCACTAGCAACTCGGAGCACGGCCGGAAAATATCTGTCAGCGATTGGCTCGCAGCTGGCACGTGTGGGTGTGCTGCCCACGGACTAATGGCCTTGGCCCGCTGGGGTCAATGTTCGTGAAAAATAATCCCGCGCTTAGGAACGGTGCATGTAAATAACAAAAAATTAATTGGTAAAAAGAATTGAGAAATTTGCTGGTTTTTGTTTGTTTATGAAAAGATAAGTGGATTTCATTTTTAATTTGGTGCTAAGTTTGTACACCTTTACTTGAAATGATTAAATTGCGTTATTAAAATATAAGTATCTAGGGTAAAAATTGACAAAATGTGTAATTTATAAATCTAGTAACCACGGCATAAATGACCTGTTGCCATAGTAACTGGTTAAAAATTTTTATTTAGAATCGCCGTTTTCGTATTCTGTATTTATTTGCCATATTTAATTAGTCCAGTTATGCAATTGATTTTAAAACTGGAGGATTTAGGACTGTTCAGGCCTTCCTAACTCTCTCCAAATCCTTGTCTTCATTTTAGGAGATTTGGGCAGGTTTAGCCTTGTGTACCAAGTCCCATCGAAATCAGAGTTGTAGTCGAGTCCCTGCAAGTTCGTTCACAAGTCCTTCCGTGAAGCCAGTCACAAGTCCCTTCATAAAGGCAGTCACAAGTTAAACTGGATGAACAATGACAAAGGAATGCTTTTTGTCAAAGCTGTTTTAAATAGCTTGTGATTTGAATTGGAACTGAAGGACTTGTGATGGACTTACAGGAACTACCAGTGGCCAATTTCATTGAGCTGCTAAGCACAAAAATTTGCTTGGCATAAAAATTTGCTTAGCACAAAAAAGTCTTGCTCATTAAAAACAGGTTACCAGCCAAAATTCTACGTGTTTTTCTTAGCACAAAAATTTGCTTAGCACAAAAAAAGTCGGGCTCATTAAAAACAGGTTACCAGCAACAATTCTACGGGTTTTACATGCTAAGCAAAAAAACAGCTGATTATCAATCGAAAACAATAAAGATCACGTTAAAATTTGATCTGTAACCTTGTTTTTCTCCAAGGACAAATTTTCATGCTAAGCAAATTGTTGTGCTTTATAGCAGCTCTATGAAATTGGCCCCTGTAAGTCCCTGCAAGTCCATCACAAGTCCTTCAGTTTCAATTCAAATCACAAAATATTCAAATCAGGACTTGCAGGGACTTGTATTAGACTCGAATAATCCCTTTAAGGATATGAAAATTCACATTGAAATTGATGTATTTATAACTGTTAGTGACAAATTGTTAATGATTATTTTTTTTACATTCAGAATAGTAGGTTTTCTCCTTTTTCAAGTACATAAACCTGTTTATATGATCATGTTTTGATATTGCATGTAACCCTTTGTAAAGACTTGTAGTACCGGTACTAATTTTCCCCAGAGTTGCATTGGAGTCTCTGCAAGTCCATCACAGGTGTGTTGCATGTCTGCATGTCCCCAGGTTCCTCCCAAGTCGGGTCACTCCCAGGGTTTTCCCAGGTCCTTCCCAGGTCACCTCAGGTTTCTCCCAGGTCACTTTCAGGTCCCTTCCAGGTCTATCTTAGGTCCATCACAGGATCAACCCAGGTCACTCCCAGGTCACTCCCAGGTCTCCCCGAGGTCTCCCCGAGGTCTCTCCCAGGTCTCTCCCGAGCTCCCCCCCGAGCTCCCCCAGGTCTCTCCTAAGTTCCTCCCATGTCTCTCCAAGGTACCTTCCAGGTACCTCCCAGGTCCTACAAGTCCCTCCCAGCTCCTTCCAAGTCCCTCCCAGGTCACTCTCGGGACACCCCAGGGCCTTCCCAGGTCACCTCAGGTTTCTTTCAGGTCACTTTCAGGTCCCTTCCAGGTCTATCTTAAGTCCATCACAGGATCAACCCAGGTCACTCCCAGGTCTCTCCCGAGTCTCTCTCAGGTCTCTCCCAGGTCTCTCCCAAGTCCCTCCCAAGTCTCTCCCAAGTCCCTCCCAAGTCCCTTCCATGTCTCTCTAAGGTACCTTCCAGGTACCTCCCAGGTCCTCCCAAGTCCCTCCCAGGTCCTCCCAAGTCCCTCCCAGGTCACTCTCATGACACCCCAGGGCCTTTCCAGGTCACCTCAGGTTTATTCCCGGACTCTTTCAGAGCTGTTTAAGGTCACTCCCAGGTAACTCCTAAGTCTCTCCCAGGCCACTCCCAGGTCTCTCCCAGGTCCCTTCCAGGTCTATCTTAGGTCCATCACAGGATCATCCCAGGTCACTCCCAGGTCTCCCAGGTCTCTCCAAGGTCTCTCCCAGGTCTCTCCCAGGTCTCTCCCAGGTCTCTCCCAGGTCTCTCCCAGGTCTCTCTCAGGTCTCTCCCAGGGTTCTCCCAGGTCTCCCCCAGGTCTCTCCCAGGTCTCTCCTAAGTCTCTCCCAAGTCTCTCCAAAGTCTCTCCAAAGTCCCTTCCATGTCTCTCTAAGGTACCATCCAGGTACCTCCCAGGTCCTCCAAAATCCCCCCCAGGTCACTCTCAGGACACCCCCAGGACCTTCCCAGGGCCTTCCCAGGTCACCTCGGGTCACCTCAGGTTTCTTCCAGGACTCTTCCAGGACTCTTCAAGGTCACTCCTAGGTAACTCCCAAGTCCCTCCCAGGCCACTCCCAGGTCTCTTACAGGTCTATCTTAGGTCCATCACAGGATCATCCCAGGTCACTCCAAGGTCTCTCCCAGGATTCTCCCAGGTATTCCCCAGGTCCCTCCTAAGTCCCTCCCATGTTTCTCCAAGGTACCTCCCATGTTTCTCCAAGGTACCTTCCAGGTCCGTTCCAGGTCCCCCCCCCCCCTTTTCCGGGTCGCTTTCGGGTCACTCCCGGGTTATTTACGGGTCACTCGAAGGTCACTCCAAGGTCATTCCTAGGTCCCTCGCAGATCGCCCACCGGTCCCTTACAGGACCTCAAATAAAGGCATTTTTGTTTATGTTACATCTAATACTGACATGTACTTGCCTACTTTAGTTTGTGTATTTTGTACTAATTATTAAGAACTGTATATTATGCAACTATTTGTAAATATAACTAAACGTGTAGTGATCAACAGAGTTGAACATTTGACGGGGAGAAAGGAAGGATGCAACATTGAGCCATCTTGGAATTGTCCCCTGAAGTCACACTATGCAATCTGTATGGTCATGCAATGTACACGGTACCAGGCTTTACAATTTTGCATGGACCTTAAGCATTTGTTGGTAAATTTTGGAGTTGAAAGAGAATAGTTTAAACCCATGGTTTTTTTATATAAATAGCTGAAACAGCTTAGAAATGATGAGTTGACATCTTGTAGACGTTTAGCTTTGTCTTCCTTTTCAAGACTTCTTTAAAAATTTGTATTCAAATGGTATTGACTAGCTGCTTAACATTTTAATTTCCTTTACATAAAACAATGCATGTATACAATATTTCTACTTGATTATGACGGAAGGTATTTTCGTAAAGTGTTAAATTTAGCAAGAGCAGTGCAAACAATAAAAACCAGTTTTGTATCGAAATTGTCATCGTGTTAATATTTGTTAGATGGTTTCCCCCTCAGAATCCATTATTTTAAGAAATCTCATTTTGTTGCAATTTTTGACAAAAATGCAAGGCATTTACATTTTTTAAGAAATTCAAATGTTTGCCCAATTTTGGGGAAAATGCTAGGCTTACCCCTTACCATTATTAATTGTTCAGAAAACTCAACTTTAGCCCATTTTGGATAAAAATGCAAGTCTAACCCCTAACAATTATTAATTGTTCAGAACACTCAATTTTAGCACATTTTGGATACAAATGCAAGGCTAACCCCTTACAATTCTTAATTTTTCACAAATCCTAATTTTTGCTCATTTTAGATACAAATGTAAGGCTAACCTCTTACAATTCTTAATTGTTCACAAAACTCAATTTTAGCTCATTTTATATAAAAATGCAAGGCTAACCCCTTACAATTGTTAATTGTTCAGAAAACTCAATTTCAGCTTATTTCGGATAAAAATGCAAGGCTAACCCCTAACAATTCTTAATTTCTCACAAATCCTTATTTTAGCTCATTTTTTGATAAAAAGTAAGGCTAACCCCTTACAATTCTTAATTTCTCACAAATCCTAAATTTTGCTCATTTTAGATAAAAATGTAAGGCTAACCCATTACAATTCTTAATTTCTCACAATTCCTAATTTTAGCTCAGTTTTTGATAAAAAGTAAGGCTAACCACTTACAATTCTTAATTTCTCACAAATCTTAATTGTTGCTCATTTTAGATAAAAATGCAAGGCTAACCCCTTACAAATCTTAATTTCTAACAAATCTTAATTTTTGCTCATTTTCGATAAAGTTTTTTGCTCATTTTGGATACAAATACAAGGCTAACCCCTAACAATTCTTAATTTCTCACAAATCCTAATTTTTGCTTATTTTAGATAAAAATGTAAGGCTAACCCCTTACAATTCTTAATTTCTCACAAATCCTAATTTTAGCTCATTTTTTGATAAAAAGTAAGGCTAACCCCTTACAATTCTTAATTTCTCACCAATCTTAATTTTTGCTCATTTTAGATACAAATTCAAGGCTAACACCTTACAATTCTTAATTTCTCACAAATCCTAATTTTTGCACATTTTGGATACAAATGCAAGGCTAACCCCTTACAATTCTTAATTTCTCACAAATCTCAATTTTTGCTCATTTTGGTTAAAAAGTAAGGCTAACCCCTTACAATTATAAATTTCTCACAAATCCTATTTTTTGCTCATTTTAAATAAAAATGTAAGGCTAACCCCTTACAATTCTTAATTTCTCACAAATCTTAATTTTTGCTCATTTTAGATAAAAATACAAGGTTAACCCCTTACAATTCTAAATTTTTCACAAATCCTAATTTTTGCTCATTTTAGATAAAAATGTAAGGCTAACCCCTTACAATTCTTAATTTCTCACAAATCCTAATTGTTGCTCATTTTAGATAAAAATACAAGGCCAACCCCTTACAATTCTTAATTTTTCACATATTTTAATTTAAGCTCAGTTTTTGATAAAAAGTAAGGCTAACCCCTTACAATTCTTAATTTTTGCTCATTTTTTGATGAAAAGTAAGGCTAACCCCTTACAATTCTTAATTTTTCACATATCCTAATTTGTGCTCATTTTGGATAAAAATGCAAGGCTAACCCCTTACAATTCTTAATTTCTCACAAATCCTAATTTTAGCTCATTTTTTGATAACAAGTAAGGCTAACCCCTTACAAATCTTAATTTCTCACAAATCCTACATTTTGCTCATTTTAGATAAAAATGCAAGGCTAACCCCTTACAATTATTAAGTGTTCACAAAACTCAATTTTAGCTCATTTTGTATAAAAATGCAAGGCTAACCCCTTACAATTGTTAATAGTTCAGAAAACTCATTTTAGCCAATTTTTGATAAAAATGCAAGGCTAACCCCTTACAATTCTTAATTTCTCACAAATGCTTATTTTAGCTAATTTTTTTAATAAAAAGTAAGGCTAACCCCTTACAATTCTTAATTTCTCACAAATCTCAATTTTTGCTCATTTTGGATAAAAATGCAAGGCTAACCCCTTACAATTCTTAATTTTACACCAATCTTAATTTTTGCTCATTTTGGATACAAATACAAGGCTAACCCCTTACAACTCTTAATTTCTCACAAATCCGAATTTTTGCTCATTTTGGATACAAATGCAAGGCTAACCCCTTACAATTGTTAATTATTCAGAAAACCGAATTTTTGCTCATTTTAGATAAAAATGTAAGGCTAACCCCTTACAATTCTTAATTTCTCACAAATCCTAATTGTTGCTCATTTTAGATAAAAATACAAGGCTAACCCCTTACAATTCTTAATTTTTCACATATTTTAATTTAAGCTCAGTTTTTGATAAAAAGTAAGGCTAACCCCTTACAATTCTTAATTTTTGCTCATTTTTTGATGAAAAGTAAGGCTAACCCCTTACAATTCTAAATTTTTCACATATCCTAATTTGTGCTCATTTTGGATAAAAATGCAAGGCTAACCCCTTACAATTCTTAATTTCTCACAAATCCTAATTTTAGCTCATTTTTGGATAACAAGTAAGGCTAACCCCTTACAAATCTTAATTTCTCACAAATCCTACATTTTGCTCATTTTAGATAAAAATGCAAGGCTAACCCCTTACAATTATTAAGTGTTCACAAAACTCAATTTTAGCTCATTTTGTATAAAAATGCAAGGCTAACCCCTTACAATTGTTAATAGTTCAGAAAACTCATTTTAGCCAATTTTTGATAAAAATGCAAGGCTAACCCCTTACAATTCTTAATTTCTCACAAATGCTTATTTTAGCTAATTTTTTTAATAAAAAGTAAGGCTAACCCTTTACAATTCTTAATTTCTCACAAATCTCAATTTTTGCTCATTTTGGATAAAAATGCAAGGCTAACCCCTTACAATTCTTAATTTTACACAAATCTTAATTTTTGCTCATTTTGGATACAAATACAAGGCTAACCCCTTACAACTCTTAATTTCTCACAAATCCGAATTTTTGCTCATTTTGGATACAAATGCAAGGCTAACCCCTTACAATTGTTAATTATTCAGAAAACTCAATAATAGCTCATTTTGGCTACAAATGCAAGGCTAACCCCTTACAATTGTTAATTGTTCAGAAAACTCAATTATAACCCATTTTGGGTAAAAATGCAAGGCTAACCCCTTACAATTGTTAATTGTTCAGAAAACTCAATAATAGCCCATTTTGGATAAAAATGCAAGGCTAACCCCTTACATTTGTTAATTATTCAGAAAACTCAGTTTTAGCCCATTTTGGGTAAAAATGCAAGGCTAACCCCTTACAATTGTTAATAGTTCAGAAAACTCATTTTAGCCCATTTTTGATAAAAATGCAAGGCTAACCCCTTACAATTCTTAATTTCTCACAAATCCTAATTTTAGCTCATTTTTTGATAACAAGTAAGGCTAACCCCTTACAAATCTTAATTTTTCACAAATCCTACATTTTGCTCATTTTGTATAAAAATGCAAGGCTAACCCCTTACAATTGTTAATAGTTCAGAAAACTCATTTTAGCCAATTTTTGAGAAAAATGCAAGGCTAACCCCTTACAATTCTTAATTTCTCACAAATGCTTATTTTAGCTAATTTTTTTAATAAAAAGTAAGGCTAACCCCTTACAATTCTTAATTTCTCACAAATCTAAATTTTTGCTCATTTTGGATAAAAATGCAAGGCTAACCCCTTACAATTCTTAATTTTACACAAATCTTAATTTTTGCTCATTTTGGATACAAATACAAGGCTAACCCCTTACAACTCTTAATTTCTCACAAATCCGAATTTTTGCTCATTTTGAATACAAATGCAAGGCTAACCCCTTACAATTGTTAATTATTCAGAAAACCGAATTTTTGCTCATTTTGGATACAAATGCAAGGCTAACCCCTTACAATTGTTAATTGTTCAGAAAACTCAATTATAACCCATTTTGGGTAAAAATGCAAGGCTAACCCCTTACAATTGTTAATTGTTCAGAAAACTCAATAATAGCCCATTTTGGATAAAAATGCAAGGCTAACCCCTTACATTTGTTAATTATTCAGAAAACTTAGTTTTAGCCCATTTTGGGTAAAAATGCAAGGCTAACCCCTTACAATTCTTAATTTCTCACAAATGCTTATTTTAGCTAATTTTTTTAATAAAAAGTAAGGCTAACCCCTTACAATTCTTAATTTCTCACAAATCTAAATTTTTGCTCATTTTGGATAAAAATGCAAGGCTAACCCCTTACAATTCTTAATTTTACACAAATCTTAATTTTTGCTCATTTTGGATACAAATACAAGGCTAACCCCTTACAACTCTTAATTTCTCACAAATCCGAATTTTTGCTCATTTTGGATACAAATGCAAGGCTAACCCCTTACAATTGTTAATTATTCAGAAAACCGAATTTTTGCTCATTTTGGATACAAATGCAAGGCTAACCCCTTACAATTGTTAATTGTTCAGAAAACTCAATTATAACCCATTTTGGGTAAAAATGCAAGGCTAACCCCTTACAATTGTTAATTGTTCAGAAAACTCAATAATAGCCCATTTTGGATAAAAATGCAAGGCTAACCCCTTACATTTGTTAATTATTCAGAAAACTGAATTATAGCTCATTTTGGCTTCAAATGCAAGGCTAAACCCTTACAATTGATAATTGTTCAGAAAACTCAATTATAGCCCATTTTGGATACAAATGCAAGGATAACCCCTTACAATTGTTAATTATTCAGAAAACTGAATTATAGCTCATTTTGGATACAAATGCAAGGCTAACCCCTTAGAATTGTTAATTATTCAGAAAACTCAATTATAGCCCATTTTGGATAAAAATGCAAGGCTAACCGCTTACAATTTTTAATTATTCAGAAAACTCAATTATAGCTCATTTTGGCTACAAATGCAAGTCTAACCCCTTACAATTGTTAATTATTCAGAAAACTCAATTATAGCTCATTTTGGCTACAAATGCAAGGCTAACCCCTTACAATTGTTAATTATTCAGAAAACTGAATTATAGCTCATTTTGGCTACAAATGCAAGGCTAACCCCTTACAATTGATAATTATTCAGAAAACTGAATTATAGCTCATTTTGGCTACAAATGCAAGGCTAACCCCTTACAATTGTTAATTATTCAGAAAACTGAATTGTAGCTCATTTTGGCTACAAATGCAAGGCTAACCCCTTACAATTGTTAATTATTAAGAAAACTGAATTATAGCTCATTTTGGCTACAAATGCAAGGCTAACCCCTTACAATTGTTAATTATTCAGAAAACTGAATTATAGCTAATTTTGGCTACAAATGCAAGGCTAACCCCTTACAATTGATAATTGTTCAGAAAACTCAATTATAGCTCATTTTGGCTACAAATGCAAGGCTAACCCCTTACAATTCGAGCGATTCACAATACATAGAAGCTGCCGTTGGAGGCGCAAATCCTGCTATACCCGCAGTGCATCATGGGAAAAAGTCGACATCAGTTTGAAAAACGGTATTCATTTTGCATGAACTCATCAGTTTTTACGTCTTTTTGGATGCGCACGATTAAAGTTCCAATTTTTTTCTGCAAATAACAATGTTTTAATCAACGACGCTTCCGGATACATTTATGTTTGTGTTGTACCTCGCGTGAACAATGAAGAATAGATATTTCACTACAGTATGATATACGGAAGAAGTCGACCGCAAAGTTTAAAAGTGGCTCTTTTGAGTCAAACGCTTGGTGGCGCACTGCATTGTGAATCGCCCGAATTGATAGTCATTCAGAAAACTGAATTATAGCTCATTTTGGCTACAAATGCAAGGCTAACCCCTTACAATTGATAATTATTCAGAAAACTGAATTATAGCTCATTTTGGCTACAAATGCAAGGCTAACCCCTTACAATTGTTAATTATTCAGAAAACTGAATTATAGCTCATTTTGGCTACAAATGCAAGGCTAGCCCCTTACAATTGTTAATTATTCAGAAAACTGAATTATAGCTCATTTTGGCTACAAATGCAAGGCTAACCCCTTACAATTGATAATTGTTCAGAAAACTCAATTATAGCCCATTTTGGAAACAAATGCAAGGCTAACCCCTTACAATTGTAAATTATTCAGAAAACTCAATTATAGCTCATTTTGGATACAAATGCAAGGCTAACCCCTTACAATTGTTAATTATTCAGAAAACTCAATTATAGCTCATTTTGGTTTCAAATGCAGGGCTAAACCCTTACAATTGATAATTGTTCAGAAAACTCAATTATAGCCCATTTTGGATACAAATGCAAGGCTAACCCCTTAGAATTGTTAATTATTCAGAAAACTCAATTATAGCCCATTTGGGATAAAAATGCAAGGCTAACCGCTTACAATTTTTAATTATTCAGAAAACTGAATTATAGCTCATTTTGGCTACAAATGCAAGGCTAACCCCTTACAATTGTTAATTATTCAGAAAACTCAATTATAGCTCATTTTGGCTACAAATGCAAGGCTAACCCCTTACATTTGTTAATTGTTCAGAAAACTCAATTATAGCCCATTTTGGATACAAATGCAAGGCTAACCGCTTACAATTTTTAATTATTCAGAAAACTCAATTATAGCCCATTTTGGATAAAAATGCAAGGCTAACCCCTTACAATTGTTAATTATTCAGAAAACTGAATTATAGCTCATTTTGGATAAAAATGCAAGGCTAACCCCTTACAATTGTTAATTATTAATACAACTGAACTATAGCTCATTTTGGATACAAATGCAAGGCTAACCCCTTACAATTGTTAATTATTCACAAAACTCAATTATAGCTCATTTTGGCTACAAATGCAAGGCTAACCCCTTACAATTGTTAATTATTCAGAAAACTCATTTATAGCTCATTTTGGATACAAATGCAAGGCTAACCCCTTACAATTGTTAATTATTCAGAAAACTCAATTATAGCCCATTTTGGATAAAAATGCAAGGCTAACCCCTTACAATTGTTAATTATTCAGAAAACTGAATTATAGCTCATTTTGGATAAAAATGCAAGGCTAACCCCTTACAATTGTTAATTATTAATAAAACTGAATTATAGCTCATTTTGGCTACAAATGCAAGGCTAACCCCTTACCATTGTTAATTATTCAGAAAACTCAATTATAGCCCATTTTAGATAAAAATGCAAGGCTAACCCCTTACATTTGTTAATTGTTCAGAAAACTCAATTATAGCCCATTTTGGATACAAATGCAAGGCTAACCGCTTACAATTTTTAATTATTCAGAAAACTCAATTATAGCCCATTTTAGATAAAAATGCAAGGCTAACCCCTTACATTTGTTAATTGTTCAGAAAACTCAATTATAGCTCATTTTGGCTACAAATGCAAGGCTGACCCCTTACAATTGTTAATTATTCACAAAACTCAATTATAGCTCATTTTGGCAACAAATGCAAGGCTAACCCTTACAATTGTTAATTATTCAGAAAACTGAATTATAGCTCATTTTGGCTACAAATGCAATGCTAACCCCTTACAATTGATAATTGTTCAGAAAACTTAATTATAGCCCATTTTGGATACAAATGCAAGGCTAACCCCTTACAATTATTAATTATTCAGAAAACTGAATTATAGCTCATTTTGGATACAAATGCAAGGCTAACCCCTTAAAATTGTTAATTATTCAGAAAACTCAATTATAGCTCATTTTGGCTACAAATGCAAGGCTAACCCCTTACAATTTTTAATTATTCAGAAAACTTAATTATAGCTCATTTTGGCTACAAATGCAAGGCTATCCCCTTACAATTGTTAATTATTCAGAAAACTCAATTATAGCTCATTTTGGCTACAAATGCAAGGCTAACCCCTTACAATTGTTAATTGTTCAGAAAACTCAATTATAGCCCATTTTGGATAACAATGCAAGGCTAACCCCTTACAATTGTTAATTATTCAGAAAACTGAATTATAGCTCATTTTGGCTACAAATGCAAGGCTAACCCCTTACAATTGTTAATTGTTCAGAAAACTCAATTATAGCTCATTTTGGCTACAAATGCAAGGCTAACCCCTTACAATTGTTAATTATTCAGAAAACTGAATTATAGCTCATTTTGGCTACAAATGCAAGGCTAACCCCTTACAATTGTTAATTATTCAGAAAACTCAATTATAGCTCATTTTGGCTACAAATGCAAGGCTAACCCCTTACATTTGATAATTATTCAGAAAACTGAATTATAGCTCATTTTGGCTACAAATGCAAGGCTAACCCCTTACAATTGTTAATTATTCAGAAAACTGAATTATAGCTCATTTTGGCTACAAATGCAAGGCTAACCCCTTACAATTGTTAATTATTCAGAAAACTCAATTATAGCTCATTTTGGCTACAAATGCAAGGCTAACCCCTTACAATTGATAATTATTCAGAAAACTGAATTATAGCTCATTTTGGCTACAAATGCAAGGCTAACCCCTTACAATTTTTAATTATTCAGAAAACTTAATTATAGCTCATTTTGGCTACAAATGCAAGGCTATCCCCTTACAATTGTTAATTATTCAGAAAACTCAATTGTAGCTCATTTTGGATACAAATGCAAGGCTAACCCCTTACAATTGTTAATTATTCAGAAAACTGAATTATAGCTCATTTTGGATACAAATGCAAGGCTAACCCCTTACAATTGTTAATTATTCAGAAAACTCAATTATAGCTTATTTTGGCTACAAATGCAAGGCTAACCCCTTACAATTGTTAATTATTCAGAAAACTCAATTATAGCTCATTTTGGCTACAAATGCAAGGCTAACCCCTTACAATTGTTAATTATTCAGAAGACTGAATTATAGCTCATTTTGGCTACAAATGCAAGGCTAACCCCTTACAATTGTTAAATGTTTGGATAACTTAATTTTGGCTCATTTGGGATAAAACTGCAAGGCTAACCCCTTACAATTGTTAATTGTTCAGAAAACTCAATTATAGCTCATTTGGGATACAAATGCAAGGCTAACCCCTTACAATTGTTAATTGTTCAGAAAACTCAATTATAGCCCATTTTGGGTAAAAATGCAAGGCTAACCCCTTACAATTGTTAATTATTCAGAAAACTAAATTATAGCTTATTTTGGCTACAAATGCAAGGCTAACCCCTTACAATTGTTAATTATTCAGAAAACTCAATTATAGCTCATTTTGGCTACAAATGCAAGGCTAACCCCTTACAATTGTTAATTATTCAGAAGACTGAATTATAGCTCATTTTGGCTACAAATGCAAGGCTAACCCCTTACAATGGTTAATTATTCAGAAAACTAAATTATAGCTTATTTTGGCTACAAAAGCAAGGCTAACCCCTTACAATTGTTAATTGGTAGAAAACTCAATTATAGCCCATTTTGGATAAAAATGCAAGGCTAACCCCTTACAATTGTTAATTATTCCGAAAACTGAATTTTAGCTCATTTTGGCTACAAATACAAGGCTAACCCCTTACAATTGTTAATTGTTCAGAAAACTCAATTATAGCCCATTTTGGATAAAAATGCAAGGCTAACCCCTTACAGTTGTTAAATGTTTTGATAACTTAATTTTGGCTCATTTGGGATAAAAATGCAAGGCTAACCCCTTACAATTGTTAATTATTCAGAAAACTCAATTGTAGCTCATTTTGGATACAAATGCAAGGCTAACCCCTTACAATTGTTAAATGTTTGGATAACTTAATTTGGGCTCATTTGGGATAAAAATGCAAGGCTAACCCCTTACAATTGTTAATTGTTCAGAAAACTGAATTATAGCTCATTTTGGCTACAAATGCAAGGCTAACCCCTTACAATTGTTAATTATTCAGAAAACTGAATTATAGCTCATTTTGGCTACAAATGCAAGGCTAACCCCTTACAATTGATAATTATTCAGAAAACTGAATTATAGCTCATTTTGGCTACAAATGCAAGGCTAACCCCTTACAATTGTTAATTATTCAGAAAACTGAATTGTAGCTCATTTTGGCTACAAATGCAAGGCTAACCCCTTACAATTGTTAATTATTAAGAAAACTGAATTATAGCTCATTTTGGCTACAAATGCAAGGCTAACCCCTTACAATTGTTAATTATTCAGAAAACTGAATTATAGCTAATTTTGGCTACAAATGCAAGGCTAACCCCTTACAATTGATAATTGTTCAGAAAACTCAATTATAGCTCATTTTGGCTACAAATGCAAGGCTAACCCCTTACAATTCGAGCGATTCACAATACATAGAAGCTGCCGTTGGAGGCGCAAATCCTGCTATACCCGCAGTGCATCATGGGAAAAAGTCGACATCAGTTTGAAAAACGGTATTCATTTTGCATGAACTCATCAGTTTTTACGTCTTTTTGGATGCGCACGATTAAAGTTCCAATTTTTTTCTGCAAATAACAATGTTTTAATCAACGACGCTTCCGGATACATTTATGTTTGTGTTGTACCTCGCGTGAACAATGAAGAATAGATATTTCACTACAGTATGATATACGGAAGAAGTCGACCGCAAAGTTTAAAAGTGGCTCTTTTGAGTCAAACGCTTGGTGGCGCACTGCATTGTGAATCGCCCGAATTGATAGTCATTCAGAAAACTGAATTATAGCTCATTTTGGCTACAAATGCAAGGCTAACCCCTTACAATTGATAATTATTCAGAAAACTGAATTATAGCTCATTTTGGCTACAAATGCAAGGCTAACCCCTTACAATTGTTAATTATTCAGAAAACTGAATTATAGCTCATTTTGGCTACAAATGCAAGGCTAGCCCCTTACAATTGTTAATTATTCAGAAAACTGAATTATAGCTCATTTTGGCTACAAATGCAAGGCTAACCCCTTACAATTGATAATTGTTCAGAAAACTCAATTATAGCCCATTTTGGAAACAAATGCAAGGCTAACCCCTTACAATTGTAAATTATTCAGAAAACTCAATTATAGCTCATTTTGGATACAAATGCAAGGCTAACCCCTTACAATTGTTAATTATTCAGAAAACTCAATTATAGCTCATTTTGGTTTCAAATGCAGGGCTAAACCCTTACAATTGATAATTGTTCAGAAAACTCAATTATAGCCCATTTTGGATACAAATGCAAGGCTAACCCCTTAGAATTGTTAATTATTCAGAAAACTCAATTATAGCCCATTTGGGATAAAAATGCAAGGCTAACCGCTTACAATTTTTAATTATTCAGAAAACTGAATTATAGCTCATTTTGGCTACAAATGCAAGGCTAACCCCTTACAATTGTTAATTATTCAGAAAACTCAATTATAGCTCATTTTGGCTACAAATGCAAGGCTAACCCCTTACATTTGTTAATTGTTCAGAAAACTCAATTATAGCCCATTTTGGATACAAATGCAAGGCTAACCGCTTACAATTTTTAATTATTCAGAAAACTCAATTATAGCCCATTTTGGATAAAAATGCAAGGCTAACCCCTTACAATTGTTAATTATTCAGAAAACTGAATTATAGCTCATTTTGGATAAAAATGCAAGGCTAACCCCTTACAATTGTTAATTATTAATACAACTGAACTATAGCTCATTTTGGATACAAATGCAAGGCTAACCCCTTACAATTGTTAATTATTCACAAAACTCAATTATAGCTCATTTTGGCTACAAATGCAAGGCTAACCCCTTACAATTGTTAATTATTCAGAAAACTCATTTATAGCTCATTTTGGATACAAATGCAAGGCTAACCCCTTACAATTGTTAATTATTCAGAAAACTCAATTATAGCCCATTTTGGATAAAAATGCAAGGCTAACCCCTTACAATTGTTAATTATTCAGAAAACTGAATTATAGCTCATTTTGGATAAAAATGCAAGGCTAACCCCTTACAATTGTTAATTATTAATAAAACTGAATTATAGCTCATTTTGGCTACAAATGCAAGGCTAACCCCTTACCATTGTTAATTATTCAGAAAACTCAATTATAGCCCATTTTAGATAAAAATGCAAGGCTAACCCCTTACATTTGTTAATTGTTCAGAAAACTCAATTATAGCCCATTTTGGATACAAATGCAAGGCTAACCGCTTACAATTTTTAATTATTCAGAAAACTCAATTATAGCCCATTTTAGATAAAAATGCAAGGCTAACCCCTTACATTTGTTAATTGTTCAGAAAACTCAATTATAGCTCATTTTGGCTACAAATGCAAGGCTGACCCCTTACAATTGTTAATTATTCACAAAACTCAATTATAGCTCATTTTGGCAACAAATGCAAGGCTAACCCTTACAATTGTTAATTATTCAGAAAACTGAATTATAGCTCATTTTGGCTACAAATGCAATGCTAACCCCTTACAATTGATAATTGTTCAGAAAACTTAATTATAGCCCATTTTGGATACAAATGCAAGGCTAACCCCTTACAATTATTAATTATTCAGAAAACTGAATTATAGCTCATTTTGGATACAAATGCAAGGCTAACCCCTTAAAATTGTTAATTATTCAGAAAACTCAATTATAGCTCATTTTGGCTACAAATGCAAGGCTAACCCCTTACAATTTTTAATTATTCAGAAAACTTAATTATAGCTCATTTTGGCTACAAATGCAAGGCTATCCCCTTACAATTGTTAATTATTCAGAAAACTCAATTATAGCTCATTTTGGCTACAAATGCAAGGCTAACCCCTTACAATTGTTAATTGTTCAGAAAACTCAATTATAGCCCATTTTGGATAACAATGCAAGGCTAACCCCTTACAATTGTTAATTATTCAGAAAACTGAATTATAGCTCATTTTGGCTACAAATGCAAGGCTAACCCCTTACAATTGTTAATTGTTCAGAAAACTCAATTATAGCTCATTTTGGCTACAAATGCAAGGCTAACCCCTTACAATTGTTAATTATTCAGAAAACTGAATTATAGCTCATTTTGGCTACAAATGCAAGGCTAACCCCTTACAATTGTTAATTATTCAGAAAACTCAATTATAGCTCATTTTGGCTACAAATGCAAGGCTAACCCCTTACATTTGATAATTATTCAGAAAACTGAATTATAGCTCATTTTGGCTACAAATGCAAGGCTAACCCCTTACAATTGTTAATTATTCAGAAAACTGAATTATAGCTCATTTTGGCTACAAATGCAAGGCTAACCCCTTACAATTGTTAATTATTCAGAAAACTCAATTATAGCTCATTTTGGCTACAAATGCAAGGCTAACCCCTTACAATTGATAATTATTCAGAAAACTGAATTATAGCTCATTTTGGCTACAAATGCAAGGCTAACCCCTTACAATTTTTAATTATTCAGAAAACTTAATTATAGCTCATTTTGGCTACAAATGCAAGGCTATCCCCTTACAATTGTTAATTATTCAGAAAACTCAATTGTAGCTCATTTTGGATACAAATGCAAGGCTAACCCCTTACAATTGTTAATTATTCAGAAAACTGAATTATAGCTCATTTTGGATACAAATGCAAGGCTAACCCCTTACAATTGTTAATTATTCAGAAAACTCAATTATAGCTTATTTTGGCTACAAATGCAAGGCTAACCCCTTACAATTGTTAATTATTCAGAAAACTCAATTATAGCTCATTTTGGCTACAAATGCAAGGCTAACCCCTTACAATTGTTAATTATTCAGAAGACTGAATTATAGCTCATTTTGGCTACAAATGCAAGGCTAACCCCTTACAATTGTTAAATGTTTGGATAACTTAATTTTGGCTCATTTGGGATAAAACTGCAAGGCTAACCCCTTACAATTGTTAATTGTTCAGAAAACTCAATTATAGCTCATTTGGGATACAAATGCAAGGCTAACCCCTTACAATTGTTAATTGTTCAGAAAACTCAATTATAGCCCATTTTGGGTAAAAATGCAAGGCTAACCCCTTACAATTGTTAATTATTCAGAAAACTCAATTATAGCTTATTTTGGCTACAAATGCAAGGCTAACCCCTTACAATTGTTAATTATTCAGAAAACTCAATTATAGCTCATTTTGGCTACAAATGCAAGGCTAACCCCTTACAATTGTTAATTATTCAGAAGACTGAATTATAGCTCATTTTGGCTACAAATGCAAGGCTAACCCCTTACAATGGTTAATTATTCAGAAAACTAAATTATAGCTTATTTTGGCTACAAAAGCAAGGCTAACCCCTTACAATTGTTAATTGGTAGAAAACTCAATTATAGCCCATTTTGGATAAAAATGCAAGGCTAACCCCTTACAATTGTTAATTATTCCGAAAACTGAATTTTAGCTCATTTTGGCTACAAATACAAGGCTAACCCCTTACAATTGTTAATTGTTCAGAAAACTCAATTATAGCCCATTTTGGATAAAAATGCAAGGCTAACCCCTTACAGTTGTTAAATGTTTTGATAACTTAATTTTGGCTCATTTGGGATAAAAATGCAAGGCTAACCCCTTACAATTGTTAATTATTCAGAAAACTCAATTGTAGCTCATTTTGGATACAAATGCAAGGCTAACCCCTTACAATTGTTAAATGTTTGGATAACTTAATTTGGGCTCATTTGGGATAAAAATGCAAGGCTAACCCCTTACAATTGTTAATTGTTCAGAAAACTGAATTATAGCTCATTTTGGCTACAAATGCAAGGCTAACCCCTTACAATTGTTAATTATTCAGAAAACTCAATTATAGCTCATTTTGGCTACAAATGCAAGGCTAACCCCTTACAATTGATAATTATTCAGAAAACTGAATTATAGCTCATTTTGGCTACAAATGCAAGGCTAACCCCTTACAATTTTTAATTATTCAGAAAACTTAATTATAGCTCATTTTGGCTACAAATGCAAGGCTATCCCCTTACAATTGTTAATTATTCAGAAAACTCAATTGTAGCTCATTTTGGATACAAATGCAAGGCTAACCCCTTACAATTGTTAATTATTCAGAAAACTGAATTATAGCTCATTTTGGATACAAATGCAAGGCTAACCCCTTACAATTGTTAATTATTCAGAAAACTCAATTATAGCTTATTTTGGCTACAAATGCAAGGCTAACCCCTTACAATTGTTAATTATTCAGAAAACTCAATTATAGCTCATTTTGGCTACAAATGCAAGGCTAACCCCTTACAATTGTTAATTATTCAGAAGACTGAATTATAGCTCATTTTGGCTACAAATGCAAGGCTAACCCCTTACAATTGTTAAATGTTTGGATAACTTAATTTTGGCTCATTTGGGATAAAACTGCAAGGCTAACCCCTTACAATTGTTAATTGTTCAGAAAACTCAATTATAGCTCATTTGGGATACAAATGCAAGGCTAACCCCTTACAATTGTTAATTGTTCAGAAAACTCAATTATAGCCCATTTTGGGTAAAAATGCAAGGCTAACCCCTTACAATTGTTAATTATTCAGAAAACTCAATTATAGCTTATTTTGGCTACAAATGCAAGGCTAACCCCTTACAATTGTTAATTATTCAGAAAACTCAATTATAGCTCATTTTGGCTACAAATGCAAGGCTAACCCCTTACAATTGTTAATTATTCAGAAGACTGAATTATAGCTCATTTTGGCTACAAATGCAAGGCTAACCCCTTACAATGGTTAATTATTCAGAAAACTAAATTATAGCTTATTTTGGCTACAAAAGCAAGGCTAACCCCTTACAATTGTTAATTGGTAGAAAACTCAATTATAGCCCATTTTGGATAAAAATGCAAGGCTAACCCCTTACAATTGTTAATTATTCCGAAAACTGAATTTTAGCTCATTTTGGCTACAAATACAAGGCTAACCCCTTACAATTGTTAATTGTTCAGAAAACTCAATTATAGCCCATTTTGGATAAAAATGCAAGGCTAACCCCTTACAGTTGTTAAATGTTTTGATAACTTAATTTTGGCTCATTTGGGATAAAAATGCAAGGCTAACCCCTTACAATTGTTAATTATTCAGAAAACTCAATTGTAGCTCATTTTGGATACAAATGCAAGGCTAACCCCTTACAATTGTTAAATGTTTGGATAACTTAATTTGGGCTCATTTGGGATAAAAATGCAAGGCTAACCCCTTACAATTGTTAATTGTTCAGAAAACTGAATTATAGCTCATTTTGGATACAAATGCAAGGCTAACCCCTTACAATTGTTAATTGTTCAGAAAACTCAATTATAGCCTATTTTGTGTAAAAATGCAAGGCTAACCCCTTACAATTGTTAAATGTTTGGATAACTTAATTTTGGCTCATTTGGGATAAAACTGGAAGGCTAACCCCTTACAATTGTTAATTGTTCAGAAAACTCAATTATAGCTCATTTGGGATACAAATGCAAGGCTAACCCCTTACAATTGTTAATTGTTCAGAAAACTCAATTATAGCCCATTTTGGGTAAAAATGCAAGGCTAACCCCTTACAATTGTTAATTATTCAGAAAACTCAATTATAGCTTATTTTGGCTACAAATGCAAGGCTAACCCCTTACAATTGTTAATTATTCAGAAAACTCAATTATAGCTCATTTTGGCTACAAATGCAAGGCTAACCCCTTACAATTGTTAATTATTCAGAAGACTGAATTATAGCTCATTTTGGCTACAAATGCAAGGCTAACCCCTTACAATGGTTAATTATTCAGAAAACTAAATTATAGCTTATTTTGGCTACAAAAGCAAGGCTAACCCCTTACAATTGTTAATTGGTAGAAAACTCAATTATAGCCCATTTTGGATAAAAATGCAAGGCTAACCCCTTACAATTGTTAATTATTCCGAAAACTGAATTTTAGCTCATTTTGGCTACAAATACAAGGCTAACCCTTACAATTGTTAATTGTTCAGAAAACTCAATTATAGCCCATTTTGGATAAAAATGCAAGGCTAACCCCTTACAGTTGTTAAATGTTTTGATAACTTAATTTTGGCTCATTTGGGATAAAAATGCAAGGCTAACCCCTTACAATTGTTAATTATTCAGAAAACTCAATTGTAGCTCATTTTGGATACAAATGCAAGGCTAACCCCTTACAATTGTTAAATGTTTGGATAACTTAATTTGGGCTCATTTGGGATAAAAATGCAAGGCTAACCCCTTACAATTGTTAATTGTTCAGAAAACTCAATTATAGCCCATTTTGGATAAAAATGCAAGGCTAACCCCTTACAATTGTTAATTAATCAGAAAACTCAATTATAGCTCATTTTGGATACAAATGCAAGGCTAACCCCTTACAATTGTTAATTGTTCAGAAAACTCAATTATAGCCCATTTTAGGTAAAAATGCAAGGCTAACCCCTTACAATTGTTAATTATTTAGAAAACTCAATTGTAGTTCATTTTAGATACAAATGCAAGCCTAACCCCTTACAATTGTTAAATGTTTGGATAACTTAATTTTGGCTCATTTGGGATAAAAATGCAAGGCTAACCCCTTACAATTGTTAATTGTTCAGAGAACTCAATTATAGCCCATTTTGGGTAAAAATGCAAGGCTAACCCCTTACAATTGTTAAATATTCAGAAAACTCAATTATAGCTCATTTTGGATACAAATGCAAGGCTAACCCCTTACAATTGTTAATTGTTCAGAAAACTCAATTGTAGTTCATTTTGGATATAAATGCAAGGCTAACCCCTTACAATTGTTAAATGTTTGGATAACTTAATTTTGGCTCATTTGGGATACAAATGCAAGGCTAACCCCTTACAATTGTTAATTGTTCAGAAAACTCAATTATAGCCCATTTTGGATAAAAATGCAAGGCTAACCCCTTACAATTGTTAAATATTCAGAAAACTCAATTATAGCCCATTTTGGATAAAAATGCAAGGCTAACCCCTTACAATTGTTAATTATTCAGACAACTCAATTGTAGCTCATTTTGGATACAAATGCAAGCAAGGCTAACCCCTTACAATTGTTAAATGTTTGGATAACTTAATTTGGGCTCATTTGGGATAAAAATGCAAGGCTAACCCCTTACAATTGTTAATTGTTCAGAAAACTCAATTATAGCCTATTTTGTGTAAAAATGCAAGGCTAACCCCTTACAATTGTTAAATGTTTGGATAACTAAATTTTGGCTCATTTGGGATAAAAATGCAAGGCTAACCCCTTACAATTGTTAATTGTTCAGAAAACTCAATTATAGCCCATTTTGGATAAAAATGCAAGGCTAACCTCTTACAATTGTTAATTATTCAGAAAACTCAATTGTAGCTCATTTTGGATACAAATGCAAGGCTAACCCCTTACAATTGTTAAATGTTTGGATAACTTAATTTGGGCTCATTTGGGATAAAAATGCAAGGCTAACCCCTTACAATTGTTAATTGTTCAGAAAACTCAATTATAGCCCATTTTGGATACAAATGCAAGGCTAACCCCTTACAATTGTTAATTATTCAGAAAACTCAATTATAGCTCATTTTGGATACAAATGCAAGGCTAACCCCTTACAATTGTTAATTGTTCAGAAAACTCAATTATAGCCCATTTTGGGTAAAAATGCAAGGCTAACCCCTTACAATTGTTAATTATTCAGAAAACTCAATTGTAGTTCATTTTGGATACAAATGCAAGGCTAACCCCTTACAATTGTTAAATGTTTGAATAACTTAATTTTGGCTCATTTGAGATAAAAATGCAAGGCTAACCCCTTACAATTGTTAATTGTTCAGAAAACTCAATTATAGCCCATTTTGGATAAAAATGCAAGGCTATCCCTTTACAATTGTTAATTATTCAGAAAACTCAATTGTAGCTCATTTTGGATACAAATGCAAGGCTAACCCCTTACAATTGTTAATTGTTCAGAAAACTCAATTATAGCCTATTTTGTGTAAAAATGCAAGGCTAACCCCTTACAATTGTTAAATGTTTGGATAACTTAATTTTGGCTCATTTGGGATAAAACTGCAAGGCTAACCCCTTACAATTGTTAATTGTTCAGAAAACTCAATTATAGCTCATTTGGGATACAAATGCAAGGCTAACCCCTTACAATTGTTAATTGTTCAGAAAACTCAATTATAGCCCATTTTGGGTAAAAATGCAAGGCTAACCCCTTACAATTGTTAATTATTCAGAAAACTCAATTATAGCTTATTTTGGCTACAAATGCAAGGCTAACCCCTTACAATTGTTAATTATTCAGAAAACTCAATTATAGCTCATTTTGGCTACAAATGCAAGGCTAACCCCTTACAATTGTTAATTATTCAGAAGACTGAATTATAGCTCATTTTGGCTACAAATGCAAGGCTAACCCCTTACAATGGTTAATTATTCAGAAAACTAAATTATAGCTTATTTTGGCTACAAAAGCAAGGCTAACCCCTTACAATTGTTAATTGGTAGAAAACTCAATTATAGCCCATTTTGGATAAAAATGCAAGGCTAACCCCTTACAATTGTTAATTATTCCGAAAACTGAATTTTAGCTCATTTTGGCTACAAATACAAGGCTAACCCCTTACAATTGTTAATTGTTCAGAAAACTCAATTATAGCCCATTTTGGATAAAAATGCAAGGCTAACCCCTTACAGTTGTTAAATGTTTTGATAACTTAATTTTGGCTCATTTGGGATAAAAATGCAAGGCTAACCCCTTACAATTGTTAATTATTCAGAAAACTCAATTGTAGCTCATTTTGGATACAAATGCAAGGCTAACCCCTTACAATTGTTAAATGTTTGGATAACTTAATTTGGGCTCATTTGGGATAAAAATGCAAGGCTAACCCCTTACAATTGTTAATTGTTCAGAAAACTGAATTATAGCTCATTTTGGATACAAATGCAAGGCTAACCCCTTACAATTGTTAATTGTTCAGAAAACTCAATTATAGCCTATTTTGTGTAAAAATGCAAGGCTAACCCCTTACAATTGTTAAATGTTTGGATAACTTAATTTTGGCTCATTTGGGATAAAACTGCAAGGCTAACCCCTTACAATTGTTAATTGTTCAGAAAACTCAATTATAGCTCATTTGGGATACAAATGCAAGGCTAACCCCTTACAATTGTTAATTGTTCAGAAAACTCAATTATAGCCCATTTTGGGTAAAAATGCAAGGCTAACCCCTTACAATTGTTAATTATTCAGAAAACTCAATTATAGCTTATTTTGGCTACAAATGCAAGGCTAACCCCTTACAATTGTTAATTATTCAGAAAACTCAATTATAGCTCATTTTGGCTACAAATGCAAGGCTAACCCCTTACAATTGTTAATTATTCAGAAGACTGAATTATAGCTCATTTTGGCTACAAATGCAAGGCTAACCCCTTACAATGGTTAATTATTCAGAAAACTAAATTATAGCTTATTTTGGCTACAAAAGCAAGGCTAACCCCTTACAATTGTTAATTGGTAGAAAACTCAATTATAGCCCATTTTGGATAAAAATGCAAGGCTAACCCCTTACAATTGTTAATTATTCCGAAAACTGAATTTTAGCTCATTTTGGCTACAAATACAAGGCTAACCCCTTACAATTGTTAATTGTTCAGAAAACTCAATTATAGCCCATTTTGGATAAAAATGCAAGGCTAACCCCTTACAGTTGTTAAATGTTTTGATAACTTAATTTTGGCTCATTTGGGATAAAAATGCAAGGCTAACCCCTTACAATTGTTAATTATTCAGAAAACTCAATTGTAGCTCATTTTGGATACAAATGCAAGGCTAACCCCTTACAATTGTTAAATGTTTGGATAACTTAATTTGGGCTCATTTGGGATAAAAATGCAAGGCTAACCCCTTACAATTGTTAATTGTTCAGAAAACTCAATTATAGCCCATTTTGGATAAAAATGCAAGGCTAACCCCTTACAATTGTTAATTAATCAGAAAACTCAATTATAGCTCATTTTGGATACAAATGCAAGGCTAACCCCTTACAATTGTTAATTGTTCAGAAAACTCAATTATAGCCCATTTTAGGTAAAAATGCAAGGCTAACCCCTTACAATTGTTAATTATTTAGAAAACTCAATTGTAGTTCATTTTAGATACAAATGCAAGCCTAACCCCTTACAATTGTTAAATGTTTGGATAACTTAATTTTGGCTCATTTGGGATAAAAATGCAAGGCTAACCCCTTACAATTGTTAATTGTTCAGAGAACTCAATTATAGCCCATTTTGGGTAAAAATGCAAGGCTAACCCCTTACAATTGTTAAATATTCAGAAAACTCAATTATAGCTCATTTTGGATACAAATGCAAGGCTAACCCCTTACAATTGTTAATTGTTCAGAAAACTCAATTGTAGTTCATTTTGGATATAAATGCAAGGCTAACCCCTTACAATTGTTAAATGTTTGGATAACTTAATTTTGGCTCATTTGGGATACAAATGCAAGGCTAACCCCTTACAATTGTTAATTGTTCAGAAAACTCAATTATAGCCCATTTTGGATAAAAATGCAAGGCTAACCCCTTACAATTGTTAAATATTCAGAAAACTCAATTATAGCCCATTTTGGATAAAAATGCAAGGCTAACCCCTTACAATTGTTAATTATTCAGAAAACTCAATTGTAGCTCATTTTGGATACAAATGCAAGCAAGGCTAACCCCTTACAATTGTTAAATGTTTGGATAACTTAATTTGGGCTCATTTGGGATAAAAATGCAAGTCTAACCCCTTACAATTGTTAATTGTTCAGAAAACTCAATTATAGCCTATTTTGTGTAAAAATGCAAGGCTAACCCCTTACAATTGTTAAATGTTTGGATAACTTAATTTTGGCTCATTTGGGATAAAAATGCAAGGCTAACCCCTTACAATTGTTAATTGTTCAGAAAACTCAATTATAGCTCATTTGGGATACAAATGCAAGGCTAACCCCTTACAATTGTTAATTGTTCAGAAAACTCAATTATAGCCCATTTTGGGTAAAAATGCAAGGCTAACCCCTTACAATTGTTAATTATTCAGAAAACTCAATTATAGCTTATTTTGGCTACAAATGCAAGGCTAACCCCTTACAATTGTTAATTATTCAGAAAACTCAATTATAGCTCATTTTGGCTACAAATGCAAGGCTAACCCCTTACAATTGTTAATTATTCAGAAGACTGAATTATAGCTCATTTTGGCTACAAATGCAAGGCTAACCCCTTACAATGGTTAATTATTCAGAAAACTAAATTATAGCTTATTTTGGCTACAAAAGCAAGGCTAACCCCTTACAATTGTTAATTGGTAGAAAACTCAATTATAGCCCATTTTGGATAAAAATGCAAGGCTAACCCCTTACAATTGTTAATTATTCCGAAAACTGAATTTTAGCTCATTTTGGCTACAAATACAAGGCTAACCCCTTACAATTGTTAATTGTTCAGAAAACTCAATTATAGCCCATTTTGGATAAAAATGCAAGGCTAACCCCTTACAGTTGTTAAATGTTTTGATAACTTAATTTTGGCTCATTTGGGATAAAAATGCAAGGCTAACCCCTTACAATTGTTAATTATTCAGAAAACTCAATTGTAGCTCATTTTGGATACAAATGCAAGGCTAACCCCTTACAATTGTTAAATGTTTGGATAACTTAATTTGGGCTCATTTGGGATAAAAATGCAAGGCTAACCCCTTACAATTGTTAATTGTTCAGAAAACTCAATTATAGCCCATTTTGGATAAAAATGCAAGGCTAACCCCTTACAATTGTTAATTAATCAGAAAACTCAATTATAGCTCATTTTGGATACAAATGCAAGGCTAACCCCTTACAATTGTTAATTGTTCAGAAAACTCAATTATAGCCCATTTTAGGTAAATATACAAGGCTAACCCCTTACAATTGTTAATTATTTAGAAAACTCAATTGTAGTTCATTTTAGATACAAATGCAAGCCTAACCCCTTACAATTGTTAAATGTTTGGATAACTTAATTTTGGCTCATTTGGGATAAAAATGCAAGGCTAACCCCTTACAATTGTTAATTGTTCAGAGAACTCAATTATAGCCCATTTTGGGTAAAAATGCAAGGCTAACCCCTTACAATTGTTAAATATTCAGAAAACTCAATTATAGCTCATTTTGGATACAAATGCAAGGCTAACCCCTTACAATTGTTAATTGTTCAGAAAACTCAATTGTAGTTCATTTTGGATATAAATGCAAGGCTAACCCCTTACAATTGTTAAATGTTTGGATAACTTAATTTTGGCTCATTTGGGATACAAATGCAAGGCTAACCCCTTACAATTGTTAATTGTTCAGAAAACTCAATTATAGCCCATTTTGGATAAAAATGCAAGGCTAACCCCTTACAATTGTTAAATATTCAGAAAACTCAATTATAGCCCATTTTGGATAAAAATGCAAGGCTAACCCCTTACAATTGTTAATTATTCAGAAAACTCAATTGTAGCTCATTTTGGATACAAATGCAAGCAAGGCTAACCCCTTACAATTGTTAAATGTTTGGATAACTTAATTTGGGCTCATTTGGGATAAAAATGCAAGTCTAACCCCTTACAATTGTTAATTGTTCAGAAAACTCAATTATAGCCTATTTTGTGTAAAAATGCAAGGCTAACCCCTTACAATTGTTAAATGTTTGGATAACTTAATTTTGGCTCATTTGGGATAAAAATGCAAGGCTAACCCCTTACAATTGTTAATTGTTCAGAAAACTCAATTATAGCCCATTTTGGATAAAAATGCAAGGCTAACCTCTTACAATTGTTAATTATTCAGAAAACTCAATTGTAGCTCATTTTGGATACAAATGCAAGGCTAACCCCTTACAATTGTTAAATGTTTGGATAACTTAATTTGGGCTCATTTGGGATAAAAATGCAAGGCTAACCCCTTACAATTGTTAATTGTTCAGAAAACTCAATTATAGCCCATTTTGGATACAAATGCAAGGCTAACCCCTTACAATTGTTAATTATTCAGAAAACTCAATTATAGCTCATTTTGGATACAAATGCAAGGCTAACCCCTTACAATTGTTAATTGTTCAGAAAACTCAATTATAGCCCATTTTGGGTAAAAATGCAAGGCTAACCCCTTACAATTGTTAATTATTCAGAAAACTCAATTGTAGTTCATTT